>ML681963.1:23868568-24062485 GCA_007922195.1 Podocnemis expansa
CCGCTCCCACTCGCCCCCCCTCCGCTCCCGGCAGCACGCCCCCTGCTCCTGCTCGCCCCCCCTCCCAGCCCCCTCAAACTTACTTCGGGGCTGGACTCGAGGCAGGCCCAGCCCTAACTCCTGGGCCAGAGAAGCTCTACGGAGCATGCCCAGATTTTCTGGGCATGATCCGTTAGAGCTTTTCTGGGCGGGAGTTTTCAAAACTCCCTGCTCCACAGGAGCTCCCTCGAAGCAGTCTGGCTGCCAGCAGTGCGCTGCCGGCTGCCTTTCCTGCGCTGGCAGCTGCGGCGGGGTGCGCTGCAGCGCGCCAGTGCAGCTTAGAGGGAACATTGGTTGGGACCCAGCACTGGGTCTCAGACCCCACATCTACCTGGTCACAGTGCCCCTTGCTGCCCTGCTTGACTTGAATGCATTGCTCAAAAGGTAATTGTTGGGTTGTGGGCATAAATGATTTTTTTTCAACTGGGTCCTGAGGAATTGAAAATCACTGACCTAGATCTCTACCAACCATACCACATGGCTGGCTCATGAGGCTCTCTACATCCAAATGCCAGTGCTCACAACAGGTGCAACAAATTTTTATAAATAGCAGAAAGCAGTCCACAAGAAAAATCTACACACACAAATGGCACAGATTCACAGCCTCAGGGCCTTGAATGCACATATTGTATGATCTGCCCTCTAATCCATCTTTGGGATCTAGAGCTTGTACTAAAGGCACTAATGAAACCACTCTTTGAACTCATGGCTACTTACCGTTTCCATACAGGTATCTTTTCTAATTGCAACTACATTGACCAGAAGGGTCAGCGAGATCAGAGCCCTGATATTGACCTTACCATACACAGGGTTTTATAAGGATAAAGTTACCCTAAAGCCTCACCCCAAGTTTCTGCGAAGTGATCTCTGACTTTCACATAAACCAGTCCTACACTTACCTGTGTTTTATGCGAAACCTCATAAAGAAGTCACACCCTCAGTGTACGCTGAGGAATTGTTTTCTACCTAGACAGAATAAAAACATTTAGAAAATCTGACAGACTTTATCTGTCTATTGCCAACTACTCAACAGCCAGTGGATATTGAAATTGATCTTGTTCTACACATCAACCTGCTATGAAAAAAAAAGGCTTGCATAGTCCATCAGGAGTGAAAGCTCACTCAACAGTACAATAGCAACATCTGTAGTCTTCCTCAAAGATGTTGCAATCGCTGAAATTTGTAGATCAGCCACATCCGCATCCCTTCTAGCTTTCATCAAATATTATGCAATAGATCAGTGGTTCCTAGCCTGTGGTCTGGGGGTCCATGGAGTTACTGCAAGGGGTCTGTGAATATATCCAGCCCCAGCCACTGCAGACCAGCAATCCATGTTAGAGAGGGCTCTAAATTTGGGGTGTCAGACTGATGGCCTCCGAGTGTAGGGTTGCCCAGATTCAGCCCGCGAAGGGCACTGATCCAGCCCACGGAGCTGCTTCCTGGGCTGTGCCTGGAAGCCATCTGCAGTGGCTAACTTCAAAGACAGGCTCCCAACAGAGCAGGGCTAGGCATGCTTCTGTCTCACTCATGTGATCCGAGTCCAAGCACAGGGGAACAAAGGAAGCACTCCAGCCAATCCCAGCTTGGTTCTCCTGTGGTCTGCCAACCTATCAGACTCTGTCACAGCAGACTAGGCTGGCTTCAGAGAGCCACTGCACTGCCACTCACCCCAACTGTTCACTGTCACTCAGTCAGTATGCTAATTTGGTTGACAGCAGATTGCATGAGTCACAAATAAAACAGGAAAAGGTGGCTGGCACCCATCTTGGGAATAAGCTAACCAAAGGCCAGCCAGGACTGAGCCAATCAAAGACCAGCATTCTGAATGACTGACAGTGAGTGGTCGGGGTGGGGGAGAGGCAGGAGCTTTGCATGGCTGCCTGTGACTGAGGCTGATTTATTTGTTGATTTATTTGCTTATTTTTGCCATCATGAAGGAGGGGGAAGGGGAAGCAGGGGGGTCTGCATGCCAGCTTGGGGTAAGGGGGCCCACAGGGGAGGGTGTGGGGGATCCTTCTTGGCTGGGGAGGGGGAAGGGAAGCCCATGCCTCTCTGAACATGGAGGGGGAAAAGGTTGGGGAGCCCATATGGCCACATGGCCTGCGACATGTGTCCTGCCTTCTGGTGTGACCCTCACATTGAATGAATTTGACACTTCTGCTCTAAATGAATTATATTTACCTGCTGTGAGCAGCCACACCTTGGATATTCCTCCTCACAGCTTGGGAGCATATGGGGGCCAGGTTCTCCACTGCCTTTCTGTAGCACGGCTGCCTGCAGTTAGTCCCCAATAGCAATTATTATCATGGGTCCACAAAATTTTTTGATATTAGAAAGAGGTCCTCGTACTCAAGAAGGTTGGGAACCACTGCAATAGACCAATGATCAGCTTCAGAAGCCAGATTGGTGTATCTGTCTTACCCTCTATCGATAGGAAAAAAACTGATGTTCCTCCTCTGTTTCAGCATATTGCTATTTAGTCACCATACAGTGGAGTGCCCACAGGAACAACACTGAATGAAGAAGAAATGGTTACTCACTGTGTGCAGTAACTTCCCCTTCTTCGAGATGTGTGTCCCTGAGGGTGTCTACTATGTACCTTCCACTCCTTCAGTTCAGATTATATCTCTATAAATAGGAACTCTGTGTTGGAGAAGGAAAGGAGGGTGGCGGGCACTGCACGTGTACCAGCAAGTATCCCAGTGGCCTCTGTGAGACATTGCTGGCATGTGTGCTGCCTGCACCAATACTGCTATGAAGAATCTCCAACTGAGGGTGCCCTGGGACGTGACACCACAGGTGGAGCACCTGTGGGGACAAACATCTCAAAGGAGAAGTTACTGCATACAGTGAGTAACCATTTCTTTCTTTGGTTCTTGTACTGCAGTAGGCCTTAAGCAGTCACAGCCTGGTGTGGGGCAACAGTCTGCGTGTGCACAAGCAGAAACATTGGTGCCCAGGGAACTTTTACCAAAAAATTTTGGCACTATGTGAGTTTAGATGCCTCTGAGGTTTGTTGGTAGTTTGACAAGGTCTTATGAATCTTACGGGGGCCTGATTCTGGGATGTGGGTGCCTTAGGTTTGGCTTGAGGCACCTAAATCTTTTGTGCGTCTGGCACTTCATGGTTTTTGTGTTTCAGCCTCATCACTCTGCTTCGTATAACTTTTTATTCTTCTTTGAGCAGTGTCCCCGACTACTCCACTTCAGGTGTGTGGCACACCTTGCACCTAGCCCGGAGATTCTTTTAGCAGTGTCCTAACACAAGAGGGAGAGAAGGCGTGCGCCACCGTGGAGCATGATTTTTGCAGCACTGGCAGGCGCGTGCACTCCCTCCTCCCCCTCCCCCCTTCCCTCAGTTCTATTCTTACTGCTCCAACAGTAGACAGAGATTTCAGAGCTCCCCACTCTCTCCTCACAAAAACTACCCAATCAGCTAAAAAATAAATAAACAAATAAATAAAAAGGAAGAGGAGAAGAAAAAGAAGAAGAAAACAGAACATGAAGGAAAAAAGATACCTGAATCCTGTCAACGGCCAATGCTGAGTCCCCCAGGCTTCAAGAGGTCCGCATCTTGCCGTGAGGCAATGCCGGCTTTGGATGGCCATTCAGAATGTATAAAGTGCCTGGGAGAGGTACATATAACATCAAAATGTGGCCACTGCAGAAACCTAACCTCCCAAACACATAAGGAAAGGGAGAGGAAGCTGAAGCTATTGCTTATGGAGGGCTCCCTCAGACCAGAGTCTGATCCCAGTCCGCCCCCGCAGCCACTGCACGAAGATAAAAGGCGCTCGGCTGAGCCTTCTCCAGCGCCTAAGAGATCGAGGAGCTCAGCTTCTAATGCTGGCTCCCTCAACTCTTAATCAAATTCGGGGAGAAATTCCCCCAATGCTTCCCGACGCCCACACAGTGCTCCTTTCAAGCGCGGGGTCTCTTCTGCACCGGCAAACAGCGCTGCGGTGCTGCAACCGGCTTTACCGGCACCGCCAATGGCACCCATGGAACCGGCGCGGAACCCGCTGTTGCCTCCGGAACCACCACCTGCGCCGACATCCGCACCTGCTTTTTTTCAACAGCTGCAGCCGCGCTGCTGCAGCCTTCTCTTGCAACAGCCGACATGATTGACTCCACAGCGCTGCCTTCCTCCACTGCTCAAAATGCTTCCTAAACATTCACAGGAAGCATGAGAGAAAGTCCTGTCATATTGATCTTAGGGACAATTTTATAGGGTCTACCTCTCCCGTATTCCCCCCCTGTTTGGGTCGCATTCATCACCCGGGTCAGTTTCTCCACAGTCCACTCTATCAGACCAGAGCTCTGTGTCAGCAAGCAGCAAGGCTCCCTCTGCTGACAAAACACTGCAACTGCAACAGCCTCTACATGTTAATGCAGTGCCTAAAATACCTTTTACATGGCCATATCCACAATGGCCTCTCAACCCGCCTTTCAACATGAAATATATGCCTTGGCTTCCCTGGCCACAGCCACAGATATTGGCACCGCCACCTTCAACTTCTCAGATGGCAGTGCCAATGCAGCTGCCTACTACAGTCACCCCTCATCAGCTTAAAGATCAGATACCTGCTGGAAATCCTCAAGCTCAGTAACAGGATTCCCTTGACACACCACCTGTCCTTTCCAAATCCGATGATATTAAGCAGTTTCAGGAGCTGTTTAGGAGGGTGGCAGAATCTATGGACATCCCTACTCAGGATACATCTACGGTACAACATAAGCTCTAGTCTATAGAATTGTACAGTCATCTATTTCCACAAAAATATCTCTCCCCATGGATGACGGTATCATGGAGCCCGCTAACATTATATGGCAGACACCAGCTTCTTCTGCCCCAACAAATAAAAAGTCTGAAAAAAATATTTTATTGCCCCTAAGGGCAATGATTTTTTATTCACCCATCCACAGCCGAATTCATTGGTGGTGGAAGCTGCAAACCAGAGGCTCAAACAACACCACAACAAGTCGGCCACAACAGAGAAGGATGACAAAAAGTTGGATACCTTAGGCAGGAAAGTATACACATCTGCTGCTTTCCAAATGTGAGTAGCTGACTACACCACAATCTTATCCAATTACAATCATGACTGGTACATCAAGATGATGGACTTTATTGATTTTATTCCAGAGCATAAGAGGAATGATTACAAAAATGTTCTTTCCGAGGGTCAGTTAGTCGCTCGTACAGCACTCCGTGCTGCCCTTGATGCAGCAGACGGAGCTTCCAGAACGATGGGCACCTCCATAGTCATGCACAGATCTTCCTGGCTTCCTGCTGTGGTGCTACCTAAACAAATGCAAAGCACAATTGAGGACTTGCATTTGATAAAGACAAACTGTTTTGTGAGAGGATGAACAAAGTGATACACACTCTAAAAGATTTGTGTGCTACCCTTCGCATGCTTGGCATATATACTCCTCTACCTCGCAGAACATAAAACAGATATCAGCTGTACAATTATAGATAGTCCAATTCTCAGAACAGAAGAATTGATAACACCAGACCCAGACAAAGAAACCAGAACAGGAGGAGACCGCCAAACCAGTCAACCACGGCTACTCATACAAATACCTCTAAGCAGCAATTTTGATGCCATCATCAAGGGATTGCTCGACCACCCTACCTTCATGCCATCAATGACTCAGCATACTCCTTCCTTTTCTCACCACCGTCTCTTGCCCTTCCTCCGCCAGTGGCAAGCTATCACAACGGACAAGTGGGTTTTAGAAATTATCACCAAGGGTTATTCCATCCCCTTTACATTGAAACCTACTTCCCATCACCCTTCCCCATCCCTATTCAGGGACCCCAATCACGTACACATCCTCCAGAATGAGATAGAAAACTTGTTACAACTAGGAGCAATAGAGGAGGTTCCAATCCAGTTTATTGGGAAGGGTTTTTACTCCCGTTATTTCATAACAGAAAAACATACAGGTGGCTGGCGACCAATACTGGGCTTGCATGAGTTAAACTCATAAGACCTCAGAAGTTCAAAATAATTTCACTAGGCATGATAATTCCTTCTCTATAAAAAGGGGACTGGCTGACATCCCTCGACTTAAAGGACGCCTATTTTCATGTACCAATACATGCAGCCCACAGAAAATGCCTCCGCTTCCAGTTTCAAAACAAGCATTATCAATACACGGTGCTGTTGTTTGGCCTCTGTACGGCACCAAGAGTTTACTTGAAGCTCATGGTGGCGGTAATGGCATCCCTACACAGAAAGAAAGTCATGATATTCCCTTATCTCGACGACTTCCTTATCAGAGCAGGATCATACCACGAAGCGTTAACTGTAACAAAACTCACAGAGAAAATTTTCTTAGCACTAGGCCTCGCAATAAATTATGACAAATCAGTCACAATACCGACTCAAGAAATAATTTGTATAGGAGGCAGGATCAACACAACTTTAGCAAGAGCATTCTTACCTCAGCAGAGATGCCTCATAATAAAACAAATGGCACTCGCACTGCAGGCTTCAATAAGAACATTGAACCAGGCTTGCATGCAAATGTTAGGCCACATAGCGGCTATGACCTACCTAGTCCATTATGCCAGACTCAGAATGAGACCACTACAACTATGGTTTCTCAACCAGCAACGTCATCACAGGACGCTAAAATACAGACTTTCAATCCCATGCCTGGTCAAGCACTTCCTTACCTGGTGGACACTAGAGTCAAATCTTTGTTAGGGAATCCCATTTACCAACTGGAAACCGCAGGTTCTTATCATGACAGATGTTTCCCTAATGGGCTGGGGCACCCACTGTCAACACCTAAACACTCAGGGTCAATGGGCTCCCCATGAAAGATCCTTTCATATCAAGCTACTTGAGCTCAGAGCGGTACGATATGCATGTTGTCAATTCCTTCCACTCATAGCGGGACAAGCAATCATGATTCAAACGGACAACATAGCATGTATGTACTACATAAATCAACAAGGGGGCACTTGCTCCCCATCCTTTTGTGTAGAATCAGTGAAACTTTGGGAGTGGTGCATTATTCATGAGGTTCATACATCAGCAGTATACCTGCCAGGGAATCAGAACATTATTGCTGACAACCTCAGCAGGGTTTTATCACTAACACACCAATGGGAACTATGCCACGACATCCTGCCCCACATATTCAAGCTAATGGGGCGTGCCCAAAATCGACCTCTTTGCGACACAGGACAACAGTAAATGCCAACACTTCTGCTCCCACGCAGGAATTGGGTGGGGATCGCTAGGCGACGCATTCACCATGGATTGGAGTCAGACCTTTCTATACGCATTCCCACTGATTCCCTTGATACCTCGAGTAATATGGAAAATTCGCCAAGACAGAGCAAGGGTGATATTAATAGCCCCAGCATGGCCTCGTCAACTGTGGTATAATTACCTCCTGAGGATGTCAATACATCAACCACTCACTCTTCCAGACGCTCCAACCCTTCTATCACAAAAGCAGGGAAACCTAGTGCATACTCACTTCCAGAAGCTCCACCTAATGGTGTGGAGCCTCAATGGTTCGATAATTTAGAACTACAATGCTCCGACGAAGTCAGAAACATCCTGCTAAACAGCAGAAAACCTGCAACGAGAAAAACTTACCTTCAGAAATGGCACAGGTTTGTCAGCTGGTGCTCCCATAGGTCAATCAGTCCTTCTCACACTACCATTCCGGAAATCCTCAACTATCTTCATCACCTTAAAGAGACAAAAGTTGCAGTTAACATTATTAAGGTTCATCTAGCAGCCATCTCTACCTTTCACGATGCAATAGACGAGTCATCTATATTCTCACATCACATAGTAAAGAGATTTATGGTGGGACTGAATAATTTCTATCCGCAGACACGCCCCCTTGCCCATCCATGGGACCTCTTGAAGGTTCTAAGGGTATTAATGAAACCCCCATTTGAGCCTCTAGCCACAGCCTCCCTTCTTCATCTATCAATGAAAGTCGCATTCCTTGGGGCCATAATGTCTGCAAGGTGTGTCGGAGAGCTAGCAGCCCTCATGGCCCATTCCCCTTACAAAATTTTTTATAAAGACAAAATCTCCCTCCGACCCCACCCTAAATTTCTTCCAAAAATCACATCGATCTTCCACATGAACCAGACTATACATTTACCTATCTTTTGTCTGAAACTGCATACCACGAAACACCAGGTGGTCCACCATACCCTGGATGTTAGGTGTGCCATCACTTTCTGTCTGCAAAGAAAAAAAAACAATTTAGGAAGACCCCAAGGCTCTTTGTCTCCACTGTAGAGAGCTCACAAGGCAACCCAGTGTCCAAACAGAGACTGTCAAAATGGATATCTTCCTGCATCAGAACTGCATACACATTATCACAAACTGAACCACCTGATAACATAAGAGCACATTCAACCAGAGCAGTAGCCACTTCAACTGCCTTGCTCAAGAATGTTCCTCTATTGGACATCTGTAAAGCTGCCACATGGTCCTCCACAAACACTTTTGTGAGACATTATGCCATAGAACAATTCTCCCAGACAGACACATCACTGGGTAGAGCAGTACTGGCAACTTCACTTACTCAACCTTCCAAAGTTGCAACCTGCTACATGGGACACTGCTAAATACTCAACTGAAGTGGAGCAGTCGGGGACACTGCTCGAAGAAGAAATGGAGGTTAATCACCTTGGTACAGTAGCCGGAGTTCTTCAAGATGTGTGTCCCCAACATGCTCCACTACCCTTCCCGCCTCCCCTCTACTTTGGAGTCTTGTTTCCATCATCTGGTCTCCACAGTAGACAGGGAGCTGAGGGAAGGAGGGGGGAGGGGAGAGTGAGTGTGCGCGCCTGCCAGTGGTGTGAAAATCACGCTCCAAGGTGGCTCGCACCTCCTCCCTCTTCCCCCCCACCACGGGGACACTGCTAAAAGAATCTCCGGGCTAGGTGTGGGGTGTGCCACATGCCTGAAGTGGAGCATGTTGGCGACATGCATCTCGAAGAACTCCGGCTACTGCACCAAGGTGAGTAACCTCCATTTTTGTTTTTATCAGTGACTGCTCTTTGTTAGACACTTTGAAGATGGGGAAACTTGCAGAATGGGATGAAAATAAATGCAAAGGGAGCATAAGACATGGGATCAGTTCATACATTCTTTTGCGCAGGGATTGTTCTGTTTGTCCATTTCTGTCACATGATGGTATAAATCACATTAGTGGATGAGCAGGTAAATGAGCCCTTGATGGAGTGGCTGGCTTGATTAGGTCCTATGATGGTGTCTTTGGTGCAGATATGTGGCCAAAGTTGGCAACACAGTTTGTTGCAGGGTGGCATGCCTGCTTTAATGTTTCTGTTGTTAGGTCTGTAGTTGCAGGTGAGTATCTGTTTAAGGTTAGGTGGCTGTCTGTAGGCGAGGAGAAGTCTGTCTCCCAAGGCTTGAGAGAGTGAAGAATCGTCTTTTAGAATAGGCTGTAGGTCCTGCAGCAAACAGCAGTACCTTGTTGTGGTGGGTCTCATGCTCTACCTAGCTAGTGGGTCAAGGGGTATCAGTCCTCCTTGTTTTCCCACCCTTAGGGCTATCACTGATGTCATACCTGGAGGGAGAAGGGGTTTGGGACCCAGGCTGGCTCTCTACTCTGGGTCCTAACCCAGGCTCCCTAAGAGATGCAGTTATGCACGGCTAACCAGGTCCCGGTCCTGCAGTTCTTTTCCCTGTGCTGTTTTCACCCTTTCTCTGCTCCTTTTCAGTTTTTCATCCAGTCTCCCTTCCTGCTGTGCTTCCTTTTCTGCTCTCTGTCTTTTAGTTCAGTTTGTCTGTCATTAGTTTCTCTCTCCAATACCTCCTGTGGCATGGCACTCTCCCTCTTCCCTAGCTTGTGCAGCCCTTGTTTGGGGCGGGGAGGCTCTTATTGTGCACATGGCTGACTCCTGATTGCTCTCAGATGCTTCTGGTTTTCTGCAGTAAGCTTAATTAATCAGCAAGATACTCAGCCTTCAACATCCTGGGGCTTATACACCTCCCTTCTTTTACTCTGTCCTTGTCGGCTCGCCTCAATATCTTACAGTCCTTAATGATCTGTTCTAGAGGTCTGACTTGGGGGTTGTATGTGGTGACCAGTGGTGCTCTGTTGTTTTCTTTTTTGGGCCTCTCCTGCAGTAGTTGACTTTGGGGTACCTGTCTGGCTCTGTCAGTCTGTTTTCTTACTTCCCCAGGTGTAGTTTTAAGAATGCTTGATTGAAATCTTGAAGATGTCTGTCTCTGTCTGAGGGATCAGAGCAAATGCGGTTATATCTTAGGGCTTGGCTGTAGACAATGGATCAAGTGGTGTGTTTTGGATGGAAGCTCGAGTGATGTAGGTAACAATACCGATCAGCAGGTTTTCAGTAGAAGGGCGTGTTGATGTGTCCATCCCTAATTTGTACTGTAGTGTCCAGAAAGTGGATCTCCTGTGTGGAGTGTTCCAGGCTCAGTTTGATGGTGAAGTGGAAATTGTTGAAATCTCTGTGGAAATCTTTGAGCATCCCTGCCATGTGTCTAGATGATGAAGATGTCATCAGTGTAGCATAAGTAGAGGAGAGGTGCTTTGGGGTGAGACTTGAGGAAACGTTGTTCTAAGTTACGCATAAAAATGTTGGCATATTGTGGGGCCATGTGGGTACCGATAGCAGTGCCGCCGACTTGGAGGTATAAATTATCCTCAAATCTGAAAGGGTTGTGGGTGAGCACAAAGTCACAAAGTTCAGTCACAAACTGTGCTGTGGCTTCATCGGGGATGGTTCTTCTAGTAGCTTGTAATCCACCATTGTGTGGGATGTTGGTGTAAAAAGCTTCTATATCCATAGTGGCCAGGATGGTGTTTTCTGGAAGCTCACCAATGGATTGGATTTTCCTCAGTAAGTCCATGGAGTCTTGAAGATAACTAGGAATGTTGATAGCATAAGGTCTGAGGAGGGAGTCCACACAGCCAAATAAGCCCGCTGTAAGAGTACCAGTATCCGAGATGATGGGACATCCAGGGTTTCCTTTTTTACGGATTTTAGGTAGTAGATAGAATATCCCCGGTTGGGGTTCGGGTGGTGTGTCTGTCATTATTTGTTCCTGTGCTGCCTTAGGAAGTTTCTTGAGTAGGCGGTGTAGTTTCTTTTGATATTCTTCTGTGGAGTCAGAGAAAAGTGGTTTGTAGAATGTTGTGTTGGAGAGCTGTTTATAAGCCTCCTGATCATAATCCAGTTTATTCGTGATGACAACTGCACCTCCTTTATCAGCCTCTTTAATAATAATATCAGAGTTGTTTCTGAGGCTGTGGATGGCATTGCGTTCTGCATGGCTGAGGTTATGATGTGAGGAGTGTTGTTTGTCCACAGTTTCAGCCTTGGCATCGTGGTGGAAACAATCAATGTAGAAGTCTAGCCAGTTCTTCCAACCCTCTGGAGAAGTCCACAAAGAATATTCTTCTTGCAGTGTTGGGAAGAAGGTACCCATGTGTCACTGCATTGATCGATGGTGTTATGGAAATGTTCTTTGAGTCTTAGACGGCGAAAGTAGGCATTCAGGTCACCCGCAGAATTTTATCTTACGTGTGTTGTTTGTGGGGCAGACGAAAAGTCCCCGAGAAAGCATGGATTCCTCTGCTGGAATAAGCGTGTAGCATGAGAGATTAACAGTATTGTTGCCTAGGTTGAAGATGTTGCTCTTTTTTGTCTTTAGTGGTATAGTAGTTTAGACAGTTTGGTGTCCTTTTTCTTCTATAGGAAATTAAAGTGTGTATTGTAGATGGATTTTTTCTTTTTTGTGAAGTCCAGCCATGGAGAAGAATATGTTTTAGGTTGGTTTTGTATGAGAGAATCCAGTGTTGGGAGTTCATTTTTATTTTCTTCTGTTTGCTGTACAGGATGCTGATCAGGTGGTTTCTAAGTGTCAGTGAGAGTGTGTGGAGTAATCTCTCACTGTAGTCTGCATAATATATTGATTGTAAATGATTTTTACCTTTAGTCCATTAGTTATCCAGTTATTTGCATTTGGAAAGGAAGATGATGTCTGTCTGAATCTGTGCAAGTTGTTTCATGATGTTGATGGATTTCCACTTGACATGGCTGTATTCAGTGCCTGGCATCTTGCCAGGTTTCAAAGGCGCAGCTGTGTTAATCTGGTTCAGCCAAAAGAGCAAGGAGTCCTGTGGCAATTAAAGATTAACAGTTTTATTTATCACATGAGCTTTTGTGGGAGAAAATCCCACTTCGTCAGGCGCTTTGAAGATGGGTGAATTTAAAGAATGGGATGAAAATAAATCAAGGGAGTCTAAGACATGGGATCAGGACATACAGTAAGAGCAAATCAGAGCAGTTGTTAAGGTTCAAACACTGGGAAAGAGCACATAGAGGAGGATGAATTCAAATTACCTGTTTTAATGGGAAAATAAGCCACAGGCATGATACAATCCTGCTTTCACACAGTCTAATCTGCATATCAATTCTAAAAGAAAACAACAGAACACCACTGGTCACCACCTACAACCCCGAAGTCAGACCTCTAACACAGATTGTTAAGGACCTACAGCCTATTCTAAAAGATGATTATTCACTCTCTCAAGCCTTGGGAGGCAGACCTCTCCCCACCTACAGACAGCCACCTAATCTTAAACAGATACTCGCCAGCAACTACAGACCTAACAACAAAAACATTAAAGCAGGCACACTGCCCTGCAACAAACCATGTTGCCACCTTTGGCCACATATCTGCACAAAAGACACCATCATAGGACCTAATCAAGCCAGCCACTCCATCAAGGGCTCATTTACCTGCTCATCCACTAATGTGATTTATGCCATCATGTGACAGAAATGCCCCCACACTTTATATATTGGACAAATAGGACAATCCCTGTACAAAGGCTGTACAAAGGAATAAATGGGCCTAAGGTTGATATCAGAAATCACAACACACAAAGACCAGTTGCTGAGTACTTTCATCTGTCTAATCACTCTATGGATGATTTGTTAATGACTGTGCTCAAGAAAGTGAGTGGGACATGAAGACTTCAAAGAGAAACAGCTGAATTAGAATTGATATGCAGATTAGATTGTGTGAAAGCAGGATCAAATTGTGACCATGGCTTCTTTTCGCATTACAATAGGTAATGTGACTTCACCCTCCTCTATTTGCACTTTCCCAGTGTTTGAATCTTAACAACTACTCTGATTTGCTCTTACTTTATGACCTGATCCCATGTCTTATGCTCCCTTGATTTATTTTCTTCCCGTTCTTTAAATTCCCCAATCTTCAAAGTGCCTGACGAAGTGGGATTTTCTCCCACGAAAGCTCATGAGATAAATAAATTTGTTAGTCTTTAAGTGCCACATGATTCCTTCCTTTTTTTTTTGCTGAACTAGACTAAGATGGCTGCCCCTTTGGAACCTCTTCTTTGTTATAATTCTATATGGCCATGAGAAACTTAAGATAGATAATTATTATGGATATACCTTTTTTTTGCACATTTAAGGAATTTTGAATCGCTTCTTGAGTTGACCATGATTACATTTTATGTTTACTTTTTTTTGCAAAATTACAAGCAAACTGATTGTTTCCTTGAATACTTGAGAAGAAACTCTTGTTTGTGTGAATATGATATAATCATATGACTGAACATATTTGCTTTGCATTAAGAAGCTGTGATTGGCCATGTTCCTCTTCACTAGTTCTGCAGACTAGAATTAAAAAGGAAGGTCTTCTCTTTAAAGGGACTGCTCTTTTCAGCAACAAGACCAATAAACTGCTTTAAACTGAATGAAACTAGATCCATTGCTGCATTGCTGGGTCACAGAAACAGCCTGCTCCTTCTTCTTGAGCACAAGTCTCAGATTTGATTGGACGATTAAGAATCTTCAGTCGATAAATAAGAATCTGTCCCTTCTTTTATGAAAAATTGGAGTCTTATTAAATTTGCTAAGTGGGTCATAGACATTATGAAGTATGGCTATGCTATTGATTTTGAAAAATTTCCCCCTTTCACTTCACCGTTCCTTTTTTTCAGAAAACCTCACGATGCTATTCTACGTTCAGAGTATGGAAATAGGTCAACATAGGGGCTTTTCAGGATGTACTCAAACTTCTGTGAAATTGGATTTGGTTCAAGATATTTCCTGGCACAGAAAAAAGATGAGGGTTTTTGTACAATTTTAGATTTAAAAAAGCTGCTGAGCATATATACTGTCTCCATGTGGAACCCTAAGCACCCATTAGTCCCTTGATTACACTCAAGGGTTGACAAGTTCCAAAAGGGTAACCATGTTAGTCTAGTTAAGTAAAACGAACAAGGAGTCCTATGGGACTTTTAAAGGCTAACAGATTGATTTATCGCATGAGCTATCATGGGAGAAAATCCCACTTGTTCGTGACTCTCATTTTAAAGGACATATATTTTCATATTTCTGTCCTTTCAAGTAGTTAGGGCTCTCCCACCCTGACTCGGTTCTCAGATAGAGTTCATCAGAAGCAAAAATCTTGCGTCCAATCTGCAGGCACTCTGTGAAGGATTTATTGGGGATTATGCTGGAAAGCTTCAGAGTAGTAGCTGTGTTAGTCTGGAGACAGCAAAACCAGGGAGGGTCCTGTTGAAACTTAAAAACTAACAGATTTCTTCCGGTGTGAGCTTTCGTGGATTGCAGCCCACGTCACCGGATGCCTGAAGTAGAAACTAGTTAGAAGATCTCTATATATACACGCACCCCTGTCCCCCCGGCGGCCTGCCGGCTCCCGCTCGCCCCCCCTCCCGACAGGCCCCCCTCGCGCTCGCCCCCCCTCCCGACAGCCCCCCGCTGCTCCTGACAGCCCCCCTCCCGCTCGCCCCCCCCCTTACCTTGGGTCTGGACGGGAGCCACTCCCGGGCGAGAGGAGCTCTAGGGAGCATGCCCAGATTTTCTGGGCATGCTCCGTTGGAGCTCCTCTGGGCGGGAGTTTTCAAAACTCCCAGCCCCAGAGGAGTTCTGTGGAGGCTGCCGGCAGTGCGCTGCCGGCAGCTTCCACTGCACTGGCGGCTGTGGCGGGCTGCGCCACAGCGCGCTGGCGCAGCTTAGAGGGAACACTGACACGCATGCAAGATTCTTGAGAGATATAACAGTGTGGAGGGCAAGTGCTAAGTAAGTCAATTCAGTTGGGGTAGATGGGGTTCATTCACAACAGTTGATTAGAAGGTGAGAATGTGTGGAGAGAGACATTTTTTTTTAATGACCCGGCCATTCCAAATCCCTAGTCGGACCCAGTCTGATAGTGTCAGATGAGGAAATCTGAAGGGCCACTGCTTGGAAATTGATCTCTACTATTTTTGGGTTTAGTTTCAAAAGTGAATGCCAAATTTGATAAAGCAAGGCTTCAGTCATTGTTTAATGAGACTTCAGGTACCTAAAAAGTTGTTATGAGGAGGACGGAGAATAATTATTCTCCTTAACTGCTGATGATAGGACAAGAAGTAATGGGCTTAAATTATAGCTAGGGAGGTTTAGGTTGGTTGGACATTAGTAAGCAGTTCCTAACTGTCAGGGTGATTAACCACTGGAATAAGTTGCCAAGGAGTTTCTGGAATCTTCATCATTGGAAATTTTTGAGAGGAGTTTAGGCAAACAGCTGTTAGAAATGTCTTAGGATGATACTTGGTCCTGCCATGAGTGCAGGGAACTGGACTTGATGACGTCTCATGGTTTTGTTCAGTTTCTGTTATTCTGTGATTCTAGAAAGTAGGCATGTGTGTGCTTCAATGAACACTTCTTGGAGAAGTTTGTGATGTTAGGTGGCACCAAGGGAGAACACCACACATGAGAGTGAATATGCAGAGTCATCTTGAAGAGCTCCAGTTACAACTAAACTTAATTTTTTTTTCATCTTTACTGGATCAGATGCTTTTGATAGAGCAATCTTGCTTTCTTCCACAGTGTCAGGTCATCTGCAGGATAATTGCTGTTCACTGGTAGTGGTGAATTTATCCTTAACTGGGATTTTCCACATACCCACAGAGCTCTATTTACCCTCTCTCTGTCCTCAGTTGTCTTGAGTCTTCTCTAGCAAATATGTGGAAAATTGAAGGGGTGGAAGGGGATTTGGATGTGTTTTGATATAGATGACCTTGAACCCAAGGAGGTGCTTCAAGGCATGAGGAGCTAGAGTCGCAAAAGGGGTAGGGTCCTAAGTACAACATTTATGCTCCACTAGATCCTACAAAATTCCTATTCAGCTGCCACCTAACTTTGTAGGCAATTAACTCCATAGCAATTGTAGACCTGAGACATCTACATTTCTATTATTGAAGTCCTTCAGATATCTGAAAATTTGCCAGTGGATTTGTGCGCATTCATTTCAGTCTAGATGCAAAAGTAACCCTCTCACGGAATCTGCAAGCTAGGCATTCCCATATTAGTTTTGTCTGTAGTGTCCTATCGGTCACATTTTTAGAGCACACTCAAATCCATGAGGAGATGGTGGCTGCTAAGGGATCCTTATATTTCTGGAGAACCTTGTGAAATAGAGCTCTGTGTCCTCTCCTTCCCAGTTCTGAAACACCTCCCATCCAAAATATTATGTTACTTGCCTATCTGGGGTGGAGTGGGGTTAAGGAGTGATAGCATGTAAGAAAGTTGCTCTGATACTTCCCACCAGCAGAGCATTCCCCTGCATAGAGGTTATTCTTCAATGGCCATTTCCATCTTCCATAAGCCTGCTTTGTGCTAAATCAGTTTGCACTGCTTATGTAGTAAAAAGTTAACAGAAGATTCTGCCCCTTTGTTCTTTCACCATTTTTATAAGTGGGCACAAATGTGATGTTTTGTAGTTCATACATTTGTGTTGCTTTTCTAAGCCTCTTTGTAAATAAATGAAAGACTGACACTCTAACAAGAAAATTCTTTGTAATATGCTTTTCATGCCATGAGATAACTAGGTTTTTGCTATTACGGAACTGCTGTGTGAAAAAATTTACATAAGAGAAAGTTTAATTTTGGTCCTCAGATTTGAAACTTCATACAGTTTCTCATATTCCTTCTTTGAGGGATTTCAAGTGGTGTATATGTATGTATAAAAAACTGTATGTGTTCGTATGCATGCACAGTATTAAAATGCAATAAAAGCATCTAGACCAACCATTTGTTTTTCAAGAAATGGTAATATACATGTCAAAAATAATTTTAAAAAAGATTTAAAAATAAACTGAAATTACAGTATTATCTGCTTTAATTTATAGACTACATAAATGGAGGAGAACTTTTTACTCACCTTTCTCAGAGAGAGAGGTTTACAGAAAATGAGGTGCAGATATACATCGGAGAAATTGTACTGGCTCTCGAACACCTGCACAAAGTAAGGCAGTTTTTCCAATGATTCTTTTCCCTGAACTTCTTTTTTGCAGTTGTATAAAAAATAAAAAAGGACTCAATTTTTTTATTTAAAAATATAAAGCATGATTATGTACACCAATATTAAATGTGAATTAATTTGAGTTTTGAATAACTTTGTGAATTATAAATACTATTTCCTTTATTTAGGTATTCACTTTACAGGTGCAGATCATACCTTCTGCTCTTCCAAACCCAAACTACCTAAATCCCCCCACACTAATTACACCTGATATCCTGGGGATTCTACACGACTGAGGTATTGGCTTCAAAAGCCCAGTTTATAGCTATGAACGGAGCTCTGTCACAAATTTTAGGCATTCAACTTTGAAAACTTTTATATTAATGCATAGTATATATGGTCATGGTCTTAAGTAAAACAACTCACCTGTTCTTTCCAGTAGAGGGCCTGTAATAAAAAAGTTTGCACTTTCAGCTGTTTATTTTGGCTGTGTGATAGAGGACAGGATTGTAGTTGTTTGTACATCCATAGTTTAGTGTGATCGAGTTTAAAGCCAAAGGGACCACCAGATCATTTAATCTGCCCTTTTCTACATCACAGGCAGTCACCCCCCCACCAACACCAAAATTAGACCACAGTATTACAGCCCAAAGGAGACTAGCCTATTCTGTGCTACAGACAAAGGATTGGAGGGACCAAGATGCACCCATTCCTTGAAACCCTTGCAATGGTATGGAAGTGATTATGTGAGCATCTGAACTGCATCCGCACACTGGAAATGATCTTGGATGCTTTTTTACGTCCTTTGAAATATGACCTGGGGAAAAAATCATTTCCAGCCTCACATACAGTGATTAGTTGTTAGACCCTGATCTTGTGAACAAGAACCAGTCATCTAAGTACCTGAGAGAAAGAATGTTCAGTATCTCCTCAGGATGCTGGCTGATCATGCTCAAATGTCCTATTTCCAGCATTATCTCTAATGGTCAGAAGAAGATTAAAAAAAAAAGCCTTCTAGAATACATGGGGAGTGGGGTGCAGGGGTCGAGATCCATTCCTGATCCTTGCAGGTTTGAAATGCTGAAGCATGAGCTTTAGAAATGTAACACATAGTAATACTAATAGTTCAGCATTGGGTAAATATTTGTTCAATGATACAAAAAGACTGGAAATTTGTGCAAGCAAAATTGCCTTTCAGCCTTGTGTAGAATAATTGGCTTTTACATTGTATTTATAGAATTCTACACAATCTCAGAAGACCAGCTGGGAGGCTGTATTCTTATTAACATAAGGGCGGATTGATCCAAAATTAAAGTTGAATTCAATTTTTCACTTAAAATTAGAGATTCAGCCACTTTCTTATGTACAAAGAATACAGTTTACAAAATTATGATATTTATTTAGTACAGAGTGTTGTTTCTGATAATCAGTAGGCAAGTCAGTTAGTTTACAAGTTAAACTGAATTTAAATTGGTTCTCTTAAAAATCTTAGCTAGTTTTTTATTTTGGGTCCTGAATGGTCTTAATTAAGGAGTAACATACTGTGGAATTTTCCATATAGTTAAATGTTGAAATATACATTTCTTGCATTTGAAGAAATTTATGTAGAGTATGTCATTTTTTATTGTTTATTTTTTATAAGTGAAAGATTTTTCTTCAGCTGAGGCTGAAAAATACTATTCTACACTGAATTTCATGAAGATCTGAGAGTCTTAGTTACCTACTTAGCTGCATCTGAGACCCTTCTCTAGCCCTCCCACGTGCACTGCCCTTACATATGACAAGCCGTCTGCCTTCCCCTCTATCTGGGTAGAATATTACACTTCTCTTCCTTTGAAACCAGGTCCTTAGTTTACATCCCGTATGTGTGCATGCCTGTTTACCCAGCAGATCCAGCTTACCAAGTCTTGCCAATCTTTCTGACAGGGCTGTCACCAGCAGTTAGTGATGGTGACCAGATATCCTTCTCCAAAAGAAAGTCTTACTTGTCTTCAACAGTAGGGACACTGCTCTGCGTAAGAGATAGAGAGGACTTGAGCCAACTAAACAGTCCAAATGCCTGTCTAGACTACTGTTCCCTTGATGGAAGCCAGGTAACACAACTTACTTAGACCCTCCCAAAGAATCTCTTTCTTTTGGACTGCTCTATGCAAGTACGCCTGACAACTCAAACTTCTTTCTTCCTAGAGAGTCAGTTTAACTATTTTGTGTCCTTTTGATCTTTAGTTTCCATCTTTGGAAGAACAGCAAACTAACTCTGACTGGAGCTTATAAATGGAATATTTACAATTGATTGCTCAGTCTTCTCATGCTGTGTTTGTCAGGAGGTAGTGTATTTGCATCCATTGTGTTGTGTTCCTAAATGTTTTTTCAAACATTGTAGTATTAAATTGAACTTTCAGCTCTGTGGGATATTAAGGGTAGCAGGCACTCTGAGAGTGAGGCAAGGGAGGTATGTAAGCTGCAGAATTCTGAGAGCTTGTTTCACTAGTGGCTAGCTACTACAGTGCAATCAGAAGGGCCTGAGATCAGTTAAGACCCAGCCAGGTGCCTGATAAAACCTCCCCGCTACAAACAGACAGTGCTCAGGCTGGAGGTGAAGTGAGAGGAGTGTTGTGCTGAGCTGAGGAGTTTTTGTGCAGTGGAGAGGGGCAGTATTAAGCAGAAGAACAGAAAGAAACACAGAGGTACGAAGTCCTGGAAGGAGAAGAGTTTGTGTAACTGGACTGAGTTACTCCCCAGGCACTGGAGGGCTGGGACAGCAGAAACTGAAAGGACAGAGGGTGGAAACTAGCCCAGGGGATGATGGTGCAGCTGTAGATTCAGCACCTGCAGCAAGAAGCTGCCGTTAGTGGGGTACCTGGGCTGGGACCTGGAGGAGTGCGCGGGCCTGGGTTCCTAGCCCCCCTCCAGGCCCTATTTGACCCCATTGGAGGACTCACTATCATCGGGGAGACAGGACAATTGGTGGCGCCCTATCAGTAGCAAGAGACAAAAGCACGAGACCCATGAGGGGGAGCTGGTGGTTTGCCACGGCTCCTAATAAAGCAATATTACGACCCAGAACCTGTTTCATACAAAAATCAAACCACCATGTAAAACATAGAGTAGTCATAGATTAATACAGATTAGCCCTATGTCTTTAAAAATAGTTGCCACCTCTTACTGTTCTCAGTGTGTGTGAAGCTGCAGATTACTGTCAGAAGGATGCTGTCATTCAGATGCTACTTCCAGCCATTGTTTCCAGTGAGGATGAAGCCAAGCTGTACTCAGGGAGGATGGAGGCTATTGATGCACAAAACCACCATTCCTCCTGAGTGTAGCTTCACTTCATGTACACTGGGGACAGTGGATAGTAGTTGCTATTTTGAAACAAGGTACCTTTCCTCGTACTAACCTGTAGCTTCACACACCCTGAGAACAGTAAAAACTGGTTGTCATTTTGAGAAGAAAATGCTTCATGGAATTCTTTGTAACAGAACATTAATTTTCAGTCTCTGTTGAAGAAGACTATATAGTGAAAAAGGGTTATTAATCCCAAAAATTTATTTTCAAGTGTTGTTCTTTGTAATGGATCACTCAACAGAAAAGTCACAATGGGAGATTGAGTGCTGTTCAGGGGAATTTGTGTTACAGGATAGAGAAAGGGAGACTGGTGTAAGTAAAAGAAAGGGAATATGGAGGTCAGGAGGTCAGATGACAAGGAAGGGGAACTGCCTAATACACTCTAGATGCTTTGTGTTGCTTCTCAGTGAATGAAACTTTCAGAGAATTTTGGTCAATCTAACCTAAAAGCCAGAATCATTAGATTACATGGTTATATTCTCTGTAACTTTTTTTGCTTAGTGACTGTGTACAAAAATTCTTAATTAAAACACAAAAGACATTTCACACTAAAAATTGTGAAAGTTAAGCAAAGTTTGAGAACATAGTAGTAATTCTAATGTTAAAAACAAAACGATGCTGTAATGATCCCAAAAAGAACTATTACAAGCCCAGGAAATTAAGAGTTGAGATAAATTTGAAAGTAATACAGAGATTTTAAGAAATTATAATGCATAATTAAGCATCCATACAACCATTACTCTGCCCTTTTATGATAACGAGACCAAAAAAATAAAAATAAAAAAATCTCTCAGGTTTAATATAATCTGGGACTACAAACACTATTATGGACTAATCGTATTTATGTGTTATGATGTCGCTACAGGATGGAATTGAGATTTGGGTTCTATACCTTGTATTTTCACACTTTAAATTGTTTAGGTTGCTTATAAATTTAACCTTAAATCTGAATTTTCTGGATTTGTGGTGCTTGTTTTTGGGAATAATTACAATATTATTGTAATATATTTAGCCCTTAATAAATTACTAATAATTTTAGTTAAGGTTGAGAAAATGTAACATTGCTTTTCTTTGAAAATTAAAATCACTTCTGCTAGATCCAAATTTAGAAGCATACTTTAAAAAATCTGTTAGACTTTCCAAATCAATGTTATAGTAGTATTTTTGTCTTTATTTGCAGCTGGGGATTATATATCGAGATATAAAACTTGAGAATATTCTACTGGATTCTAATGGTCATGTGGTGCTGACAGACTTTGGATTAAGTAAGGAGTTCCTTACAGATGAAGTGAGTATTTGAATATTCAGTAATTTGTGGGCAGAATCCAGAAACAGTTTCATTCTGTGCTCTGTCTTGTTGAGAGCTGAACATGGTTATTTTAGGACAGAATTTGCATCCAAGGGTTTATCCATACTGGTTAACTGAGACTGTAGAGAGGAACACACATTCAAAGGATTGCAGTTACTGCACAAAGTGAATAACTGCCTCTTTTTTAGTCAAATCACTACTCCCCTAAACAGATGACTAATTTGCACTACTAGAGGCTTATAACTCTTAAATTCTAAAAGAAAGAGCTATCCATTTGCAGCATCTAAGTGCTGATGATCTGTTGATAATGCCTTAGCTCCCAATACTACATCTTTCTCAGTGCTGATTCTGTAAATCAGTGTAATGCACCAATATACCTTGCTAGATGAAACACTAGGGTAGGAGATTGCACCACCAATGTTCCAAACACACATTTGATTTGCTTAACGGTGAGGCTAAGAATTCTTTATCGAGTGATGTCCCTGGGTACTCCACTCTAGGTGTTTGTTGCGCCCTTGCATTGAGATCAGTGATTTTCATCATAGTGTCCGCTTGAGCTGCGTGTGGTCGTCTCACGGAGCCTTTCGCGTGTGGTCAGAACCCCTGTCAGTTCATTTTCAGCTGCCTTTGGATTAAGACAGAGTTTGCGGTCGCTCTCCCTATCTCTGTTTAGAAAATGGTAATGTAACTTAGATTTAGTTTTATTAATAGTTCAGTCAGTTTTAGTTAGTGTTAGCTTCAGCTACTTAGTTCTACTTAGTTCTTTAAAAAAAAGATGCAGCTACCATTAACGATATGCCCAGAACAACTAGTGTCAGAAAGTGTTCCCTCTGCTGAGACACCATGCCCATATCTGGCTTGGGTTAAGTTTAGTGGAGAGTGCGACACGGGTGATGTTGTGGTGGGTATCTGCTATAGACTGCCAGATCAGAAGGAAGAAGTGGATGAGGCTTTCTATGGACAACTAGCAGAAGTTTCCAGATCATAGGTCCTGGTTCTCATGAGGGACTTCAGTTACCTTGACATCAGCTGGGAGGGCAATATGGTAGTGCATAGAGAGTCTAGAAAGTTTTTGGAGAATGTTGAGGACAACTGCCTGGTACAAATGCTGGAGGAACCAACTAGGGGTCTTGCTCTTCTTGACCTGCTGCTCACAGAGAAAAAGTATAGGGGAAGTAGAAGTGGAGGGTAACATGGGTAGTGGCAACCATGAGATGGTGGAGTTCAGGATCCTGATCAATGGAAGCAGAACACAGACCCTGGACTTCAGAAAAGCAAGCTTTGGCTCCCTCAGGGAACTGATGGGCAGGATCCCCTACGAGGCTAATGTGAAAGGAAAAGGAATTCAAGAGAGCTGGCTGTATTTTAAAGAAGCCCTACTTAAGGGCAAAGGAAGATACCATTCCAATGGGCAGAAAGAATAGCAAATATGGAAAGTGCCCAGCATGGCTTAGCAGAGAACTCTACGGTGAGCTGAAAAAACAAAAGGGTAGAAGCTTAGACAGACGACTAAGGAGGAGTATATTGATATTGCTCAGGTCTGCAGGGGTAAAATCAGGAATGCCAAAGGACATTTGGAATTGGAACTAGCAAGGTAAGTGAAAGGTAACAGGAAAGGGTTCTATATCAGTTACAATAAGAGGATCAGGGATGATCATTGTCCCTTACTGAATGGGATAGGCAACCTAGTAGTGGATGATGATGAAAAGGCTGAAGTACTCAGTGCTTTTTTTTACCTCAGTCTTCAGAGGCAGAGTCACCTACCAAGCTATTCCTGGGCAACACAGAATGGGGAGAGGGAGAACAGTGATGGAGGGTCAGGTTAGGTATTACTTAGTGAAGTTGGATGTGCACAGGTGTATGGAGCCAGATGAACTGCATCTGAGGGTGCTGAGAGAGTTGATTGATGTGATTGCAGAGCCACTGGCCATTATCTTCTGGAAACTCGTGGTGATAGTGGGAGGTCCTGGGTGACTGGAAAAAGGCAAATATAATGCCTATCTTCAAGAAAGGGGAAAAGGAGGATTCACGGAACTACAGACCAATCAGCCTCACCTCAATCCTTGGAAATATCATGGAGCATGTCCTCAAAGAATCCGTTGTGTGAAACAATTGGAGGAAAACAGGGTAATCAGGGCAAGTTAGCATGGATTCACCGAGGGCAAATTGTGACTGACCAACCTGATTGCTTTCTATGATGGGGTGACTGGGTTTGTGGATGTGGGAAAATCTGTTGATATGATATACCTTGACATTAGCAAAGCTTTTGATATGGTTTCCCACAGCACTCTTGTCAGCGTGTTAAGAAAGTATGATTTGGAAAAATGGACCATGAGGTAGACAGAAAGCTGGCTAGATCATTACACTCAGCAGTGAGGGAACAATGGCTTATTGTCTATTTGGCAACCGGTAATAAGTGGAGTGCCCTGTGGGTGTGTCCTGGGGCCAATTTTGTTCAACATCTTAATTAATGATGTGGATGGTGGGATAGATTGCATGTTCTAAGTCTGCGGATGACACCAAGCTGGGTGGATTGGTAGATATGCTGGTGGGTAGAGGTAGGATTCAGGGAGACACAGACAAATTGGACCATTGGGCCAAATGAAATGTCATGAGGTTCAGCAATGACAAGTGCAAAGTCCAGCACTTAGGATGGAAAAACCCCATATACTGTTACAGGCTGGCGATGGACTGGCAAAGTAGTAGCTCTATGGAAAATGACCTGGGGGTTATGTTGGGTGAGAGGCTGGGTATGAGTAAACAGTGTGCCTTTGTTTCCAAAAAGGCCAACGGCATATTGGGCTGCATCAGTAGGAGCATTGCCAGTAGTTCGAGTGATGTGGTTCTTCCCCTCTATTTTGCACTGGTGAAGCTGCATCTGTAATGTTGTATCTGGGTTGGGGCTCCTTACTGCACAAAGGATGTGGATAAATAAGAACTAGCAGAGGGCAATGAAAATGATTTAGGGGGCTGGGACACATGACTTATGAGGAAAGACTGAAGGACCTTGGCTTATTTAGCCTGCAGAAGAGAAGGCTGAAGGGGGATTTGATAGCAACCTTCAACTACTTGAAGTGGTACTGTATAGAGAAGGGAGCTAGGCTATTTTCAGTGGTGACAGAGGACAAAACAAGGATCAATGGTTTCAGACTTCGTCTGGGGAGATCTAGGATGGATATTTAGAAAAATTTTCTCACTAGGAAGGTGGTGAAGCACTGGAATGGCTTGCCTAGGGAGGTGGTTGAATTTCCATCTCTGGTCAACTTTTAAGACCCAGTTGGATAAAACCCTGGCTGGGATGATATAGTGGGAGTTGTCGTACTTTTAGCCAGGGGTTGGGCTAGATGACCTCATGAAGACCCTTCCAGCCCTAATATTCTGGGGGTTTCTTGGGCACTATGGGTTATGCCCTTCAGGTCCTGGCAGCCTCCTGGAGCCTGATTTTCCCAACTCCAAACCCCCAAAGTTATAGGTCCCCCAATCGCTCCTGCCCTGGGGCTGGGCTCTCCAGCCAGCAGGCCCCAGGCACGGGGCCCTAAGACCCCTCTGGGTGAGCTTGTCCTGGGTACCTGTTTCTCCCAGGTGCTGGTAACAACAGCTACTGATTAACTTCATCTGGCTCAGCTCTCCTTTTCTTTGGTCTGTTTTGCTACAAACACACTCCACATCCTCCTCAAAACACCACACCCCAAACTCTCCTCCTGCTGCCTGGAACAGATGCCTTTTTGTTTACTGTGGCCAATCACCCCAATTGGTCTCAGCTGCTCTAATTGACTTCAGTTGCTGTAATTGGTCTCAAAGCAGCCTTGCCCTACTAATCGTGGAAACAGGGATTTATTAAACCTGGGGCTAACTGATCTACCTTGCAGCACCCTCATGTAGCCCTTAGGCTTGACTCTGTCACAATTTAGATACTGCTGTTTAGGTGGGGGGCACATAGCACAAATGCTGCCGCTGTAAAAAGTTGAAAAAGAGAAGCAGGAGGGGCAGAGAACTGATGATGAAAATGATTCTCTTAAAAAAGTCCTTCAGAGTGGCATTAGATCCAAGGCAAGAACCCCATCTTAACCAGCCACAGCCAGTGCTCAGAAGAGGTCATCTGTCCCTCTTAGGAGCCTGCTGACCGAAAGATCCACGCTGATCAAGCCAGCAGGAACACTGAAACTGCTCTGCAACATGGCAACTAAGTCACCTAAAGACACTCATTGAGGTTCAGAGTTGAGGTCTCCATGACCTCCTCCTCAGTAATCTGCTTGGTGCCAACCAAATAGTTCCTGGCACAGCCAGAGAGGACGATGAGGGGAGCATCAGCACCATCATCAGCAATGGCACTGGCTGCCTTGCCTGGCACCGGCAAGTGTAGTGGCACATAACTCCTTGGCTCTAAAAGGTACGGCATCAAGCCTGTCATCGGCACAGACCATGTCAGCACTGCAGCCTACTCCAGCATGCTTGACCTCTTCATTATGGAACGGCACTGACCAGAACCTACGACCGAGTGAAATTACAAGCTCTGATCCCTCTGATTCACCATCAAAATTTTTATACAGCCTAGACACTTCTCGCTATGTAAAAGCGGTGATAGAATAGGAAGAGGACAGCATATTCACAGTAATCTCACCACCACAAGGATCTCCTATCAGACCCTCTCCTAGGAAGATACACGGCACAAGGCTGTTGGTCAATATATGACAGGGGTGGCCAAATGTATGGAACTCAAGAGCTGCACAAGTCGATTATTAAACCTTCGAGAGCCGCACTGAGGCTTTTCAAATGCTGAGCCCATCCGCTTGCTGGAAGCTTTGTGTCGGCAGTGCTTCTGCACTAATGCTCCTTCCTATGCAAAAGAACAGCTCCATAAGCACCTAGAGAGAAACACCCAGAGACATCACTCGATGAAATGTAGAAGGTTGCTTACCTTGAAGTAACCAAAGTTCTTCGGGTGTGTGTCCCTGGTATGTTCTACTACCTGCCCCCATCCTCCCATCTACTGAAAAGTTGTGTGGAACACTCCATGGTTGAGAAGGAATGGGTGGCGGCTCTGTCTGTGTGCTAGTGGCTTGGGGAGACAGTGGCTCTGCAAGATGATCGTGTGCGGCATAAGCGGATACTGTGATACGAATCTCTGCTCTCAATGCATGGGTGTGACAAATACCTAGAGTAGAGCATGCCCAGGGACACACACCTCAAAGAACATCAGTTGCTTTAAGGTGAGCAACCTTCCCTTACTACTAAAGAACTAGGATTTCTTGTATGACAACTCTGGCAAAAGAAATCATAATATTCTTTTCACTTTTTATACTACTTATAAAATCATGGTAGAAAGAGAGATTCTGAATAAAAAAACAACAAGCAGTTGTGTGGCACTTTAAGACTATAAATCTGTTAGTCTTAAAGTGCCACACAACTGCTTGTTGTTTTTTTACTGGACTAGACTAACACGGCTATCCCTTTGGAAACTGACAAGATTCTGAATAGTCAGTTATGTGACCCTGGTTTCCTAAACCAAATCTTACACTGAATAGCAGCACAGAGTGAAGAGTTCTTCACGTGATGTCTCTATAGGCACTGCAGTTTGTGTTGTCATGTCTAACACCATTGATCCAAGGCCTTTTAGCAGTACTTGTCCAGGTTGCACACGTATGGAAGCAGCATTGTGATGGACTCAGTGGCTTTGGCTTGTGCACAAACCTCCCCCTGACTCCCCTGCAGTTCCTTTTCAACCATCTGTGATCGAAGGTGGAGCATTTGAGCAGAGAAATTTTCTCATCCCTGAAAGAATATTAGCCGTAGATGGTACTTAATTTGTTACAGTATAGTCAGTTTGAGTCAGTTCTTTAGGTAGTCACTTAAAAAAATTACCATTTTATTCTACTTATATCACAAGTTTCAGTTAATTCTTAATTCTTACATGGCTATCCTTTAGAAATTAACGTGCCAAGCATCAAGAGGTGTTTCTTTTGTAATGAAGATAGGCCCATCTTAGATGGACATTCACAGCGTGTCCACTGCTTAAGGGAAACTCATGTTACCCAAAAATGCAGCCGCTGCAGGAAACTTGAGTGCAAGGGCCAGAAAAGACAGGCACTTGAGACTGAGACTCATACTCATGGAAAAGTACCTCAGACTGTTGTCCAATCTGGGATCTGACAAGCCTGTCTCTGACAAACAAATCCATGTGCCAAGACAAAGGGCTTCATTGCTACTGGAGACAGCAGTGTCTACAAAAAGGCACTAATTAAACACTATGTCTGCAAGGCACAGTACCAAAGGGGAGACTGGTTCCTCAGGTACAGATGTCTTTAAAGCCCAAGGACTCAAATGTTGGGGTGAGGAGCTGAGCAGTAAACACAACATTCCTCCTCCAGTACGGCACTGAGAAAAGACGAGGCACTCAATATGCTGCTATGGCTCCATTGATAGACCCTGCACCAGTGACATCATGACATAAGAGGACACATCAACATCAAGCCACATCCTCTCTGCATTCAGAATTCAAACAATCCCACATGAGATTTGCCCAAGAAGAATTCTCACAGGTACACTCCATGTTCTCAGAGGATAGTTGTTTAGATGGAGCTCATTTTTCCTCAGAATGCTCCTCATCTACCAGACAATTTGTGGAGTGAAGGGGCCATACACTCAGAAGGGAACAGCCATGATATGTACTCCCATGTGGTCACCCATATATGCCATATCAAATGGGTTGGCATGATTGGGAAGCATGCTTGTTTCAGGCTAGACTCTGTGGTACACAGCAGCTCTCACAATATGACATAGAGGTCACATATACGGGCATGCCCACCAACTTCTTTGAGGACAATGGAACATTTAATATGACTGACACAACTGGAGAGCAAGAACTACCCCCCGGAATCCAAGATTCCTGGTCATCGTTGCTTGCATATGGTGGCGTATATCACATCAGTAGATAAGCAGGTGAATGAGCTCCTGATGGTGCGGCTGATGTGGTTAGGACCTGTGATGATGTCACTAGAGTTGATGTTCAGGCTGAGCTGGACACTCAGCAGCAGACTTGAAAGTTACCATGCTTCAACAAAAAAAACTTCAGCTACAAACTTCATTGTGAAATTGTAAATCTGCAATTCATCTGCAAACTTGACACAATCAGAGTGAGTCTGCATACGGACTTGGAATGGCTAGCTCTTTACAAAAAGTAATTGTCTCTCTTCACACATTGTCACCTTCTAATCAAATGTTGTCAGTAGGCCTCATCTACCCTAAAAAAATTGAGTTAGTTAGCATTTGACCTCCATGTTGTTATACTTCTCGTCCATCTCTCAGTGTGTATAGGTACCTCCTGACTGTGGTTTCCTCTTCATGCATCTGACAAAGTGGGTTGTAGCCCATGAAAGCTTGTGCCTGAAGAAATTTGTTAGTCTTTTACAGTGCCACAGGACTCTTGCTTTTGCTGTATACGGACTAACACAGCTATCCCTCTGGATCTTTATAAATACAGTGGGGACAAGCCCCCAGTGACTGTGCGTAAACTGGCCCGTGTGTAAGCAGGACCGGAAGGCCTTCCCCGGGGCACCAGCCCAGGCCCTGCTCCCTGGCTGTGGGCCATGCCCCTGGCCCCGCTTCTGTGCTGGGGTCCGAGCCAGCCCTCAGGCGTCTGGTGCCACCAGCCTGGCCCCCAATCCCTGGCCAGGGACATGGCAGAGAGTGGCAGTGGTGACCGCTTCCAGCCCTGTTCTAGGTCCGACCGCCCGCAGCTGCGCCTGCCGCTCCCTGCCATGTCCCCGGCAGGGGAACCGGGGCCAGGCTGGTGACAGCAGGCACATGAGGCCTGCTCAGACCCCAGCACAGAAGCGGGGCCGGGGAGTGGGGCCTGGGCTGGAGCCTGGGGCCTGTCTCCAGGGCAGTGACATGCACGGTCCCGTTTACGCAAAGCCTTTGGGGGACGTCCGGTTACTGTGCGTTAACTGGTTCTGCGGGCAAACTGGTTGTGCGGTAACGGGTCCCCCCTGTATTTATTGTCATGGATATATTTTTTCATTTCAAGAAAGGTAATTATTTAAAAAATAGTAGCAGTAAGCCTGCAGTGTCATATGGCTTTTTGAAATTCTTTCTTTCTTTGTTTTGTCTGAAGGGAGCGCTGTCATCTTGAAATTCAATTTTGGCCTCGAATCTGAGATTTTGCTTTCTAGAACATGAATATTCTGGAAATCTCATGGATTTTATTCTCAAATTTAAGAACTGCCCTCCTATTGGGATATTCTTCATTGAGTGGTGTCCTTACAGGTGTTCCATTCCAGTTGTCTGATGCATCCTCATATTTGGATTAGAGATTTCCACAAGCAGTGCCAATTTGGGTTGTGCATGCATGACTTGTTTTACAGTGCCAGTGACACCTATAATCATGTGAACATGACTTGAACCCCTCAATTACTTCTCAACAATCCATGAACTGGGACAGAGTTCACAACAGCTCTCCTCACAACCCATCTTGCATTAAATAACATTGATTAGCATTAGTTTTTTTCCAGTAGTTTATTCAACTTTTTTGTTTCTTCCATATTGTTTTTTTTTCCTTTTTATAACCCCATAGATTAAAGTAGTTATTCTTGGAAACAATAATACCAGTTCCCCAGGCTTTAGATGGTGCTCATTATTTAGAGATTCCATGCCAGTCTCAGATGGTCATTCCCAATGCATTTGCTGTCTTGCTGAAGGATGTATCTCTCAAAGCCATCTGCAGTGTAAAAACGAAAGGCATGGGCCAGGAAAGACAGAGAGCTCAGATTTAAAGTCATCCTAATGGAAAAACCTTGGACACCTGTCTCTGACCCAAAACACGAATCTTCCCCATTACCAAGAGGAAGAGATTCCTAAAAGGGTTTCCACACAATCTAAGAGCCGCCCAAAAGAGAAAAATGCACTGACTTACCAATTGTAACTACTAAACTGCCTGGTTCCATAACTGAAATGATACCTATGACCTGTCTGCACTTAGCATAGCTGGCTGAAAATACCAAGATCAGGCTGAAAAAAGGAAAGGAAATTCTGCCAGCAATGGTTAGTGACTCTGAAATTGGGCTTTCCACCAGCCGCAAACAATGCTGCTTCTTTCCTATGCTGGTCATCAAGAAGCCAAAAGAAAATATAAACAGCCCCCTTTACTGCATTTCAGCCTCTGTCTCCCAGTCAGCCACTCAGTCTAGTAAAGAGGTAAGTTATTGTAAACTCTTTGCTCTAGCAAAAGGGTTCTTCTGACCCCGAAGAATCAATCACGTGGATTTTACCCAAACTGTTAGCCAATCCTTTGGTAACTACAACTAATTGTTTATTTTACAAAGGAAAGAAGCATAAGAGAATTATTAAAGGATTAAAGCAATGACATGCATAGAAATGATTTATATGTCCATAGACATCAGATTCTCAGTAGAATTTGCAGTTTTCAGGCTTGCATAGTTCATCTTTTGTACATCTAAAAGATTCCCTCTGTGGGTCTCAGTCCTTTCACATGTTCAACTGTAGATGAGTGGGTTCAGAGGTAGGTTACTGCTGAAAGCTGTAGATTATTACAGTGGTTTTCAAACTTTTTTCTTGGGATCCAGTTGAAAAAAATAATTCATGCCAGCAACCCAACAGTTATATCTTTGTGCAATGCATTCCAGTCTTGCCGTGGCAGTGGCAGGGGGTGCCACGACCCAGTATCTGAGTGTCTGCAACCCAGTACTAGGTCCTGACCATTAATTTGAAAACCACTTTGCTAGAAAACAAGGTAAATGTGGCGCAGCTGCCTTTTATGTCCCTTTGCCTTTTTTATGCTTCTTGTGGAAATTTACAGCAGTGGTTCTCAACCTTTTGTGGGTTGCAGCATGCTTGGTGGCATATTGCAATCCTACAGGACACACCAACCCACCCCTTCCAGGCTGAATCTGGCCATCTCCCAGGTTCCCTGTGACACACTTACCACTGTGTAGTAACACAGTAATATGTTTCAGCACAGTTGTTGAAAACAGTGATTTACAGGAGTAAGATGGAATCCAGAGTCAAATGTGCAAGTTCTGGTGACTCATCAGGTGCTCTAATGCCTAGTCTGCACTTGCTCATTCCTCCTCGATCTGCTAGTGAGGTTCAGGCCTCCAGCTATTACATTGCCTTGCAACAGAATTGTCACATCTCGCTCTCTTTGGGGGAGTGGGCAGGAAACCCAGAACAATTAATTCAGATCCAAGCCTGAAGAAGAAGGAAGCATTCCATTTTAAATGCTACCTCCCTCCCTTCAGTGTGCAAAGGTATGAGACACCTTGTGGAAAAAAATATTATAAAATGTTAGGCCACAAGATTCTTAGCTAATGAAAATCTGCATAGCTCCACTGATGGAGCTCCAATGCACTTTAGCTGAAGATATGGCCTTTTGAGTCCAGCCTGAGTCAGTAAGTCAGGGAAGACACCCACTGAAATCAAGGCAAATGTTTCCTAAACAGCCAATCTATGGTCAAACAAGAGCCTGCCTCCCGAAGGTAAATATGTCAGATGAGCTTGAAGCACTGAATTTCTGAGGCCATTTATGGCACCCTTACAAACCTCCCTCATTTACAGAGAGGCGCACTGCAATCAACTGGACTGCTTGTGTGAGTAAGGATGACCTACAGAAGTCTTGGTTTCTCAGATAGGCTGTTGGCAAAGCCAGTGTACTAGGACTCAGGAGGTTCTGGTTCCCATTCTTTTACTCAGTCCTTAGGCTATAGGGTGTTACCTGTTCATTCAGATCTTTGCAGCAAGAGTTGAACTGATTCAAACATCAATGAAGCCCATGAAAAGAACCCTTTCTCATTGCCCTTAATCTTCTCCCTTAAGCCTTGTGTAGATAATTCAATGGGACTTTGAAGCATAAACCTCTGCTTACTTATGAAGTAGAACAAACAAATAATCCGGGAGTACTTTTAAAGACTAACAAATTTATTTATTGCATGAGCTTTCCTAGGAGAAAAATCCCACTTCATCAGATGCTTGAAGATGGAAAATTCATCCATCTTCAAGCATCTGATGAAGTGACATTTTCTCCCATGAAAGGTCATGCGAAAAATAAATTTGTTAGTCTTCAAAAGTGCCACAGGACTCCTTGCTTGTTTTACTGAACTAGATTACCACGGCTACCCCTTTGGAACTTATGAAGTAGAATTTGTTAGCTGCTTCCTTTGTGAATAATATCCCTGTGTTACAAATGTCCCACTAAGTAAATAATAATTGTTTTCAAATGACTGAAAGACTTCTATTAAAGGGCACTATATTAACAAGAATTCCAGTACAGCTCACCTGCAATTGAACAAATCCTTGTCTGCAGTAAAAGGGATTTGGAGCTGAAAATAAATGATAAAATATCTGACACCATAGTAGCAGAACTACGATTAATATAACCTCCGTCAACATTTTTGGTAGTTAGAAAAAGAACAGTGCACCTAGGAAAGAACTGAAGAGGCCATTCTTCTTTAGAGCTAACAAAGACTGCAGAAGACAGACAGAGTAGATGAACATTCTGTAAACCCCAGAGGAGTGAATTATCATGTTTTTCCCCACTTGATTTTGATTAATAATAATATTGTTCACCCAGGTGACATATGGGAAATACGAAACCCACTGCTGTTCAGCTTTAGCCTCAAAAACAAAAGTAGCTCCTGGCTGCTGGCAAGCAGATGTGTTGGTGGGAGTGATGGAAGGGAGGCCAGTGGGCCAGGGGCTGTTTGCGTTGGTGGGGGGTGGGGTTCATGGCCCTGGGAGCAGTGGGAGACTGGTCCCTTTCCTGGGTACCAAGAGAGCCAGGCTGGCCTTGGCAGCTCACCAAAGGGGCTCCCAGCCAAGCCTTGCGTAGGGCTGCTGTGCTTCCTGCTCTACCCTGGCCCAACCCCTCCCTGTCTCACCCTAAACCACCTGCCCTCCCACCAGCTCACCAGGTCTCTTTCCCCCTGATCCCCATCCCTGACTCCCTCAGGGTCACTTACCTGGCCGCCAGAGCTACTCCCACCCTGAGCATGCTTCTCACTGCTGCCATTCTTCCGTCTGGCAGGAAGCTGCACCAGAAAGTTTAAAATCTCCTGCACTGGACATGGCCTGGGTGGAAGATTTTAAACTCCCTGGAACACCTCTCTGCTGGCTGCGGGAATGTGTGCTCCAGGCTGGTTAGGAGCTGTAACTGCTGATGGTGTGCAGCCAGCAATGAGGTGTGCACTGGTGAGACAGGACTATGCACGCAGCTTACAGGGAACAGTGTCCCTGGGTTAGTGGTACCTGAGAGTTTTCTTAATAGTCCTTTAAGCAGACTGTCACTGCAATCATCCAGTCTGGGGTTTTGCCCAGTAATATTGCACAAGTTAAAATACAGATATATCAAACATATTCATAACTCTCAATACAGATATGACACATATACACAAATAATATCATCTTACTTAATACTTTATAACTTCTCTAATGATACCTGACATGACATATCTCATATGAATTATTACAATTTTTGACACCTTGGTATTAAATATTATCATAAATTGCCCTTTTAATCCGGCTAACATCACAGCACCAAAGTACAAACAGCAAACTGGTGTGGAGGTGAGATCTATAGCCACAACACCCTCCTTGGTACCATTGAAATGTGTCAGCACCAATGATCATGGCAGCCATGTAGAAATCAGCACTTGCTTAAAGGCGTCACTGACTGCAGGTGCAGCATGTCACAGTGATGCTACCGTAGCACGTATGGAAACCTCAGTACTGTGCCGTAACTGTCTGTAACAGAGTAGAATGAACTGTCAACTCTGACTCGTATAACGGTACCAAATAGCAGCATTGGGGTGAATTGGGGAGCACGAAACAAAGACCCACTTTCTTGAACTGAAGGTTGTAGAATCATCACCTCCATTCACCTCTAGTGGGTATAGACACATCTCCGTCTCCACAGGACATCATGTTCCTACTACCATCATCCAAGGGTGATGATGAGGATGAAGAGGAAGGAATTCTTTTTCCTTGTAACACTCTTCACCACACAGACCCATTCCCCCCCACACCTTGATACAGTACACTCCTGAGCCAACCGTGGTATGCACCCTTATGTCATGGCCCACCTATACCATTCCCAGTATTATGTTGCAGTTGGGATGCAAGGTCATCGTATGCAAGGGTGTACAGCAGACCACACAGTTCTTGTAGAGACAATATCTCATCACCCTTCTGCTCAGCCAACTGGTTTGGGAACATCCTTCTGAAATCTCTGAAAAGCTGGAAGTTGCTTCAGAGCAGGAAGGGTCACCCACACTGCAGAACTCTTCCTCATCATCGGTTGAGGTCATAATATTGCTTTCATTCACGAGTGCAGGTGACTTCAGGCAGTGCCAGGCATTGTTTAAGACTGATGCAAGTTCTAGAGATTCCACTCAGAGGTCTCTCAGAACCACTGCAAACTCTTAAAAATTCTTCACATCTGAGGAAGTGGGATCTTCTCCCACGAAAGCTCATGCAAAAAATAAATCTGTTAGTCTTAAAGTGCCACACAACTGCTTGTTGTTTTTTTACTGGACTAGACTAACACGGCTATCCCTTTGGAAACCCCATTCAAAACATCTTTACCAATGGATGAGGCATTTTGCCCATTCGTCTGACATGTAAAAGAGCAGACAAAATGTATTATCTCCTCTCAGAGGGAACAGAGTTCTTATTCGCTGATCCTCTGAATTCTCTCATCTTTGAGGTGGCTGACCAAGGAGGCAAACAACCCCACCACAAGTTTGTACCCCCAGAGAAGGCTTGTAAAAACATGGATTTGTTTGGCCGCAAAGTATACTCCTCAGCAGTTCTACAGTTGCATGTGACAATTTATGCCACACTCCTGTCCAGATAGGATTACAACATATACTCTAGATAACAGTCTTTATTGGCGTAATCCTGAGAGACAGACGGAAACAATCACAATCTCTTGTTAATGAAGGACAGTTCATATCTAGTATGGCATTTCAGGCTGCCCTTCATGCAGCATAATACTGCTGCCAGGTCCAGAGCTGCTGCCATTGTGATGCAGTGGACCTCGTGGCTTCATTCAGCTGCTCTACAAGGACCTCCAATCTACAATTAAAGACCTTGTGTTCAACAAATCCAGGTTGTTCAGTGAAAAGACTGATGAGATCATACATACAATGAAGGACTTAGAAGGCACGGTGTGGGTACTGGGGATATTCACTCCTGCAATGAGAAGGAGATGGTGTAGATAACAACTGAATCAACACAAATATCTTCAATACCCACTTAACAAGATAGAAATAGAGAAGGATCTCATGAAAGGAGAGAGAACCAATCCAACCAGTCAAGCTGACAGCTGTTGTCTTCACTCAGCTCTGTCAAGGTCCATATTGTGACTGTCCCTGCTTTCCACCTGAAAATAGGGGACAAAACAATATTTACGTACCCAATGGCGAAGTGCTTTATTATTGGTGTACAAAATGTATACCCAGATTATCCGGCCATCCACAATATCATGGGACCTGAACTTGGTTCTCTGTACTATCACCAGACAACCACTTGAAACATTGGCAACTTGTTCCCAAAGACATGCCTGTGAAAGTGTCCTTTTTATTGACCATAACTTCCATTGGACACATAGGAGAAACTGGAATGCTGATGGCCTACCTACCCTACACAATTTTGCAAGGGGTTAAAGTGACATTGCACCCATGCTCTAAATCCATACCAGAAATCAACTTCTCCTTTCACATTAATCAGTCAGTTCATTTGCCTAGTTGTTACCTGAAACCTCAGAGCAACACACAAATTGTAGAATCATAGAAACTGGAAGGAACCATGAGAAGTCACTGAGTCCAGATCCCTGGACTCATGGCAGGACTTAGTACTCTCTTTAGCCATCCCTGACAGGTGTTTGTCTACCTTGCTCTTAACAACTTTTGATGATGTTGCCTGGGCAACATTGCCTAGGGAACTTATTCCAGTGGTTAATTACCCTGATAGATAGGAATTTCTTCCTAATGTCCAACCTAAAGCTCCCTTGCCTAATTTAAGCCCATTGCTTCTTGTCCTGTCATCAGCGGTTTAGAAGAACAGTTTTTCTCCCTCCTCTTTGTAAGAACTTTTTAGGCACTTGAAAACTGTTATCACGTCCCCTCAGTCTCCCCTTTTCCAGACTAAACCCAGGTCTCTCAATCTTTCCTCCTAAATCAGATGTTCCAGACCTTTAATTATTCTTGTTTATCTTCTCAGGACTTTCTCCAATTTGTCCACATCATTTCTAAAATGTGGAGCCTAGAACTGGACACAGTACTCCAGCTGAAGCCTGATCTGGCATAAGTAGAGTGAAAGAATTACTTCTCATGCCTTACTTACAATACTTCTGTTAATACATCCCAGAATGGTGTTTGCTTTTTTTTGCATCAGCATTACACTTTTGATTCATATTTAGCTTGTGGTCCACTATGACAGTGGTTTTCAAACTCAGGGTCGGGATCCACTTGCTGGGTCACAGACCTTTAGGCCCTGGGTTGCAGCAGCACCTGCAGCTGCTGCCAAAAGACTGTAATGCATTGCTCAAATATGTAATTGTTGGGTCAGTGTCATAAATTATTTTTTTTAAATTGGGTCCTGAGGAAAAATGTTCAAAAACCAGTGCACTATGATACCCAGATCCCTTTCTTCGTTACTTCTTCCTGGGCAGACATTGCCCATTTTGTATGTGTACAATGGATTGTTCTTTCTTAAGTGGAGTACTTTACACTTGTCTTTATTGAATTTCATTCTGTTTACCTCAGACCATTTCACCAGTTTATCTGAATCATTTTGAATTGTGATCCTACCCTCCAAAGTATGTGTAACACCTCCCAGCTCTGTATCATCTGCAGATTTTATAAGTGTACTCCCTATGCCATCATCTAAATCACTGATGAAAATATTGAACATAACCAGACCCAGAACTGATCTCTGGGGTACCTTGCTCATTATGCCCTTCCAGCATGACCATGAACTATTTATAACTACTCTCTGGGAGTGTTTATCCAAGCAGTTTTGCACCTATTCAGGTTTTGCTCTTTCCAGGCTTGCTGCATCCAGGGTGTACTTCCCTAGTTTGTTAATGAGAAAGTGATGTGAGCCTGTATCAAAAGCTTTACTGCAGTCTTGATATGCTATATCTATTGCTTCTCCTCTATCCACAAGTCTTGTTACCCCATCATAAAAAGCTATCAAGTTGGTTTGGCATGATTTGTTCTTGACAAATGCATGCTATCACTTAACACCTCATTCTCTTCTACATGTTTTCTAATTGATTTTTAATTGCTTGCTCCCTTATTTTTCCTGGTACAGAGGTTAGACCAACTGGTCTGTAATTCCCTGGGGTGTCCTTATTTCCATTTTTATAGATGGGCACTATATTTTCTCTTTTCCAGTCCTCTGGGATCTCTCCAGTCTTACATGATTTTTCAAAGATAATAGCCAATGGCTCAGATATCTCCTGAGTTGTTTCCTTGAGTATTCGAGGGTGCATACTATTAGGCTCTGGGGACTTGAGGGCATCTAACTTGTGTAAGTAACTTTTAACGTCTTCTTTCCATATTTTAGCTTCTGATCCTGTCCCATTTTTACTGCCCTCCCCTACATCAAGCATTCATTCACCACCAACCTTCTCAGTGAAGACTGAAACAAAGAAATCATTTAGTTCCTCTGCCATTTCCACATTTTCTGTTATTGTTTTTCCCTCTTTATTGACTATCAGTACTATGTAGTCCTTAGTCTTCCTCTTGTTTCTAATGTATTTGAAAAATGTTTTCTTGGTATCCTTTATGCCTTCAGCTAGTTTGGTCTCGGTTTGTGCCTTGACCTTTCCGATTTTTCCTCTATGTAATTGTGTTATTTGTTTAAAGTCATCCTTTATGATTTGATCTAGTTTTCATTTTTTGTGAGACTCTTTCTTTATTTTTAGATTATTGAAAATCTCTTGGTTAAAGCCAGGGTGTTTTCTTGTCAAACTTCGTATCCTTCCTCTGCAGGGGAATAGTTTGCTGTAGTGCCCTTAATAATGTCCGTTTCAAAAACTGCCAACCATCTTCATTTGTTTCTCATCTTAGACATTCTAATCATCTGATCCTACCTACCAACTCCCTTGGTATTCTAAAGTCTCCTTTCTTAAAATTCATTGTCTTTATTTTGGTTTTCTCTCTCTCATCATTCCTTAGAATCATGAACTCTACCATTTCAGGATCACTTTCTCCTGATTTAACTTTCACTTTCAAATTCTCAATCAGTTCCTCTCTGTTTGTCAAAATCAAATAAAAAACAGCCTCTCCCCTAGTAGCTCTCTCCATGTTTTGAAATAAAAATTGTCTCCAATAAATTCCAAGAACTTCTTGGATAATCTGTGCCTTGCTGTATTGTTTTCCCAACAGATGTCTGGATAATTGAAGTCCCCCATCACCACCAAGTCCTGTGCTTTGGATGGTTTTGTTAATTGTTGAAAAAAGTCTCAGCCACCTCTTCTTCCTGGTTATGTGGCCTGTAGTAGACCCCTATCATGATATCATGACTTTTTTTCCCCCTTTTATTTTATCCAAAGAGTGTCAATGTATCTGTCTCTTATTTTCACCTCAACCTCAGTCCAAGTATATACATTTTTAATATACAAGGCAATACCACCTCTCTTTTTCCCTGCCTATCTTTCCTAAGCAAGCTGTACTCTGCTGTATTAATATTTCCAGTCATGTGTATTATCCCACCACATTGCTGTGATGCCAACTGTGTCATAGTTGTGTTCAGCTACTAGCATTTCGAGTTTTTCCTGTTTATTTCTTGTATTTCTTATATTAGCATACAGAGACTAAAGATACTGATGCCCCCCCCCCCCCCCAGTTCTGACTACTCTGTCTTTTATCCCTGCTGTTACAGCCCAGGCTCTTTGCAAGTTCTGACCCTTCCCTCAGATCCCCCTGGTTTTGTTTTAAGTGTGGGCTTTGGTCACCTTCCCCTTTCAAACCTAGTTTAAAGCTCCTCACTGCGTTAGCCAGTCTATGTCCAAATATGCTCTTCCCTTCTTACTTGGGACACGAGGTGTGCAATAGTCTTTTACCTAGACAGGACAAAACCTTTTGGGAAGTCATGAAGGCTCTTTATGTCCATAGCTGGAACAGTTATATCTAGTCAGGTTCTGTCTAAATAGATAAAAGGTCATTTTTAACTGTGCTACAGCTTACAGAACCTGCTACCTCCCAACAAGTTAAAACGCATTCCACCACAGGAATGGCTGCAGCCATGGCTTTCCTCAAAAATATCCCAATACAAGATGTTTAAAGCAGCTACCTGGAATTCTGTACACATTTTTATTAAGTATTGACTAAGCTGCTAGAGCTGATGCTGCCTTAGGACTTACAGGTCTGTTATCCATTTACCATGTTAACTCTGAAGTACTCTGCTCCACCTGAGCGACCCTGCTCCATAGTCGCCTTGGTTTAATACCCACAGGGACACCACTTGATGAAGAGGAGAAGATTATTTACTTTATGCAGTAACTAAGGCTCTTTGAGGTATATGTCCTTGTGGATGCTGCATGATGCCCTTTATCCCCTCTGATTTGGAGCCTATCCTTACCCTACAGTAGGGACGGAATAGAGGGGTTTGAGTCATGCTTGTGCATGCCTGCATGACTTTAAGTACCAGCGAGTCCATGAGACCTGTATGGGCACTACTTGCGGAAGTCTGATCTGGCTGTGAGGAGGTACTAAACATCTGAGCTGGAGCACCCACAGGGACGCATAGCTTGAAGGACTTCAGTTACAGCACAAGGTGCATATCATTTCTTTTTTCAGAGGATTTTGCACATGTGAGTCACACAGTGGTCTTAAAGACAAAACGCTCCTTTTGTCTCACCACCAGAAATGTATGGGTGTTCTCCATAAATGGGTTTTTGATTAGATCTGAGTTCCAGTTTCCTGTAGGTCCAAGTCTCAGTGTTAGGAACCATGATACCTTCATGAGGCTAATAGAATGAATTGATGCATTGCCTGATGCCATGGCACAAAAAAGTTGACAATGGTTAGGCTGTTAAGTGTACTGTCCTGTAAACCAGTATTGTCTTACTGTTTCCTTTTACTTGTCCATCCATCTTCATTCATTTGCTGTCTTTAGTCTTTGACACTAGAACTGGGCAGAGGCCATCTTTTTGTTCTGTGTTTGTACAGTGCCTCGCACAGTGGGGACCTGGTCCATGATGGTCAGGGCTAGGGTGGCCACTCACATGTTCCCAGAATATTGAACGTTTTGGCAGTTGTGGAAACCATGTGGGCCTTCCCCTGACTATATGACTCTACTCTTGCCAGCACAACTCAGTGTGCGTACAATGTTATACCACATAGGGAATGCTATTTTCAATAATATGTTGCCCCACCTACCCTTGTTGGCAGACCTCACACAGAAGATGTATGAAGTCCTGCTGGTGGGGCAGAGTGTTATGGTGTTCAAAATGGCATCCCTCATCTGATACTGAACAAAACCATGTCTAGTTTTCTCCTAGTACCAGACAGGACAAACCAATCGTAAAAAAGATTGTTTGGTATAAAACTAGACAAGTGGCCTCCCTAGTAAAGGCTGGGGTGTGGTTGGCCTGGTCTAGAAGTTACCATCTGGTTTTAGGGGATCCAAGGGTCAGGAGTCAGTTACTAAAAATAAGGCCTGGTTGGAATTCTAGAAGATCAGAATCAAGAGACAAACTGGAGAACTGGGTCAAGAGTCAGTTACCAAGATTCAGGCTGAGTCAGGATACCAGATCAGGATTAAAAGACAGGAACAGATAAACACTCTATATGTACTCTGTGACAGACTGAAGCCCAGCTGTATGGACAACTTCCTGTTTCTTCCTCAGTGGTCCAATCGTGAACCCCAGATTTCTCAGTGAGAACAAAGGGAAGGGATTTGTGCCTCAGATGGGCTACACAGACCCCAGTCCCAACTCCTGTCTGTGAACTGCTGGACTGAGGATTAGAGTATGACGACACCTAAAACCACCACAGACCAGTGTTCAAAACTTGTTAATAAGTAGGGCTCCTAACCACTACAGTAATATAAATAATGCGTAATCTCTGAAGCTATTTGTAACATACGGAAGAGTCTTCTCTGTGCTTTCTATTAGAATTTTTTTTTCCTGTTGGCAGTTACATTGGCAAAGATCTTAAGTTAGGCCTTGTGCGTCTGGAATCCTTATGTGAAAATTTCCCCCAATTAGGTGATTTTTCAAGACTGCAGCAGAATTTTTTGTCCTCTAAAATGACTCCAATGAAAAGCCTAAATTGCTTTCAATGATCCTTTTGTGTCTAAATCCTTTCTCCAGTTAAGAAAGGTTTCTCATACACTTTCAACATGATCAGCACATTAGATTCTGCTTCTGGAAGAATAATTCCTGAGGAAAATTAAATGCAATTTTAGTATTAACTTGGTGACCTGAGAAGGGGTGAAGAGCAATGTTCCCCTAAGCTGCTGATGCAGCTGAGCAAGTTATGGTGCTTGCTGTGTGGCAATTTAGGAGGCTAACCCTGGACCCCCCATCTGTTTCCTCCTCCCAGCCAGCCCGATCCCTTTCTCCCACCATAACCCACCCTCCAGCTCTCCCAATCATCTCCTCAGCTGGCCTGACCCTGTCTTTCGCCCAACTCCCCATGCCCTTTCCCCATCGGCTGTCTCTGTCCCCATTTGCCCCCCACAGGGCCCCGTTACCTGGCCACTGGAATGGTGCAGCCAGGCCATGGGCTCCTCCTCCCGCCTGGAGTATGCTCTGAGCATTCTCAGTCAGACCATGCTAGGGGCAGGAGTTTTAAAAGCCCCCGGCTTGGGGAAGCTTTTTGCCAGCTGGAAGACTGTGTCTTCCAGTCTGGTAGGGGCAGTGACTGCCGGCCGTGCGCAGCTGGCATTGTTCCCTGTGCGGGTGAGTGGCAGGGGTCTGCATGCCTGTGCTTCCGCATAGCTTAGAGGCAGCACTGGTGAAGAGCATGCATAGATCTGGTTTCCAGATGGATAAATTCAAGGCCTTCAGATTGTTCATAAAATACCTTCCCTTCTCCTGGGAGGGCTTATGCAATCAACCATGTGGCTGTTACATTGGCAGAACAGTACAAATACTGTTAGATGTTTGGCTTGGTAGTTAGTTGTTTTGTGGATTGGTAATTTGGTTAAGGGGTTCATATAGAAGCTGTGAAACAGAGCAGAATGAAGGTTCTCTTACATATTCTGTGATGCAGAATAGGTAAATATGTAAAATATGGTTTGGTAATAGGTTGAGGATTTATCTCAGATGTGTTGTGTGAGTGATTTAATGATTTGAGACACTTTTTTTGTGTAGTACTATGGTTGGGAAACTAAAATGCTTTCTGTGACCAGTCATACAACGCTTTATTGAGTCATGAATATTGACTACTCAAAATCAATGAAAGAATTCTGAATAATACTTTGGCTGAAAATTTTTTCAGGTCTTTTGTATAATAGTAGATAACCAGTTTAATAGGTAGATAATAGGAATTAACTTATTACCTATTGCTAACACTTGGGACTTTTTTAAGGCTGGATTAATATCCTTTAACAATGATTTACCAAACTAAAGAAATATTTATTTTAAAAAAGCAGCGTACTTAATTGTTTAAGATTTTGATTTCTATTCCTCCAAATAATAGAGTAGTTCTGTATATAAATGACGAGTTCTTATTTTATTTCTAATGCCATAGAGACCACTATATGCTTAACAGGATTTTAAAATTTGGATCAGAATTACAAGGTTAATTGGATTGGAACTTCCCAAGTGCCAGTTAGGTAACAAATACTATTCAGTGTGGGCTAGATATTCTATTTGTGAATCTTTGTTATGAAATTCAAGAACATAATTATTTTCTGCACAATTACTGGCAAACATTTCCAGTCCAAAATTATGCAACAAGAGAAACACCTCACTTATGTTTAAAGAATGCCCTTTTATTTTACTTTATGGTATTTTAAGTGGCTCACTGGAAAAAAGTGTTTAATGACAGAAGAAAATGTTCTTGTAAATAATCCTAGCAAAGGTTTAAAACTCTAATAATACTCATTGTTCTCAGTTACAGATTTTTGACTGAAGATGACCTTCAGTTCAGCTTTTAGTTAGTATAGAGATAATTATGTTCAAATGTATATTGAAAATACAAAATGCTCATAGCAGAATTGATTCCTACAACTTAGACTCAGGGATTCTAATGTCGGAAGGGATCAGCATGATTATTTAGTTTCATCCTGTCCTTTTTCTGAAACCTCGTAAGACCACTGGAGCAGAAAGGGTGAAAAGTCTATTTGTGTCATCCAAAAGAACAGTGTCCTGGATAATCACCTGTATCTGAGCTTGCTACAAGGATGTCATCATGAGTGTTAATTCCTCAAATGCCTAGGCTTCATCAGCAGCATTCTTTGTACAAGTATAAGTCTAGGACATCTGCAGAGCTGCAGCCTGGTCTTCACATCCCACTATGCCATCACTCAGCATGCCTGTGAAGATGCCAGTTTTGGGAGAGTGTTGAGAGAAAAGCTCGTTCTCTGCTCTGGTCAATGAAGGAGCTGGACAACAGGAGGAAGAATCACAAGTTTATTGACACTCAGAGCTACTGAGTGCAGCTGGCCCTGAAGGACCGGTGCTAAAGGGTTTTATACACAGGTACAAATGACTTAATTTAAGGAATTCCAAAAATGGTTAATATATTCAGGGTAAGCAAGGTTAATACATTTATTAGTACCATATAGGGATAGTTTTCATCCATATTCATATGGGATAAAGGAATTTCTTTGTTAGGATCTTATGTTTCGTATAAGATAGGAGAATTAGTAAAGAAGGTCAGGCTGGCTTCTCAGAGCCTGGGAATATAATAAACAGGAAGATTGTTGATTAATAGGTGACCTTGAGACTGGTGCAAATTTCCACTATCTCCTGCTTACAGACTGTTTCAAGGATGAGAGGGCCCCTGTATTCTTGTTAGTCAGGCTAGAAGTTGGAATAATGTTAAAGGAATAGTGCTAAGATGGCATCACTTATGCTCACAAGTTTGTGGTCTTATTACGAATCTTATAACAAGAGCAATGTTGCAGACAGCAGGATTTGTGAACTCTGAGTTCAACTCCAAGGGTACTGCTTGGGAGTTACCTGGCATAGAATAGACACAAGCAGGCACTCGAAGAAATAAAAATGATTACTAACTTTTCACAGTTTGTTGTTGTTTGAGATGTGTTGCTCGTGTCCATTCCATGACCTACTTTTTTTTGAGTTACTGGCAAGAAGGGACTGAGAGTTTGTGGAACCAGTGGTACCCCTTATGCCACTATATACACACATGGATCTAGAAGGCACTGCGACAGGTCCTTTGGAGGTGATGAGGGAAAAATTTCTGGCAACTGTTCATACAGAATGCATATGCATATCATGGAATGGTGTCACAGGGTACGCCCTCCCTTGCGCCTACTTGTGGGGAAACAGAAAGGGTGTTAGCCAGGGAGGTTGCCTCCACGAGCGTCTAAATGTGCAGTTACCTAACTAGACTCAATCCTGTAGTCAGGGCAACCCGCCCTAGTAGCCAGGGTCTCATGCTGTAAGTCCCCGAGTGGCCCTTGAGTCAGGGCAGTGCGGCCTAGTAGCTGAAGTCTTATACAATAAGTCTATGAATAGCCCTTGAGTCGGGGCAGTGTGACCTAGTAGCAGGAGTCAATATAATAGGTCTGTGATGGGGCGTAGTGCCCAGGTAGGGGGGCTCAGGCCCTCCTGCTCCACTGAGCCCCAGCCCAGGGCCCTACAGGTGCAGGGGTTTTAGCAGTAAGGATCCAAACCAAAACATGCTGATTAGACTACCACTATACCCCAGCACCACCCTTTGGGCCCCCTGGGCTACTTTCTACCTGGGATGGAGCAAAGGTTTGGTCAGTCACTGGGCTATGGTTCCCTCCTTCCTGAGACTGCAGTTGCTGGCTTTCCCACAGGTCTTGGGCATCAGCTCCAAGGCTCTCCTTGCCAAGCAACAGCTCTGCAGGGTCCACTCCAGCTGCCAGGTCTCTTCTGGATTGGGGCTGGGGCAGCATCAGGGCAGGAGTCTTCAGCAGACATCCTTTCTGTCCGCTGGCCAGCCCAGATTGAACTGAGCTGCCCTTTCTTATACTGGGGCAGCAGCCTGAGCATGTCCAGCAGGGCTTAAGGGGTGAAGCTTTCGCCACCCGCAGGGTTGGCTGAATTACTGCAGTGTGGGGTGAGTCAGCCCTGTCACAAATGGACGTGAGCAACATATCTTGAAGAACAATACTACTTCATCGAGCAGTGCTCCCAATTGCTCCACTTAAGGTGTTCGCGCGCCGCGGCACCCGGGATCGGAAATTTTCTGAGCAGTAGTGGCTTGGGCAGCTGGGAGATGACAGCGGTGTTCAGTGTTTCCCGCCATTGGTGACATCAGCTGCTCACTCTCCCCGCTGCCGGTCACTCCTCAGTTCCTTTCTACCGCCAGTGACTCCGGATGGAGTCTGTGGTGGCTCTCCCTCAGGGGATACTTACCTTCTCCAACGACTCTAACAATTCAAAAATTATACATTAAAAGAACCAAACAACAACAGACAATAGATGGAAGCCCTATACAAAACTTGTCTGGCTTTAATCGCTGCCTTTCTTGTAACGAGGCAATGCCTGCCTCGGACAGGCATGACTCATGCATAAAGTGCCTGGGAGAGGGACATCTCTCCCACAAATGCCAGTACTGCAGAAACTTGACCAGTAGGACAAGGAAGGAGCGAGAAAGAAAATTCAAGCTCCTATTGCTGGAAGGCTCCCTTCGTTCCTCGTCCGACCCTGGTGCCTCTCCTCACGTAGCTGAGGGAGCGCACAAGCAGCGCTCTGCTGCTTTGTCGCTGGTGCCCAACAAACGATCGAAGGGCACCGAGCCGCAGCCACAGTCCTTGCAGCAGGTTCCCACTAATGTGGTAAAAACCCCTGCAAGTGGACATCACAAAATATTTGTAAAGACTAAGCGCGCTCCGGCACCGGCAACAGCGCAGCTTCAAATGGTGCCGCCATGCACTGCCACGCCGAACTCTGTGCCAGCACTTATAGTGCCGTTTCTGCCTACACCGCCGGTTCCATCGGTTCTGCCGGCACTGCTCGCGGCACCAACAACTGCGCCAGCATTGGTACATAACTCGGCACCTGCATTTCTTTTGCCGGCACCATCTATCTGCCACATACCAGCTCAGCCTGTAACTCTGCAGGGCATAACAGTGGTGGCAGCACCCCCGGCACCACAGTCAGACATAGTGCGGGATTCCTACCCACTGCCGCCATTTTGAAAGCATAAGAAGAACTCCAAACATACTGATTTGGGAGAGGATCTTGCCATTCATTCCTCTGCCGTATCACCCCTCTTCCAGATGGATTCCTCTGACACCAGTACCCCATCCACATCTCCACTGAGGGGTACTGCTTCGTCTGGCTCATCAAGTCCCATACTGAGTGAGGCACTGCCACAGCAAGTGCTTCAGATGGCAGCCTACAATTCCAATCTGACCTTGCCTTGGCTATATCCCCCGTGGATGTTTTACCCTCAACAGGGGCTTAATTACAGTGCTTGGCAACCATACAATATTGCACCACCACCCAATAGTCCGCCAACAGGGCTGCCAGCTGTCCAGGCTCTTCCAGATCCCATACACTTTGGACAAGTGCACCCTCTGGTAGCGGTCACAATGGCAACCGCCACAACTGCAAGCACAGATGACTCCACGCTGCAAGTGAAAAACGATGACACTGAGCAATTCCGCAAATTATTTAAAAGGGCTGTGGAGCCTATGGATATTTCATTACAGGAGAATCAGACCACATAACATAAGTTATATGGGATTCTCCAACCGGCAGGCTTGAATAAGCTAGCCCTCCCCATGGATGAGGGCATAATGCATCCTGCAAATGAGATATGGCAGACACCAGCTTCGGTGCCTCCTTCCAACAAGAGGGCGGACAAGAAGTATTTCATCGCCCCCAAAGGGAATGAGTTCCTATTTACCCATCCTCAACCCAACTCTCTTGTAATTGAGGCAGCAAATCAAAGGAACAGACAAACATATTTAAAGTCCAACCTACGCAATAGAGAGGACAAGAAACTTGACACCCTAGGGAAGAAGGTGTACATGTCAGCAGCCCTCCAGCTGAGAATTGCAAATTATACAGTGCTACTCGCTAATTACAATCACAACATTTACACCAAACTCAACGAGTGCTTTAACTATTGCACAGGACAAACAAGAACAATTCAATCTCTTTAATTACAGAAGGCTTATTGGCTGCCAGAACAGCTCTCTAAACCTCCTTGGATGCTGCCGACATCGCTGCCAGGACCCTGGGCATGGCCGTAGTGATGAGACACTCCTCATGGCTGCAGGCGACAGATCTGCCCAAACACATGCAAGGGACCATCGAAGACCTTCCGTTCGATAAAGATAACCTGTTTGGCAAGACAACAAATGACGTGATGCACAGCCTTAAAGATTCAAGAGCTACCTTAAGAATGCTAGGCATCTTCACCTGACTCTCAAGGAGGAGATTCTGCAAGAACCAACCCTCTAACCTTAAATATTCACAAAGTCAGTCAAATCGTAGAGTGGATCCCTACAGAAGCAAGCCTCGCCAATCCCGAAGGCATAGACAAGCAACCCAGTCACACCAGAATTCACAGCCAGGCATGAAACAACAGTTTTGATGGATAAGTCGAGGGAGCAATCAGCCAATCATTTTCCCAAGACATACAGTCACCACCATACAGCCTAATTTTCAAGAACAGGCTACAGCCATTTCTCCAACAGTGGAAACAAATAACATCGGACAGATGGGTCATCAAGATTATTCAGGATGGTTACTCCATCCCGTTCATTTCAAAACCAACAACCCAACCCCCCCTACCTGTCCCTCTTCAGGGACCCCAACCACATACAACACCTACAAAAAGAGATTCAATACCTGCTCCACATAGGAGCAATTGAAGAGGTCCCAAACGATCAAAAGGGAAGGGGATTCTACTCCCTATATTTCCTAACCGAGAAAAAAACTGGGGGTTGGAGACTGATCCTTGACCTCAGACGACTCAACAGGTACGTTCAAGTCAAGAAATTCAAAATGGTGACATTAAACAACATAATAACTGTCCTTCAACAGTACGATTGGCTGGCCTCCTTTGACTTAAGAGATGCTTACTTCCATGTCTCTATCCGCCCACCTCACAGGAGATTCCTACACTTCAGGTTTCTTCACAATCACTATCAGTATGCGTACTTCCTTTCGGCCTATGCACAGTGCCAAGAGTTTTTTCCAAACTTATGGCCCCCGTGGTTGCTTTCCTACGCAGGTGGCATATAGACATATTCCCTTACCCGGATGACTTTCTGATAAAAGCTTCCATGCAACAAGTTGCGGTCCAGGCGGTCCAAACAACAGTCAACCTCTTTATCGTGCTTGGCCTGAACATAAACTATGATAAGTCATTCCTGTCTCGCGCACAGGAGATTCACTTTATTGGAGCACGAATGCGTTTACCTACAGCAAGAGCCTTCCTCCGTCTCGACAGATTCCACAATCTCCAACAACTATCCAACAACATACAGAAATCAACCATTATCTCAGCTCACACAGCGATGGAAATGCTGGGCCACATGTCTGCAACAACTTATCTTGTGGACCATGCCAGACTCCTCATGCGTCCCTTCCAGCTATGGTTCCTCTCACACTTCAGGCATCGTACTCATGCTTCCAAGACACTCCTATCTATCCCAAGGACAATTAGACACTCCCTCTTCTGGTGGATGGACCAAAACAATCTTCTACAAGGGGTCCCCTTTCTGCAACCACAACCAGAGATTACGATAACCACAGATGCGTCCGTACTCGGCTGGGGAGCGCACTGTCAAGACCAGACCACTCAGGGCAGATGGTCCTTACCAGAAAGGCTATTGCACATAAACTTGCTCGAACTAAGAGCGGTCTTGAAAGCATGCCAACATTTCCTCCCCGTAATCATAGGGAGAGTGACAAGGGTCCGCACCAAAAACAGGACATGCATGTTCTATATAAATTGACGGGGGAACCAGATCACAACCCCTCTGCTTAGAGGTAATGAACTTGTGGGATTGGTGCCTCCATCACAGAATTTGCCTCCGTGCAGAATATCTTCCAGGCAAGGACAATATTATAGCAGATTCTTTGAGCCGATTGTTCCCCAACCACCATGAATGGGAAATACGGGACGACATCATTCAAGAGATCTTCACCAGATGGGGGTTCCCCACGATGGACCTATTTGCCACAGCACACAACAGGAAATGCACCCAATATTGCTCTTGAGCAAGAAGAGGCCAAGGCTCGAGCGGAGATGCATTCCTCCTCCACTGGGGCAGCACACTTCTATATGCTTTTCCACCCATTCTGATAATTCCAGTGACTCTCCACAAAATTCAACAGGACAGAGCAATAGTAATTATGATCGCCCCAGCATGGCCGTGTCAGACATGGTACAGACTACTCAGAACAATGTCCAGAGCACCCCCAGTTACCCTACCCCTTGTAGCAGACCTTCTTTCGCAGAATCACAGAAGACGCAGACATACTCACCTGGACAGACTTCACCTAAGCGCATGTAACCTCAATGGTTCGATGACATAGAGCTCCAGTGTTCCCACAAAATGCGTCACATCCTATTAAGTAGCGGAAAACCATCCACAAGAACTACTTACCTGTGGAAACGGTGTCGCTTCTCCCGATGGTGCTCCCTATGATCCATACATTCTGTGGCAGCTCCAATCCCGGTGATCCTGGAATACCTTGTTCACCTGAAAGAAACAAATATCGCGGTTAGTACGATTAGGGTACATCTTGCGGCCATTTCAGCGTTTCATGACTAGGTAGATGGTACCTTAGTATTTACCCACAGATTCCTCAAAAGATTCATGCTCGGTCTGCACAATTTATACCCGCACGTCCAGCCACCGGCAACATCCTGGGATCTCACGTTAGTCCTCAAAGCACTAATGAGGCTGCCCTTTGAACCAGTGGCCACTGCCTCATTGGTACACCTGTCAATGAAAGCAACCTTCCTGGTAGCAATCACATCTGCTAGATGAGTCGGGGAGATGGCAGTGCTAATGGCCTTCCCGCCATATACCATCTTTTATAAGGACAAGGTCTCCTTATGAATACATCCAAAATTCGTTCCTAAGATAGCGTTCTCTTTTCATCTCAATCAAGGGATCCACTTACCAGTCTTCTACCCTAAACCACATACCACAGCGGAACAAAGAATGCTTCACACCCTGGATGTGAGACGAGCCCTTGCATTCTACATAGAACGGATCAAGCCTTTCAGAAAGACATCATGGCTATTTGTATCTACTGGCGAACGCTCCCGGGGCCAACCGATTTCCAAACAGAGGGTGTTCCACTGGATCTCATCCTGCATCCACACGGCGTACTCCACATGTCAATCAACTCCACATAATCCAATCTGCTCTCACTCCACCAGATCCATGGTGTCTTCGGTGGCCTTTCTCATGAAGGTCCTGCTGCACATAATCTGCCAAGCGGCCACCTGGTCCTTGAATGATACCTTTGCCAAACATCATGCATTAGACCAAATCTCATCCATGGATGCTGCCCTAGGACGAGCAGTACTCAACACAATTAATAATACACAGTCTGAAGTACCCACCGCCATGCATCAATGACTGCTATCGAATCACCTTAAGTGGAGCAGTCGGGAGCACTGCTCGATGAAGAAATGGAGGTTACTCACCTTCGTGCAGTAGCCGAAGTTCTTTGAGATGCATGCTCCCGACATGCTCCACCACCTGCCCTCCTCCCCTCTACTTCGGAGATCTTTTGTTTCCTTGCAGGGCGCTTCTGTTGTAGAAAGGAACTGAGGAGTGACCGGCAGTGGGGAGAGTGAGTGGCTGACATCACCAATGGCGGGAAACACTGAACGCCGCTGTCATCTCCCAGCTGCCTGAGCCACTGGTACTCAGAAAATTTCTGATCCTTGTTGCTGCGGCGCATGAACACCTTAAGTGGAGCATATCGGGAGCACGCATCTCAAAGAACTTCGGCTACTGCATGAAGGTGAGTACCCTCCATTTATGAAAATTTAGTAAATGCTATTTTTTTCCCGATTTATATTCACCTTTAAAAAGTGAGCTGAAAAGATTTTAGGAATAACTATAAAATTATTTAACATTTTAATTCATTAACATGTTTAGCCTTAAAATGGCAGATATTAAAAGTAAACTTTTTCTTTACCTGCCAAGACTTATGTTCAGTAATCTGTGTTTGTCCTCTCTGGCACTGATGACATAAGCATCTAAAGCAGAAGAACAATAATCTGCATTCCTTAATTTGTTGTTTTAGGTGGTTTTGAATTATAAGAATTGAAACTGAAAGGGATCATGATAGGTCAGTCAAGTCCAGTTTCCTTAGCTCATGGCAGAACCAAGTACCCTCATCACTTTTGTTTGCAAGAGAATGATAAATGACAAAGAAATAATTTCAAATGTTTTATTTATAAAAATGTAACATATTATATTTAAAGCTACAGTGTTTGCCACGTGATGAAAGACAAATTAAGAGAAAAATATTGTATTTTCAAATGTCAAGATATCATTTAAAAATCATAAACACACAATTTTAAATTATTAACAGAAGTCATGTTACAGTATCTCTTTCACGAATTGAGGGTATGTCCATAATCACTACATCAAAATAATGCAGATTATTTTGATTTAAAAGATTGCATGTCATATTATGTTTCCCTATTTTGAAATAAGGAGCTCCCTCATTTCAAAATAAGGAAAGTCATTTTGATATAATAAAAGCCAGTATTATATCAAAATGACAATTAAATCAAAATTGTTATTTTGAAATAACGCATCATGGACATGTTATTTCAATTTAACTGTTATTTTGATTTAACACCTTTTGCCCTCATCAGGGTGCTTTCCTTTTTCTATATATTGAGTGTGGCATGGCACTTCTAGGGGCTCATATTGCGACACCTCCCATGGAACGTCTCTCTGAAGTCAAACTAGCAAGTCCTGTCCATGAACATGCTAGTTCGATTTGAGTGTCTAGTGGGGACATATTAAATCACTTTAACTTAAATCGATTTAAGGATTTTTGTATTGATTTTATTAAATCAATTTAATTTAAATTGATTTAACTGCCTAAGTGTGGACATATCCTGAGAGTCTGTTAATAGTTACTCAGATATACTAATAATGTAATATTCATATGATTTGAAAAGTCTTTTAACAGGCCTTTTTTTTAAGTATTTTTCGTAGAACATGATGCCACAGATCTTAGGGCTCTGCGTTGTCTCTTAGTATTTACATATAGCAGTTCCTAATTTGAATCATCATCATATTCCATTGTACGTTTCAGAGGAAAAATTATTTGTGAAGGTACCCTGCAGTACTTGCAACTGTGTAAATTCAGCTAGCATACAGTGGTATCTGGTCTTTTCTGCCTGCATATCAAAGTCAGAAATTTTCTGTAATCTCATGTTGACAGTAGCGTCATTGCTTTTTATTCAAGAGGAAGAGGTTTTGGAATTGGAGAAAAACGTGAAAAAGGAGAAATTAATGAATTTAGATTAGATAATGAAAGTGAAGGGTTCACTATTTTCTGTAAAATTTTTGTTTGGCTATTTGGTTTTTGTACCATTACTGTTTTGTAACATTGGTATGTTCTAGGCAAGAATCAGAACAACAAATAAATACAGAGAAACAAGTAATTACACCATAGGAGAAAATGATAGCAAAATTAATACAAGAAGAAGGTATTAAGTGATAAAAAGGAAATATTTTTTTCTGTCTTGTAGCTTTATTAGAGAAACAGCTGAAACAATCTTTAACAAAAAATATTTCCCAAAACAAGGATTATGTTTAACAATTTAAAAATCAGAAATTTATCAAGGAAGCTAGCCAGAGTACACATTTTCTAGTAAAGAACAGTTTAATCATTTGGCATTAGGGTGTTTAATTTACATCTCATGGAAGTACAGAACGACACATCTTTTTATTTATTTCAGAAACTTCCTTTTTTTGGTGTATTTCATTCTTGATTTCCTTGAACCTTTATTGAACAGCAAATCAGATTCTACATATGTAAACCTGATTTGTGAAATATCTTCTTATTAACACAGTTCTTTAAAAAAATTATCATAATTGACACAAAAATCCTAGACGTTTGAAAGATAAGGGATGAACAGTGTTGCATTGTCCAATCATGTCTTTTCATTATTAACAAGGTGTAAATGGCTGTCAGGGAAGAACTATACACTGTCCTGTGAAAATAGCTCAGACTGAACACAGCCAAAACAAATAATTTGTTATCAGAATAAAATGAAAATAACCCATCTTTCTTCTTGGGAGCAAATTGTTTTCTATGTACTGTTTATTATGAAAAGGGGTTTGTTTTTAGTAGAAGTCAGTATACTTCCATGAGTCTGTGAGCCAGAAGGTGTAATATAACATGAAATTGAGCCAAATTGGAACGAGCCTTCTAAAAATGCTTCACTGTATTTAATATACATATTTTGTCATGTTATTTAGAGTATTTAGCATCTGGCTGCAATCATCGTTTTATATTGGCAAATGCCCTGTAGCATGGGACACTTAATTGGGTGTATGTTGTGTTCAGTCTAGAGGACATTTTTGCTTTAAATACCACATATTAAGTGTTGGGTGTTTGTTACATCTGCCTCACAAATTCATAATGTAATTCTTAACTAGGAGGTAATGAATAGTTTCAAGGGTTCTGTGTTAGTTCTGTTTGATAGAAGGTGATTTGTCTGTGCAGTTCAGAATTGTTTGCATGATAGCTATAAGCCTCCAGCGAGGAACTATTAATCTGATATATCCCTTATTTCTTGCAATCATCTGATATAAATATTTGCGGTGGATTTCTTTTCTTTCTCTTTTTTTCAGAATGAAAGAGCATACTCCTTTTGCGGGACCATAGAATACATGGCTCCAGATATTGTCAAAGGAGGAGACACAGGCCATGACAAGGTATGTTTCATCCCAAACTTTCTTTTGTGACTGCATGTTTATATTTCTGATGAAAGTGAATCCTACTTTGTAGTTTTTTATGCAATTATTGATCTGCTCTATAAAACTCCTTTATCCCATTTAAAACTGAAACTTTCCCATCTAGGGCCAGAAGGAGTTGAGAGGCAGATGTGTTGAAAGTCTCTGGATGAAGTTAAAAGGGGGCGGGAGCAGAGGGGAGAACCACCAAATGAGGAGGAGGTGGATGAGACTCTTCTAAAACAAATAATAGAAATAGCCAAAACATGAATGATGGTAGTAATGAGGGGCTTTAACTACCTAGATACTTGTTGCAAAAATAATTCAGGAAACCACAGACTACCAACAGATTCTTGGAAAATACTGGGGACAGCAGGGCTGTCCTGTGGGAGGAGCAAGGCCCAGGGCCAATTGGCCTTGACGGGGCCCCCACATCCCCAGGCTGTAGGGGAGCTTAGTGGGCCATCCAGCTGTGACACCCCCCCCCCCCGAAATCCCAAGCACCGTACAGGGACTGGGGGATGGCTCCCCACTGGTCAGCAGCCTTGGATTCCTAGCCAGGAACAGAAGCCACCCGCCGATGGGTAGCTGGCCCCAGCTGTGGTCGCCATGGTCAGGACCCCAGGCTGCCGCTGCTGGTGCCCCAGCTAGGAACCCAAGGCCACTGCTGGGAGCTGGCTCCTGCCAAGGCCAGCTGCCAGTGAGGGCCAGCCCTGGCCATGGCTAGGGACCCGAATACATTCAGCCATGTGGGCAGGTGGGCTCAGAGAAGCCACACAGCCTCGTGCACCTGCCCCACCCCTGGACCTGCCTGCTTCACCCTGGGGGTGGGGAGGGTCAGCGAAGCACTCTCCCCTCCCCCCGCCTTCGACTCACTGCCAAAGGCAGTGCAATGAGGAGCAAGGCAAAGCATGGCAGTGTAGGAGAGCCACAGGACCCGTGTAACTGTGGAGCATGGGGCGATCACTCCATTAACCCCACCTCCCAAAGATGGCCCTGGGGGACAGCTTTTTAATTCAGAAAGTGGAATAGTAAGTGGGATGCAGCTACATTAGATTTTGATTATTATTAACAGGGAGAAAGTGGTTGTGACTCTGAAAGTGGATGGGATCTTGAGTGAAGATCACAAAATGACAGAGTTTATAATTCTAAGGAAAAAAATGAGAGCAGCAGAATAAGGACAATGGACTTCATAAAAACAGATTTTGACTTGAGAACCTCAAGGGAAAGTTATATAATGTACCTTTGGAAAGAAAATCTCATGGGTGTTCTGGAGAGCTGGCACTTTCTGTGAGACAATAGGCACAGCAGCAAACTATCCAGATGCAGAAGAAAGATGAGAAGGATAGTAAGAGGTAAGTATGGTTATTTTAAGGGTTCTTTATAATATGAAAATGAAAACAAAAAATGTGGAAGATGGAAACAAGGATAAAATTACTTAGGATGGTTATGAAAGAGCAACATAAACAACTACGAACAAAACAAAAAATACTAGGGCACAAAATGAGTTATACCAGACCCAGAGTGTAACAGGCAGTGAAAGTCTATGCCTTTAAAGTTTCTTCTTGGTGTCATATGCCATGAGTTGGAATAGCATCCTTCTTTACTCTGTGTATAAGCTGTAGGGTAAAATGTTTGTAAGTAGGTTTCCTCTATTTGCTTATGTAGTTTATAGTTACTATAGTATAGCACAAAATAATTTTTCCTTCCGCCTGCCAGTGGGGGAAATCTTCCCCAGTCCCAGGACTATACACAGAATCCCAGGCTTCAAGATTTGCATCTTCTGCCCTCACTCCTTCTCCATCAGTGCCAATCAACAATGACACACATATTGTCTGTGTGAAGCATATATCACTGCATAGTGTAGTACCTATTGATCCTTTCCACTTGGAACCTGAGAGACCTTGGAGCGCCTACTTAGCCCCTTCCATTATGAACTTTGTATAAGGCTCTGCTCTGATCTGGGCCTGGGAGATGCCCAAGTACATGGCTTTCACTGGCAAGTGGTGCCCTTTCAAAATGTGCCTTGAAGCTGAGTCATTAATGCTGAAGTTAAAGAACTCTTTCTTTAGGGCTCCTCATGAGATTACAGGGCACTCTCAGGGTGCAAGACGGATCCCTGCAAAGGACTGTCTATAAGAAAAGTTCCTCATCGAGTGGTGTCCCTGTAACGTGTTCCACTATGTACTGTGTTCCTTGAGCTGCATGAAACGTTCTTCAACTGACTGTATTGCACAATCTAGCACTTGGTTAAAGAATTCAACTTTGAATGGTTGTTTGGGGTCTCTTATGGACTTACCCCATGCCTCGTAATCAAAATGTCGTCTTCTTTGGTGACTCTTGTATTCTTGAATGGGTGGGAAAATAGCTTCAGTGTGAAGTTCCTCTTTCAACTTCTGTGAACTCTTCAGAACGTTTTGAAATTTTTCATCTGACCGGCAAGAATGTAGGTATGAGTTTGCTTTGTCCAGTTGTCCAATTGCTCCAGATATGTCAACGTCAGCACCTTAGAGTCTCTTGCTTACAACATTTATCTCAGACAGTATGTCATACCAGAACACTAAGCCACACAGAAATTTGAAGTTATGTATGTTTCTGGTGCTTTCATTTCAGTCTGCCCCTGAAAGTTGATGCTACATCACTGACCATCCAGTTCAGTGAATGAGAACTGGGTGGGACAAAAATATCTTAAGGGTTTAACTCCTGAATCTGTGTCTGCACTCCTCTGTTTTTGACCCTCATGTTGGCACTGTTATCATAACCCTGATCTTTCATGTCAGCTATTGCAATTCTAGTATCTTCCAGCTTTTTAAGAAGCACATTTGCCATACCATCTCTTGTAGTATCATCAATGTCAATACATTCTAGAAAATGCTCTCTAACAGTCACCACTGAAGGGACATTTTCACTAGGTTCTGTTACAAAATGCACCATTAAAGTCATTTGTTCTGTATGGCTGATGTCAGGTGTGCAGTCTAGAATAACAGAGTAATATCTTGCTGACTTCAGATCTGCCATAATCTTCTGTTTGGCTTTTGTTGCCAGCAACTGTATTATCTCATTTTTTAATTATTTTTCCAAGGTAGTGGTATATGTAGATTTCTGGGGTGGTAGCTCTTCTTAGATGTTCCTGGAGTACAGCTTCAAACTCAGCCATCGTCAGCTCCACAAATTTGAGGAATTTTCCATTGTTTGGCACATATAGCTGGTCTGAAGTGCCACACAGTGCTAGAGTTTGGATAGCAAGCAGTTTTGCAATAGCAATGAGCCTTTTCAGAACATTTTTCCAGTAAAGAGACCCGGATGCAATCTTTTCTTGATGGTGATCATCTATGGTGCCTTTTAACCTGAGTCTCATCTCAAACTCTTTCCACTTATGGAATGCTCTCCAGTGATTTGCAGCCTTCTCATGGCATGCCAGATTTCTAGCAAGATTTTTCCAGTCCTTTGTTCCTGTGTAGAACCCAGTGTGGCTGGAACATTAGGCTGGAAGAGCTTGTGAGAAAAACAGTATGCAGCATTCTGGGTTTTTGAGTACGTAAGCCATGTCTCTTCATTTTGTCACTATTGGGGATTTCACACCATTAATGTGTTAGATGGAAACTTCTATTTTCGTTGTGTTTGGGTAAAATGAAGTTTTTCACTTGCTCTGGCGCATTCAGTACGAGAAAGTTCCTCAGGCTACTGCTCAAGTGGGTCCACAGTCCTGGATCATTGAGGAACTAAACTCAGCAGCAGCTGTTCTTCTTCGAGTGCTGTCCCGTGCTGCTCCACCTTAGATGCAGCAGCATCCCAGCACTAGTCAACGGAGCTTGAAAAGCAGTTGTGCAGGGGGTGGCGCCTGCGCGGAACCTGGCTCGCGGCTTGTCAGAGTGGCTTCGCGCCGGCACGCCCCCACTCCCGGCAGTTCCTTTTTATCCGTCCCCGACTGTCAACGGCTTCCTTCTAGCTCCTGCCTACCGCCTTCTTCTGGCTTCCTATAGAAGAAAAAGACAACAGTTACCTCAGAATTTGCTCTCTTTTAACTTACCACGTCATTTAAGAAAGAAAGGAAGGAAAAAAAAAATGCCGCACCGCGGCACGGTGCTTGCCTCGGGGCGCTTGCCTCTCTCTCTCTACTCCCACAGCGGCGGCTACTCGTTATGCCTGCTGCACCTGGCTTTAAACGCTGTTCTGGCTGTAACGAGCCTATCCCTCTCTCTGACAGTCACACTCAGTGTATTCGCTACCTCGGTGAGGCACACATACCTCAAAAGTGTGAGCACTGTGCTAATTTAAGCTCCAGAGCCAGAAAGGACAGGGATTTGAGGCTTAAAATCCTTCTTATGGAGAAGTCTCTCTGCCCCCCTATCACGGACTCTCTCCCTGAACAGCAGCTCACTGACAAACAACTTTCTAGGAGCAAAACCCCTGTGGCTAGAAAGGGGCGCTCTCCTACAGAAACCATGTCTAAGCAGGGCACCCCAGAGGCTATTGGTTCCTTGGGTGACACATATCCTGCAGCATCTCGGGCTTCCAAAAGGAGCAGAGATAGCTCTGACACCTCTCACCATCGGAGCCGTTCCCTCCATACGGAGCAGGAGGCTCGTACCGAACCTCAGCAGCATAAGCGCAACCGGAGCACGGTGCCAGACGCTGCTTCAGTGCCTGCAATCCCGGTGCCTGATATCACCGTGCCTGGACTCAGCACCAACACTACATCAGTGCTACCCATTACTCCCCAAACGGCACCGGCAGCAGAATACAGCCCCACCTTCGGTGCCTCCTCCTCTGCCTGCAAACACATCCGCACCGACACAGCAGGCGGTGCCTAGGGCTGGGAATACACATTCTCCTCCAAGGAAGAGAAAGTGTAAACAACACCACGTTTCTCCTGATCCTTATCAGGGCTACTATTCATCATGCTCTCAGAGCATTTCTTCCTCATATTATCACCAGTTACCTTCACGCTGCTCATCTGTTTTTTCCTCCAGACGTTACTGCAGATCTTGCACTCACTCCTATGACCCTGTTTCTAGCAGGCACAGCTGCCGACATCGCGGGCATTCTTCACATCACCATGAGGATCACTCTCTTTCCCCTCTGGGCAGCCAGCCAAGACTACATAAAAGCCCTCCTGCCGTGAAACCTCTGTCAATCACAGTTAGCCCTAATAGTTCAATTGACACCTTTCACCGACCTCACTCAGTCACTTCTCTTAAATCTAATGAATCGACTCATCCTATACAGAACTCCTCACCAGCTGACACTGAACTGTTCATGCCACTATCAAACACTGCCTCTGACGATCTAAAACAATTCAATGAGTTATTTAGGAGAGTGGCTCAGGATCTGGAGATCCCTCTGCAAGAGGTCACTGAGCCTCAACATAAAATCCTGAAAATACTTCACTCTACAGGCTCTTCTAGAATTGCTATCCCTATGAATGAGGCAATACTCGAACCAGCAAACCTTCTTTGGCAAACACCTGCTTCTGTCCCATCAACCAGCAGGCGCACAGATAGAAAGTACCATATTCCCCCTAAGGACATGGAGTTTTTATTCACGCATCCTCCGCCAAATTCGCTGGTGATTGATGCAGCTAATCAAAAGAATAAACAGCCTAACTTTAAGACCACTCCGTCAGACAGAAACTGGAAGCAGGTAGACACCATGGGCAGAAAGGTTTATGCAGCGTCCACACTTTTAATTAGACTGGCTAACTATGCAGCACTTCTTTCTAATTACCAATACAACCTAATGGATAAACTATGTAAACTTACCACTGACCTTCCAGATCCTAAGAAGGACCTTTTCAAACCCATACTCGCAGAGAGTCAATTAGTTACACGTACTTTCCTCCAGACGTCTTTGGACACAGCAGATACAGCAGCTAGAATGACAGCGGCAGCAGTGGTCTTGCGCCGAACTTCTTGGTTACATTCAGCAGCTTTGCCACGCGACCTGCAAACCAAGATTGAAGACTTACCCTTTGAAAGACATCATCTTTTCTCCACAAAAACTGACAAGGTACTCCACTCTATGAAAGATTCCCGGGCTACTCTGTGCACCCTGGGTATACTTACCTCATATCCTCGTAGAACCCAAGTTCGCACACAGCCATTCCATCGTCGATATAACCCTCAATTTCAATCTTTCTCCGACACCAGATCCTCTGACCATCAACAGAGGAATAAGAACAGAGTATATAGATGCAAGACAAGACCTCAACCATCTTCATCTGTTCAGACATCTCTGACTAAGCCTCAGTATTGAAGTTTTGGTCGAGGGCCTGAAACCCCCCACACATGCTGCAGCATAGATTCCCCCCCTCCAACATTCGAATTTCAGTTGACACGCCATTTTTCATTTTGGTCGACCATCACATCTGATAAGTGGGTCTTAGAGATCATCAGATCCGGTTATTCAATTCCATTCCTTTCCACTCCCCCTAACCACTACCCTACCCCGTCCCTCTTCAGGGACCCCTCTCACGAACAAATTCTCCGTGAGGAGATCCAGCATCTTTTACAAATGGGAGCCATTGAACCAGTCCCTTCCCAATTTCGTTTTTCCGGATTCTATTCTTGCTATTTTGTCATACTTAAAAAGTCAGGTGGCTGGCGACCCATACTTGATTTAAGACCCTTGAACAGATTCCTCAAACGAGAGAGATTTAAAATGGTCACCTTAAATGCTATTATACCGCTGCTGCGTCAGGGTGATTGGTTTTCAGCCCTCGACCTTAAAGATGCCTATTTTCATATTACCATTCATCCTTCCCACAGGCACTTTCTCAGATTCACCGTTGGAGACCTGCACTATCAATACAAAGTGCTTCCCTTCGGACTTTCCACCACACCCCGTGTGTTCTCCAAGGTGTTGGCTGTTGCTGTAGCCTACCTTCGCACCCAAGGGACAACAATATATCCGTATCTAGACGACTGCCTTCTAATAGCTCCATCATACAAAGCATGCCATCAAGCCCTCTTAGCGACTACGACCCTCTTCCATCAACTCGGTCTAAAAATAAAAGCAGAAAAATCCACACTCAATCCAGTACAGTCCATAGAGATCATTGGGGCCATACTGGACTCAAATACGGCAAGGGCTTACCTTCCACAGTCTCGCAGAACACTTATTTACGACCTCCTCCGGCTTGTTCACACTGCCCGTCTGGTCACTGTCAGAATCCTTTTACAGCTGCTCGGGCATATGGCAGCGTGTATGTCGGTCGTGCCCTACGCCAGACTGCACATGTGACCTCTACAAGCGTGGTTGGCAACAGTGTACAAACCCCAGTTCCATTCAATGCACAGGACGGTGCTTCTCCCCACATGGGTCAACATATCCCTTGAATGGTGGAAGAATCCGCACAACCTAGCCGTCAGAGTTCCGTTTTCCCACCTCCAACCATCCTACACCATAACCACAGATGCCTCCCTTATAGGCTGGGGAGCCCACATGGGTCCCCACTCCACTCAGGGAAGATGGTCACACCCGGAGACTTTCCTACACATAAATATATTAGAACTCAGGGCAGTTCGCAACGCTTGCCACCAGTTTCTTCCGCTCATTCAAGGAAAGTCAGTAACTATCATGTCGGACAATATCGCATGTGTTTATTACATAAACCGCCAAGGAGGAGCACGATCTCCCTCGCTTTCTGTGGAAGCAGTGAAACTGTGGACTTGGTGTATCTGCAATGCAATACATATCTCCGCCACTTACCTGTCGAGATTGCAGAACACCACGGCAGATACCCTCAGCAGGGTATTTCCTCTTGCCCACGAGTGGCAGTTGAACGACTCTGTGTTGGACAACATCTTCCACTTGTGGGGATACCCATCCATAGATCTCTTTGCCACAGCACAGAATGCGAAATGCCCTCGATTCTGTTCCAGGGCACAGAACGAGCACCATACCCTCGGCGACGCCTTTCTATTGAACTGGTCGGACGACCTTCTGTATGCGTTTCCACCAATCCCGCTTATTGCAAGGGTGATTCAAAAAATAAAACAGGACAGGGCCACAGTGATACTGATTGCACCCGCTTGGCCCAGGCAATTCTGGTTCCCCCACCTACTCAATCTATCGGAACGCAGACCGATCCCCCTTCCATCGAACAACGATCTACTGTACCAGCCCAACACTCCATCCCATCATCCAGACATACACAGGCTCCATCTAACAGCCTGGTACCTAGTTGGTTCCATATGATGGACAATACCTGTTCACAGGAGGTTCAGAATGTCCTCCTTAATAGCAGAAAGCCATCTACCAGAAAATCATATCTTCACAAATGGCTCTGCTTTACTACCTGGTGTCAGAACCAGGCTCTCACACCGGATACCGCTTCAGTTCCCCAAATCCTAGATTACCTCCTATACCTGAAGCACTCCTCTCTCTCCAGTAGCTCCCTCAGAGTCCACTTGGCAGCAATCTCTGCATTTCATTCCTCCACCGATCCTTCTCTCTTCTCACACCCTACTGTAAAGAGGTTCCTGACAGGTCTACAGAACCTTTTTCCACCTATTTGGCCTGTCGCTTCCCCCTGGAACCTCAACATCGTTCTCAGGGCGCTAATGAAACCTCCATTTCAACCTCTGGCAACCTGCTCTCTCCATCACCTTTCCATGAAGGTTTCCTTTTTAATTTCTATAACATCTGCAAGAAGGGTTGGTGAACTGAATGCATTGAGATTTGACCCCCCATACACGATCTTTTTCAAGGATAAGGTCTCTCTGCATCCCGACCCAGGCTTCTTACCTAAGGTCGTCTCTTCTTTTCATTTAAACCAACCTGTACCCCTTCCCACGTTTTATCTGAAGCCACACAAAACCCCGAGTGAGGCTGCTCTTCATACTCTAGACGTCAGGAGAGCGCTGGCTTTTTACCTGGACAGAACCAAGTCATTCCGGAAACAGAACAGACTTTTTCTTTCCCTTGCCGAAAGACAGAAAGGTGAACCAATTTCAAACCAGAGACTCTCCAAGTGGATTAGAGATTGCATCTACACATGCTACACCAGCTCTGACTGCCAAGCCCCACTGGGTATCCGATCACATTCTACCAGAGCCATGGCCGCAACTACAGCCTTTCTGCATAACGTGAACATAGAAGACATATGCAAGTCGGCCACATGGTCTACACCTCATGCATTCATCTCCCATTATGCTTTGGACCTCGCAGCCACGCATGACGCGAACATGGGAGCACAGATATTCTCCTCTCTGCAGGACAACCCACCTCCTGCGCACGTAACTGCTACGTAATCACCTAAGGTGGAGCAGCACGGGACAGCCCTCGAAGAAGAAGAGTTGGTTGCCTACCTGTGGTAACTCTGTTCTTCGAGATGTGTGTCCCGTGATGCTCCACCACCCTCCTGCCTCCCCTCTTGTCCTTTTCATTGTAGGTGTTGGACAAGATAAAAAGGAACTGCCGGGATTCGGGGCGTGCCGGCGTGAAGCCGCTCTGAGGAGCCGCAAGCCAGCTTCCGCGCAGGCACCGCCCCCTGCACAACTGCTTTTCAAGCTCCGTTGACTAGTGCTGGGATGCTGCTGCACCTAAGGTGGAGCATCACGGGACACACATCTCGAAGAACAGAATTACCACAGGTAGGCAACCAACTCTTTCTTGCACCTCCACCAGATCTTTTTCTGATCTACCATACACTTTTCTTCAGGAATAATACAATCATAGAAGTATAGGGTTAGAAGGGAGCTATAAGGTCATCTACTCCAACCCTCTGCCAAAAACGCAGGACCACTCTCACTAAATTATCCCAGCCAGGGTTTTGTCTAACCGAGCCTTAAATATCTCCAAAAATGGAGATTCCACCACCTCCCTAGGTAGCCCATTCCAATGCTTCACCACCCTCCTAGTAAGAAAGTTTTTCCTAGTATCCAACCTCGACCTCCCCAGCTGCAACTTGAAACCATTGCTCCTTGTTCTGTCCTCTGTTACTACTGAGAAAAGCCGAGCTCCGTCCTCCTTGGCGCATCCCTTCAAGTAGTTGAAGGTTGCTATCAAATCCCCCCTCAGTCTTCTCTTCTGCAGGCTAAATAAGCCTAGTTCCTTCAATCTTCCTTCATAGGTCTTGTGCTCCAGCCCCTTGATCATTTTTTGTTTCCCTCCTCTGGACTCTTTCTAATTTGTCCACATCCTTTTTGTAGTGGGAAGCCCAAAATTGGACACACTATTCCAGATGCGGGCTTACCAATGCCGAATAGAGGGGAATGATCACATCCCTTGATCTGCTGGCAGCACTTCTTCAGATGCGGCCCAGTATGCCATTGGCCTTTTTGACAGCAAGAGCACATTGTTGACTCGTATCTAGTTTCCCATCTGCTATGACCCCCAGGTCCTTTTCTGCAGTGCTACTACTTAGCTGATCGTTCCCCAGCCTGTAGCAGTGCATGGGTTTTTTTCCATCCCAGGAGCAGGACTTTGGACTTCTCCTTGTTGAACCTCATGAGATTTCTACTGGCCCACTGTTCCAAGTTGTCTAGGTCTCCCTAAATCCTGTCTCTGCCCTCCAGCATGTCAACTGTTTCCTCCATCTTGGTGTCATCCGCAAACTTATTGAGTGTGCAATCTATCCCATCATCCAGATCATTAATGAAAATGTTGACCAGAACTGGTCCTAGGACTGACCCCACTGGGGTACACCACTTGTTACTGTTGCCAACTAGACATTGAGCCATTGAATCTAACTCGCAGAAACCATTGATCTAGCCAGTTTTCTATCCATCTTACAGTCCACGCATCCAACCCATACTTCCTTAACGTGCAGACAAGAATGCTGTGGGAAACCATATCAAAAGCCTTGCTAAAGTCCAGGTATATCATGTCAACGGCTCTTCCCTCATTCACAAATCCAGTCATCTCATCATAGAAGGCAATGAGGTTGGTCAGGTATGATTTATCCTTGGTGACTCCATGCTGATTGTTCCTGATCACTCTGTTTTCCTCCATGTGTTTCAGGATGGATTCTTTGAGAACCTGCTCCATGATTTTTCTAGGGATTGAGGTGAGGCTGTCTGGTCTGTCATTCCCTGGATGCTCCTTTTTGTCTTTCTTGAAGATAGGCACTATATTTGCTTTTTCCCCAGTCCTCTGGCACCTCCCCCATTTACCAGGAGTTTTCAGATATAATGGCCAATGGTACTGCTGTCTCATCGGCCAACTCCCTCAGCACCCTCGGATGTAGTTCATCCAGCCCCATGGACTTGTGCACATGCAGCTTCTTGAAGTAGCCCCTAACCTGACCTTCTGTCACCAAGGACCTCTCCTCTTCTCTCCAATCTGCTATACCCAGTGTAGTGGGCTGGGAGCTGGCCCCTGACTGTGAAGACTGAAGTAAAAAAAGGCATTGAGCACTTCAACTTTTTCCTCATCATACACCACGAGGATAGCTGCCCCATTCAGTAAGGGACCTACACCATCTTTGATCCTCTTCTTTTTATTGACATAATTGTGGTACCCTTTCCTGTTATCCTTCACATCCCTTGTTAGGTGCAGCTCCAATTGTCCTTTGGCGTTTCTGATTTTAACCCTGCAGTCCTGAGCAATATCTTTGTATGCCTCCCTAGTCATCTGTCCAAGTTTCCACTTACTGTAAGCTTCCTTTTTATGCTTTAGCTCAGTGCAGAATTCTCTGTTAAGCCCTGCTGGGCACCTTCCACATTTACTGTTCTTTCTGCTCATCCGAATGGTATCTTCCTGTGCCCTTATCAGGTTTTCCTTAAAATACAGCCACCTCTCTTGGACGTCTGTCCCCTTTCAGATCAGCCTACCAAGGGATCCTGCCCATCAAATCTGCTTTTCTGAAGTCCAGGGTCTGTGTTTTGTTTCTTTCCTTTTTTCCTTTAATCAGCATCTTGAACTCTATCAGCTCATGGTCAGTGCTGCCTAGGTTGCCATTCACTTCTACTTCCCCAGTCAAATCTCTGTTTTTGAGCAGCAGGTCAAGAGGTGCAAGGCCCCCAGTTGGTTCCTTCAGCATTTGTACCAGGAAGTTGTCCTCAACACTTTCCAGAAACTTCCTGGATTGCCTGTGTACTGCTGTACTGCCCTCCCAGCAGATGACAGGATAATGGAAGTCCTCCATGAGAACCAGGGCCTGTGTTCTGGAAACTTCTGCTAGTTGTCCATAGAATGCCTCATCCACCTCATCGTCCTTCTGGTCTGGCGGTCTCTAGCAGACACCCCCCACAACATCTCCCTTGTTGCCCTCCCCTCTAAATTTAACCCACAAAATTTCAACTGGCTCATTTCTGCTTTCATAATGGAGCTCTGAGCATTTATACAGCTGTTTTACATACAGTGCTACTCCTCCCCCTCTTCTTCCCTTCCTGTTCTCCTTGAACAATTTATACCCATCCGTGGCAGAGCTCCAGTCATGCAAGCTATCCCACCATGTCTCTTTTATTCCAATTATATCATGGTTACATGCATTTGAGATGGCGATATGGATGCTGCAGTAGCTGCCAGGTCACCTGCACTCTGACCAACTGGAAGATCAGGCATCTCTTCACCACTCACATGCTCACTGTGGCTGGAAGGCTCACCATGAACATTTGTGTCTATGTATCTCAGGAAAGCTCATTCCTGCTTAGATAGAAAAGCTTCCTTGCTTTTTTTTTTTTGTTTTTTTCTCCTGACTGCTGCCCCAGAGGCACATTTTCTTCTTTCATCGATGACTGCCGTTCTGTGCCAGGTATGTTGGCTCTCAACACTCAGTTGAAGGGGACAAATAAGTGGGCTGGTAGCAGGGCATGAGTGAAGGAAGATATCAGTGTCTTAAGGGCCTAACTGGCTCATACTACTTCAATTGACTGCCTGGTCTCCTCAAGTGGGTTCAGGGAAGCAGCAGGAAACAAGAAACTATCTGAGAATCTGGTGTTAATCATTCCAGGCTCTTAGGGGTGCTAGAGAGGTACATAAGAGGCTCCTCCTCCTCTCTCTCCATGCACCTTCTGCTGCTTTCTGTCATTCCCTCTCACCTTCTCTCCTGCCTGCCTGCTATGTGTCTTGTGACCTCCTTCCACCAGTATAGTACTCCTTCATCTCTGTGCTTCTAGAGCAGAGAGCATACATATGCACCAGTAGCAAACACAATTTTCTACACTGTGGGTCCTAGTGGTGCCCCCTCACAGTCTGACATCTGAGGCGGCCGCCTCAGTTCACCTCATGGTAAGGCCAGCCCTGCTGTTAGGTCCCTGGTGGAATAGGATGAGCCCAAGTTCCAATACCCTTTACCCTGCTGCTGAACCCATGTTTGGGGCAGCAGCTGCCTGATGCTTGACCAGTAAGCTTGACTGCTTTATAGCTGTTCCCTGCTTGAAGGCCAGAGCTTGACCCAGAGGGACCACTACCGCCTGCTTTGTGCTCTGGATGAACAAGATTTGCCCTGTATTGTTCCATGGGGCCATAAGGTGTGATTTCAAGAGTGACGCTGTTCTGGACAGATGATCTCAGGCACATTTTCCTTTCACCCCCAACTCTTGTAAATTGGAGAAAAGATATGTTGCAACAGAGCCACCATCATCCTTCTAGGACAAAGACAATTCTGGTTCACAGAACTTCTACTATGTTCTTTTCAACATTTTCATCAATGATCTGGATGATGGAATAGACTGCACTCTCAGTAAGTTTGCGGATGACACCAAGCTGGGGGGAACAGTAGACACGTTGGAGGACAAGGACAGGATTCAGGGAGACCTAGATAAATTAGAACAGTGGGCCAATAGAAATCATGTGAGGTTCAATAAGGACAAGTGTAAAATCCTGCACTTAGGACAGAAAAACCCCATGCACTGCTACAGGCTGGGGAACGATCAGCTAAGTAGCAGCAGTGTAGAAAAGGACCTGGGGGTCATGGTGGATGGGAAGCTGGATATGAGTCAGCAGTGTGCTCTTGCTGCCAAAAAGGCCAATGGCATACTGGGCTGCATCAAACGAAGTGTTACCAGCAGATCAGGGTACGTCAAAAAAGCAGATTTTGGCTCCCTCAGGGAACTGATGGGCAGGATTCCTTGGGAAGCAAATCTGAAGGGGAAAGGAGTCCAAGAGAGTTGGTTATATTTTAAAGAAACCCTGCTAAGGCCACAGGAAGTTGCCATTCCAATTAGGAGAAAGAACAAAAATGTGAGGCAGCCAGAATGGCTTAGCAGAGAACTCTGCTCTGAGCTTAAACATAAAAAGGAAGCTTACAGGAAGTGGAAGCTTGGTCAGATGACCAAGGAGGCATATAAAGATATTGCTAGGGACTGCAGAGATAAAATCAGAAAGGCCAAAGGACAAATGGAGTTGCGGCTAGTGAGGGATATAAAGGATGATAAGAAGGGGTTCTACAAGTATGTTAATAACAAGAAGAGGATCAGGGATGGTGTAGGCCCCTTGCTGAATAGGGCAGGCATCGTTGTGACAGAGGATGAGGGAGAAGCTGAGCTGCTCAGTGCGTTTTTTGCTTTAGTTTTCACGGGTGGGGTCAGCTCCCAGCCCACTACCATGGGTGTGGCAGATGGGAGAGAAGAAGAGAGGCCCTTGGTGACGGAAGGTCAGGTTAGGGACTGCTTAAAGAAGCTGGATGTGCACAAGTCCATGGGGCCGGACGAACTGCATCCAAGAGTGCTAAGGGAATTGGCTGATGAGATAGCAGCACTGCTGGCTGTTATCTTTCAAAACTCATGGAGAACGGGGGAGGTGCCAGAGGACTGGAAAAAAGCAAATGTAGTGCCTATTTTCAAGAAAGGGAAGAAGGAGGATCCGGGGAATTATAGACCAGTCAGCCTCACCTCAATCCCTGGAAAAATTATGGAGCAGATTCTCAAAGAATCCATCCTGAAGCACTCAGAGGAAAATAAAGTGATCAGGAACAGTCAGCATGGATTTACCAAGGGTAAATCATGCCTGACCAATCTCATCTCCTTCTGTGATCAGATGACTGGTTTTCTGGATGCAGGAAGAACCGTTGATGTGATATACCTTGATTTTAGCAAGGCTTTTGATACAATGTCCCACAGCATTCTCATTGGCAAATTAAGGAAGTATGGGTTGGATAGGTGGACTATAAGGTGGATAGAAAACTGGCTAGATCAACGGTTTCAGCGTGTAGGAATCAATGGTTCCATGTCTAGCTGGCAACCTGTCACGAGTGGTGTGCCCCAGGGGTCGGTCTTGGGGCCGGTTCTGTTCAACATTTTCATCAATGATCTGGATGATGGAATAGACTGCATTCTCAGTAGGTTTGCAGATGACACCAAGCTGGGGGGAACAGTAGACACGTTGGAGAGCAAGGACAGGATTCAGGGAAACCTAGATAAATTGGAACAGTGGGCCAATAGAAATCTTATGAGGTTCAATAAGGGCAAGTGTAAAATCCTGCATGTGGGACCAAAAAACCCCATGCACTGCTACAGGCTGGGAAACATTCAGCTAAGTAGCAGCAGTGTAGAAAAGGACCTGGGGATCATGGTGGATGGGAAGCTAGATATGAGTCAGCAGTGTGCTCTTGCTGCCAAAAAGGCCAATGGCATACTGGGCTGCATCAAAAGAAGTATTACCAGCAGATCAAGGGATGTGATCATTCCCCTCTATTCTGCACCGGTGAGGGCACATCTAAAATACTGTGTTCAGTTTTGGGCTCCCTACTATAGAAAGGAGAGGGACATGCTAGAGAGAGTTCAGCAGAGGGCAACCAAAATGATTAAAGGGCTGGAGCACAAGCACTATGAGGAAAGACTGAAAGCATTAGGCTTATTTAGTCTGCAGAAGAGAAGATTGAGGGGGGATTTGATAGCACCCTTCAACTACGTGAAGGGATGCTCTAAGGAAGATGGAGCTCGACTGTTCTTGGTAATAACAGAGGACAGAAAGAGGAGCAATGGTCTCAAGTTGTGGTTAGGGAGGTCGAGGCTGGATATTAGGAAAAACTTTTTTACTAGGAGAGTGGTGAAGCATTGGAATGAGCTGCCTAGGGAGGTGGTGGAATCTTCATCTTTGGAGGTGTTTAAGGCCCGGCTGGACAAAACCATGACTGGGACAGTTTAGTGGGAATCGTGCTGCCTCTGGCAGGGGGTTGGACTAGATGACCTCATGAGGTCCCTTCCAACCTTATGATTCTATGATACTGATGGCGACACAGCTACCTATAATCTCCTAACCCAGGATTGTAATTTCAGTATATCCTACCTTTGCAGTGTTAAACAGCAACCTAGTTCTTTTTTTATCATCTGTTTTCCAGGATTATTGTTTTATTTTTAGAACATGCATTTTGAAGTACCATCTGTATAATTTTTCTTTTATAGGCTGTTGATTGGTGGAGTCTTGGTGTTCTAATGTATGAGTTATTAACTGGAGCGTCACCTTTTACAGTTGATGGTGAGAAAAATTCCCAAGCTGAGATTTCTAGGTGAGTTATGAAATAATGAAGTATGTGTGTTTTCTCATAGAATATTATTACAGTGCCATACTATTAATTATTTGGTAGTTTATCCTAATTAGAAAAAAAATGAAAGTTGTTCTGTTTCAGTTCAATGAAATTACATTAGTTAGACTACACATGTATCAAATAATCAGATATACAGCAATTCTAATTGAATTACCTGGAAGCAGCCTAGTTTCATTAACATTTGCATGTAGAGCATCATTGAGAGTCTGCTTACTAGTCTATTATATTTAGTTGTCATTCCACCCACAGTGTTGTACAGGTTTCTAAAGTACAGATACAGTCACTGCACTTAAATGCATACCACTTTCTTCCAAACAGAGAGAGGTATTGGATAGTCTTATACCAAGGGTGTAATCTCCATCTGCACAACCTCCACTCCACATTCAAAATACCATGGTAGAAATCTTTTAGCTAACTCAGAGATCTCCTCATCTGCATAAATGTTGAAGCTTTTGAGAACAATTAATTGTAGTCTCTTTAGTACTGCTGCAGAAATAAGCTCCATCAGCAGAAGTGGAAGCTGTGTTACAGCAATACGAGCTTTACACAAGTGCTAGATTCATATTAAAGCTTTCTGAAGCACTCATGCAAAATGAGGTTTACTGTATATCATCACGTATAAGCCGAGATTTTTGTGCCTGAATATTGGCTTCAAAACAGGCACTCAGCTGATACATGGGAGAATACGGTAGAGAGCCCCAGCCTAGCAGTTTTCGTGACCATGCAGCAGCCTGGAGCCCCAGTGTTGCCAGGCGGCCATCTTGGGCAGTCCACTGGGGGTGGGGCTGGAGTGAGGAAGGGACCCCGGTGTCTAGAGTGTTCAAGTAAGGGGGTCCTCTGGGAGGGTCGGCCTGGAAATTGAGAGAGGATTCAGGGAGACCAGGGAAGCGATGGCAGGGACCGGGGGTTGGGTAGGGGGTAGGGGAGTCTGGGGAAAGTGATCGGAGGGCCCGCGGGTTTGGGGGGGTGGTTCAGGGAGGCCAGGGATGGGGCGAAAGGGCCAGAGGTTTGGAGGGGGGGGTCGGGGAGTCCGGAGAAAGTGGCAGGAGGGTCTCGGGGTTTCAGAGAGCCCAAGGAAGTTGCAGTAGGGCCCGGGGACTTGGGGGTGGGGGTGCCTGGGAGGCTGGGAAGAGTAGCAGTAGGGGTTGGAGTTTATGGGGAAAGGGGTGGAATGGGTATTGGGGAACATGGCAGAAACAGCAGGAAACTGAGAAGAGAACAGAAGGCAGCAGTAAGGAAAGGGCAGAGGAGGGGGCAGCAGGAGGAGCAGGGGGGCAACATCAGGAAACTGAGAAGTGAGGAGGGGGGCAGCAGTGAGGAGAGGGCAGAACAGGGGGCAGCAGGGGTGACGGCAGTGAGGAAAGGGCAGAGCCGGGGGGCAGGAGTGGGGACTGGACCGTGGGGGGGGGCAAAGGAAAAGCAGCAGCAGAGATTTTGGGGGTTAGGGAAGCTTTCGGGAAGTCTGGAGGAAGCCAGCAGCCAAGGGCGTCACTAGCCGTGGGCACACAGGGCTTGTGCCCTGAGTCCTGGCCCTTAGCCCCTGCCTCTTCCAGTCTCCAGTGTGAGATCCGGGGCCTTGCTGCCTGCAGTGGCTGCGGCCGCTTCCGGCCCCATCCTAGACTGGGCCACTCTCTGCAGTGGCTGATGCTCCCTGCCCTGTCCCCGGCCAGGCTGGCAGTAGCAGATGCCCAAGACTGGGTCTGCCCGAGCGCAGAATTGGGGCTGGGGGCGTGGCCTGTGGCCAGGAGGCGGGGTCAGGGCCCCTGCCCCGGGTCCTTCCCCGGGGGCAGCAGTGCCCCTGCGAGCAGCACTGGGTGTGGTGGTTAGGGGCCAAGGCCTAAAGGGGACCTCAGCTTATACATTGGTCACCAATTTTTGCCCCTTTTGGGCTCAGATTTGGGGTGTCAGCTTATGCCTGGATCGGTTTATACCCGAGTATATACGGTAGTTTTAGAATGGAACACTATTTACATTTGAAACCATATGCACACAGAACAGTTGTCTGACATATCTGCTGTCATCTTATGATAAACTGTATACTTGGAATGAGGAGAGCTTTCCAACATATGAAAGTCATCCAACCAGATTACATATGTTAAGTGGTGGTTCTTATTTTACGCCAGTGGTGTTTATAAAGTAGCAAACACTAATCAAAGAATGTGCTCTCTTTCTGTTGACATGATGCACTTCTGAGAGAGAGAGAGTAAAACAATGTGAACAAAATCAAATATCTCTATTCAAATTTGCTTAATACACAGTGTTTTCTTGTGTTATAAAACCTTACTTCAGAGATTTGAGGCCACTCTCCCTTAAATAAACTTTTGTCTCAGTCACCAGCACACATCAGTATTGTTACATTGGAGTGGATCTCTGGTATCCTTGGTCTCCTACCACCAGCCTGAGCAGCCTGTAAAGACAATTTGAAGAACACATGCCAGTTTCCAGATAACATACCCAAAATACATCCATATCCAAGTAGATATTTCCCATTTGTAAATTGTTTCTTGATTTTCTCGTATCTGACTACTTAAAAATATTCATTAAACCCTGTGTAAAGAGAACCAAATAATCAGTTGTTGATTTTATTCTAGAGAGAGACTGTAACAGTCCTAGCCCTGCTAATACCAAGGTTATAATAATTGTAAGAACATATATAAATGGAGACAAAACACACAGAGGATCTTTGATGCTATAAATTCAGGAAATTTTTGCATGTGTCTTTTCTGTTGTTTCAACTTGTCGCTAAGAACCTGGAACTTGCATGCAACTTACCCTGAGAATTTAAAAGGAAAAAAAAAACCACCTCATTCTTTTTCAATCTGTAGTGGAGAAGTCATTGTTGCAATACATACAAACTGTGAGTTGTCAGCTGAGACTTGATTAAATCTTTGGCCAAGGTAATGGCAGGCAACACTGTGACTGAGTTCCTATAGCTAAAAGCACAAACAGGTGACTTAGAATATAAGTTACATCTTATGAACTTCTGTCAAGGAAAATGTAATGTTTTAGGGAATAGCCTGGGCTAGACTTTGAGAAACATTCATCCAAAGACTTCTCGTCCTTCAGAGAGATCCAAAAATTTAGGGCCACTTCAGTTAAGTAATCTAAGGTCTATTGTCCTTCGCAAACCGACAGGAAGACTTTTTTTTATGTTTAAATTTTCTAGATGCCTGGGACAGGGTCAAGCCTGATGGCTACAAGAGAGTAGTCTTATTGAAGAGGATGGAGTGGTGGGTGGCATCCCCTGGCTCCTTCAACACCTTCCAGGAGCAGTGGGCGCTGCCTGGGGTTCTCTCCTCGGTGTCCCCTTCTGAATCCCTTATTTTAAACCTATGACCCTCACATCTGTCCTGTCATTTCATTAGTTGTCTCCCATATTCACTTGAAGAGAGTTTCAGTGCCACCACTTTTGGCACTTCAAGATACAGAGAATCCACCAGCAAGTGAGCCATGCCTCACACTACAGTGGAAAAGACAATCCCCCTTCAATTGAGTGTTGAGAGCCACTATAGCTTGCTGTAAGAGTGCCAGTACTTGAGTTGATGGGATGCCCAATGTTTACAGGTTTATGTATTTTCAGTAGCAGATAGAGTTTCCCTTGTCAGGGCTCCAGTGGTGTGTCTGCATTGATTTGTTTCTGTGCTGCTTTGTGGAGTTTCTTGAGTAGGTGGTGTAGTTTCTTTTGGTATTCCTCAGTGGAGCCAGAGGGAAATGGGTTGTGTTGGAGAGTTGTGTATAAGCGTCTTGATCATAATCTAATTTCTTCATCATGACTACAGCACCTCCGTTGTTTGCCTCCTTAACGATAATAAACAAGGAGTCCTGTGGCACTTTAAAAACTAACAAATTTATTTATCACATGAGCTTTTGTGGAAAAAAAAAAAACCTTACAGGACAACTTGTTTGTTTTGCTGAACTAGATTAACACAGCTACCCTTTTAGAACTTAATGATAATGTCAGAGTTGTTTCTGAGGCTGTGAGTAGCATTGTGGTCTGTGGAAGATATCCTTGCAAGAAACCCTGTTGCCAGCTCTGCTCACATACTTGCACGAATGACACCATCATAGGACCTAATCAAACCGCTTAGTCCATCAAGGGTTCATTCACCTGCTCATCGACCAAAGTGATATATGCAGTCAGATACCAACTATGCCCCTCTGCCTTATACATTGAACAAATTAGATTGTCTCTCTGCAAAATGATAAATAGACACAAATCTGATATCAGAAGTGGCCACATTAAAAAAGCTGGTTGGAGAACACTTCTATCTCCCAGCTCACTCCTTGAAAGACATCTCCACTGCAGTACTTAAGTTAATTCTAAATCAAAGCTTCAAAGAAAATCTAAAGAAATAGAATTCGTATGGAAATTTCACACCATAGAGATATGAATAGAGATATGGGCTCCCTTTCTCTTTACAAAAAGTGATTTTCACTGCTCTCAAGCTTGTGTCTTATGCGTTGTTCTACACTGTTTGAATCTAAACAACTTCTTTGATTTGCTGGAGTAGTCTGACCTTAAACTGTCACTCACACTTCACTGGACTTATTTTTTTTCCTCCCATACTGTAAGTTTTCCATTTTTGAGCGTCTAACAAAGTGGAATTTCTCCCACAAAAGTTCATGTGATAAATAAATTTGTTAATCTTTGAAAGTGCCACAAGTCTCCTTGTTGGTTTTGCTGAACTGAACTACCGTATGTACATGTGTATAAGCCAAGAATTTTTTTCCTTGAAATCCCATTTGAAAAAGGCCCTTGGCTCATACATGTGTATATACACTAGTTGGGAGTTTTGGAATCTCTCATCCTGAGCATGCTCAGGCCGGGAGACCCAGTGTGTGGCATGTCTGCTGAAACTGCCAGGTAAGGGGGTTGGCTGTGGGGAGGTGGGGGGGGGATTGGGGCAACTTGGGGCAGTGCAGGGAGCTGGCAGTAGGGTGCAGGAGGGTAAAGCAGGGGTGAAAGACTCGGCAGAAGCCAGTGGCGGGGGGGGGTGGGGGGAGGAGTGTGGGGTAGTAAGAGGAGGGAGAGTGGGCAGGAAGTGGCCAGGAGCACAGAAAGTTAGTGGGGGAGGGCAGATGGGACAGTAAGGAGTTGGAATGGAGGGAGAGAAGGGACTGTGATGGAAACAAGGTTGGAGGGCACGGAGCAGTCAGAGACCAGAAGAGGCAGCGTTGGCAGCTTCCCCAGGACTTTAAATTTGACAGGGGGGGGTGTTGGATGCACTCACTAAATTGGTATAACACTGTTACAAGCTAACAACTGGGGGGAATGTGTTGGAAAATTCAAGGGAGGGGTGTTAGGGAAATCCCTGGGCATGGTGAGGGGAAGGAGCAGGGTTGGGGGACAGAGGTGAGGGGATAGGGGTAGAGAATGGACAGTGAAGGAAGGAGAGCAGGGAATAGTGAGGGGTATGGAAAGAAGATGGACAAGGGCTAGTGAGGAGGTGGGGATGAGGGGAGTGAAGGGACAGAGACAAGGTGCATGGAGGGGACAGAGACAAGAGAAGGAATAGTGACATGAGACACAGAAAGAAGATAGGGGATATGGAGACAAAGAGGGAATAGGAAATGGGGGTGGGGCATGGTGAGGAGGAGGAGTGGAGGAGGACCAGTGATGGGAGGGGAATGGGGCAGAGGAGGGAGGGAGTGCAGAGAAGGGCTAGTGAAGGGAGTGATAGGGGAGAAGGTTCATTGGGATCAGGCTGTGTTGAGTGGGGCAGCTCTCCCCTCAGCTAATGCCCTTTTTTGAGCACTGCCCTTGGGGTTTGAAACTCATGCAGCCTACATATACATGTTGAAAGCCTTTCACCATCCTTCTTATCCTTATCATTAAAGGATAGGATGGAACAGATTTTGAACCTTGGCTTATACATGGATCATGCTTTACCCACCTACCCCAGGTTTCTGGGGTCTATAACCATGGGTTGGCTTATACACAGATCAGTTTATAGACGAGTATACACAGTAATGCAGCAACACCTTTAAAAAAAAATAACTTTCAGAAGCCTGTAAACCAACCTGGATAGTCTATGAACGCTTCCAAGAAATGCTTCTTTCCCAGTTCCTCTTTTCTCTGTCTATATTGACAAAAAGTTGAATGTCATGTATCTTTCAGTCAAATATTTGTAATTGCCAAGAGTGATTAGATTAAATATTGATGACATAGAGATATGAGTTGGTGAAAGCATAATTTTTTCTGGTGCCACAGTCATTACAGACATCACATTCTCCAGTGCAGAAACATGTTTCATTGTGCTAATTGAATTATCTGGAGCAGTCTGTTCAAGCTGATCTTTTCCTACTAAATCACAGGCCCCATGCCCAATTCCCTCTCTGGAGTCACTGTTTTCATGGACCTTGATGACTCCTCTGTTTTACAGAAGAAAATTTTAATTTTTCTCAAGATACTATTGTCATGTCCCTTCTGGAGTAAAACTGATATTTGATGCCAGTTTAGCTGTTATCAAAAATTTGTATCTCTAACCAGCGGAAATGCTGTCTATATCATCAGGATTGGAGCCAGAGACCTTTTGCAAAATCTGTCTCTATTTAAAAATTGGTGGGTTACTCACCAGTAATCGTCCTTTGAGATGGGCTGCTTGGATCCATTCAGTAATAGGTGTCTCCATGACGGAGCGCTGGATTGGTCGGAAAAACTTTGTCCTAGCCTGTCAGGAGAGGGTAAGTGGCCACCGCCCCCCACGCCACTCAGTGGCTATATATATGGCTGCCTCCCGACCCCTCCCGAGTTCCTGGGAGTCGCCAACTCCAGATGTGGGGATGGGGGGCGAGGGGGGACCTGAATGGATCCGAGCAGCCCATCTCGAAGAAGGACGGTTACTGGTAAGTAACCCACCGTTCTTTGAGTGCTGCTCGGATGCATTCAGTAATAGGTGACTACTAGCCATGCTGATGGACAGCCGGTGAAGTTGGCTCTTCCGCCTTCAGCACAGCAAAAACACCCCAGATGGGAAAAAGTCCAGCGAACAAGGATCTGACAGGAGCCAGGAGACCGGGTAGGGCTCCTGGCCTGGCAGTGGAGAACCTACAACTGTGGGGACAACTGAAGCAGGGGTAGGTCCAATCCCGCTGAGGCAAGTGTGCATGGACCAGACTGACTAAGGTCACCTTAAACCAGAGGTGAATCAACACAACTCGACTAGCGTGGAGTAAAATTCATTTGTTTGCTCTACTTGTAGGATATATCTTGAGGTATGAGGGCCAGAGGGTTAATTTCTGGCCTCAGAACACTTCAGCGTGAACCTTACGAAAGAGTTCTGGAAGCCATAGGGTTACCAGCCTGGCCATGATGGCTGTGGCCTACGCAGATAACAATAGAAGGGATAAACGTTATCCCTCCAACTGGCCACGTAAAGGCCCAAAGGCACATGCCCGAAGGGTGTGTGAATTGAAATACCTGGCAGTGCGCAAGGGAACAAGGACTACTGAATTCAGGTGAGAAGGATCTAAGGGAAGATACTTCGCGCTGATTAATGAGAAAAGAAAAAGCCAAGGGTGATGTGATCAGCACCACATGGCATATCGGTCAAGATGTCCCTGGGCCAGGAGGATGCAATGCAGGCCTCCAGCAGTGTACAGTGTAAGGACCCAGAACACTTTACCGTTCGGAAGGAACATTTCAGACCCACTAGGTGGTGGCATGGTGGGCCTTAGGAAGTGCTGTTGATCTTGGTATTTTTATGAAGACCCTCCTCTTGACCCTTATGTTCTACCTCAGGATTCCGATACTGGAAAGACTGCGTGGAGAATGGGGGGTGGGGGGGAGGCAAGACGAGGGCAACGGAAGTGCAGTGCCACCGATTGGACACTTAGTTGTGATGACTGGAAGGCCTATGGGGTTAGAATTACAGTGATTTAAAAAAAAAACACTGTGTGCCTGAGGGCACCGCCAGGAGTGATATCCTTACCCAACTACGCTGCACCTATGTGTGCATCGAATTAAGGACTCATTAGAAGAAGAACTACTCTTCCAAATGATATCGGTTATGGGGGGAGTGAATGGTCTCCTCCAAAGACCACCTAGGAGGGATATGACACTCCCAGGGTGTAAACCGCGGTTCTGCAGGAGTACCTTTGATTTTAGAAAATCCAACAAGGGTGGCTTATCGCTATCATCTGATCTTATCCAGGATAGTGTTTCACCATGGAGGGAAAAGAAATTTCTGAGTTTTCGTGCAGATCGGAAATCGGGGTGGTGTTTTTTTGTATCTGTTTTTGTCAACTTGAGCTCTCTCAAGTGAACAAGGGTGACAACAGCCCTTAGCAGTTGCCTACGGCAAGGGTATCATGTAGAGACTACCCAATGGTTTTCAGCCTCAGGTCCCGCAAAGGAAGGTGTAATATATTTGCTGGACACCCAAGTGGTGGTGTTCTTTGCCCAGACCTGGATAATCATGGCTCCAAGGGTGCCCTAGGGTAAGCCATTTATGTATACCCCGGTTGGGTGATGACCCAGTGTAGAATCCCATGGTACGCATAAAGTTTTTCAACGAGCTAGCGATGTGGGCTGGCTAGAAGTTAGTTTGGGGTGGGGTGGGGTGGGGGTTAAAATGAGTTTCCTTCCATCTCTGTCCACGTGGTTGGGGAAAGGGCATTGTCTTTTCTCCCATGGGCCCCACTAACTTGGTTGATTCCACGTCGGGCATATAGAAGCTGTTACTTCAGGACTGGAGCGGGGGGGGGGGGGCGGGGGCGGTAAGACGCGTATCACCACCACCTTCCTGTTAGGGTGGGGCCTAGATAGGCACTCCCGATCAGGGATATCTTAGTTCGATATGAGGCTTCCCAAAGACGTGAGAGAGGCTGTTGTTTGCCATTGGTTGTTTTCCCTACCCATGGGGGGGTGAGGAGCAAGGTAGGGATCTGTGAACAGCTCTGCCTTGGCCTCCTCTCAGTCATAGAACCGCAAGCGGTAGAGTGTACCAAGTATCGTATTCCCACCTAATGGGTGGGGTAGAGAAGAGTTTACAATACCATAGAGGTGGCTGAGGGCCTACCGGGACTGACTTAACCGCACGTACTGACCACTTTGTTGGGGTGGGGAGGTGCCCAAGGCATCCCTCCCCATTCAAGGTGCAGATGCAGATCCTACCTGATGTAGGGCAGGCAGGGGTTTTCCGTGCATCCAGTTGGGCACATGCGTCTCCGCATACCGGGAATATCTGTAGTGGCTAGAATTACTACGCGATGCATCCTTCAGCATCAGTGAAGGCCGCTCTTAACACTTATGAGAGCGAAAGGAATCATCGGTGGAGAAAGTACTTGGGGGGGGGTGGGCTTTCTTGTTCCCTTTCTTCTCCAATGACAGTGCCAAGGGTAGCAATGAGCTGAGAATTGTTTGTGGCAATGGGCTGCAGTTTGGGTGGACCTTTGATAACTGAGAGGGGCTTTGGTTACTTGGGCCGTGCCTCTCATAAGATCAGAGGAGCAGGGTCAAGGATTGGCTCACCCCTGTTTATGATATCGATGTGAGGTGGAGGGGGGAGGACGACAGTCCTAGGAAGTTCCCCATTCTCTCACTAAAGGGAGGGGTAGGGGTGTAACTTACCTTCTGTGATAGTGAACTGAAGCCATGGCCATGTCCCAGATGTTATGGGAATCACAGTAGGCAGTTAATTGGTATGTAATGAAGAAGGGAAGGGAGGAAAAGATCTCCAAGAAGCCCCCAGAATTAAACTGATGGGGCATGGGGAGGGGATGAGTCCCTGCCCAGTGCTCATCCGGGAGGGGGGTGGGAGGAGTGATTTCCGACCCATATGGCCTATGTAGGGCAAGGAAGGGGCCCTGATGGGAGGAGACCAAGGTATTTTACCTCTCCCCTAGGGTCCTGTGCGGAACCCACTACGGTTAGGGTCTCAGGAGGGAATAAGGCATCTCCCCCGAAGGGCAATTCAAGTGCCACCTTCTGTGCAGCGGAGGGCCCCCTGGCTTCCCTAAGCCAAGCTGCTTGGCGGATGGTTACAGCCGAGGCCATGTTGTGGGCTGCTGTATCTGTTACATGTTAGCTCTGTGTTCTTCTTCTAGCGCTGCTCAGATGCATTCAGTAATAGGTGTCTCCATGCCAGAGCGCCGGATTGGCCGGAAAAACTTTTGTCCTAGCCTGTCAGGAGAGGGCAGACAGCCTCCGCCCCTCATGCCACCCCGTGGCTATATATACGGCCACCTCCTGACCCCTTCTCAGTTTCATTTCTTCCATCTTGCGCGTTGGATCTGGAACATCCACTACTTGTGAATCGCGAGGAGCCTGTCTGTCGTCTGTGAGCTTTTGCCCGACTTGGAGCATCTCTTCATGGATTTAATTTCGCCACAAAAGCCTTCCACCATCGGACCAGAACATCCTACGATGGTGCCAGGGTTTAAACCCTGCTCCGAGTGTGGCAAGGCCTTCCCCCAGGACGACCCCTATGGAAAGTGCCGCAGGTGCCTGGGCAAAGACCACATGGTCTCAGCCTGTTCCATCTGTCTCTCCTTCAAACCACGAAATCAAGGAGAGGGAACAACGGCTCCATGTCCTAACCTCTAGGACACCCAGCACTCTTCATCCGAGGCTTCGGGTTCCCGCCCGGCACCGAGACCCAGCTCAGAACCAGAGCTGGTGCGGCGCCGCACTGCCGGTAGCTGCCACCACTGCACAACCCCGGCGCCATCCCCGGCACCAACCCGGTGCCTCGGCATCTCGACACCACTCGTGATTGCCTTCGGGCAGCCCAGTACTGCCGGTACCCTGGTCGCCCCAGCACCGCTGGCCATCATCTCCAGCACCATCACGGCACCCACCTGGCGTCCTGGCACCTTAGTATCGTCCAAGGACACCTTCGGGCAGCCCAGCCTCACCGGCACCGAGCTCGCCTTGGCGCTGGCCACATTCATCCTTGGCACCACAGAGCCTGGTGCTGGAGGAAAGGGAGTTTGCCTGCCCAGGCAGTCCTCCTCCCCTGGGTGAGAACTTACCACAGAGCCGCATGGAGTCGCCCCTTGTGCTGTCCACCCCAGAAGCGGTGGAGGCTGCGCAAGCCCTCCTCTTGCTCGCCACACCTCTTGCACCGCGCCCAACCAGAATGTGCAAACCGGCCTTCATATCCAAGGCCTGAGCCTACTGGGGGCGTTCGCCCTCACCACCTCCATCTCCCACTCCACTGGGAGGTGGCACCGTAGAGCCATCTCTGCCACAGTATATCACTCTGCCGTCGCCAGTACCGCTCCAGAAGTCTCGGTCCTCTCCTCCTGCCTTCAGTCCAGAGGAAGGTCCTTTAAGGGGCTCTAAGCGGCCCCTGCGCCGCACTTTGTCTCAGTCGCTGTTTTGCTACTGGCCACAGGAGTGGTCCCCTCGGGAGACCCCCTTTCCACCTCGGTGAGCTCCCGGTACCGCGCTCTCCCCGGCACCGGAGTCCCATATGGGAAATCTGTCGGCGCACTTCGATCTCTTGCGCCGGGGCATGGCCCATCTACGAATGGAGATGCAGCCCCTGGGTCCCCCTCCCGATGCCCTCTTCAGGCCAACCTTTGCCCCAGAGAACCCCTAACAGTCCCACCCTGCCCGGGTGTCTGGGACCTTGCCCGTTCCCGGTGTCAGAGCCCAAGTTCTAGTGCCCTGGTTTCGGACATGGCGGGCGTTAAATATCGGGTTCCCACCTTGGATTTCCCTTCTCTCGCTGGTCACCAAGTTCCCCCAAGGGAAGTGGTACAGATGGCACTGGGCCCCGGGGAACTCCCCAGGGACCCTCTTCTGTCCTCCAGGGGAACCAGGGAACTGGACCTCTTGGGCCGTAAGGTATACTCCTCAGCGGCCTTCCATTTGTCAGTGGTGAACAACCAAGCCATTATCAGCAGACACTTGCTGGATGTGTGGGAGTCAATCGCGAAATTCTGATGCTTGCTCCCACCCGAGGCCAGGGAGGAGTATGATGCTTTTCTGGAGGAGGGTAACATAATTTCTCATGACCTCTTCCTTTCAGCCCACAATGTGGTGTACACAGCTCCCCACACCATGGCCTCGGCAGTAACCATTCGCTGGGAGACCTGGCTTAGGGAGGCTAGGGCGCCCCCTAATGCACGGCAGGCGGTTCTCGATCTGCCCTTCGAAGGGGATGCTTTGTTTCCCCCAGCAACGTTATCGGTGGTGGGCACCGCTTGAGATCCCAGGGGAGAGGCCCAATACTACCTTCTCCCCCTAACTCCCTGTTATCCCTATCATTGTGGGATCACAGGAAACTTCCTCCCACCGCTATTGTCTGCTGCAAGGGCTGAGACCCCCTTCTGTTCCCTCCTTCAGGGAAGGGGCCCACCCAACTCACCCCTCTTCTTTTGCTACTGCGCCCACAGCACCCCTAGCGGGGGCTTTTCCCCTGCCCTCAGGCAGCATGGGTCTCCTCAAGGCACGAACTCCCTGCCTGCACTTTCTCCACAGCGGCTATCCTGCCTGCACTTTTTCTGCAGCGGCTACTGCAGGCACTTATGGGGAATCTGACCGCCCTTCCCCCCACCCCTTCTTCCTCTGCTGTCCCTCAATCCTGCGCCGTCGCATCAGATCTTTGCTGGGGAAGAGGAGCGCGTCTTGTAGTAGCCCAAGCTTTGCTGCAGAGGCCCCGAGACGTGTATTTGCAGCGTTTACTCGGAAGCGGGACCATCCCTGTTACCCTGATGCTCTCCATTAGGTAGGCCCATTCGATTCCCGGTTGGGGGGGGCGGGGGGATGCCTTTGTTTGCTCACTACGAGTAACCAGCCTGTTGTGGCCCCGACAGCTCGACAGGACCCTCCATCCTACTCGTCAGGCAAGATGCATTCCCACGGTCTTGGTGGCTCCTAGCCTCCGCGGAAGGCCAAGGCAGAGCAGTCCATCCCTACCTTCATATACTCCCCTTCTTTACAGAAGCTGAGGCTCCTTACAGCCCCTCTCTTTGCAGGCAACCTCAGTTATATCAGGACTCCTATCCTTATCATAGTCCTTATCATAGGCCCCACCCTAGGAGAACAGCAGTGGGATACCATATTTTGGGCCTTCCACCCTAGCGTCCACCTTCACGGCATCAGTCCCACCGGCATACCTGGGCCAAAGGCCACAATCCGAGCAGGAAAGCTCCTCAATGAGTTGCTTATAACTACCCACCCTAACCTCCCTGCCGTCAGGTCACGCGTACGCTGGCAGAGGACACTGCCCCTTGGGCGCACGCTGACCCACTTACCTTCTTGGGGATTTACAGTTCAATCGGGGGCGTACCTCCATGCGATATAGATAAGGAAAATGGGTCAGAGCTTCTGTCTCTGGAACACTAAGACATTCAGAGGCTTCCCCCCCACCCCCCCATCTAGGGATGGCCATTCGGTTCCCGACTGGAGATAACCCTCCGTATTGGGCTCTCTAACCTCAAGGTACCTCTGCGATACCGCGGTTGATACTCCACGGGTGGCTTTTCTTCCGAGGTGGTCGGGAGATATTCTTTCCTGCCCCTGACAACTGTATTTCTGGGGGTAACTCTGCATCAACATGTCTTTTCCCCTGGTGTTCATGCCTCGCTATGTAGCCATGACACTAGCCCCTTTTGGTGGTGCCCTGGACACGCAAGACCATATTCCTAATACGGCACCCCTTCGAGCCCTTGGGCCATCTCAACTCTGTGGGTGAGGGGTAGTTGGCATTGTCCCTGCCTTCCCCTGCTCCTTTGCATACAACCCTCGTGTTGCTGGAATCCCACAGGATTACATGCCAAGCGAGCTCCCTCTCTTTCTCTGTGAGTTCTAATGCTATCAAGGTTGTTATAGGTACTAACCCATCAGCACCATCTTGGCCTTTACATCGCCTTATGGGTGCCAGTGTCCTGGAGTACCTCTCCAGCAAGAAACTCAGGGTTTGGTACCATTCTTAGTTGGAAGAGTGCGTTCTGCGCACTAACTTGAGATCCTGTAGCTAGCATACCTGTGCCTTCCACCGTTTCACTGTAGGCCTTTGCCTTCAGTGTACGGGCTTGTAGTGTCTTGCCAGACCATTCTTGATTATTACTACCTTTGTCAATCAGACTCCACTGGCACTGGCCGTGTCCAGTCCAGGGGATAAGGTTCATCTCTTTTGCGGCTACCTGTGTAGCCAGCAAGCATCCAGGCGAGAGTGTGACTCTTTGGATCTTGGCTCGGACCTCAAGGTGCTCGACCCATGGGATACTGCTCATTCCCTCCATTACTTCCTATGCAGGCCACAATCATTGGTTAAACTTGCTCCTGTTGGCCTCCAGCGTTCTCGACGAGCCCACACGTAAAGGTTCTATGGCCAGACACCTTTCTTTTGGCCTTCATACCTTTGTGTTCTGCCACTTAGGTGGAACATCCAACGCAAGTCTCTATGGTTTCACATTGTGATCTTCATATTCGTTGTGGTGACTTGGCCCATCCTGCCCACTCTCTTATGCCTTGGCGGGTTCAGCCCTGCCCCTGTCTTGGGTTGGCCCTCAGCTGTCGGTCTTTCTATGCCATGCCAAGGGCCTATTTGTCTCTTGACTCTGGTTAGATTCTGGTTTGCTGGGCTTCTTCCCATTTGGGGCATATTGCTGTGCTGAAGGAGGAAGACCCAACTCCACCCGCCATCCATCAGCATGGCTAGTAGTCACCTATTCCTGAATGCATCCGAGCAGTGCTCAAAGAAGAACGGTGGATTACTCACCAGTAAGCGTCCTTTGAGATGGGCTGCTGGGATCCATTCAGTTCTCTCCCTTCCATCCCCGCATCTGGAGTTGGCGACTCTAAGGAGCTGAGGAGGAGTCGGGAGGCGGCTGTATATATAGCCACGGGGTGGCGTGATGGGCAGAGGCCGCCTGCCTTCTGCTGACGGGCTAGGACAAAAGTTTCTTCGGTGCTCCGGCACGGAGACACCTATTACTGAATGGATCTGAGCAGTCCATCTGGAAGAAAGACAGTTATTAGTGAGTAACCCACAGTTCTTGAGGAATCAGAGCATAATATCCAGCCTGTGCCCCCCCCCCCCCGTTCCCCAACCTCTGCTTGAACTGAAAACCAAAAATAGTAAGAAATGGAAGACACCCTTATCTAACCATATCCAAAAGCCATCAGCACAGTTAATGGAGCTTCATTTGCATTGACTATGGAGAGCCAGGCTCCAAAGTAAGAACTGCACTGAACCCTGGGATTGAAGAAGCAGGAACCGCACTGAACTCTGGGATTGAAGAAGCAGGGAAGCATTACATGACGGGGGGATCTCACACCAACAAGAACAAACTCAGCAATTATCAGACCATTCTAGTCACAAACATGATAATTGATACCCAAAATACTGAGTCTGCCTGACTGTATTGTGAGTTTCTCTGAACCATTACACCCAGCCAGGAATGTGAATTGGCCACTTAAACAAGTCCTTATAGAAAACCTTTACCCATATCCAGCAGTACAGTAGTATGTGTCTTGTGCAAGTTCTGGTACAGTAGTGTGTGTCCTATGCAAGTCGCGACTGGATCCTGTCTGAATCCTGTGTGAGTCTGGATTGAGTCCTGAGTGCTGATGCTTGGATCTAAAGCTGTATCATTTCCACTGGGATTTGGCTTTTCTTCTTTGCTGATTGCTATGGGAGCTTTGTTTCCATCCAGCCTCTGACCCGGATCTGCACAGCCTGGAAACCTTTCTTCTACGCAGAGTGGTGAGACACCCCCCACCCCCCAACTTCTCTCTCTCTTTCTCCCAACCTCCCTCGCTCTTTGTTAATTGTGACTCTCTAGGCCTGATACAGTAGAATCTAGGTAAGATTGTAGCTGGGTGGTTTTCTTTCCTTGTATGTTTATCAGTGCTGTAACTTGGTATTTTGGGGTATTCTTCTTTCCTTTTGTAATTATTATTGTTGTTGTTGTTTTATTATTATTATTATTATTATTATTATTATTAGTGCAGGTTTTAGATACCTAGCAATAAAATGCCTTTTGTTATCAAGCCAGTTTCCAGACTCTTCTAAGACATCATTCCCTCTCCTTTGTGGTCTTAGTTTCTTTATATTGCTTTGCAGCAATACTTCTATTACCTAGCCAAAGATCCCTGTCATGCCCACAACCCTGTAAGGTTTGCTCGTTGATGGGGATAGTAGCCTGATTGACTCTAGGAGCATATATGGGTGGCAGCTGAAAAGTGCTGTTTTGACCCAGCCTGATTAAGTCCAGGGGCATATAAGGGTAGCAGCTGAGAAGTGCTGTGTGACCCAGCCTGCTCAAGATCCATAATCAAGCCTAGTTTGGTGCAGTACTGGGGCACATAAGGGTAGCAGCAGAGATGTGCTGTGTGACCCAGGCTGCTGAGTTCAGGGACACATAAGGGGTCAGCTGAGAGTGCTGATAGACCCGGTCCGCTCAGATGCACCTATATAGAAACACAAGTGATACAAGCAGCACACTAATAGAATTACCATCTTCCCCAAAGAGAAAGTAGCCCTAATAAATGAGCATACCCCAAGTTGGTGGGCAAAGTTGGTAACATATCTACCACGTCCCGGGATGAGAGGAGAAGATCCTGAGAGATTATTCTTCGCTCCTCCAGAAATGCATCATACTCCTCTTTTGCCTCTAGTGGTAGCAAATGTCTAAATTTTGCAACCGATTGCCACACATCCATCATGTGTCTGCTAGTCAGGGCCTGATTGTTTGCAACCCGTAGTTGGAAGGCTGAAGAAGAGTAGACCTTACGTCCCAGGAGATCCAATTCCCTAGCTTCCCTCGAAGCAGGGAGGGGGTCGCTAGAAGACTCGCCAGGGCCTAGCGCCATCTGTACCACATCCCTAGGAGGGATTGGGTGGTCGGCGAGAGAGGGGAACTCCGATTCGGGGACCCTATAGTTAAGACCCACTGTGTCTGACACTGGGGCAATGGAGCCCGGATTCTGCCATCGGGAGGATGTAAGGTACCAAACACTTGGGTGTAGGGGGACCGTAAGCGGCTCCGCTGAGGATAAGGTGGGCCCGAACAGGGTGTCCAAGGGAGGTTCAGAGGATTGAACCTCCATCCCCAAATGGGCTGTGGCACGGCGCAAAAGATCAAAGTGTGCCAATAGGATACCTAGGAACCTGGTACCGGGGACAGAGTGGTACCGGGTGTCCGTCACAGGGTTAAGGGTGAAGGGATCTCATGAGGGGACCATTCTTGAGGGCGGAAGCGGAAGGGTGACGGTGCTGAGTTGCGGCGCCGGGGCCGCTTAGAGCCCTTTGATGGACCTTCCCCAGGGCTTGAGCAGGGAGATGTACCCCCTTCCCCCCTCCCTGATTCTTGAGGCAGTACCGGTGACAGCAAGGTGATATGTTGCCGCGGGGAGGGCTCTACGGTACCGGGGCCCAGTGGAGTAATAGATGGTGGGCTTTGAGGAGGAGAGTGGCGTTGTCCGCGATGTACCCAGTCCTTGGATATGAAGGCCGGTTTGCCCCTCCTTACCAGTGCCGGGGAAGGTGGTGGGGGCAGCAGAAGGAGTGCCCGAGCGGCCTTCACTGCCTGCAGGGTCGTCGGTATCTGGAACGAGCCCATGGTGATCCTTTAACGGGAGACAGGGGTGCCATGCTGAGACAGGCCCTGCACCTTTGGTACCGGGCTATAATGAGCCTGCAGTGCCAGAGGTAACTGTGATTGGTGCTGGGGCAAACCCTGCACCAACAGTACCGTACTGTGCTGGGACTGTGGCGCCAGAGGCGACCTCGAGTGGTGCTGAGGAGCCAACGTGCTGCGTCGGCACCGAGCTACTGGGGTCGGTACTAAGCTTGTCCTCCTGCAGCCACCAACAGCATGGTGTCTGGCCGGCTCCGGTGAACAGCCAGGTCTCGGGTGAGGAGTGCCGTACCTGTTCAGAGGCTGAGGCATGGCGCCTTTGTTTCCTGTCCTTGATTGTCTGAGGTTTAAAGGACATATATAGGGAACACGTGGAGACCAGGTGGTCTTTGCCTAGGCACCAGAGGCGCTTCCCGGGGGCTTCATCCCAAGGGAAGGCCTTGCTGCACTCGGAGCAGGGTTTAAACCCTGGCATGTTGATGGACAATAACTGATGTTCTGGCCCGAAAGTGGAGGATCCCTGTGGTGGAACTGCGTCCACTAAAAGGTGCTCCCAGTCAGGCAAAAAGCTCATAGGAAACGTACAGTCTGCTTGGGTTTGCAAGGAGTGGATGTTCCAGATCCGACGCGCATAGCAGAAGAAATGAAACTGGGGAGGGGTCGGGAGGCGGCCATATATATAGCCATTGGGTGGCGTGGAGGGTGTTGTCCTCCTACCCTCTCCTGACAGGCTAAGACAAAGTTTTTCTGACCAATGTGGAGCTCTGGCACGGAGACACGTATTACTGAATGCATCCAAGCAGTGCTTGAAGAAGAATGTTTGGTTCCTCTGTTTGAGTTTCTGAGTGCTTGCTTATGTGCATTCCCATATAGATGTGCATGAACTGTTTGCACTGTCGCTAGAAGCTTTTTCCTAGTGGTACATGCCAAGTCAGTTCTCGTGCTCCCTGGACTGGTGGCTTCATGGTGGGAGGATATAGGCAACTGCCATCCCTTCAGTTTCTCCTGTCAGTGGCAGTCATTGAAACACTGTTCTCTTCTGGCCCTGCAAGCATTGTCTTCAGTGATTTGGCCTGTAAACAATTGTAAACAGTTAGTACTCAAGTGTAAATGGTTAGATAAGCTAGAGTTAGTTTGTTGACAAGTTACAATAAAAACATTAAGAGAAACTGAAAACCATCATCATGGTGAGTAGTAGTTGATCATTCACACTTCGTACAGGCCATGCTGGATATGTCTGACACTGCAGCTCCTACGGTGGCCACATCACAGGCAATGAGAAGGTATTCCTGGCTCCAGTGGGTCTGGACCCCAGGGAGGTCTGAACTACAGTTTAGATTCTTCCCTTTGATAGCAATAAACTTTTCAGTTCCAAAACAGATTAGACTCTCTCCATTTATTAGAGGACTCCAGGATGGCTGGCTGTGTGATTGAGCCTGACAGCAGTCTTCCTTCAGTTGGCAATTTTCTGCCTAATGTGACCTTACAGGATCGGCTATGAAATAAGTGCATCTGCTTTTCAAGTACTTGTATGCATGCTACATACACTGGAGTGGGAGAATTTTGATCAGCAATAACATCAGGGTAGTGTGTGCATCTATGTGTCTAGAAGTATGTCCACACGTACCTTTTAAATTGAAATAACAGTGGTTATTTCAATTTAAAAAACATTAGGACCACTCAATGTGTTTTTGAATCAAAATGACGAGCTCCTTCATTTTCATTCAAGAGAGGTTGACTCGAACTAGGTTAAACCTAGTTTAAATCGAAACAGCCCTTGAGGCGAAAGGGTTGTTTTGAAACAAGGCCGTTTGGACACCTTGTTTTGAAATAACACTGTTTCGACTGAAGGGCTTTGACCTTCCTCGCAGCGTGCATGGCACCCTGGGCGGAAGGCCCACCTCCTCAGCGCCCTGGTCAGGGATGGAGTCAGGACCTTGGCCAGGGAGAGGGGGGCACTTGCTGCCCACTTCCCAGCAGCTGGGGGGGCCGAGAGGGGAGGGAGCTGGCAAGCCCCTGGGCTCCCTAGCAGCTGTGGGGTGGGGGCATGGGCAAGGAGCCCACGCTCCATCCGGCACCTTGACAGCTGCGGGCTGCATGGGCATAGAGTCCCCGCGCCACCCGGCTTTGGAGCTCATTGCCCGTGTCCCCCCTCCTCCCCACAGCTGCTGCATCCCTGGGCACTGTGGGGACTCCGTGCCTGTGCTACCCGCAGCTGCTTGGGAGCCCAGGGGAGCGCGGTCTCCCTGCTGGCGCCCCCCCCCCCCCCACCGCAGCTGATGGGGAAGCCAGGTGCCCTGGGGGCTTTTTTCCCTTTCCTGGCTCTCCAGGTGAGAGCCAGGCAGGGGATTGGGCGGAAACGTGGTCCTGCCAGGGAGCCATGTTGCCACAGCTCCCAGGGTGCCCCTCTCCCAAATCGAAATAGCAAGTTCTGTGTCTGGACTTGCTATTTCGAGTTGGTATTTTTCCTTAATTCGATTTAAGTACAATTGAATTAAGGGTTTTATTTTGAATGTGCTTATTTTGAAATTTACTTATTTCGAACTAAGCATTTAGGTGTGGATGTAGCCTAGGTGTCTTCAACCACGGACATAGGGTTTCATTGGACTTCGTCCATCTCAATTCTTTCTCATCTCTCATGGCTACAAGCTAGAGTTTGCAGAAAGTCGTAACAGTTCAGTGGATCTTATTATATCTCTTCATAAAATCATAGAAGATTAGGGTTGGAAGTGATCTCAAGATGTCACCTAATCTAACCCCCTGTTCAAAGTAGGACCACTCCAACTTAATCATCTTAGACAGGGCTCTGTTAAGCCACACCTTAAAAACCTCTATGGATGGAGATTCCACAACCTTTCTAAGTAACCTATTACAGTGCTTCATCACCCTCCTAGTGGAAAAAGTTTTTCCTGATATCCAACCTAAACATCTCCCACTGCAGCATGAGACCATTGGTCTGAATTCTGTCATCTACTCCCACTGAAAAGAGCCTAGCTCCAATGAGCCTGCTATCAAATCTCCCCCCCGCCGCCCCATTCTTCTTTTCTTCTGTAGATTAAGTCTAGTTCCCTCAGCCTCTCTTCATAAGTCATATGCTCCAGGCCCCTAATAAAAACAATGAGAGCCCTGTGGCACCTTAAAGACTAACACATTTCTCTGGGTATAAGCTTTCATAGGCTCCAACCCACTTGATCAGATGCATCCAATGAAGTGTGTGAAGCCAACAAAAGCTTATGTGTGAAGAAATTTGTTAGTTTTTAAGGTGCCATAGGACTTTTGTTGTTTTTGCTGTACACAGACTAACACAGCTACCCCCTGGAAATTTTCACTATGCAAAGCCACCTCATCATTTTCATTGCCCTCTGTTGGACTCTTTCCAATTTGTCTATATCCTTTCTGTAGTGGGGGCCCAAATCTGGGTACAGGACTCAAAATGTGGCCTCACCGGTGCCACATTGAGGGAAATAATCACCTCCCTTGATCTGCTGGCATTGCTGCTTCTAATGCAGTCCAATATGCAATTAGCCTTCTTGGCAATAAGGGCACACTGTTGACTCACATTCAGCTTCTTTTCCATGGTAACCCCCAGGTCCTCTTCTGCAGAAATGTTGCTTAGCCAGACAGTCCTCAGTTTGCAGCATTGTATGGGATGCTTTGGTCCTAAGTGCATGACTCGTCATTTGTCCTTGTTGAACCTTGCCAGATTTCTTTTGGCCCAATCCTCCAATTTGTCTAGGTCACTCTGCTTCCTATCCCTATCCTCTAGTATGTCCAGCACTCCCCTGAGCTTAGTGTCATCTGCAAAGCTGGGGAGAATGCAATCCACTCCATCTTCCATTATTATTAATGAGATTATTCAGTTTTCCAATCAGTAATGAAGATGTTAAACAAAATGCATATTGACCCCTGGGCCACTCTGCTTGTCACCAACTGCCAACTAGACATTGAGCCATTGATAGATACTCATTGAGCCTGATGACCTAGCGAGCTTTCTATCCATCCTTTACTCCATCTTACCCATATGTCTTTAACTTGCTGGTAAGAAAATTGTGGGAGACTGTATCTAAAACTTTGCTAAAGTCAAAGTATACTGCATCACTACTCCCCATATCTGTGGAGCCAGTCATCTCATCAGAGAAGGCAATCAGATTAATCTTGACTTCCTGGTCTCCTTCTCTTCCAAGTGCCTCAGAGTGGATTCCTTGAGTATTGGCTCTATGTTTTAGAAAAAACTGCAGTGACTGCAGTGAGGCTGACTGCTCTGTAGTTCCCCTGAGTCACCCCCTTTTCTTTTTTGAAATTGAGCACTAAATTTGCCTTCCACACATTCATTTACACCTATTCTCTCTGTTCCTCCATTCCACTCTCTTCTATGTGCTCCATCTCCTTAGATGGTTTTGTTTTTGTTTTGGTACTTTCTTCTTCCCACCCCCAACTAGCCTAATGTTCTTTCTATACTGATGCCTCTCACTTCTCTAATTTTCCCTCCTAAAGGGTCAGTCCCCCATGTGACGTTCCCTTCCTGCTACCTGGTCTGGCATGGTGGTGTGCCTCTCTGATTGCCCACTCCTGGACCCCAACTCACCCTGCTTTACTAGGTGGACCCCCACTCCTGGGTCAGTCTCTGGTGAAAAGCCTCTCAAACAATTTAAAACATGACAGATGATTCACTTTGTTCAGAAAGGGGAGCAATCTCCCCCTCTCCGGCCAAGGTCCTACAGATATTTAACCAGCCCGTTGTCATTCGTATTCTCTCTGGATGTGTGTTTGTAGCCCAGAAAGTTTACCTTCTGGAAGACAGTTTTGATTGTCTGCCCTCTCCCCACCCCCAACCATATGAAACCCATGGAAACATATTTCACATCTGTACAGACGCATGTTGCTGCAAGAAACATGCTATCCTAACAATAATGCTAAGCCTGGATAACAAACTGGCGCTTCAAAGAGAAACTATAGAACTGGAATTCATATGTAGATTTGATGTTGGTGCCCTAGGGTTAAATAGGGACTATGATTTTTTTCTCATTACAACAGGTGATTTGACCTTATCTTCCTCTATATGCTGTTCCCCAATATTAGAATATGAACAACTGCTTTGATTTGCTGTAACAGGGTGACCTGATCCTATGACTTACACTTCTCTGCATTTATTTTCCTTCCATTTTATAAGTTCCCCATCTGACGAAGTGGGATTTTCTCCCGTGAGAGCTCGTGATAAATAGATCTGTTTGTCTTTAAAAGTGCCATAGGACTCCTTGCTTGAGTCTGCCATGAGCATCTGACGAAGTGGGATTTTCTCCCATGAGAGCTCATGTGATAAATAGATCTGTTTGTCTTTAAAAGTGCCATAGGACTCCTTGCTTGAGTCTGCCATGAGCTTTCAAAAAGGAACATTGCATGGTGTATTTTTCAATAAACCATACAATTACATTGCATACGTGAACAGGAAAAGAAGCAAGAAGTCCCATGACACTTGAAGAGTAACAGATTTATTTATCGTATGAGCTTTTGTGGGAGAAAATCTCACTGGCTTTGAAGATGGAGAATCTTACAGAATGGGGAAAAATAAAATAAGTGACATGAGACTCCTTGCTTCTTTTGCTGATTTAGACTAACATGGCTGCCCCTTTGGAATGTGACCAGGAAAGTTACACAAATCATACTGTAGGTGTGGAGGGAGGTTCATCCCACGTTACCACATCATTCGGTGTCCTAGTTTCAGATAAAGATATGTACTCTGTCTCCTCCCCTCTTTTTTCTTTATAATTTTTTTCTTTTTATATTTTTTCATTATTTAAATGCATGTTTCTTTTTTAAAAAAATACCCAGACGTTACAAAATAATGTAACAAACATGAAGGACGGTTGTTTCTAATGTTTGATGACAAATTTGAGTTGTCTTTTAGATTGGAATGTCTTGCTTGAGAATATTATTCATTATCTATTTTTCCACACAGTAGCAGAGTCGTACTGAATTGCTGGATCATGACCTGTCAGATTTCAACCCCTTTATTTTAGGACTCTGCTTTCTTTCACACTGACTCCTGGATTAGATTCATTGTCTCTAGTGATATTCTTCAGCATCTACACTAGTGTCCTCTACAGCTTTTTCCATGTGTAATCTGTCATCCACAATTTTGAGGAAAATTAACCATTTGTATTTATTACCTTCCACCTAAAAAGCAATCTGATACTTCAGTAATCAGCTTCAGAGGTCAGAAATAAAGGGTTCTCCTTGAGGACCCGAGAAAGTCCCCGCTAAATTCTCTTGTTTGCTGGGGGACCCTGAGTCTGAGGAATGATCCTGATTTGAGACTGGTGGGGTTGAATGCAATGCTGAGGGCAGGACTGTGTGTGGCAAACTCCTGGGTAGGTCCCAGGGTCCCCATTAAGTCCATTGGTTCTGCCATTGTCCCTGAAGCCAAGGTGGTATTTGCGGCAGGGGAACAATAGAGTCCTTACTGGACTTTTTAGGAGCTCCTTTGATATGAGTAGAGAGTCTGCAGCGACTCCTACCCTTTTCAGGTACCTACCACTCACTCTTTGAGGATGGCTCTCCAGAGGAGGAGGTGGGTGAAGATCATCGCATTCTTTTCTGATGGTGCCGCCTGTGATCTGCACCAGATGAAGAGTGGTGCCAAGGACTTTCACATCCTCTTACAGGTGGTTGAAGCTGCATTGGAAGCATGGGAGTGAGAGCTATTCTGCTGATGATGATCTAAAGGTGGTGGTAATGAAGGCTGTCATAGCACCTGCAACAGTAAGTAGCCCTTTGAGAAGGGCCTTTCTTCACTGCCTTCCACGGTACAGATGGCTGGAGGGGGAGTGTTCCCATGCGAAGCGGAATGTGCTCCGTGATGCTGTGGTGTCTGGCAGGTTCAAAAGTTCTGCCTCGAAGCCGGTCCTCTGGGAAAGTCATGTCCATCGAAGGGGAGACAGATACCTGCCTTCAGGGCAACTCGGGCCCTGTAAGCCACAAGGAGGTTCCTGGCACCAGCTTTCCTTTATGCCGCTGTTGCTTTTGTGGGCTGCTGAGAGGCGAGTGTAAAGCCATAAGTGCTTCTGACGCTCTGTAAGCCTCTGGTGTGGAAGGTCGGCTGCACGGAGGATCCGTCTGAGCTTTGGGAGTTGGGCTTGAACGGCGCTCAGGCACTTTGGGGTAGGAATCATGCCAGCGGGGACGTTTCTTAGAGAGCTATGGTGTCTAGAGCTATTCCGTGAGTCATATGGTTGAGTTGGAGTTGGGGTTGGAGCTGGGCAAGTGCCGTGCACCAATACTGAGCTTGGTACTGGAGTCATTCCAGCCACAGGTGCCGGTGTCAGTGTGGCATCCATTAGCAGTGCCTTGAGCCTTATTTCCCTATCCTTTTTTGTTGGAGGCTTAAAGCCTTTACATATTTTACGTTTGTCCTTTTGATGCACCTCCCCCAAGCAGTTTAAACAGCTTCCGTGGGGGTCACTCAAGGGAAAACCTTTCCCGCATTTGGCACATTGCTTGAAACCTGGTGACTAGGGCATAATTCCCTATGGCTGAATGAGACTTTGAACTCTAGGAAACTTACTAACTATGCTAACAGCTCTTACTAAAATAACAAAAAAAACTAGCTAACTATCAAACGACAGCTCTAGAAAAACAGACAGAGCTGTGGGGAGTTCCAGCAACCACACAAGATGGAAAGAGGGAACTGAGTGGGCTGCTCTATGGCAACCCTTGGTATACCACGATATGAGTGCAGCGCGCCAATGGGTCGGAGCCAGCCCTATGGCTCTGGCTTGGGGATCAAGTTCTGGGGATCGGATACGAGAGTGTAGACACACACCAGTGGTTGGAACGGACATGAGCAAGCTCTTGACGGAGAACCTTCCGATCCGGCTAATCAGTTATCTCCTGATGAAGTGAGCTCTCTGGACATCTCACCTCTGGCTGATGATTTGAAGACCTATCAGGAGCTTCTGAAGAGGCTCCAGTTTGGGAATGGAAGCCAAGGAGTTCACAGAGACTGCGGATAGCTTATTTGATGTCATAGCTTCTACAGCTCCTTCTAAGGTAGCACTCCCAGTACACTAGGGAGTTTGAAAGATCGTGCAGTGTATATAGAAAACACCTTCATCAATGCCAGTGGTTGCCAAATCTGCAGAGAAACGTTATTACGTCCTAGTGATGGATTTTGAATATTTATTCAGTCACCCCACCCTGGGGACCCTGGCGGTGGAGGCAGAAAATCAGAGACAGGCAAGGGATCTCTGGTTCCACCCCTCAAAATAAGAAACATAAGAAAAGTGATGCATTTGGTAAAAAGATTTATTCAACAGCGTGTCTTCAATTCCATATATTTAACCATCAGTCCCTGCTGGGAAGATACAATCTTTGGAATTCTTTATGTCAATTTGCCAGAAAACTCCCAAAAGATCACGAGGCAGATTTAATAATGATTTTGGAAGAAGGAATGGCAGTAGCTAGGGCAGTACAGCATCCTGCCTAAGAGTCAGTGGATGCCTCAGGCAGGTTGATGGCTTTGGCTGTTTCAGTGAGGCGTTGTTCTTGGCTTCACGTCTCTGGCTTGTCACGGGAGGTCCAACAAACTATCCAGATCTTCCTTTTGAAGGTCCAGCCCTCTTCTCTAAAATGGATGAAAACTCCATGGCTTGAAGGATTCCAGGACAACTCTTAGATCCTTGCAGCTGTATAATCCACAACAGATCCAATGTCAGTTCAAGTCGGGCCCTTCCTTGACTCCGAGACCACAATATAAGCTTCAGCCCCAGAGATACTCAGGCTATAGGCAGAGGGACAGGTCGAGGACATCTCATAGGTGTCACTCTTCAGCACAGTGAGCGCTGCCTCAGTACAGCAAGGCAGGTCAAGAAGGCCCAACAATAAACGTCCTTTTTGAGGACGTGATTGAGGACAGCAAACCAGTTCTCCTCAGAGATCCTACCCCTCCTTTTTTTAGACCCTTTATTCCCATTTTTCCTATAGTGGTTTTGTATAACTACAGACCAATGGGTTCTCAAGACAGTCCTCTGGGGTTATGATCCAATTAGCATTACCACCCCCCTCCCTACCCCCTTCTCAGTCCCTTTTCAGGCACCCACTTTACAAACATATTATGCTCAGGGAGGTACAGTCTCTCCTTGCACGTGGAGTGGTAGTTCCAGTACCAGCCCAAGAGCAAAGGAAGGGGTTTTATTCCCAATATTTTCTAGTTCCAAAGCCAAATGGAGATTTTAGACCCATCTTGGATCTTTCGGCTCTCAACAAATACATCATCAAAAAGAAATTCAGGATGGTATCTCTGGCTTCTATAATTCCCTCCCTGGTGCCAGGGGGCTGGTTTGCTGCCCTTGACTTAAAAGATGCCTACTTTCACATCGCTATCCTCCTAGCACACAGACATTTTCTGAGGTTTACTATAGCAGACAGTCACTACCAATTTACATCCCTTCCTTTTGGACTTTCTTCAGCGCCGAGAGTATTTACAAAATGCATCACCACAGTAGCAGCTAACGTTCATCAAAAGGGCATCCACATATTTGCATATGTCGATGATTGGTTAATCAGAGGGAACTCTTGTGACCAGGTGGAGTCCGGCGTAGCAATAACCTGGGAGACATGTGGAAGACTGAGTTTATGCATAAATTCGGAAAAGCCCAAGTTAAAACCATCCCAGTGCATAGATTTTATTGGGGCGAACCTAGATTCAATTCAGGGCATAGCTTTTCTTCCTCGTGCTTGCTTTACGGCATTAACAGGACTAATACACGAATTCTGGGGAGATTGGACAACCAGTGCCAAGTGATGCTGGACACTATTAGGTGATATGGCAACTTGCACAAACATTGTGCGTCTTGCTCACCTCAAGATGAGGTCTCTGCAATGCTGGCTAGTGTCAGGCTACGCCCTGAGCAGATGCTCCATAAACAACTATACCTTTTCATGTCCTTACACAGATAGACTAGTAGTGAGATCCATCAGTAGTCCTAGAAGGAGTCCCTTTTAGGGAACAAGTGCCTTTGATAACTCTAATATCCAGACGCTGCAGATCTGGGCTGGGGGGTTCACCTCACCATGGGAGAGATGACTCCAAGTATAAGTTACCAAACCAGAAATTACTATTTAGAATACCACTTTTTCCAATTAGTATGTCATAATCAATTTGTAAAATAAATACAATACTACAAAAAGTCAAAATCAAACATTTTGATTTTGATGAAAACAAAAGGTTTTAATTGATCTGAAAAAAAAATTGGGCATGTCATTTCACAGGAATTTTTAAAATTTTGACATTTCAGTTTGATTTGGAGCCACGTTTTTTTCTGAAGTCATCAATGATTCCTGTGAAATGGAAATTGTGCTCTTCGACCAGTGTTAGTAATCAAATATTTGCTTCTGAGCTAATCAGAGGAAAATTAAAGGGTTCAATAATTCTATTATCACATTTTATTAGGCCCGTGTGTTGCCTAAAACCAAAATTTTATGCTATACTCTTTTCCTCAAACTGGAGACAAAAATTATCATTCTTAGACATCCTCTTTTGTTTTAGAAACAACTTTAATCATTTTTCTTACTTTGGCCATGTGAGGTTTTTACTTGAAAGATGTTTTTACTAGTAGTTCAGTCAGTTAGTTCATCTGAGGAGCATTCTTGCATTCACAGCCTTTCATATTTCTTCTTGACTTAATTATTCAGAAGGTCACAGTGTCCAGTTTAGTGTATAGGGTGGTAATGAATGAATACTGTGGCAAACTGTCTGTTCTGCTTCTGTGGTCATGTGCTTTGCTCTGTTGTGGGAACCAGGGCAAGCCCTTTTTGCCTCTGTTTCTAGGCAGTTGATGTCCCCACAGACACAGTGGGGCAGGAGGGGGAAGGGGTCCAGGCCCTCCCTCGCCACCAAGCCCCAGTCCAGAAGCCCAAGGAATAGCAGCTATACACTGTTGACGCTGCCAGCAACTGTGCTTCTTTCCCCTGGGCTATTTCCCCCTCTTTGTATTGTTTTACCTTGTGGCTAGGTTCTGTTTCCTTTGCTTCTCTCCAGCAGTCCTCACTCACTGTTGCTAGTACTCCTTACTCTCCACCCCCCTCTGGCTGGAGCAAGGGCTTTTTTTGAGTTGGGCCTTAAGTGAGCTGAGGTGCCTCTAATTAACCTGAAGCAGACCCTGCTCAGTCTTCAGGGAACAAAGCCTGGATCATTCTAGGGCTTATATATCTGCCTTCTAAGACTTTCCTGCTCCCCCTGGACCTGCTATCTCACAACATATTATATCAGATTTAATATATGTTTTTCAAGGCTGGCCAACATAGTAGCAGAGTCATGAAAGAGATAAAATATATTATGTTGTTGTCCTTTCTCTCCTACCTGAGACTGGAAGAAGTTGCCTATGGATAATCTTTCTCTCTCTCTCTCTCTCTGAGGGACTGTCTACACTGGAGAATTGTAATGCAGTAAGCCATCTTACTGCGCATTAACAAGTCCACTATCGACACCAGAATCTCCCTTATTGCACGCTAAGCGCCCTTTTATTCCTGAGTAATAAAACCTCATGAGGAAAAGGAATAATAGCTATTCCACAACAGTTGTCGCACACTAAGGAGCGGGTATACAGAGCAGAATATTTAATGTGTATTTACAAATGTCTGGAAGTGTCTTAGAGCGGCAGTCAAGGCTACTCAGGGACACAGAGCTGGCATACTTGTCAATTTCCCTGCTCTTTTAGAACAGTGAAATTGACATGGTGGTTGCCTTGAGTACTTCAGCTGCTGGGGTTCCCAAGTCCACAGAGGCAGAGCAGGCAGCCTCCTGTGTGCTTGGGTTTCAAGGTCTCCGATGGCTCCGTGGCTCCAGCTGCCCAGATTCCTGGATCCCCAGCAGCGGCGCAGGCAGCCACAGGGGTTCCAAGATATCCAGAGACGCTGCACCAACATCCACTGGGGTTACTGGGTCCCTGGTGACTCTGTGGCTATAGCTGTTGGGTTCCCCAGTCCCAGGGGTGGGGCAGGCAGCCACATGGATTCCCTGGTCCTCAGCGGCTCTGCAGCTGCAGCCAGCCATCAGGGTTTCTGGGGCCTGGCGGCAGGGCAAGCAGCTGCCAGGGATCCTGGAACCCTGGTGGCTGGAGCCGCAGAGGAGCCAGTGGCCTGGGATCCCTGGCAGCTGGAGCCAGGGACCCAGAATCCTCAGTGGCTGTGGGGATGCTGAGAGCCCCTGGCTCCTGGGTCCCAAGTAAGGGTGGGGAGCAGCAGGGAGCCTGTGGGCTGTGGGCTCCCTGCAACTTCCTTGGCAGGGAGCTGAGAGGTTGACCTCACAGCTCCGACACACAGCCTCTTTTGCCATTAGAAGTGCTCCTAGTGTGGACACACTCCAATGGCAAAAGCATGGCTATGTGGACACCCAATTACTAAACTGTGTTTATTATAACTCAGAGACTTAATGTGGAACAGTTTTCTAGTATAAAGATGCCCTGACATATTGCAGGTCTACTCTGTTGCTCATTGTGCCTCCTTTGTTTTCGTTTCAGTTTTGGTTACAGTTTGTCTATACTGCTGTGAAGGAAAAATGAAAAAGGTATTCGGGAGCTTTTGATCTCTGGCCTTCCAGCTAAGATAACAGCTCTGCCCCAGTTTATGTATTTTGACAATTTCTCATCTCAAGTCTCATCACCTGTTTGCTAAATCTGAACTATAATCTTGTTGGGGTTTTATTTTGCAGAGAACAAAAGCAATGATATTGTATACAAGGAGGCAAAAATCTACAATTCTCATTGTAAAACTATCCAGTGTATGCATAGCAATTATCTTTTGTTTCAATATCATAATGAAATATTAACTATTTACAATTTTTTTTACAGGAGAATATTAAAAAGTGAACCTCCATATCCCCCAGAAATGAGTGCTTTAGCTAAAGATGTAATTCAGCGTCTTTTGACGAAAGATCCCAAGAAAAGGCTGGGTTGTGGTCCTGGTGGTTCTGATGAAATCAGACAACATCCCTTCTTCCAGGTGAAAGAAATAAAATTCTTACTAAATTTTTCTTCTCTTACTGTACCTCTATAAATCTGAATCAAACAAGCTCCTGCTTTTCTGTCATGAGTCCTGATTCAGCAATATAGCTTAGCAAGTACATGACTTTGATTTGTGTGAATAGTTACATTAAAGTCAATAGGAGTGCTCGTGTGCTTAAATGTAGAGCCCTGCCTGGATACAAATGTGTGGATTTGGATCCAATCTGCATCCTCTCAGTGTCATCGTCTGTTTGATCTACAATCTGCAAGCCAGGTTTTATGTGTATCCCCATCCACACCCATGCTTGGGCTCACTGAGTCAACATGCTGGCCAATGAAATCTGTGATTGACAGCAGGATGAATGAACCACAAACAAGACAAAGAAAAAGTAGGCAGGGCCTGTCTGGGGAATGAGCCAATCAAAGGGCAGCAGGGGACTGAGATAGCCCAAACAAAGGCCAGCATGCTGACTGACTGTCAGTCTGAGGACTGATTGGCTGGCAGACTGCAGCCAGAGCTGAGCTGGGATTAGTTGGGGCGCTTCCTTTGTTCCATTTGGTGCTTCTGACCCAGATCATAGCAACAGCTGCAGCAACTGATTTCACCCTGGTCAGATAAAAATAGAATACACATCCTTGCTCCAACCTGCAACAATGGCTCTGCAGATATTCTACATCCGTGGATGTGGATACCCGCAGATCTGCAGGGTTTACTTAAGTTCATTCACATTCGGAAATAACCTTGCTGGCCTTACAACACTCAGTGAGCTGGTATTTAGGATCGCATAGGGAGCATGTCTAGAGGGAAAAACAACTGAAGACCATTGGCAATTTTTCAGAGACATTAATAGGGCACAAGAGCAAACTATTCCACTGTATAGGAAGGATAGGAAGTATGGCAAGAGACCACCCTGGCTTAACTAGGAGATTTTCAGTAATCTGAAAATAAAGAAAGAGTCTTTAAAAAAGTGGAAACTAAATCAAATTACAAATGATGACTGTAAACAAATAGCACAATTATGTGGGGGAAAAATCAGAAGGGTAAAGGCACAATCCAAGATTAAACTAGCTGAAGGCATAAAAGCATGAAGAGTAACAAGAAAAAAAAACTTTCAAGTACTTTAGAAGCAAGAGGAAGGCCAAGGACAGCATAGGACCATTATTCAACAACAAGTTTAAAAGCAATAACAGAAGGTGTGGAAATTGCAAAGGAACTAAATTATGTCCTTTCTTTCAGGAAGATTGTCAGTAATTGGATGCCTGGCACAGGGGAGGGCAGTAAAAATGAGTTAGGATCAGAAGCTTAAAATAAGGAAAGAAGAAGTTAAAAATTACTTAGACAAGTTGTATGTCTTCAAGTCCCCAGGGCCTGGTGATATGCACCCTAAAATACTCAAGGAGCTGACTCAGGAAATATCTGAGCCATTGGCTATTGTCTTTGAAAAATAATGGATGACTGGAGAGGTCCCAGAGGCCTGGAAAAGAGCAAATATAGTGCCCATCAATAAAAGGGGAAATAAGGACAACCCAGTGAATTACAGCCAAGTTAGTTTAACCCCTGAACCAGGAAAAATAATGCAGCAAATAATTAAGGAGTCAATTAGCAAACATCTAGAAGAGAGCAAGGTGTTAAGTGATGGCATGGGTTTGTCAAGAACAGATCATGTCAGACCAACCTGCTGGCTTTCTTTGACGGGATAAGAAAACTTGTGAATAGAGGGCAAACAGTAGAGTAAGACTTTTTAAACACTCTCTCATTGCCTTCTAATTGACAAACTAAGGAAGTACAACCTGGATGCAACTACTATAAGATGGATGCTAGGCTGCTTGGATAAGCACTCCCAAAGAGTAGTTATCAATGGTTCACAATCATGCTGGAAGGGTATAACGAGCAGGGTACCGCAGGGATTGCTTCTGTATCTGGTTCGGTTCAATATTTTCACCAGTAATTTAAATGATGACATAGAAAGTACACTTACAAAGTTTGTGGATGATTCAAATCTGAGAGTGGTTACAAGTGCTTTGAAGGGAAGGATCACAATTTAGAATGATTTGGACAAACTGTGAAATGGCCTGAGGTAAATGGAATGAAATTCAATAAAGGCAAATGTGAAGTACTCCACTTAGGAAGAACAATCCATTGCACATATACAAAATGGGCAATGACTGCAATAGAAGTAGTACTGTGAAAAGGGGTCAGGGTGTCATAGTAGACCACAAGCTAAATATCAGTCACTGCAGGCCTCCTTTTTGCCTAGGGCATCTCCTCTCCAGGGCCCTTTCCCCCACCCTGGGGCCCCCAACCCCCAGCATGGAGGCCTGCCCCTGGGGGGTGGGGGGCTGTAATCTAAGGACACTCCCACCCTGGCCCTGCTCCATCCAGTCTGCCCATGGCGGCAGGTGGCATGTGGCATGGTCCTGGTGCCAGTCCCCTCTCCCCCAGGCAGCATGAACAGGCACTGGCCCACCCCACTCAGTTGTCAGGGGTGGACCAGCTGGCTTAGGGGCAAGACAAGAGCACAGAACCTGGCCTCTGGCCCCAGGCCCTGCTACCCCCCAGCACTGGCAGAGCAAGAATATTCTCAGTGCTTCAGCCCTGCCAGCACTGAGTGGGGTGAGGGGAGCCAGATATTTGTTTTAGGTGCTGGGGCCTCTTTTTTGGCTCAGGCCTAGGGCTTCAGCCTCTATAGCCTCTGCTAAAATCCAGTCTGAGCCATGAGTGCAGAGGACTGGACTCAATGACCTTTCATGGTCCCTTCAAATTTCTATGACTCTATGATTCTATGATGTACATTAATAGTTTAATGTATTTTGTTTAGTCCTGTTTCAAAAAGATACAGTTAAGACTCAGACACTGTATTAGCAATCACTACTTTCACAGAAGTGCCAAGTGTTGTGAGAAAAATTATTTTTTAGAATTCTTTGCTTTATATGCAGTGGGGTGTTCCAGGATTTTCCTGATGTTTCTGCTGTCTTTTTCTTATTGCAAGGGTATGTAGTATGCAAATCCATACTTTTAGCTGAGGTCTGAGCAGAGCTTCTTGTAATGTCTGTTAATGCTAATCTTTGATTGAATGGACAGTTGCTCAAGAGTCACACACAAAATTCTCTGTCTCAGGATTTCAGTTACAGAACTCCTATCCCCTCAAAACAGCTTGTTTTTATTATTATTCATGTAATGTCTTATTTAATTAATAGTGCACTCTCATCTAATAGCCTCAGCTAAGACTGGGGCCTCATTACCCAAGATACTACACTAAAATAGTAACAAGAGTCCCTGTCCTAAAGACTTGACTTTCTAAATAATCAAGAGACAGACAAAAATTGGGTGACAGGAACCAGGCTTTCATGTCAGTTTCAAACATATCAGAAATCTTAATTTATTTGTGTTAAGAAGGAATGGTAGTGATTTTAATTAATGTGAAGCAAAACTTTCTGTGTAAGAGAAACATTCTGACTTTGTGTTTCCCCTTTAACCAGAACAAACAAGGAGTCTGGTGGCACTTTTAAAGACTAACAGATTTATCACATGAGCTTTCAAGGTAGAAAATCTCACTTTGTCAGATGATTGAAGATGAAGTGGGATTTTCTCCTTATTTGTTTTGCTGAACTAGACTAACATGGTTACCCCTTTGGAACTTGTCCCCTTTAAGCAATTTGTCTTATTTCTGCTGTCCATCAAGGAGACTATCTTCTAAACTCTTCATTCAGACTTCTTATTTAGGGTGCGGTTTGCCACCTCTCTTGCAAGGTATTTGGTAGCTCTAGTGTTGCACATGTGAAAGCAAACCATCTGTCGCCAAGTCCCTCATGGGAATCGCTGTGCCATCTATTCAATAAGACATGTAGCTCATAAGTGTGGTGAAGACGAGCAGTGGTGAGGACATTTTGTCAGAGATTATTTTAATTGGGGGGAGAGGGGATGTGTCAGGGGCTGTGTTCACACAGCATTTTTGTTTCGAAACAACAAGGTTGTTTCGAAACAAAAAAAACTATGCTCACATGACGCACAGTTGTTTCGAAACAACAGGAACCCACTGTTTCGAAACAACAGTGTTGTTTTGAAACAAGTTAAACCCCATTTGGAGGTGAGACAACCTTGTTTTGAAACCGTTGTTTCGAAACAATGCGTGTGAACATGTTGTTTCAGAACAAGGGCTGCTCCCTCAGCACCCTGGCCAGGGTGCTGAGGGGTGTCCCCTGGCTGGCAGAGCGGGGCTGCAGGCACCGGCGGGGATCAGCCCAACCCAGCGCTGATCCCCACCAATGCCTGCAGAGGGGGGCTGCAGGCACCGGCAGGGTTCAGTGCAGCCCAGCGCCGATCCCCGCCTGTGCCTGCAGCCCCCTCCCCAAGTGAAATAGCATGTTCACACTGTGAACTTGCTATTTCGTTTCCCGCCTTTTTCCTTATTTCGAAATAACTTTTTGTCAATTCGTCATGAGTTATTTCGAAATAAGGTGTTATTTCGATATAAGTTGTTTCGAAATGACTTATATTGAAATAACCCCCTGTGTGTGAACACAGCCAGGGACAAACAGATTATATATTAAATGCAGATTAAACAACCAGTGATGTTTAATCATTAATTCAAAGTAGTATATTGTTTATGAATTAAAATGGTTGCTATTGATTGTATATTCACTGAAATGTTTATAGTGAGTTTCGTTATAGATTCATCCTTAGATCCCCTTTCTCAGATGGTACAGTTTAACTTGATGTAATCTTTTAATGTCATTTCCTTCTCTCCTGTGTCTGTAACCTGCATCCCTAGAATTATGTGACAGTTTATCAATTATGTCTCTTTCATATACCTCAGATCTGCTCTTTTCTTGCTATTCTGACCATTAGAATCCTTATTTATCTGCTGGGCATCTCTAGTCTTAAACACTATAAGTTCCATTGTCCTTCTACCACTGCCCTGAACATTTTATAGGAACACAGTAGATTATATGTGGTTTCATGCTACAGCATTCTTTATCTGTGTATTTTATAATTTTCCAGAGGGGTAGCCGTGTTTGTCTGTATTTAGCAAAACCAAAGAAAGTCCGGTGGCACCTTAAACACTAACATATTTCTTCAGGAATGAGCATGTGATGCATCTGTCAAAGTGGGTTGCAGCCTACAAAAGTTTATGTCTAAAGTTTTTTAGTCTTTAAGGTGCCACAGGACTTCTTTTGTTTTGATTATCTTTATTATTATTTTTTTATTTATTGTGAGCAAACCTTGTTCAGAAGATAGTGTGCATGCACAATGTTGATTTCTTTTTTTCTGTTTCGCAGCTTCTCTCCTCATTCATTAGTAATGGGCTCATGCCCGCACCTGTAGAATTTGGAGGTGCTCCAGTGTTGTTGCTTAAGAATCAATGACTAAGCTGCACTCTTCAGCTCATCAGGCCATCAGATTTTCTGCCTCCTGCAGTAAAACAAATTGGTGGTTCAGCTTTTCACTCATTTATTTGTTTGTTTATTTAAAAAATAATCATTTTCAAGGGGTTGTAGTTTATATGGCACACTCACACATAAGAGAATTATCCTGCAAGCACCTTGGTTAAGTAGGGTTCCTTGAGTGAAACAGCAGTTACAGGCTTTACAGAGCATGAATTTTATCCTGCCTATTCCCAGCTAGCTGGGGCTCAGAGTCAGACCAGCGTGTCTGAATCCACACTGTGCCTCAAAGAGCCAGGATTCTAGTGCAGAAATACTCAAGCTAGAACTCCTGGGTCTTTGAGGAAAGAGTCTAAGGATGAGAAGGAAGCTATCTAGTCATCTTGGGATGAGGTTAAGTCCTACAACAGACCTGGGCTAATAGGGGGAAACTTCTCCAAAGGGCTAATAGTCCTCCCCTCCCTACACTCACCACCACCACCACCACCACAAGATACTGGGTCTCTAGCTCCCCAGGGAAAGAAGCAGGGCTTCTAAACAACTCCCATTCCTTCTACTATGAATCAGTAAGTTCTTATGATACTTAGGGGAGTAAATCTTGCAAACCCCAGAGACTCTGGATCCCACAAGTGTTTCCTTCAAAAGGTAGTGATTACTTTTGTTAAGGAACAAATACTGTGAAAATCAGGGGTTAAACCTGTCCTGTGCTGTCACCACCAAGGAAATGTTTTTTGGGGCTTTTCTCCTACACCAGGTCTCTCACAGTCCTCTTTATCATGTTCTTGGCCCTTCCTGATCCCTGCAGCATGCGTGGGCCTGCAGACAAGCTTATTCTTTCTGTGCAGCTCTGCCTCAGGCTGCAACCTAATGGGTATAGGACTCCTCACTTTGCTGAACAAACATGAGTCCTGTGACACTTTTAAAGATTAACAAATGTATTTGTTGTATGAGCTTTCATGGGTGAAGTCCCACTTTGTGAAAGAAGCTTAGATTTCCAGCAACAGCCGAATTGGAAATGTGTCTTTTAATCATCAGCCATAAATCCTAGGTCTGCTAGGGAAAGAAGATTCTGAAAAAAGACCCTCTCCTTCCCCCAGTCTATAGAGAAGCTCCACATTAAACCTTAGTAGTACTTCAGGCATTCAGTGACCGGAACAGAGGAACATGAGGATTTCACTCCCCATGAAACTGCAACCACCAAAGCATTACAGAGGGGTAAGCGAGAAATCCCTTCTTATGTTCAAAATGATCCTGATTTACCAAGCAAAGCCATGTGGGGTAGTAGGTTGCTCCTACAGTATTTATTTGCGTGTAGCCTGCTGGAGCAGACAGGCAGAGTTCAGGCTCTTGGGGAGAGTCTAAGGAACCACTTCTACAACTTAGGTATGGGTACACCAGAATCCCTCCTCAGTTGTGTGGGCTCCAGGCCAGTTTAAATAGTGTCTTACATCCATCTGTAAAGAGAGGAAAAAGAAGTACCATACATGCAACACAAAAGCCTGCAAACAAACATTTACAGGACTTTTTTTAACCACTTGTTAAAATTAAATTTTTGCATAAAATGAAAGATATAGGAAGCATAAGGTTGGTGAAGCAGAAGCTCCACCAATGAAAGACACAGTTACAACTTCAGAAGGGAGCTTCTTTCCAAAAGGATCCCATACATCAATATGGTGATGACATGTTCACAGCAATTTCCAAGTCTCACTGTAGCTATTCAGACTATTTAGTAAGGAAAGCTTGTTTCTTGAAAAATGAGTGGCTCATTGTCTAAGAGTGTAAACTGTACTTGATATGATATGTTTCGGATTCTGTCTCGGTCAAACCATTGATGTGATTTGTGAGAGAAATTAATTCTAACTTTCTGACTACAAGAAAACAATGTTATGCCCATGAATGGCTATCGGGCACTGTTCCCTCTAATCTCTCTCTGTGTGTGCGTGCGTGCATGTGCTTGTGCACACAGGTCATGAAACCTGTGCACACAACAAAATAAAGTGCGCACAAAAAAATTCAATAGTGCTAGTATTGGTGCTCACAAAGAAATTGTTTGCGCACACAGTCTATGGGTAATTAGAGGGAACATTACTATTGGTCATCCTAAATCGACGCCTTGTACATCTAATTTCAAAAGGGATAGCCGTGTTAGGCTAGTCCAGTAAAAAAAAACAACAAGGAGTTGTGTGGCACTTTAAGACTAACAGATTTATTTTTTGCATGAGCTTTCGTGGGAGAAGATCTCACTTCCTCAGATGCTTCAAAGATGGGTGAAATTACAGAAAGGAATGAAACTAAATGCAAGACTTCAAAGAGAAACAGCTGAACTTGAATTAATATGCAAGCTAAATTCTGTGAAAGCAGGATTTAATTAAGACTATGGGTTCTTTTCCCATTACAAAAGGTAATTTGACTTCAGGCTTCCTATGGTTTGAACCTGAAAACTGCTCTGATTTGCTGTTACTGTATGACCTGATCCTATGTTTTACACCCCTTTGCATTTAGTTTCATTCCTTTCTGTAAGTTCACCCATCTTCGAAGCATCTGAGGAAGTGGGATCTTCTCCCACGAAAGCTTGTGCAAAAAATAAATCTGTTAGTCTTAAAGTGCCACACAACTCCTTGTTGTTTTTGTCCATCCAAACTTATAGCAAAGAGCTATTGGGCAGAGAACATTAGATATATTCATAATAGATTGCAGAGTCTTCTATCTTCGCTGTCATAGCTGGTATAGCAATCCACTTTTTTTCTGCCAACACCAAGTGTATCAAAGAAGGAACTGTTTGCTTGGTAAAGGGAAAAATCTGGAGCAGTAGCTTCAAAGGAAACCAAGGTAAATTTTCCTCCAAACCAAAGAAATGATCAGCATAACAGATAAAAAGAAATTAGTGTGTGAGATCTCGCAATTCCAGTGCATGACTCTTCCTTTTAATCCTCTCTCTGTAAGACACGTCTTAAGTATCACAGCAAAGCATAATTCTCACGTTATACACCTATCCTCATACATATTCAGCATGCCAATTATTAGTCTGTCTAGAGAAACCTACTACTTCATAAATAAAAAAGTTGCTGGAATATATTCATAGCTACCTGTTCTTTAAAATCATGAAAAATGTTTGATTCCAGTGCAAAGACTTGCTCATCCAGGGTATGTCTTTCTTGCAGTTAGAAACCTGTGGCTTGCTCATGCCAGCTGACTCAGGCTAAGGGGCTGTTTAACTGTGCTGTAGATGTTCAGGCTTGGGCTCTGGGACTCTCCCACCTTGTAAGATCCTAGAGCCCAGGCTCCAGCCTGAATGTGAACCTCTACAGTGCAATTAAACAGCCCTTCAGCCCAAGCCCTGAAACCCTGAGTTGGCTGGCATGGCAGGGCTGGATCAAGTGCCCAGGGCTGCCAACTCTTCTGTGCCCCCCTCCCCCCCGGCCCTCTCCCATCAGTGGCAACCAGCCTGGCTGGTGCTGGTGGGCGTTTTCAAGGTCTTTGGTCCAGCTGGGGACTTCAAGGGCCTGACTGGCTGGGGGGGGGGGGGGGGGGCTTGGCTGCCACTTGGGGGGCCAGGACCCTCAGGCCACAGCCTACAGCCCACAGCACTCCTGCTCTACCCCAGGGCCAGCTGATCTATCCCAGCACGTCTCTGATCTGCTGGATGGGGGCAGGAAGGTTGACAGTGGGTGGCAACCGTGCACTGCTCAGGGTGTCTGGGGTCTAATACTGGGGAGCAGCGGGGACTCTCTTTAGACCAGGTCTGCATCCAGTGAAACCCCTGCCTTAATCCAGTTCTGCATCATGGACCAGCCACAGGTTTTTTAATTGCAGTATAAACATGCTGCCAGAGATCGAAACAGAAATGGTTCTTCTGTAATTTTAATAAAATGGGAAACATTTGCATAGATCCAAAATGTTATTACATAACTCATTTCCTGAGAGCTCATCAGGAGTGAGTTATTTTAGAGGGCTAGGATTGCTGGTGCCGTGCATCAGCTTCATCCCTTGAATGGGTTTCTCAAAATGCACTTGCTGATATTCCTTCTGAGTGCAAAGAATCATGCGCTTCATACAGTGCACAATTGAGTATCATTTTTAGATCGAAATCATCCTTTGTGGGCAGGTAAGTACAAACAACATGCTGAAAGTCAACTCTGTTTTCATTCTAGACCCTTGCATGTTCACTATGGAGCAAACCTACTTGGAAGACAAATTTCCAAAATTTCTTAATACACATCCTCAATTAAAGATCAATGCTAATGTCCTGAGCCAAAAAGAATCTGCTACTTTTGAAGACAGGTCACATACATAAAGGAAAGAGAAAAGGAGAATTGTAGCAATCTTCCTAGTTCGCTGCTGGGCCACAATGCACTTTGAACTTTTTCCTGCAGAAAACATAAGATCTTTTGAAACAGGGGCTCCTTTGTTCAAATAGGTCACACCTGCAATGACCAGCATGAGCACTGAAAGAGAAGTATAGTTCAACATGGACTCCCAATTAACTTCTGGTAGTCACATACAACTCAATCATGATATTTCATTCATTAATCTGATCAAATTTACATTTCTGATGTAAGGGGAAACAAAAGGCTCTTTGAGGCTGAGATGGCCTCTTTGTATAGTGTCCAGCACAATGTGGCCCTGATTGCTAGATGCTACTGTAATAAGAATATAATAATCACAAAGTTCTGGTGGTGTCAGTTACACTAATGTTTCTTCAGGAGGTTTTATTGGATTCCAACAATAAACATCTTAGACACATGGTTGCCAGCCATAGTGGTATTTTGTAGACAGGCACATCAGATTCTTAATTTAAATATTAGGTGCTCTGTTGAACCCCAATGACAAATTAGATATGTTTTTTGCTGGTCTTTCTTGTTGACATTACATCTAAAAACACAAGTTTTAAAAATAGTTCCGATATACCCATAAGACCCACACTACTTTTGGCATTAGAAAATGGTTATTTTTATATCATGAGGTACCATTATGTTCAAAATAGCTTTATTTTTCCACAATTCCTGGGAAGTATTTCTCCCATCATTTTGTTTGAACCCTTGGAAAGCTGTGGCATAAATGGGCATTTCTACAACTCAAAAGATATTTTTAAAGCATACAGAGTACATATGCCAATTGTATCCTTTCCATTTCACTCTGCCCAAAATGTCAAGACCCTAAGACCTTAAGGTTGCTGCAAGCAAGATGTCAGATTCATGCCTTAATTGGCACAATAAGCGTCTTGGAAACTGTTCACAGAAGCCTTCTAGAGAGAGGCCTAGGATGATTTGCAAAGTAAATTTTAATTCCTCTTCAGAGGTATCTTTTGATAGGAAGGTGCTACTGAGTTGGTTCCTACATAACTCCTTAGTTTATAAAGCTCTTGCTTTATTTGGGGGAATGTCCATTCCAGCCTGTGATACTGTAATAAAATTATGCTTATTCTTTCCTGCTTCCCCTGCTCTCCACTTCTGGACCCCAGTGCTCACTGCATACTATAGGTGAAGGATGGGGAGAAAAGCTGTGTAACAGAATGAGAAACATCTTACTTGATAATTTCCTTTTTTTAGCAGCTTCTTTCTGAATTCAACACACCATGGTAGTCTGGTAAATTGATTTTCTCTAAAGGGAAACTTAGACATATAATTGTCCTAAGGTTAATTTAGTACATTATATCATGTTGTCTTAGTGCTAGTAATGGGTTGCTGGACTGTTTCTGCAGCCGTGGAAGAAGTGTTCTGTTGGACTGAGCTGAAGGGTGGCGCTTAATTCTGGACCTTCTAGCAACAACATTGGACCTTTTCCGAATTCCACAGGTGGGGGGGTGGGGCATTAGCCCATTAGTAATGAATTCAGAGAGAAACTGCTAACAGAAAGAAAATCATCAGGTAGGAAATTTTTCTTTGAATGCATCATAACTCAGGAATATTCTTTCATTGTGTATTATTTTCTTGCCATATTTCAATTTACCATTTGTTGCATCAGGCTATAGATTTCCTCAAAACAATGGTGGGGGATTGTTTTTATAACTGATAAAAGATTAATTTCTCTTTCAAACGTTTTGCTAGATCCCCACTCAAAGTGAAATACTCATCCTTAGCGCACAATCAGAATTTTTTTTTTCAGAGCGGTGTCCATGTTGCTAAGTATAAGCTCTGCCTAGTTCTTCATACCTCTGACCTGAGGAGTATATAAGGGACATAACCTGAACAGTTCTTTCTGACTTCTGTAAGCAATACACTGGAGCTATTTCAATTTGAAAATATTAATCTCTCTCCTATTAATATGTTTTGTTAAATTTACAGTTAAATTTCATTTGTTATTTCTCATTTAGAAAATAAACTGGGATGATTTGGCTGCCAAAAAAATACCAGCTCCATTTAAACCAGTGATCCGGGATGAGTTGGATGTTAGTAACTTTGCAGAGGAGTTTACAGAAATGGATCCCACATACTCTCCTGCAGCCACACCACAGACTTCAGAGAAAGTATTTCAGGTAACTGTAGAACATTACAACTACTTCAAAATATAGATGTTTCACCTTCCTCTGCATTACGGGGAATGGTCATTTGCTGGTGGATTCCTGAAATCTTTAAATCATTATTTGAGGATTTCAGGAACTCAGTCTTAGGTGAGTAGTCTATTACAGTAGTGGGTGGGCAAGGTTCTGTAGACTGCGTTGTGCAGGAAGTCAGACTACATGATCATAATGCTCCTTTCTGACCTTATAGTTTGTGAGTCTGTTTACACCTGTGTAGCCAGATTTTACCCTTGCCAACTGTTTGTGATTGCCATTGAAGTCATTGGGGACTGAATTCAGAATTAATGGCCAAAATTGGATAATTAATATAGTTCAACAGATAAAAAGTGTTAGATAAGATAGTTTATATACTCTTCCTTGAAGATAGAAATCTGTGAATTCTTAGTATATTTGATACTTCATTATTCATCCAGTATTACACTCTTGTACACTTTTGTTTCTCAGTTAACCACTGTTACATGTGAAAAATTGCATTTGATTGGTATCATTTGGTGCCCAATCCTATTCCTAGGAGAGTAAATGTCAAATTTCTGATTGATTTCAGTGAAACAGAATTGGACCTATTATGTAAAGAAATATATTTGCTGCCAGAATCTTTTAACCTAATCTGGCTATTTTATAACCAAATTTTGTAGTTGATCTGATTATTCATATAAACAAGTTAGTCTTAATGATAAATAGTTGCTTCTGCTTTAAGTGTGCATCTCCTTTTTCCTTTGGGAGGGGGGAATGAAGGAGAAAGGGAAGGTCAGCCATCTCCATTACAGTGTACCCCTACCTTAAGCCTCACGGAAAGCCCTTTGTGGATACAGCGATCCACATTTGTGGGGAGAAGCTAGAGGCAAAATCTTGCAGATTTTTGTACGCCTGACCCTGGGCCTATAGATTTTCCACTGACGATGTCAATCCATCAATATGCTTTTAAAAATAGTCAGAAATCTTATGGTGCTTCACGCAGTTGGAATTCTTCCTTTATTAATGATTTGGATTTCTATAATATTTCAAGTTCCAAAGGGGTAGCCATGTTAGTTTAGTTCAGCAAAACAAACAAGGATTCTGGTCAAGTTCCAAAGGGGCAGCCGTGTTAGTCTAGTCCAACAAAAGAAGCAAGAAGTCCTGTGGTACTTAAAGACTAACAACTTTATTTATCGCATGAGCTTTCGTGAGAGAAAAATCCCACTTCATTAAATGCTCTGAAGATGGGGGAAGTTATAAAATGGGATGAAAATAAATGCAGGGTAGTGTAAGACAGTGGAGCAGGTCATACTGTAACAGCAAATCAAAGCAGTTGTGAAGATTCAAACACTGGGAAAAAGCACATAGAGGAAGATGAAGTGAAATCACCAGTTGTAATGGGAAAGGAATCCATACTCACGATTTAATTCTGCTTTTACATAATTGAATCTCATATTTGTTTTGTTCAGGTGTTTCTGTTTGAAGTCTTGATGGCCCATTGACTTGCTTGAGCACAGCTGCTAACAAATCATTCACAGAGTGATTAGAAAGATGGAAGTGCTCAGCAACTGGTTTTTGAATGTTGCGATTTCTGATGTCAGTTTTGTGCCTATTTATTCTTTTGTGCAGAGATTGTCGGTGGTACTTTTGAAGACTAACAAATGTATTTATTGGGTGAGCTTTCATGGGAAGCTCATGCGATAAATAAATGTATTAGTCTTTAAAAGTGCCACCAGATTCCTTGTTTATAATATTTCAGGATTGAATTCAATTTTGAAAGCACTTAAATGGTGTTTTTTAAAAAAGTAAGGTCCATTCTTTTTTGTCATATAATTCATTTATAATCTTTGAATATATTTTCAATTGTGTTCTCTAAATTATGTGTCTATTATGAACATAAAAGAACATCATTTTCAATATGTGGTCCACTAGAAAATTGAAAATTGAATGATTCATATGGTGTTAAGTAGCTTTCAACTTTTTTTAATATCTGTTTTCTAAAATGTTAGACTTACTTGCTTTCCAAATATACAAAATAAAATCACTTAAGCAAAAAAATATTGATCAAAATGCAATTTCAGTTCAGACTCTGGGGGAAATTAGACTTTTAAACATCATACAGTATTATAGTGGTGGTGACGGCTATATTAATATCTACCAAAAATTAATCTTCCCTGTTTATGAAGTGTCATCCTGATTTTATTGGTTTGTTTACTAGGGAAGTCCAACTTCTTTAGGTATATTTCCAACAAAAATACATCAGTATTATAATATTTCCATGTGCTACAAAATCACATTCAAGATAAATATTTACCTTAAATTGTAAATATTTTTTGAATTCTTTATAGATATACTGAACATATTAATAGAAGATAACTCCACTAACAATACAGCAGGCTATTTCTGTTTTGTCATTTAAAACAATTATTAGACATATGCCCCATTATACTATGAAATTGTTTTCTATCTTAACTATGTGTCTTGAGAAGCTAGCCACTTTGAAATATGAGCCTTTGTCACTAGTGCAAAAGAACTGAATCTGAGTCAGATTTTTTTTAGCATTTTTTGTTCAATCAATTTTTAATTGATTTTTTTCCCCTAAGGTAGTAGGATTGTATAACTGCTTTCAGGAAGATACTCTTCTGTTGCTGTAAAATGAAGTGGCCTCACTAACTTAAATGTAAAAACATTTACTCATCCTTTGGTTAATTATGTTTTCTGTCTGCATTATGAATATTCTAGTTCGTGAAATTATAGTTAAAATATGATCTGTTATATGGACAATCTCAAACCTTTACACTTATCTTCTGTCTTTGTTCTGTAGGGATATTCTTTTGTTGCTCCATCTATCTTGTTTAAACGCAATGCAGCCACAGTAGATCCTGTTCAGTTTCATATGGAAGTTGAAAGACCTGGAGTTACAAATATTGCCAGAAGTGCTATGATGAAGGTAATGATAATATCTAAACAAACATGACCCTTTATAATATGAAAATGCAAATGATAATCTTATGCTAGGCTAAATAAATTCTGAGCTCAGAGGATGAATTGCTAATCAACAGTTGAGGAGTATGTGTACAGACATTATGCAGTTATCTTTCCTTTGGGCTGTTAATGGATCTTCAGCAAATTAGAGTATACATTTTATATCCCATCTATCCATTACATACCATCCAGTTAAGAAATAACTTCAATCCAGCCTTGAAAAAGCATTGTTAAAAAATCACAACAGAGGCACCAACTCACCAGTAGAAGAGTAATGAAAATGTAAACAATACTTCTTTGAGTAGTGTCCCTGTGAGTGCTCCACTTTAGGTTTTGCCACGTCCTATATCCTTCCTTGGAGATCTTTCCAGCAGTGCTCATCCATGTTACACATGCACAGCTCCCATCTCACTTTGCCGTTGGCATTTTTAGTTGTACATAAGCAAACCGACTCCCCTCACTTCTTTCTTGATCATCCATGGTCCAAGATAGAGCAGTTCAGAAGTGATATTTTCCACTTGTTACACTATAGTCTGAGTTAAGTTAGTTTTAGTCATTAGGATACTTATTCTTTATTTTTTTTCTTTTCCTTAAATATAGACTAGTAGAATAGGATAGAGGCACACAGGATGCCAGGCTTCCCAGGATTTAAGATGCACACCTCCTATAAGGATGCCATGCCAGTGTCGGACACGTTCAATGGGTCTGTTGCCTGGGTGAGAGACACATGCCACAGAAGTGTTCCCACTGCAAAAATCTCAAAGCAAGGACGAGGAGAGACAGAAATCTGAGGCCAAAGCTCCTATTAATGGAGACGTCTTTCAGACTTGCCTCCAACCCAATACCAGACAAGTCTTCATCAAATGCCTCTGAAAGAACCTCTAAAAACCAAGACTCATCAATTCCTTCCACTGCAAGAGGGAGAGGCCACTTATTTAAGAAACGATTTAAAAAAGTACCAAAGAGGCATTAGTTTTCTCAGGTACAGTGTGGCCTGTGCCATCCAAGGGCTTGAAATGCCAGGGCGAGGAGTCAAGTGACAAGCATAAGTGATCCTCCTCTAACATAGCACTATCCAATGACAAGGTGCAAAAACTAGGCAAAAGTTCAACAGCACTGACTGTGGCGTGACTTGAGCTGACAGCACCAAATGTGGCAGCAAATTATAGCATGGTTCTTCTTCGAGCAGTGTCCCTGACTGCTCCACTTTAGGTGTGTGGGCGCACCCCGCACCTCAGATCGGAAAGCTCTTCAGCAGTATCCCTAGGGGGAGAGGCACGCGACTCCGTGCAGGCTGCTGTCATTTTCTCGCCACTCCTAAGGCGCGTGCCTCCCCCCTCCCGTCCCTTAGTTCCTTCTTAACCACCTCCGACTGAAGACAGAAACTGCAGCATCTCCCGACTCTAGCTTACCTTTAAAGAAGAAGCAAACAACAAAACATAAATGGAAGACAAAAATCTATCTCAAATGAAACAAGAGGAAGACAACATCAAACAAAAAAAAAAAAGAAAGAAAAAAGAAAAGAAAAGAAAAAAACCCAGTTAGTGCGAAGTTAACTACCGCTCTAATGCCTAGCCCCTCAGGGTTTAAGTGGTGCGCCTCATGCAGTGAGGCTGTGCCCGCATGGATGGCCATGGCAGTTGCATCCGATGCCTGCGAGAAGGTCACCTTAAGCATAATTGTGACCATTGCAGAAACTTGACCTCACGAGCCAGGAAAGACAGGGAGAGGAGGCTCAAAGTACTTTTAATGGAAGGCTCCCTCCATCCTGCTTCAGACCCTGGCCAGTCTCCTCAGTGCACTGAGGCAGTGGAGAAGCGCCATTCCTCTGCGCTGTCCCCATTGCCTCCCAAAATCTCTAGGGGCAATGGCAAGGAACATACTAACCCTGAAGGGTCGAAACCCTCAGGTTCGAAATCCCTCCACAGGGGTGACCACCTGAAGAGCTCAAAAATGGAGCCTGGGCGAGCGGTGAAAACCGCGAAACCAGCAGCGGCACTGCAAAGTGCTCACAGCGCCGCCTCTGTTCCAGTAACGGCTACCTCAGTGCCTTCAACGCGAGCACCGTTCCTTCAATCAGTGCCATGCTCAGTCCAGCTGACAGCACCATCACCTGTGCCGCAGTTCTTTCCCTCGGCACCGTCAGTGCTTACCCAGCCAGCACGTCTCCGGCAGCAGCAGCCTGCCTCTCATTTGCCATCGCAGCAAGCCACCTCCAAGTTAGTCATTTCAACTGACTCATCTGTCAGAAAACATAAGCGCAAATCTCATCATCTTGAACTTAAGGAAGATTTCGCTACTGACTCTTCCTCAGTATCGCCACTCTTTGACCCAGACCTCTCACTAGAGCAGCTCTCCCTGTTTTCTAACTCATCAGGGCAGAGCCCCCTTTCGCCGGATACAGAGCCTCCTGCTCTATGAGCTGTCCCAGAGCACCATCTTCCGCAACCAACTCCACAGAATACCAATGTGGGCTACCCTTGGCAAATTCCCCCATGGTCCATGAATTTTCCTTTCAACATGCCATGGATGGGGTGGACCAATTGGACCCAAGGGGCTGTCTTACCTGACACATCACAGCAGTTTCCATTGCTTGCACCGCACCAGCTGCAGCCCTCAGCAATCCCAGCACAACCACAGGTGCCAGATACAATGTCTATCTCATCGGAGCCCCATAAGAGCCCAATGCAACAAACAAGGGTGGATGACTCCAAACAGTTTGAGGAGCTGTTTAAAAGGGTAGCTGAGAGCTTGGACATCTTGACTCAAGATGAGTCCACATCACAATGTAAGCCCTACAGAATTTTGCAAGCTTCTTTGTCCACTAAGGTTGCTTTGCCTATGGATGATGAAATAATGGAGCCGGCAGATGTCATCTGGATGACACCGGCATCGTCCGCCCCTATTAACAAGAAGGTGGACAAGAGATACTTCGTCACACCTAAGGGAAACGAGTTTTTGTTTACCCACCCTCAGCCAAACTTCCTAGTCATCAAAGTGGCAGCCCAAAGATCCAAGCAGCCATATAACAGATCTAAGCTTATGGATAAGGAAGACAGGAGAATGGACATTTTGGGCAAAAAGATGTACACCTCAGCCACACTGCAGTTAAGGGTGGCTAAGTACACAGTGATCCTCTCCAATTATGACCACGACACTTACAGTAAAATAGCACACTTTATTGACTTTATTCCTGAATATAAAAAAGATCAGTTTAACTCTTTAATAAGGGAAGGCCAGCTAGTAGCCAGAACTGCCCTACAGGCTTCGTTAGATGCAGCGGATGTAGCAGCAAGAACGTTGGCCACGGCCGTCGTGATGCGGAGATCTTCTTGGCTCCATGTTGCAGGTCTGCCAAAGCAATTACAGAATGTTATAGAGGATCTCCCCTTTGATAAAGACAAGTTATTTGCAAGATAAACAGATGACATTATGCATACATTAAAAGATTCCAGGGCAGCGCTTCGGACACTTGGAATATATATTCCATCAACCACTAGAAGGTACTATAGACACCAGACTTTTAATAATAGACTGCCACAATATCAACCCAATAGGAGGTTTGATAACACCAGATCTAAATCCAGGCAAGCACAGAGAAGGAGGCAAAACAACCAAAACCCTTCTAATCCTCAGTCAGCAAACCCGAAACAACAGTTTTGATGTCACGGTCGAGGGCTTGCCCAGCCACCCTGACCTCAATCAGCAAGTTACCATAGCGACACCTTTTCTTTTCCAAAATAGACTACTTCCTTTCCTACATCAATGGAAGTCCATAACATCCGACAAGTGGGTCATAGAAGTCATCAGCCAAGGTTACTCCCTTCCATTTATTTCAAGACCCACCACCCACTACCCCCCCCGTCCCTTTTCAGGGACCCAACTCACGTACAACTCCTCCAACAAGAAATACACAATCTCCTCCATGTGGGGGCAATAGAGGAGGTATCAAAGGACTATGTGGGCAAGGGGTTTTATTCCTGATATTTCCTTATCAAGAAGAGAACAGATGGTTGGAGGCCGATTTTGGACCTCAGAAATCTCAACAAGTTCGTACGAGTAACAAAGTTCAAGATGGTAACTCTTGCATCAATACTCCCAGCATTAGAGAAAGGGGACTGGCTGGCTTCCCTCGATTTGAAGGATGCCTACTTTCATGTGCCAATACATCCAGCTCACAAGAAATTCCTAAGATTTACGTTTCTGGACAGATATTACCAATGTGCGGTGCTCCCATTTAGCCTCTGTACAGCACCCAGGGGATTTTCAAAAATGATGGGTCCAGTGGTAGCTTCATTGCCCAAGCATGGGCTAATGATCTACCCATACTTAGACGATTTCCTAATAAGGACACCAGCGTACCAAGCAGCCTTGTGAGCAGTACAAACAACAGACCAATTGTTCCTCTCGCTGGGTTTAACCATAAATCACAGCAAGTCGTTCATCATCCCTTCTCAGGAGATACACTTTATAGGTGCCCGGATTCACACTCAATCAGCAAGAGCCTACCTTACTCGGGACAGATACGAAACCATCAGGGACCTCATTCTTACGGCACAGCATTCCCCAACTATACCAGCTTGAGTATGCGTGCAAACGCTTGGCCACATGGTGGCCACTACATACCTTATCCAGCATGCCAGGCTTCATATGCGGCCATTACAAGCTTGGTTCCTAAATCACGTCACCAGAAGACGACACTCTCTCAATCACAACCTCTCCATGCCGCAAATGGTCAAGGACTCCCTCAACTGTTGGAGGCAACCGGACAATCTGCTCCAGGGGGTTCCGTTCCTCATCCAACAGCCATCAGTGTTCATCACCACGAACACATCTCTGGTTGGATGGGGCACTCACCTATTACAATACACAGTTCAGGGACACTGGTCTCATCACGAAAGGTCCCTACACATATACCTCTTAGAATTGAGAGCTGTGCGGAAAGCATGCCGACACTTTCTTCCTCACATAGCAGGCAAAACAGTAAGGATCCAAACGGACAATCTCTCCTGCATGTACTATATAAACCGGCAAGGCGGAGCTCGTTCACGCTCCCTTTGCGCAGAGGCCGTGAGATTGTGGGAATGGTGCATTCGCCACCACGTAACATGAGCAGTATATCTCCCAGGCAGGGAGAACAAAGTAGCCGATATTTTGAGCAGGGTGTTCAACAGTGCACACGAGTGGGAGCTTCGAGACGACATTCTTCGAACAATCTTTCGTCAATGGGGGTTCCCACTGATAGACCTCTTTGCCACCTTCGCGAACAAGAAGTGCCCACGATATTGCTCACGTGCAGGCATGAGTCAGGACTCAGAAGGGGATGCCTTTCTCCTAGATTGGTATCATCTACTCCTATATGCCCTCCCTCCATTACCCATCATACCGTGAGTTCTACGGAAAATTTGGCAGGACAAGGCCAGGGTGATAATGATCGCACCAGCCTGGCTCCAACAACATTGGTATGCTTACCTTCTAAATATGCCCATCAGTCCACTGATGACACTCCCATTGATCCCAACTCTCCTCTCCCAGAAACAGGGAACGTTGCTCAACGCTTATCTGGACAGCCTTCACTTGACGGCATGGCATCTGGATGGTTCGATACGATAGAAGCACAGTGTTCAGACAGAGTCAAACATATTCTCCTTAACAGCAGGAAACCTGCTACTAGATATACTTACCTGCAGAAGTGGTGGCGTTTCTCCTCCTGGTGTCAACGGCGATCAATTAATCCTCATAACGCTCCTATCCCGGATGTCTTGGACTGTCTCTTGAACCTGAAAGACACAGGGTTTGCCATTAGTACAGTTCGGGTGCATCTTGCGGCCATTTCCACCTTCCACATGCATGAGCAGGATACCGCATTGTTTTCTCACCCCATATTAAAGAGGTTTATGGTTGGTCTTGAAAATATATATCCCCAGGTCCGCCCGCCGGTGCCCCAGTGGGACCTTTCACTAGTACTTAAGGCCTTGATGAAACCACCATTTGAGCCAATAGCAACAAACTCTCTCTTGCATATGTCCATGAAAGTGGCATTTCTGGTTGCGATCACCTCAGCCAGGCATGTTGGCGAACTTGCAGTTCTAATGGCTCATCCTCCATACACTACTTTCTATAAAGATTACTTTGAGGCCTCACCCAAAGTTCCTCCCCAAAGTTACGTCATATTTCCACCTTAATCAGACAATTGCTCTTCTGATATTTTTCCCCAAGCCACACACCAACCCACAACCTGTGGCTTTGCACACACTAGATGTAAGGAGAGTATTGGCCTTTTACTTGGAGAGAACTAGGCCATTTAGGAAGACATCCAGGCTTTTTGTCTCCTCTGTGGAACGTTCCCAGGGAGAGCCTATTTCCAAGCAAAGGCTCTCTAGCTGGATAGCTTGCTGCATAAAAATGGCATATTTGTTAGCAGATAAACAACCGCCGGAACGGATTCATGCCCATTCCACTAGATCGTTGGTAGCTTCAATTGCTTTTCTCAAGAATGTTCCCATCCAGGACATTTGTTAAGTGGCCACATGGTCCTCAGCTGATATCTTTATTAAACATTACGCCATAGAGACTTTCTCCAAATCTACCACGGCAGTGGGCCTCGCAGTGTTGAGATCAGCCCACAACCTGAACTCCGAAGGTCCCTCCTCCACTCATGCCGACTGCTAGGTAATCACTTAAAGTGGAGCAGTCAGGGACACTGCTCAAAGAAGAAATGAAGGTTACTCACCCTGTGCAGTAGCCAAGGTTCTTCGAGATGCGTGTCCGTGACATGCTCCACTACCCGCCCTCCTCCCCTCTCCTTCAGACTCTACCCATAATTTGGGTGGTCTTCGCGTTGGAGAAGGCACGGGGGGGGGGCCTCAGGAGTAGCGCGAAAATGACAGCAGCCTGCACTGGGTTGCGTGCCTCTCCCCCTAGGGATGCTGCTGCAGAGCTTTCCAATCTGAGGTGCAGGGTGCACCCACACACCTAAGGTGGAGCATGTCAGGGACACGCATCTCAAAGAACCTTGGCTACTGCACAGGGTGAGTAACCTTCATTTCTGGCAGGCACCTCAATGACTGTATTGGCACTGCAAATGATAGCAGTACCAACTACCAGGGAGACACCAGTGATAGCACCAACAGTTACCTCTGTTTCAAGCAGGAATCTGGCACCAACATCAGCAACGTTGTTGAAAAAGTGCTGTAAACAGAGCCTCTTACACTGATGTCTTCCCCACAGCTGGGGAGTGGAGATTCACAGGTGCACTTTGTAGATGATGAGGCTCTCTCGCCAATGAAATCTCTCAGCAATCAAGATAGTGATGGTGAAGAAGGGCAGTTCTCATCAGTACTTCCCTCCCCAGCCATCCTTTGAGTCAACGCACTAAGCTTCACACAGGCCAAATAGACCATTTCGTCTCTGTGGCGCATTATGGCCTTGTCCCCCGATCCATATTGTATGCAGTGGCACAATTGGGATACTTGGTCATTATCTTCCAGGGACTATAGCAGACCCTCCACCTCCCAAACTGGAAGAATTATGTCTATTCACCTACAGCTGCATCAAATACAGCGGTGGAAGAATTCCTGTCAGGTGCACAAATGCAGGACAGGAAAGTTCTACCAATCAGGAATCATCCTCCCCAGCTGAAGCTGTGATCCCTCTCACATCCATACCAACAGATGGCCCTAAACAGTTCAACATTCTATTCAAAGGAGTTGCACAAGACCTAGATATTGCCCTGGAAGAAGTCATGGAGTCACAGCACAAACTCTTGAAGATTCTACATACAATAACATGTTAAAAAATAGTGCTTTCTATGGGTAAAACACTCATGGAACCTGCCAACTTAATATGTTAAATGCCAGCCACTGTTCCTTCTACCAACAATAGGAATAATAAGAACTATTTCATTCCAGAAAAAGAGATGACGATTCTGTTCATATATCCACCTTTAGATTTCCTGGTTGCAGATGCAGTAATTCACAGAAGCAATTGGGCACATCCAAAGTCAACCCCACATGACAAAAATTGGAGAAGACTGGATCTACTGATGAGAAAGATCTATTCCTCCTCCACCTTCTTAATGCAAGTCTCCAATTTGTGTCATTACTATCGAATTATGACCATCACATTTATGAGACGTTATCCCAGTTTATTAGAGACATACCAAAAAATAAGATCGAAAGGAGTAGCCATGTTAGTCTAGTTCAGCAAAACAAATGAGGAGTCCTGTGGCACTTTTAAAGACTAACAAATTTATTTATTTGTAAAAAATAAGAGGCCGGTACAAAGTGCTGATAAATGAAAGACACCTAATAGCCAGGATATCACTGGAGGCTTCTGTAAATCTGGCAGACACAGTGACCAGAACAGTGGCCACTGCTATAGTCATGTGAAGGGCCTCTTGGCTTTATTCAGCAGGTCTTCCCAGAGAGCTCCAGTTAAAAATTGAGGATCTCCCTTTGAGAAGACACAACTTTTCACAGAGATGACAGAGGACATCCTTCATTCCAGGATTTTAGGGCAATGTTCAGGAAACTAGAGATATACAGTCCTAGAACAAACAGTAGACAAGTTCAGATTTCACTTTTATACATCGAGATACCCCTCTCAGCCTCAGTACAGACAACATGATACACAAAGTGTGACACAGAGGATATACACATTCCAAAGGGGTAGCTGTGTTAGTCTAAATCAGCATAACATACAAGGCGTCCTGTGGCATTTTTAAAAACTAATAAATTTATTTATTGCATGAGCTTTTGTGGGAGAAAATCCCACTTTCTCAGATGCTTTATAGATGGCGGGCTTACAGAATGGGAGGAAAATAAATCTGGGGAAGTTTAAGTTGCAGGATTAGGTCACAAAGTAACAGCAAAGCAAAGCAGTTGTTAAGATTAAAACACTGGGGAACAGAATATAGGGGAAAATGAGGTCAAATCACCTTATTAATGAGAAAAAAAAAACAAAGTCCTTATTTTAGTCCTGAAGAGACAATCAAATTTGCATATGAATTCCACGTCTGCAGCTAGCAAATTATCAACGTGGTGATTAGGGAGATTGATGTGCTCACCTACGAGTTTTTCAATGTTGTGATTTCTGATGTCAGTTTGTGCCCATTTATTCTTTTGCGCAGACAGTCCTGTTTATCCAGTATATAATGCAGGAAGGCATTTCTGGCACATGATGGCATAAATCGCATTGGTGGATGATTAGGGGAATGAGCACTTGATGGAGTAGCTGGTTTGATTAGGTCCTGTGATGGTGTCTTTTCTTCATATATGTGGGCAAAATTGTCAGTGTGGTTTGTTACAGAGATGTGTGCGTGCTTTAGTAGTTATGCTGACATACAGACACAGACAACCTCAACAATCATCGTCTTCTGAACTAACTGCTCCCAATCAACAGTTTTGTGAAGTTTGTTGAGGGTCTGAGAAAACCTGCTTATGAAGCATTGCCAGAGTAGTCCATAAGAAATTTTGAATTTTGCCTCCACAAATGCCAAACCTGATGATCACACATCATAACAGACAGATGGGTGTTAGAAATTATAAAACATGGGTACAATATCCCCTTTACATTCACCCCTCCCATCCATATCCCTTCCCCATCTCTTTTCAGGGAGCCATCTCACATACAAATATTACATCAGGAGATAGATCACCTCATGAAGTTAGGGGCAATAGAACATACTGTTGCACAATAGATGGAAAGGATTTTATTTCCCGTACTCTATGGTACAGAAGAAAAAAGTGAGTTGAAGGCACATATTAGAGAGCATTAAGCAAATTCACAAGGCAACAGAGATTCATAATGATCACCATATAGATCAGGGGTCTCAAACTCAAATCACCATGAGGGCCACATGAGGACTAGTAATGGGCTACACGAGGACTGGTATGTTAGCCTGAGGTCCGCACCACTGAAACCTTTTCATACAGCAGTACTGCAAATATTGGTAATGATAGCATTGTTGCGAGCTGCAGGAAATAGCTTTAGGGGCCGCGTGTTTGAGACCGCTGATATAGATCATCATTCTGGCATTGCAGAGAGGTGACTGGTTCTCAGCCCTTGACCTTCAATACGCTTATTTTCATCTTACCATTAGCCTTGCACACAGACGTCACCTGAGATTTATGGTGTCTAGCAACCATTACAAATACAGGGTACTGGAATTTGGCCTCTCCACAGCATTGGGAGTGTTCTCCAAGATGTTCACAGTCATGGTGGCACAACTAAGAAGACAAAGTATCACAATATTCCCATACTTTCTGATAAGGGCAAAAAATCAAGCTCTAGCTTCAGCTGAAGTGGAGCAACCAGAGGGACATTACTCAAAGAAGAGATTAGAAGTTTATTGCAGAAGTGGCTGGGTGAGGTTCTTCTTTATGAGCTTGCTCATGTCCATTCTTTATATAGGTGTGTGCATGCCTTTTTTCCCATAAGCAGCAGCTGTAGGCTTGGTGCCAGGCACTGTCTGGAATACCGCGCTCATGCTGTGGTAGGTTAGAAGCCACCAGGGTGAAGCCCGCTCAGTTTCTTCTTTCTATTTTGTGATAGTTGCTGGAACTCTGGCTTGCTTCGTTGAACTCCCCTTTCCAAAGTAATTTGTTTTTCTTAATTTATAGATGTAAATTGGTATCTAGTTAGTAGGTGTTAAATGTTTTTAAATAACTGTTCTCTTGGTGTATTTTTAACATTAGGATCATGTTGCTGATTAGCCCTCCGTACTTCAGTGTAGGCATCATGCTGAAATCCCTGAGGTTTAAGCCTTGCTCAGTCTGCGGGAAGGCATTCCCTCGGAGTGACTCACATGACAGTTGTCTAAAGTGTATGGGTGAGTCACACCACAAGGAAAAGTGTAAGATCTGCAAGGCATTTAATCCCTGCACCCAGAACAAGAAAGAAATCAGACCCAAGGCGTCCCTTATGGAAGCTGCCCTGGCGCCAGCAGTTTCAAGGCTAGTCTTGGCACCGAGTTCACCTTCAGTGTGCAGTGCCCAGTTGACGCCCACTCTGGCCTGGATGCAGGCTTCAGTGCCTAGGAAGAAACAGAGGAAGCAGAAACCAGAGTGTCGTAGCTCCACGATGGTACTGAACATACAGGGTAGAGCTCCACCTTGAGGGTCCAAGGAGACTGTTAGACACCAATCTCCCAGCAGCAATCTCCACTGGGAGAGCCGCCTCTGACTCCTAGGAGTGTCAGGGCCCCTCTCTGCCTCATAGCATTGTCCACCATGGAGGTCTTCATCATTACCAGGTCATCGATGGCTCTCCCATCTCCACCTGATGACCCAGGGGCAAGCGAAACAGGGGTCAGCCCCATTGGCTGTCTGGCTCTCCAGAGGTGGCCAGACCAGAGACAAGCCACCACTTACTGGAGCATAGCCTCAGACACCAGCCCCGTTCTGGCACTGACTATTCCAGATCACTGAACCCAACAGTTTCTTTGGACCGACTGCACTGCTCCCCCTCTCAGTACTGGTCAGAATAACATACCAGATCTTGGAGAGGTGGAGGCATTCTGAATAGATCATGATCCTGCTCCTTGGAATCATGATCAAAATGGAGCAACCACATCTCAACCTCCCCAGCAGTGATGAGTTTGCCTCTGCAAAGGGGTCATAGAACCCAGTTGCTGGAGGAAGATGAAACAACAGGCCAGAAGAGAACAAAGAAATGCTCACTACCAAGACACGACTCTTCTTGGTCTAGTACACTGGATCAACAATCTCTAAATGGCACCAGGGAAGAGGACATCGGAGCCCATCCCAATCTATGTTACCCTGGGACTGATGACCACACAAAACTAGTAGTACACGCCAACATGACCATAGAGATGGCTCTCCTTCCTCCTTCACTACATCCTTGAAGGGCAGATTGTGATCCAAACAGACAGGGAGAGACCATAGGATCCTCCAAGCACCTGTACCCTCTTGGCCACAGGAGTAATGGCCTACATAGTGACCATACTGGGGTCTTTGGTCCTCCCAGTGATCCCCCAGCACCCCACAGTCTCTTCAGTTAGCAGGAACCCATTCGGCCCCTCCAGCCTTGGAAGGGCATCAACCCTCAAATTCAGAGGAATTAGATTCTCAAGAAGGTACTTCCAGGAGCCCCTAGCACCTGCAAAAGGACCCCCACCTACATTGGGCACCTCAGCAATGATCATAGTCATCCCCTTGATGACTTTAAAGCCTACCAAGAACTAAGAACTCTCGTCTTTCCTTTCTAAAGTAGGTTCATATTTTCATTGCAACCTGGATATTTTTCTGCCTGTGTTCTTCAAACGCCATCACTCCGAGGAGGAGCAAAGGTGGCACACACTGGATGTGAGACAGGTCCTGGCATTCTATATTGACTGCACAAAACCCTTCCACAAGTTCTCACAGCTTTTTTTTTGCAGTGGCTGACTGAATGAAAGACCTTCCAGTATCCAGACAATGCATCTCATCCTGAATAACTGCCTGTATCAAAGTGTGGTATGAACAAGTTAAGGCCCCACTCTTAGGGATAGTGATGGCCCAGTTGACCAAGGTGAAGGCCTCCTCAATGGCATTCCTGGCTTAGTTCCCGATATTGGACATCTGTTGAGCTGCCACCTCGTCGTTGATTCATACTTTCGCCTTCTCTTATGCAATTGTCCAGCATGCCAGGGATGATGCAGCATTCAGGAGAGTAGTTCTGCAGACAGCAAAGCATTAACTCCTTCTCTTTATAGGCTTGTGATTCATCTATATTAAGAATGGACGTAAGCAAGTTCTCAAAGAAGAAAAGATGGTTGCTTACCTGTAAGTTTCGTTCTTCTAGATGAGTTGCTCATGGCCATTTGAAACCCACCCACCATCCTCACTTTCAGAGTTACTGGAAAGAAAAGACTGAGTGGGCTTGGCCCTGGCAGCTCCTGATATACTGCAGCTTGAGTGCGGCACTGCATGGGGTGCTGGACGCCAAGCCTACGGCTGCTGTTTAGGGGAGAAAAGTTCCAGTAGTCATGCACGGAGGCATGCACACGCCTGTATTAAGAATGGACATGAGCAGCTCATCTCGAAGAAGGTAAGCAACCATCTTTTTTGTGACTTGCATTATGCAAGAGGTCAGACTAGATGATCATATTGGTCCCTTTTCACCTTGGAGTCTATGAATCTGTGACAGTCTAAGAATACTCACCTGCAGTATTTGATGTTATTTGAGATGCACGTCCCTGTAGGTGCTCCATTACCCACCTTCCTTCCCTTTACTTCGGAGTCCTAGTTTGGAACTCCACAGTACAGAAGGAACTGAGGGGGGTCGGGTCACACACACAGTGCTGAAGGCATCAACGGTGCTTCAAGATGGGAGCTGTACATGCATGACCCAGATGAGCACTGCTGAAAAGATCTCTGATGGAGGATAGGGGATGCACGAACACCTAAAATGGAGCACCCACAGAAACAAACATCTCAAAGGACATCAGTTATTGAAGGTGAGTAACCATGTCTTTTATTCCACTGTCAAAAGAGTATTCGTCCTCTGTAACTATAACCCCTCAGACCTGCTGTGGTTATTAAATCATATGCTTTTCTATGATACATTTGCCTAAATTTGTATAGATATATATATTGGAAATATATTCTGTATGATGTTCATCATTCTGGTATCTCCAAATAAGCACAAAGTTTCATGGATCAATATCTGTTAGTCATTCCTGGCAGTGTTTTCTGAAAATTTTTGTAGTTGAAGTTATTGTGGTAGTAAATTTCATTTCAGATATATTGTTTAAAGCAACTTAAATATTTATATATTCTCTGGAGCATTAGAAAAGTTTATGTATATAATTAACATGATTATTGTCAGACAGTCTTAATTTATATTATGTTGATTACCAAAATGAGATCTCTTCTAAAACTATACTTTTAGAACTTTAAATACAGATGAATAATTATCACCAAAATTTATTATTTATCTGTGACTGTGTATTAAAAGTATTCCACAGAACTAAATACAGTTTCATGACAGGACTCTCCATTTTATCATCACTACGAACTGGATCTGAAAGAGGAACCACTGGGAGAAGGCAGTTTTTCCATCTGTCGAAAGTGTTTGCACAAGAAAACTAGCCAAGAATATGCAGTAAAAATAATTAGCAAAAGGTATAAATATTTACTAAGATTATTATTATTGTTGTTGTTTGCTGCTTAGTATCACCAATGAAAAGTGTTCACTTAATTTTGCAAGTGGACAAAAGTAGTTTAAAATATCAGTTTTCTTTTTAGAATTCAAAAGGCAACATGTAGTCATATGAACTTTTTAACTGAATGATTTTGGAATTCGAGACTAATTGTGCCTCTTGTAGGATCGGATAAGAGGAAAGAAACCTCCATAATACTTTTCTTGTGCAGGTTTGTTCCCAGTTGTTCTGTGCTCTCATTACTCTTCACTGCCTGCAGAATAGTTTGTTGGATTCTCTCACAAAATCTGTTTGCATCCTCTTGGGATCTTTAGGAGGTTAGGGTAATCTGTGTGGTGGCCCATGGTAGCTTGCCCTGCCCCCACAACCTGCTTCCAGGCAGCATAAAGCCAGTGGCTGGCATGGGGATCTCCAGTGTGGGTTCAGGGACAAGCTCAAAATTAATATAATCTTAGGGCATATTAACTTTCTATGAAAAGCTCAACTATACCAAAAAAGGATGATGTCTGTCCCCTTCCTGACACTCTATGGGCCCCAGGAAAAGGGGATCATGTATTTTGGCAGCAGCTGGCCTACTTTCTGCATGAAAATAATGTGATCCTCTGCTTCAGGAATATCTGTGGTAGATGAACTAGAATGCTTGGGATTCTAGATAATTTTTTTTTCATTGTGTTCGTACTTCACTTTCCTCTATATTCACTGAAACAATTGTGCTTTTCAGGTTCTAGACTGCTGGCAAGGAAAGAAAGTGGAGGGGAAGTGTGAATATTTATTTACCAAACAGATAGATGATGACCATTTTGGGATCATGACCTGTTCCAGAGTCTATGATATTTGTCTATACCTCTGTTTCTGCATATATTGGTGGCAATTCAGACTTGTCCTTGAGGCTCTGGAATTTGACCACACCCCTAAGGCCTGCATGCCAGATCCTGTGTCCTGGCTGATATGAACTGAGAAGCATCAGTTCAGTGCCTCTTATGCCTTAGTTTAACAGCTTATAAATTATTTTTTGTTGTAGTGAGCAAAATCTTTTCCCCTACCTTTTCGTTTCCCTTACAGGACCAAATTTTCAGGGGCTTTGTCCCCAGATGAGACCACGTAATGGTGTAGGCCTGTGGGCAGTTGCGTAGCATGCCACACCCAAAATGCCAGCCCTGTACTTGCAACCCCTCTTGGGTCACAATCTCCAGGTTGAGAAACACTGATCCAGATAATTTGAATGCCTAAGAAAACCTCTGAGCATCTCCCAGTGGTAGACATCCCCTAGTTAAGAACCTCTGAGCCAATCATTTACTTTCCGCTCCATTCCAGTTAAGTCTAAGAAGGATGGCAATTGCTGATACAAAGGCAGAAGCTCCTTTTGCTCCTACAGATAGTAAATGCATCAGGAAAGTGACACTGATTCCAAGTTAGAATCTGGGTCCAAATCTATGTGCTTCCAACCACAGCTTGCCTCACCATCCAGCTTTTCTTTAAAACTATATGTGATGTGCAAAGGCGATTGTCTGGATCACCTTTTGTGGGTTGCAACACACTTGGCAGCATATTACAACATTACATTACATCCCATTTACAACAGGTGATTTGAACTCCCCTTTCTCTGTATGCTGTTTCCCAGTGTTTGAATCTTAACAACTGCTTTGATTTGCAGTTACAGTATGACCTGATCCCATGACTTACACTTCCCTGCATTTATTTTGCGCCCATCTTGTAAGTTTCTCCATCTTCAAAGCATCTGACAAAGTGGGATTTTCTCTCACGAAAGCCCATGCAAAAAATATTTTTTTTAGTCTTTAAGTGCCCCAGGACTCCCTGCTTGTTTGGCAGCATATTGCAACTCTACAGGATGCACTAGCTCACTTCCTCCAAGTCAAACCCAGCCACCTTCCCAGCTCTCTATAACACAGTTACCACTGCATGGTAACACAGTAATGTCTCCCAACACAGTGGCAGTGGTTGAGAACTACTATATTGGATTATTTTTTGCAAACTTTCCAACCTGTTATCATACTGTTGTCTACCTAGGGGTCTGAGATAGGTGAAAAGAATCTTCCCATTGCTAAAGTGATTCAATTCACCTGTGTTATTTGGAATGGTTTATTCAGAGCCCATATGTATAATTAATATCATTGAATATGATGATATTATTTAAAGTGATATTGGAGTTAATATTTCCATATAGTTGTGGAATTACTTCTCTGTCATAATGGTGGAATAGGTAATACTAATGTTTCAAGCCTAATGGACAAATCTGCATTGCCTGTGTTGTTTGTGCAAACAGAGGTTAAGTCAAATGTCCTGCACTAGGTGAAAAGGCAGTCCCAGAGAGAAAATAATCATCTAACAAAGTTTTTATTCTTAATATACCAAAAGAGGATGGAATTATCAATTCTTCTTTGAGCAGCTGTACACATGCGTCCCATTACTGGTGTGCACGTGCCTCCATGCATGGCCACCGGAATGCTTTTGCCTTAGACTATCTCCCATAGGGCCAGTGGTGGTACACTCTGGAGTGGTGCCTATGCGCTCTAGTATAATAGCTGCTGCTGGCTCGCTCTCCCTCCAGTTCCTTCTTTCCACACCTAGGTGACGGTCACTGGAACAGCTCAACTAAGTTTGCATGTGCCCTTTATTTTAATTAGTTAGGCTTTATCTCCCAATTAATAGTTAATAGGAATAGTTTTTTTAACAGTTAGTAGTTAGTATTGAATTAGTTGCCCATTAAGGACTTTAAGGGAGACCTAGACAAATTGGAGCAGTGGGCCAATAGAAATCTCATGAGGTTCAACAAGGACAAGTGCAAAGTCCTGCATTTGGGACAGAAAAACCTCGTGCACTGCTACAGGCTGGGGGGCAATCAGCTAAGTAGCAGCACTGCAGAAAATGACCTGGAGGTCATTGTGGATGGCTCAGCTGGGCATGAGTCAACAGTATGCTCTGGCTGCCAAAAAGGCCAATGGCGTACTGGGCTGCATAAGTAGAAGTGTTGCCAGCAGATCAAAGGATGTGATCGTTCCCCTCTATTCGGCACTGGTGAGGCTGTATCTGGAATACTGTGTCCAGTTTTGGGCTCCCCGCTACAAAAAGGACATGGACAAATTAGAAAGAGTCCAGCAAAGGGCAACAAAAATCATCAAGGGGCTGGAGCACAAGACCTATGGAGAAAGACTGAAGGAACTAGGCTTATTTAGCCTGCAGAAGAGAAGACTGAGGGGGATTTGACAGCAACCTTCAGCTACTTGAAGGGATGCTCCAAGGAGGACAGAGTTTGGCTGTTGTCTGTAGTAACAGAGGACAGAAAAAGGAGCAATGGTTTCAAGTTGCAGCTGGGGAGGTTGAGGTTGGATATTAGGAAAAACTTTTTTAATGGGGGGGGGTGATGAATCATTGGAATGGGCTACCTAGGGAAGTCGTGGAATCTCCATTTTTGGAGATATTTAAGGCTCAGTTAGGCAAAACCCTGGCTGGGATAATTTAGTGAGAGTGGTCCTGCTTTTTTGGCAGGGTGTTGGACTAGATGACCTCATGAGGTCCCTTCTAATCCTGTGATTCTATGATATGGCTTCGTTCTCTTTCCTCGTGCTCATGCTGCGATCCTTGGGCTTCAAACCCTCTTCAACTTACGGGAAAGCCTTCATGCTGAGCGACCCATGTAACAAGTGCCTGGGGGAGGCTGACCACTCCAATGAGTGTAAAATCTGCAAGTCCTTCAAACCCAGGACAAAGAAGGACTGTGACATCAGGCTAAAGGCTCTACTGTTGGAGGCAGGCCTGAGACCGGCGTCTGAGCCGCCCCACTCAGCCTCTGCTCCAAGTCCTTCTACCAAAAGCACACAGTCAGCTCCATCACACAGCAGATCCCCACCTAAAAAGTCTGACCACAACCGAGCCACCACCTGATACCAGCCACACTGGCAGTGTAGGGCAAAGATCACCAGCCCAGGATATGACAGGCAAGGAGCCACCCACAAGCTTGAGGAGCATCCTGGCAGGTGCGTTGCCTACTTTGTTGACATCGGAGTCATACGAGGCAGCAAGAGCATTGGTAGCCTTGCCTATTCCTCTGCCTCCCTCCACCCAGGACCCCACGTGTCCCCCCCACCCTCCCCGCGAGGGGAAAGCCATTCATGAATTCCCTGGTGTGGTACCAGCAGACCGCAGTGCTCAGATGACAGGGTCCAACCACAGAGCAGCCTGCACCAATTTCAGCAGAGCTACTTCAATGCCGCCCCTTTCCGGCACCCAGTGGATCTACAGAATCTTGGGCGGCATCTTCAGCATTGAATGCAGCTGCTTGGCACTGAGCCCATTCACTCTTGGCTTTGAGTTCACCATCGGTGTCCGGGAAGCACCGAGCCTCCCCGTTACCTCAGCAACATCACAAAAGACTATGGAAGTCCTCAGTGCCTAGAAGGAGCAGGCGTTCCAGCTCCTCGGGGTCGTCATGGGCACCGTGCAGCTGCCAGTGGTACCATTCTTCCCAAGATTCTCCAAGGGGGCATCCATCTAAGAGATCCAGATACAGAGTGGGGAATTGCAGGTCACCCTCCACGTCCCCCTCCTCAAGCAGTCCTACTCTACCTCGGGGGGGGGGGGGGGGGGCTCCAAATACAGGCCTGAGAGGACCGACACGGGCATGCTAATGCCAACTTTGCAGTCCCCACAAAGTTGGCCTTCCAGAATGACGATATTGGGGCCCTTGGTCTTACCCTTTGGGGGTAGCCCTCTCCCCTTCACCTGATGATGCAACAGTCCAGGACATTTCTTCTCCCATGGATGACTTTAAAGTGCACCAGAACTTACTTAAGAGAATGGCCTCTAACCTTGGGCTAGAAGCCAAGGAGATGACAGTAAACTCTGACTCGCTCTTTGATGTCCTGGCTGCCTCAGCCCCCTCGAGACAGGCATTCCCAGTTCATGAAGGAGTCCTAAAATTGTTAAGTCTCTATGGCAGTCACCCTCTTTGGTGCCTACAATTTCAAAGGCAGTGGAAAAGAAGAATGACGTCCCTGCAAAATGTTTCCAATACCTGTGTGATGCTGTCTGTGTCTTGGGGACTGGTTATGATTATTTTTCATATTAGTATTTCATATTTGTAATAATCCATAGGGGATGTGCCATATTTGGTATCAATAGAAAGGTTGTAATATGCTAGGAATGCTTATATGATTTATATGTAGGTATCATATTTGTATTAGAATCTAGGAATCTTATTTGTTTTATGTGTGTTCCAAGTTGGTTGAGCTGAGGCAATCCCATACTGGGCCTCTGCAACCTAATGTCCTGTTAATGGCCTATCAGGAGGGAACTCCCAGTTACAGTGGGCCCAAGAAGAAACCTGTTTGACCAGTTACTTGGACTGACCATGTGGTCCACCTCCATTTGGATCTGGCAAAGAATCTGAGATAAAAGGCCATCACCCATTCTCCATTTTGTCTTCAGTCTTCAGTCTCTGGTCTGTCTGCAACCAACACCTGTATCTGGAACTATTCTTCTGGGACTGAACAAAGGACTGAGGCCCACCCAGCTGCTGCTGCTGGGTGCATACCAGAGGAGTGGGACTAGTCTGCAAACTACAAGATCTTTAAGGATTTGTTTTCTATGGACTCTAAATCATTTGTATGTATGTGATTCACTTTTGACCCTTTAACATCTCTCATATGTAGTTTGTTTTCTTTTTATATTAAGCCTTTAGTTGTAGTTACTAAAGGATTGGCTGGCAGCGTGGTAGTTTGGATAAGATCCAAACCTATATTGTTCTGGGTGATGTGGCTGGCCCTTTGGGGTCAGGAGAACCTATTTCTTAAAGAGACCCAGTGACTAAAGGGGACCATAGGATCTGATGTGCAGAAAGGGGGTTGTTTCTAGTTTAATATGCTTGGTGATGACCAGAGTGGTTGGTTAGAAGCATGTTTTGTTACTGACTGGGAGACTGGTTTAAGTACCACCCATCAGTGGTTTGGGGGTTTGGCCCCTGGTTTTGCAGCTTGCCCTGATTTTGGCACATTCAGAAGTCTGTCCCAGGAGGCCCAGGTTACAACCTGTACATGCATCTGAGCCCTTCTTTGGTAGTGGATGTGGCAAACCAGAAGGAACGTCAGGGCCAGCCCGCTCCCACCCCAAAAAATAAGGAGGCAAAGAGTCTTGATTCGTTTGGCAGAAACGTTTATTCTATTGCAGCAATGCAGTTTAGAATTGCAAACCATCAGGCCCTCCCAAGTCCATATAGCTTTAATTTATGGAACTCCATATAAAGTTTCAGAGACTTCCTTCCAGCGGACCAGCGGCTGGACTTCAATACCCTTCTGGACAAGGGCCTTCTAGTATCAAACAGAACATCAATTCTCATGAGATGAAGCAGACTAGGCAGGAAGGGCCATCATGTCTGTGGTTAGCTTGAGGCAGGCCTCTTGGCTTCAAGTCTTGGGCCTTATGCACTAGGTATACCAGTCCATTCAGCACCTTCCTTTTGATGGCCTTACACTTTTTTCAGACTAAACAGACAATAAATTGCATGGTCTAAAGCAGGGGTCTCAAACACACAGCCTGCAGGCTGCATGCGGCCCCTAAAGCTATTTCCTGCGGCCTGCAATGATACTAATGTTACCAACATTTACAATATCATTGTATGGAAAGGTTTCAGTGGTGTGGTCCTTGGGCTAACATACTAATTCTTATGCAGCCCTCATGGTGATTTGAGTTTGAGACCCCCGGTTTAAAGGACTCCAGGGCGACACTTCAGTTTCTTGGCCTATACATGCCCCAGCAACCTAGGCGTCTATTCCACCCACAGGCACCACAACACCAGCAATAGCAAGTGAGGCATCCCTCCAGTTCCAGACCTGCTAAACAAAGAGACAGAGGGAGAACTAGAGCTCAAAGGGAAAGATGCACAAACCCCTGGGTCACTTCACAGTGCTGAGGTGTCGCTTTTGACAACTTTTTTCAAGGACAGCATACCACCCCTCGTATTCAGGATCCAATACCTCCCTTTCTAAACAGACTCTCAACTCTCTGCTCCCATTGAGCCCAAATCATCAGGGACCGCTGGGCACTCAACACTATCATGAGCGGTTACACCCTGCAATTTACCTCACAACCCCCCAGTTTCCTACCCCTTTCAAAGTCCCTCTTCAGGGACCCCTCCCACGAACAAATCCTGCACCAGGAAATAGAAAAATTACTAACTCTTGGTGCAGTTGAGAGAGTTCCCAGAGAAGAAGGGAAAGGTTTTTACTCCCACTACTTTTTAATCCACAAAGCGAAAGGGGGGGCCTAAGGCCCATTCTGTACCTAAGATGTCTAAACAAGTACCTGAAGAGGTTAAAGTTCCTGGTGGTATCCCTAAACTATATCACACCGTCTTTAGATTCTGGGATTGGTTCACTGCCCTCAACCTCAATGACACTTATTTTCATATAGCTATCAGACCAGACCACAGACATTTCCTTTGTTTCACCAGGGGGTTTGTGCACTTCCAGCTTATGGCTCTCCCTTTTGGCTTTTTGTTAGCACCAAGAGTGTTTGCCAAATGCATGCCTGTGGTAGCATTCTGTCTAAGACAAAAAGGAGTGCGCATCTTACCTTACCTGGATTAGTGGCTTATCAGAGGTCAGTCCAGCAACCAGGTAAAAGTCAGGATCCAGGTGACCAGCAATACCCGCAACCACCTTTGCTTGTTGTTAAATGAACAGAAGTCCCAGCTGAAACCTGTTCAAAGGCTAGAGTTTATTGGAGCAGTCATAGACTCTATTCAAAACAGAGCCATTCTGCTGCAAGCAAGGCTCGCCACAATGTCAAATATGATCACAGCCCTCCGTGAGTGCCGAACCACATCTGCAAGGGTCTGGAGAGAGGGTCTCTGGTGGATGCTTTCTTAATGGATTGGTCAGGGCCTTTTATGTACACATTCCTTCTATTTCCACTGTTACACAAGGTGTTCCTGAAAATCCAGAGGGAGAGGGCTTCTGTTATCCTCGTCGCCCCCGCGTGGCACTGTCAGCATTGGTATAACATGCTGATCGACCTGTCATTGGCACCTCTGATAGGGCTCCCACAAAGACAAGACCTCCTCACTCAAGATGGGGGCCACCTTCTCCATTCAAATCTCAGGTCTTTACATCTCACGGTCTGCAAGCTGCATGGCTGACCCTGGAGGAACAGGTTTGTTCATCACAGATACAACAAATCCTTGTAGGCAGAAGGAAACATTCCACTCAAACCACCTATATGGTGAAATGTTTTACAATCTGGGCCCAGTCTTAGGATCTCATTTCAAGGACCTCAACTATCCAAGAGATCCTGGAATACCAACTGCACCTTAAGACTCAGGACTTATCCTTATCGTCGCTCAGTGTTCATTTAGCAGCCATATCAACATTACACAAACCCATTGCAGGTTCAACTTTTTTTCCCCACCCAATGGCCTCAAAATTCTTGAGAGGATTGGAAAGAATATACCCCAACACTTCAGTGGGATCTCAACCTAGTCTTGCACAGACTGACTGGACCTCCATTCGAGCCCTTAGCGTCATATCCATTACTAGTGCTTTCATGGAAGTTTCTTTCCTGCTGGCCATTACATCGGGTAGGTGGGTGTCGGAATTGAGTGCCCTGTCATCAGAGCTCTCTTATATGGTCTTTCACAAAGACAAGGTTCAGCTGAGAGTACACCCAGCTTTCCTCACCTAAGTGGTCTTCCCATTCCACTTCAACCAGCACATTTTCATTCCCATTTTCTTCTCAAGACACCATGCTACAGAAGAATAGCAGTAATGGCACGCATTGGGTGTAAGAAGAGCCCTTGTATTTTATATTGAAAGAACGAGGCTGTTCCGGAAGACAGCCCAGCTCCTTACCGCCATCACAGACAGGATGAAGGGCTAGCTAGTGTTGTCCTGAAGAATCTCCTGACAGATCACTGCTTGTATCAGGACCTGTTTAAAGGGAATCCAGAGTGCCATTGCCCAGCCCAGTATATGCGCACTCAGCCAGGGCCCAAGCCTCATCTGCAGCCTTTCTCGCCCAGGTCCCAATTCAGTAAATCTGCAGAGAGGCAACCTGGTCGTCAGTCCACACCTTCACATCTCACTGTGCCATCATGCAGCAGGCTAGAGACAAAGCAGCCTTTGACAGAGTAGTGCTGTACACAGCTAAATCATAACTCCATCCACCATCCAAGGTAAGGCTTGTAATTCACCAATAGCGGAATGCATGTGAGCATCTTCTCAAAGAAGAAAAAAACGGTTACTTTCTAGTAATAGCTGTTCTTCAAGATGCGCTGCTCACATTCGTTCCATACCCACACTCCATCCCTGCTTTCAGAGTTAGCAGAAAATAGGAACTGGAGAGGGAGTGAGCCAGCAGTGGCTATTATCCTAGGGCGCATATGCGCCACTCCAGAGGCACCACTGCTGGCCCTACAGGAGGTAGCCTAAGGCAAAAGCATTCCAGTGGCCATGCATGGAGGTTCATGCACACCGATAGTGGAATAAATGAGAGCAGTGCATCTCGAAGAACGGCTATTACTGGTAACTAACCTCCCTTTTTGTTTTTCTTATTTTTGTTCCCCAAGCTGCAGTGTTCACTCATTTCTTGATACTATTTGCATGTTTGAAGGTACTGATCTCCAATTGTGTATATCAGAGGAGCAACTGTTTTAATATTCCAAACTCTGATTTAGGAAGAGTTTAAAAAATATGTTTTTTAACTTTGAAATTTGATGAGTTAAATATGGTACAAGCTGACTGATCAATTTTCCAGAATGGAGGCCAACACCCAGAGGGAGATAACAGCTTTGAAACTCTGTGAAGGACATCCCAATGTAGTGAAGTTGTATGAAGTTTATCACGATCAGGTATTCTGAAGAAACTATAATAAACATTTTCCAAACACATTTTGTTGGGCATAGCATTTAACTGCTGGGGTAAAGGTTACTGTTAATCTGTATAGGCAGTTTTCTTTAATTCATTGGCTGTCTGTTAGAAGAAATGAGGCAAAAGCCTTGGAATGAGCTGCCAAGGGAGGTGGTGAAATCTCCATCTTTGGAGGTGTTTAAGGCCTGGCTGGACAAAACCATGACTGGGATGGTTTAGTGGGAGTGGTCCTGTCTCTGGCAGGGGGTTGGACTAGATGACCTATGAGGTCCCTTCCAACCCTATGTTTCTATGATTCTATGAAAAGCATTAACCCCAAATAAGATAGCATTTTTATTTATATACAACAGAAAATATTAGCAAGAACAGAGACTAAATCTGCCTTTCTTCCTTGCTTCTTTCAGGAGTTTTATGACGTTTAAGTTATATTTGTAATATGCTTCAAAGTCCTTGAAAAGATGCTACATAAGTATCAACGATTTTCATAATTTTGTTTGTGTGAAAATGAGGCAACCCAAATAATTTAATGAGCAAACTTTAAAGCAGCTCCTTTTTAAAAATACATACTAGGATGTGCTTGAGTTTTATTTAATGGTAGAGACCTCAACTATCCTTTTATCTGAGCATAGCTCAGATGTCATGGACATTGGTGGCTTCATGGAGTTGGCTCCCTGAACCTTGTGGAAAATCAGAGCAGCAGGGGGCCTATTTTAACTTCCTCTGGTGATGTAGGCTCTCCAGCAGAGGATTAAGTGTAGTGAAGCAGCTGAGCTCCATGCTGCCCCTGACATTCTTCCAGCCCACTCCCAAAATGTCCCCTTTGCAACTTATACAAGGCTCTGAGGAAGCACTAAACTGAAGGATCTACCCTATTAACTTTAAGGATGGAGGAGACTTACATTTTCGCTATTCTTCAGGTACTAAAATAAGTTCAGAATATGTTATCTGTAGGACTATCAAATGATTTTTAAAAATGGTATGTTATCATGGATAGACACAGGCTCATAGACTCTAAAGTCAGAATGGACCAATATGATCGTTTGATCTGACCTCCTGCACAATGCAGGGCACAGAATCTCACCCACTTCTGTAATAAACCTCTAACCTATGATTCAGTTATTAAAGTCCTGAAATCATGATTTAAAGCTGGGGTCTCAAACATGTGACCCACGGGCTTCACGCAGCCCCTAAAGCTATTTCCTGTGGCCCGCAATGACACTATTGTTACTAATATCTGCCATATAGCTGTATGAAAAGGTTTTAATGGTGAGGGTCTCAGGCTAATGTACTAGTCCTCATGCGGCCCTTCACTAGTCCTCATACAGCCCTCTTGATGATTTGAGTTTGAGACCCCTGGTTTAAAGACTTTAAGGTACAGATAACCCACCAGAAACTGAGCCATGTTCCCCTGCTACAAAGGAAGGCAAAACACCCCCTAGAGCTTTTGCCAACCTGTCCTGGAGAAAAATTCCTTCCTGACCCCAAATATAATGATCAGTTAAACCTTGAGCATTTCAGCAGGACTCACCAGCCAGACTCCAAGGAAGAATTCTCTAAAATAACTCAGGAGCCACCCCATCTAATGCCGCATCTCAAGCCATTGGCATGTCTACCACCAGTAGTCAAGGATCTCTCAATTGCCAAAGTATCTTATCATCCCCTTCATAAATTTATTAAGCTCAGTTTTGAAGCCAGCTGTGTTTTTTCCCCCCACAGCACTCCTTGGAAGGCTATTCCAGAATTTCACTCCTCTGATGGTTAGCAACTGGCATTTAATTTCAAGTCAAACTTGATGGCGAGTATATATCCATAAATTCTTGTGTCCACATTGGCACTGAATTTAAATAATTTCTCTCCTTCCCTGGTATTTATCCTTTTGATGTATTTATGGAGAGCAATCATATCTCACCTCAACCTTCTTTTGGTTAGGCTAACCTAGCCAAGCTCTTTAAGTCTTCTTGCAGGTTTTCCATTCCAAAGATCATCTTTGTAATATTTCTCTGCTCCTATTCCAGTTTGAATTCATCTTTCTTTAACACAGGGGACCAGAACTGCACACAATATTCCAGATAAGGTTTCACCAGCACCTTGTATATCAGTACTAACACTTCCTTATCTCTACTAGAAATACCTAGTCTGATGCATCCTAGGACTGCATTGGTTTTTTTCACAGCCACATCACATTGGCAGCTCATAGTCATTTTCCTCCCATTCTGTAAGTTCCCCCATCTTCAAAGCATCTGACGAAGTGGGATTTTCTCCCACAAAAGCTCATGTGATAAATAAATTGTTTAGTCTTTAAGTGCCATAGGACTCCTTGCTTGTTTTTGTGATCAACCTATGTGTCTAGCTCCTTCTCCATCACTTCAAACTGAGGCATCCTCAATTTATAGCAAAAATTCTTATTAGTCTGTAAATGCATGACCATACAATTTCTGCTGTTAAATTTCATCTTATTTCTATTACTCTAGTTTAGAAGGTCATCCAAATCTTCCTGTATTATATCCTAAGCATTCTCTGTATTTGCAGTACCTCTCAACTTTGTGTCATCTGCAAACATTATTACCACATTACCACTTTTTGTGTCACTGTCAATTATAAAAAGGTTAAATAAGATTGGTCCCAAGACTGATCCCTGAGGAACTCCACTTATAACCTCTCTTCAGCCTGAAAGTTTACCTTTCAGTATATCATGTCAAAGTCTGTTCCCTCATCCGCAAGGCCAGTTGTCTCATCCTAGAAAGCAATCAAGTTGGTCAGGCACAATTTGCCCTTGGTGATTCCATGCTGACTGTTCCCGATCAGCCTGTTTTCCTCCAAGTGTTTCAGAATGGATTCTTTGAGGATCTGCTCCATGATTTTTCCTGGGGTTGAGGTAAGGCTGATTTAGTCTATTGTTCCATGGATCCTCCTTTCTCCCTGCCTTAAAAATAGGTACTATATTTGCCTTTTTCCAATCATCCGGGAGCTCCCCTGATCACCACAAGTTTTCAGAGATAATAGCCAGTGGCTCTTCAATCACGTCAGCCAACTTCCTCAGCACCCTCCGTTCTTCTTCGAGAAGTGTCTCCATTGCTCCACTATAGGTGTGTGGCTGCGCCTGCACCCAGCATGGGTAGATCTCTCAGAAGAACCCAAGGGGGGAGGTGCGTACACCCCACCAGCTCGCAGCACTGCTGACGGCCTTTTGGAATGCTTCCCCCCACCCACCTGTCAGCTCCTTCCTAACTGCCTTTCACTTCAGCATGGTTTTCAGCAGCTGTCCACATTTACCCTGTATTTCATTCCCTCTAGTTAGAATAGGTTTAGATAAGCCATTCTAGTTAGTATTTTGGCTGTTTGGTTAGCTTTATTTGGGAGAGAAAAAAGAGAGAGAGAGAGAAGTTAAAAAAGAAGTTAAAAGGACGGTGCCAGCAGCTGTCATGCCGAATGCCTCTGGTTTCAAGCAGTGTGCCGCTTGTAAAAAGCCGATGCAGGCACAGTGAATATCAAGTGCCTGAGTGGGGGACACTTGTCCCACAATTGTCCCCACTGTGCCAATATGAAGGCAAGAGAGGAGGATGAAGATGAAACTCCTCTTGATGGAGGGAGCGGTTTGGCTGGTGTCAGATCCCAGCATGTCTCCGGACAGAGAGAGAGCTATGAAGAGAAGCTCCACCACCTCTTCCCCTGTGATTGTTAAGAAAGTTAAGAGCAGTCACAAGCAGCCAGTTGTCAAACAGGCTATTGGTCCCTCTGCTACCCCAAAGGTGAAGAGGGGAGCGCTCCCTGGGAGCTTGGTGCTGGAGCAAAACTTAACTCCTGGAGCCACAGACTCTTTAATGCTGCCAGCAGCTGCGACAGCACCACAAACAGCTGTAACGGCCGCGCTTGCTATGCTCCCTCTGATCTCTCTGGCCACGCTCCCGGCTCCGAGCATGACAATGCCAGCTCCAAGTGTGACCCCTGTGGTACCTACTATGTTGGCAACCCCAGGGATGACAATGCCGGCTCCGCCTGTGCCTCTCTCCAGTGCTGTGCCTCTGGTACCTACATCTACGGCACTGTTGCTTCCACCTCTGAAACTGACGTTGCCAGCTTTAAATGCAGTCTTGCCAGCTTCTGATCTGACAGCACTGACACTCTTGGCACCAGTCATACAATCGCTGGCCCCGGCAGGGCTTCCTCAGGGTCCAGCTCAGTTCACTCCTCTAATGATATAGATAAGGCGCTTCCAAGCCAATCTAATGAGATTCTGCAACAGTATCTGGTGTGGCCATGGGCAAAAGTTCCCTGGTATCCGACTACCCCTTATGCATTGCTGTGGATGACATGGGGTGGTTGGCCAAACTATGGTGTGCCACAGTCAGTTCCCCTGGCACCACAGATACTAGCTACTGTGCAACCACAAATTAATGTGGCATCTGCTCGGCTGCAGCAGGAGTAACACACATCAGGGACTGCAGGCATGGATGGTCTTCACTCAACACCAGATGACAGCAGGCAGTTCCAAGAACTTTTTAGAGGAGTTGCAGGGACTATGGACTTGCCAGCTCAGAATATTCCCACTGCACAGCATAAATTATATAGAATTCTGCAGGCTACCACCAGCTCAGGGGTTTCATTGCTGATAGATGAAGGTATTATGGAGCCTGCCAGTAACATGGCAAGCTCCAGCTTCAGCTGCCCCAATTAATAAAAAGGTAGATAAGAAGTATTTCATTGCCTGAAGGACAATGAATTCCTTTTTATTTATCTGCAAGTAAATTTCTTGGTAATAGAAGCAGCCAACCAGCGGCCCAAACAAATGCGTAACAGGTTGACCCCAATTGATAAGGAGGACAAAAAGATGGACCTCCTGGGTTGGAAGGTGTATGCCACTTTACACCTAAGAGTAGCCATTTACAGGGCTCTCTTGTCGAATTATGACCATGACAACTATACTAAATTAGCAGACTTTATTAATTATGTTTCAGATGATAAAAAAGAGCAGTTCAGTTTGCTTATTTATGAGGGTCAGCTGGTATCCAGAACTGCTCTACAGGCTGCATTAGATGTTGCTGATACTGTGGCTCGGACAGTTGGGACAGCAGTGGTCATGCGCCGTTCGTCATGGCTGCATTCGGTGGTGCTGCCTAAGCAGCTACAGGCTTCGATAGAGGACCTGCCATTCAGTAAAAACAAGCTGTTCGGGGAAAAGACAAATGAGTTAATGCATACCCTGAAAGAGCAACTCTCCAAACCCTAGGCATAGTTGCTCCCACCCCCAGGAGGAGGAACAACAGGTCTCATCATAACAGCAGTATAGGTTCATACCTTCAGCAATTTAGGTTTGACAACTTCCGTTCAAGGCCTAGGCAACAACATCCAAGGCGTAGACAATCTACCCAATCCTCCTCAGCCTCACAACCATCAGTAAACAAGCAGCAATTTTGAGGGTTTGGTTGGAGGTTGTCCCGACCATCTCACTCTGTTGGGGTGTTACCACTGAAGCATATCAGATCTTCAACAACAGACTACGCCCATTTCTTCAGCAATGGGAGCCCATAACATCAGACAAGTGGGTGGAGGAAATTATCAGCAATGATTATCTGAGCACATTTACATCCAAACCCACCCCTCAAACCCTTTCCCTATCCCTCTTCGGGGACCCTCTCACGTACCGTTGCTGCAACAGGAAGTGAAAAATCTTTTGGACATGGGGGCAATAGAGGAGGTCCCCCCACAATTTTCAGGGAAGGGGGCTCAACAAGTTTGTCCAGGTATGCAAATTCAAGATGGTAATGCTTCCTACGATTCTTCTGTTTCTGGAACAGGAGGACTGGTTGGCTTCCCTCGACCTGAAGGATGCATATTTCCATATCACTATTCATCCAGCACACAGAAAATTCCTTCAGTTTTTCTTTCAGGAGAAGCACTACCAATACTGTCCTGACTTTTGGGTTATGTACAGCCCTGTGGGTTTTTCCGAAATCGATGACAGTGACCACAGCTTACCTTCGCGAGCAAGGGATTACAGTGTTTCCCTATCTGGATGACATCCTGTTGAGGGCATGGACTTTTCAAACCATGCAAGAGGCAGTCAGGCAAACGGATGACCTGTTCCACATACTCAGGCTCACAATAAATTACAAAAAGTCCTTGTTTTGGCCCTTGCAGAGATACGATTCATTGGAGCATGGATTCACACCCCCTTCAGGCAGCACTTATCTTATGCAGGAACGCTTCGAGGCCATAAAGGGACTGGTGAAGGACATACCTGGTTGCCCCACGGTGTCGGTGCACACGTATGCAGCTATTGGGCCACATGGTGGCAACATCATCTTTGATACCCGTTGCAAGGCTCCACATGAGATTGCCACAGTGGTGGTTCCTCAGGAACTTCAGGCCTCACCGACATTTGAAACATCGACTGTTAACGATCCTGCAACTGATAAAGGATGCCCTTCTTTGGTGGATAGATCCAGAGAACCTTCTACAAGGCGTTCCTTTTTCAATCAACTCCCTTGTCTCCTCATGACCACAGATGCCTCACTAATAGGTTGGAGGGCACAACTAGGAGGCATGACTACACAAGGCAGACGGGCAGTCTATGAAAGATTCTTACATATAAATTTGTTAGAGCTGTGGGCTGTGAGGAACGCTTCCAGACATTTCTGGGGTTTGATAGCTGACAAAACCCTCAAGGTTCAAATGGACAATGTAGCCTGCAAGTATTACATCAACCGGCAAGGGGGAGCACATTCCCAACCCTTATGTGCAGAGGTGATGAACTTAGAAGGATACAACTATCAGCAATGTACTTACCTGGGAAAGAGAATGTAGCAACAGACAGCTTGAGCAGAAATTTTGTGGATCCCCACAAGTGGAAGTTGGACAGCAGCATCCTAAATGACATCTTCAGGAGATGGGGCCATTTCTCAGTGGATCTCGTTGCCATGGCTGGGAACAGAAAATGCAAAATATTTTGCTCGAGGGCAGGGCAGGGGCTCCATGGGTGATGCTTTTCTGCTGAAATGGGAGTGTCCATTTCTATACACCTTTCCCCCAATACCGTTGATTCCAAAAACACTTCAGAAACTGAGGCACGGCGAGGCCAGGATCATACTGATAGCCTCTGCTTGGCCAAGGCAGACTTGGTATCCCTGTCTTCTGCGCATGTCCACAAAACAGGCAGTTGCCCTTCCATTGCTCTCAAACATGTTAACTCAGAACAAGGGACAAACCAAGCATACTTACCTCGACAGGTTACATTTGATGACGTGGCTCCTTGATGGTTTAACCAATTAGAATCACAGTGCTCAGACAGAGTCTGACTTGTCCTTTTAAATAGCAGAAAGAATGCCACGAGAACTACTTACATTCGGAAGTGGAAGAGATTCTCCATTTGGTGTGGCCAGTGACGAATGGATCCACAAGTGACTTCAATCCGAGATGTCTTGGATCATCTTCTAGACCTGAAAGAGATGAATTTGGCAATGAGCACTGTTAGGGTTTCGTCTGGCTGTGATTTCCTCTTTTCATTGCCCCAAGGTTGATAATTCAACCTTGTTCACCCATACTGTGGTTAAAAGATTTTTGAAAGGGTTCCAAAACATGTGCCTGGATGTTAAAAACCCAGTGCCACCAGGGGACCTCTCTTTGGTACTCAAATCACTCACTAGAACATTGTTCAAGCCATTGACGACCTGTTTGTCCTTGCATATGTCAATGAAGGTTGCTTTTCTAGTGACCATAACATTGGCCAGGAGGATGGGTGAGATTGCTGCCTTGATGGCACATCCACCATACACTGTCTTCTTTAAGGATAAGCTTTTGCAGAGAACACATCCTAAATTTCTTCTGAAAATATCCTCAAACTTTCATCAGTCTCTCCACCTGCCAGTTTTCTGTCAGAAACTGCATTTGAGTCCTTCACAAGCTGTCTGGCACACATTGGACATATGGCATGTATTGTCTTATTACATTGACAGGACTAAAACATTTAGGGAGACACCTAGACTGTTTGTATCAGTCATAGAGCGCTCTAAGGGAAATCCAGTTTCCAAGCAGAGGCTCTCCCAGTGGATTTCCACATGTATTCATATGGCTTATGAACAGCAGGGAATGCAACCACCACTCACTATCTGAGCTCATTCCACTAGGGCTGTCTCTTCCTCTGCAGCATTCCTTAGGAATGTGCTGGTATCCGATATTTGCGGGGCGTCTACATGGGCATCCATGGACACGTTTATAAGACATTATGCAGCTGATAAGGATGCCACTTTAGATGCTGCTGTTGGACTGGCAAGTTCTCAGTTGTGTTCATACTGGGAACTCCAAAATTCCCTCCACCAAGCGAGGGTGCTGCTCGATACTCACCTATAGTGGAGCAGCAGGGACACTGCTCAAAGAAGAAATAAAGGTGCAGTAGCAAAGATTCTTTGAGATGTGTGTCCCCCCACTGCTCCACTTCCCACCCTCCTCCCCTCTGCTTTGGAGTATCCCTTTGTGCTGTTCTCCGTAGCAGAGAAGGAACTGACAGGTGGGGGGGGAGGGGGCGCGAGCATTCCAAACAGCTGTCGGCAGTGCCGCGAGCTGGTGAGGTGTGCACACCTCCCCTTGCATTCTGCTGAGAGATTTACTGATGCTGAGTGTGGGTGCAGCCACACACCTATAGTGGGGCAGTGTGGAGACACACATCTTGAAGAACCTTGGCTACTGCAGAAAGGTAAGTAACCTTCATATGCAGTTCATCCAGCCCCATAGGCTTGTGCATTCCCAACTTTTCTAAGTAGTCCCTGACCTGACCTTCCATCACCGAGAGCTGTTCTTCTGCCTATTCTGTGTTGCCCAGTGCAGTAGCATGGCAGCAGACCCTGCCTGTGGAAACTGAGGAAGGAAAAAAAAAAAAAAAGCATTGAGTATTTCAGCCTTTTCTGCATCAACTGCCACTAGGTTGCCTGCCCCTTTCAGTAAGGGACCTACACCATCTCTGACCCTTTCTTGTTATTGACATACTTGTAGAACCCCTTCTTGTTACCCTTCACATCCCTTTGTAGCTGAAACTCCAATTGCCCTTTGTCCTTCCTGATTTTATCCCTGCAGGCCTGAGCAATATCTTTATACTCTTCCCTAGTCATCTGTCCAAGCTTCCACTTCTTGTAAGCTTCCTTTCTGTGTTTTGGTCACTGCAGAACCATCAGTGTGATTTATCTTGAGTTTAGCAAAGCTTTTGATACGGCTTCCCACAGCATTCTTGTCAGCAAGTTAAGGAATGCTGTGAGCCACATGCATGATGTAGGAGTAGTATGGGTTGGATGAATGGCCAGTAAGATGGATAGAAAGCTGGCTAGGTCATCGGGCTCGGCAGGTAGGGATCAATGTCTCAATGTCTAGTTGGCAGCCGGTAACAAGCTGAGTGCCCCAGGGGTCAGTCCTGCGGCCGGTTTTGTTCAATATCTTAACTGATGATCTGGATGGTGGGATAGATTGCATGCTCAGCAAGTTTGTGGATGACACCAGGCTGAGGGGAATGGGATAGGATTCAGAGAGTCCTAGACAAATTAGAGCATTGGGCCAAAAGAAATCTCATGAGGTTCAACAAGGAGAAGTGCAAAGTCCTGCACTTAGGATGGAAAAATCCCATCTACTGCCACAGACTGGGGACCAATCAGCTAAGTAGCAACTCTGTAGAAAAGGACCTGAGGGGTTATGGTGGGCAGTGTGCCCTCATTGCCAAAAAGGCCTCCAGTTAGGTTGTGTCACTAAGAGTGTTGCTTGCAGATCGAGGGATGTGATTATTCGCCTGTATTTGGCACTGATATGGCTGCATCTGGAGTATTGTGTCCAGTTTTGGGTACCCCACTACATAAAGGATGTGAAAAAATTTGAAAGAGTTCAGCAGAGGGCAACAAAAATGATTAGGGGCCTGGGGCACATGATTTATGAGGAGAAACTGAAGGAACTAGGCTTATGTAGTCTGCAGAAGCGAAGATTAGAGATTTGATAGCAACCTTCAGCTTCTTGAAGGGGTGCTCCGAAGAGGGGGGGAGCTAAGCTATTCTCTGTGTTGATGGGGACAGAACAAGGAACAACAGTTTTGAGTTGCAGTTGGGGAGGTCTAGGTTGTATATTAGGAAAAACTTTTTTACTAGGAGTTTGGTGAAGCACTGGAATGGGTTATGTAGGGAGATAGTGGAATCTCCATCTTTGGAAACTTTTAAGACTCGGTTACACAAAACCCTGGCTGGGATGATTTAGTAGGAGTATTTCTACTGTTAGAAGGGGGTTGGGACTAGATGGCCTCATGAGGTCCCTTCCAGCCCAAATATTCTATGATTCTGTGATCCATTGTAGTCTCCTGTTTAACCAGTTCCTTATCCACCTTTCTATATTTACATATTAATCCCCATCTTTTCCAATTTAACTAATAATTTCCTGTCTGGAACTGTATCAAATGCCTTATTGAAATCCAGATAAATTAGATCCACTGCATTCCGTTTATCTAAAAAATTTATTTTCTCTAAAAAGGAGATTAGGTTGGTCTGGATGAGGAATTGCAAACTTTTTCTGCTATTAACACGGTGTCTTTGGCTATTTCGTTGTGCATAATGATAAAAATATACCCCATGTGGAAGCTAGTAGTGTTCACTTCTATTCAGGCTAGATTCTACCCACTGAGGTACATAAGTGAATCTCATGGAGGTCAAAGGTAGCCATGAGAAGAAGTGATCTCTAAGAGTAGAATTTGGTTCTTATTATTTCTGATCTCAGAATATGTTGTTAGAAACCTTACTTATCCTGACCTTTGAAAAGAGAGAATCTACTGTTGTATGGCATGTAGCTAGTGGAAGTTAGGTGTGCATGATGCAGAAGAAAGAATCAGGCAGAATAAATTATGAGAAAAAGTTGCTGCTGTGCTTAGCAGTTTAAATGGCTGTTTTCCCACATCTTTTTCTCTTAAATTATACAGGTTTTGGTTTTTTTCCTAAATATGTAGTATTTTTAATAATAAACAACAAAAAGTTATGACCTCATATTTAAAATCCTCAAAATGTGGGTATATAGTCTAAATTTTCTGAAGTCTCATATTAAAATTCTTTGTTTTCTAGCTTCACACATTTCTAGTAATGGAACTACTGAAGGGGGGAGAATTGCTTGAACGCATTCAGAAAAAGAAACACTTCAGTGAAACAGAGGCCAGTTACATCATGCGTAAACTTGTTTCAGCTGTGAGCCACATGCATGATGTAGGAGTAGTCCATAGAGATCTGAAACCTGAGGTATAGTGTGTTGTTATTTTTTTATGTTGTTAGTCTAATACTTTATTTATGCGTTCTTTAACAAAGTAGTTTTTCCCTTTATTAATAAGTAACAGTGATAAAATACTCAGCTCAGATAAATAACTGATTTATAAACTTTTAATTTTCTATTGTAAATCATCTGAACTCCACAATGTAGTAACATAATTAAAACAAAAAAGGAAAAAACCTAACGTGTCTTTAAAATTCAATTTTGTCTGTTTGGTGGCATTCTATTATGTTCTGATAAGTATATGATATTGTATGGCGTACCTACAAAGCAGTTTTAAGATTGAGTGATTTTACATTTCCACATCTTGTTTTACTTCAACTGTGAGTTCTTGGGTTTGAAATGATTGGTTTTTGATGTAATTACAGTGTTCTACTCTTTGTACTCTCAGCCTTACTCTTTATTAATCCAGTTTTTACCTGAGAAGTAATATGGGAGAGGCAGTAATGGTTTGGTTGATAGAAAAGGGGATCATGGGACTCAGTCCGGGCCTGAACCAAAATGGCTGCTAAAATATAAGCTAGAGCTCTGACGGAAGAACAAAGTATTATGTCTCCATCAACCCACTAATGCTGCTAAACTCCACCCAGAAAACAGCACTGTGTTACAGAGGATGGCTGCGGGGGGTGGGGGAGGGCACTAAGAGAGTTTCCAGCTCACAGTGTGGAGAGGTTTCTCAGACTCCAGGCAAACACATCGCAGCCAAAGCAGACAGAAATGTGAGGCTGAGTAAAATCACAGTCACCAAGGCAGATGTTTGGGAATTGATTTCTAAGTTTAAGGTCATGAGAAATGATCTGATGACCAAGGTTTGAGCTGTAAAGAAACAAATAACTGACTTGAAAGGTTGAGTTACTGACTGTGCCAAAGACTGGTCTAAGAGAAGGAGGTGAGAAACAGTATTGCTGCAGAGCTGCATTATGCTACTGAAACACACAAAGAAATAGAGCATAAATTGAAAGATACAGAAAACAAAGTGAGAAGGAATAACATTAGAATTAAGGGACTAATGGAAAATGCCAAAGGAGGAAATTCAATCTGGTATGTAAAAATACTAACTACAGATTCTTTTTAAATCTGAGCCCCTTAGAAGAGATGAAAATGGAAAGAATGCATATGGTGCTGTCTGCCAGCCCCCACCCACACATACATTGAACTTGTAATAGATCAAGAGATTTGATCATGAAATTTCATCATTATCAGAAGAAAGATTTATCTATGGAAAGAGCCAGAGAGCATTCAGAGCTTATGCCCAAAAGCAACAAGCTGTAATTTTTACATGATCACTTTGCTTGAGTTGTTCCAAGGATCACTTTTTTGGAAAGTGAGTTGTTGGCTTGTCCCTGACAAAGATTCAGTTGCAGTAATTAAAAAGGACATTGTTCCATATTTTCAAATAAATGATAAAGACAATATAAAAAGAGGTGTTTCATGGGAGGTAGATGAAGCGATATTTAGGGTCGGTTGATAAATAGAGCCTCAGTTAAAAAACTAAAGCGCTCTAAATAAAACCAGAATAGGGGATAGAAATGTTTGTCAGATATTCATTAAAGCACAGGTTAGCTAATGATGGCATTAGTGGATGTGTAGGTGAATGAGCCCATGATGGTGTGGCTGATTTGGTTAGGTCCTATGAAAGTGTCACTTGAATAGATATGCAAGCAGAGTCAGAAGTGGGATTTGTTGTAGGGGTAGATACATGGCTTAGTGTTTCTGATGCATGGTATGTAGTTGCTGCTGAGTATCTGCTTAAGGTTGGGGGGCTGTCTGCAAGCAAGAAGAGGTCTACTTCCCAAGGTTTAAGATAGTGAGGGATCGCCTTCCAGGGTAGGTTGTAGATTCTTGGTGATGTGCTGGAAAGGTTTTACTTGGGGGCTGTGGGTGATGACCAGTAGCATTCTGTTGTTTTAATTATTGGGCCGGTCCTGTAAAGTTACTTCTGGGTACCCATCTGGCTCTGTCAGTTTGTTTCTTCACTTCCTCAGGTGGGTATTGTAGTTTTAAGAATGCTTGATAGAGATCCTGAAGATATTTTTTCTCTTTCTGAGGGAGCCAAGCAAATGTGGTTGTATCTTAGAGCTTGGCTGTAGACAGTGGATTGTGTTATGTATCCTGTATGAAAGCTGGAGACATGCAGGTAGGTATAGTGGTCAGTAGGTTTCCAGCACAGGTGGTGTTTATGTGGCCCTCACTTACATGTACTGAGTGTCCTGGAAGTAGGTCTCCTGTGTGGACTGGTCTAGGCTGAGTTTGATGGTGGGGTGGAAATTGTTGAAATCACAGTGGAATTCCTCAAGAGCCTCCTTTCTGTGAGTCCAGATGATGAAAATGTCCTCAATGTAGCATAGGTAGAAGAGTGGCAGTTGGGGACAAGAGTATTCTATCTGAGCTTGCTGTGTAGTGCAATAGTTTTACTACTTCAGTGTTTAAATAATTAAACATGCTAGTTTCTAAACACCTAATTTGCTTGTTAGTGTTATGGTTGCGATACAGAATTTCATTTCATATAATTGGCACTGTATCTTTAAAAAAGTCTCCTAAACATGCATACAGAATAGTTTGCTTTACAAGTTGCATGGTGGTAAACACATCCTTATCCTCCAGTCAGAGCTGATTTATAAATTAAACATATTGTTCAACTTCCAGTTCTAATCAAGCAGAATGATGAAATGTAATATACTTGCAAATACAGGAAAAGCATATTGGGTTGCTTATTTATTCTTAAGACCAAGGTCTTTTAAAAATTGTTAGCTGTTCAAATCAGTTTTGGGAATGTTTTAAAAATGTATCTTTTAAATTGTTAATTATAACTTAGTTATTTTGTTTTCCAGAATTTATTGTTCATGGATGAAAATGATAATTCAGAAATAAAAATAATTGATTTTGGATTTGCTCGGTTAAAACCACCTGATAATCAGCCTCTTAAGACTCCATGTTTTACTCTTCATTATGCTGCTCCAGAGCTCTTGAATCACAATGGTTATGATGAATCCTGTGATCTTTGGAGTTTGGGAGTCATTTTGGTGAGTGGTTGGTTTGTGGTTTATTTATTTTAATAGTTCTGTAACACAAGCAGAATTCTTTGTTAAAACTAGTGTGTGAGGACATTATCCTTGATAACAAAGAGCTGGATAAACACTGCTTTGGACTGGGGCGGGGATATCTTTTTTCCTGTACATATAGTAGGAAGCTAGGATGTGCCTTGGAATCATTTACTGAGAAGATAGAGCTAGAGTTTCAGTTTCAGTTCTTAAACCTGTTCTAGTTCTTATAAAGATCCAATCAACATTCTGTTTTACAGAAAAGTTTCTTTGGAAATAGAAGTAAATTTTATAGGTTTCCCAGTACATAAAGTTTATACGTTTTCAACATTACTGAGAAATGTAGGCCCATATTGCTAACAGTGTCTCCAAATATAAAGACCTGGTGTGTTTTAGGCCATGTACACCTTGAAGAGAAAAATATATGTCTTATTAAAGTATTATTTGGAATATGTACATGGTTGCTACTCTGTTGTCCAACTCAGTATTCAGATATTATCATCTAATGTAATCAGTAATGCTCTAATAAGATGGGAAATATATGGTACTAATTAGTACTACTTTTGTTCTTCTGATAGTATACAATGCTGTCAGGACAGGTACCTTTCCAGTCTCAAGATAAAGGTTTAACATGCACTAGTGCATTGGAAATTATGAAGAAAATTAAAAAGGGAGAATTCTCCTTTGAAGGAGAAGCCTGGAAGAATGTATCTCAAGAAGCCAAAGATTTGATACAAGGTATGTATTCAGGGATGTTTCATATTTTCTTTTAGCTACAGCAACCAGCAATAAAGTACCGTACTGTATATCAGGTGTGGCCAGACTGCGGCTCGCGAGCCGCATACAGCTATTGAAAGAAAAAGTGTGGCTTGCAGAAGACCATGGCAGGGAAGGACAGAATGGTTGGAAACAGGGAGGAAGTGTGCCATAGAATCATAGGGTTGGAAGGGACCTCATGAGGTCATCTAGTCCAACCCCCTGCCAGAGGCAGGACCACTCCCGCTGAACCATCCCAGTCATGGTTTTGTCCACTTGGGCCTTAAACACCTCCAAAGATGGAGATTGCACCACCTCCCTAGGCAGCTCATTCCAATGCTTCACCACTTGCCTAGTAAAAATTTTTTTCTAATATCCAGCCTCGACCTCCCTAACTGTAACTTGAGACCATTGCTCCTCGGTCTGTTCTCCATTACTACCAAGTATAGTCAAGCTCCCTCCTCCTTGGAGCATCCCTTCAAGTAGTTGAAGGTTGCTGTCAAATCCCCTCTCAATCTTCTCTTCTGCAGACCAAATAAGCCTAACGCTCTCAGTCTTTCCTCATAGGGCTTGTGCTCCAGCCCTTTAATCATTTTGGTTGCCCTCTGCTGAACTCTCTCTAGCATGTCCCTGTCCTTTTTGTAGTGGAGAGCCCAAAACTGAGCACAGTATTCTAGATGTGGCCTTACCAGTGCAGAATAGAGGGGAATGATCACATCCCTTGATCTGCTGGTAACACTTCTTTTGATGCAGCCCAGTATGCCGTTAGCCTTTTTGGCAGCAAGAGCGCCCTGCTGACTCACATCCAGCTTCCCATCCACCATGAGTCCTTTTCTACAGTGCTGCTACTTAGCTAAATGTTCCCCAGCCTGTAGCAGTACATGGGGTTTTTCCATCCCAAGTGCAGGATTTTACACTTGTCCTTATTGAACCTCATAAGATTTCTATTGGCCACTGTTCCAATTTATCTAGGTCTCCCTGAATCCTGTCCTTGCCCTCCAACATGTCTACTGTTCTCCCCAGCTTGGTGTCATCCACAAATTTACTGAGAATGCAGTCTATTCCATCATCTAGATCATTGATGAAAATGTTGAACAGAACCGGCCCCAGAACTGACCCCTGGGGCACACCACTCGTTACTGGTTGCCAGTTAGACATGGAACCATTGATTCCTACATGCTGAAACCGTTGATCTAGCCATTTTTCTATCCACCTTATAGTCCGCCTATCCACCCCATTCTTCCTTAATTTGCCAGTGAGAATGCTGTGGGCAACTGTATCAAAAGCCTTGCTAAAATCAAGGTATATCACATCAACAGTTCTTCCTGCATCCAGAAAACCAGTCATCTGCTCATAGAAGGAAATGAGATTGGTCAGGCATGATTTACCCTTGGTGAACCCATGCTGACTGTTCCTGATCACTTTATTTTCCTCTAAGTGTTTGAGGATGGATTCTTTGAGAACCTGCTCCATAATTTTTCCAGGGATTAAGGTGAAGCTGACAGGTCTGTAATTCCCTGGATCCTCCTTTTTCCCTTTCTTGAAAATAGGTACTATATTTGCTTTTTTCCAATCCTCTGGCACCTCCCCTATTCTCCATGAGTTTTGAAAGATACTGGCCAGCGGTGCTGCTATCTCATCGGCCAGCTCCCTTAGCACCCTTGGATGTAGTTCGTCCGGGCCCATGGACTTGTGCACATCCAGCTTCTTTAAGCAGTCCCTAACCTGACCTTCCGTCACTAAGGGCCTCTCTTCTTCTCTCCAGTCTGCCATACACATGGTAGTGGCCTGGGAGCTGACCCTGCCTGTGAAAACTGAAGCAAAAAAAGCATTGAGTACTTCAGCTTTTACCTCATCCTCTGTCACGAGGATGCCTGCCTCATTCAGTAAGGGACCTACACCATCCCTGATCCTCTTGTTATTAGCATACTTGTAGAACCCCTTCCTGTTATCCTTTACATCCCTCACTAGCTGCAACTCCATTTGTCCTTTGGCCTTTCAAGGCATGGTCGAGGACAGCAGAGGAGCAGCAGCATGGTCAGAGCTGGCAGAGAAGCGGCGGCTTGGTCAAACAGGGGGGAGTGTGGCATGGTCCGAGACGGAAGGGAAATGGCAGCATGGTTGGAGCTGGCAGAAAAGCTGCGGCATGGTTGGTTGGGGACAGCAGAGAAGCACAGCATGGTCAGACTGGGGAACAGGAAGTGTGGCATGGTCGGGGCTGGGAGGGAATCGGCAACGTGTTCGGGGATGGCAGAGAAACTTGGCATGGTCAGAGATGTGAGGAAAATGTGGCTTGGTTGGAGCCAGCAGAGAAGCGTGGCATGGTCAGATAGGGGAAAGAGGAGTGCAGCATTGTCAGAGCCCGCGGGGAAGTAGCACCATGGTCAGAGACAGGGTGGGGGGAAACGCAGTATGCTTAGATTTTCTCATAGGTCCTAATGCAGTTCACTCCTTGCTAAAATAAAATCATGTTTTACAAATCCTAAACATGGCGTGAAATACTAAGAAACAAAAATACATATGAGAAAAGTTTAAAATTGAAAGTAGATTACTTTTCAATTTTTGGCACAATTTACTGCTATGAAGCATTGTATTTCACAGTGAAATTTGTTAAATTGAAATGTTGTGGAATACTTAGGGATCAGCCCCTGAGAGATCTTTTATGTACTGCATTGACAAGTTACTGCCCAGATTTTAAAAAACTCGCCACTAGCCTGCACTGTTCTACATCCAGCAACAGCTAAGTTTTAACTGTATAGGCCTAGTTTTCATGGTAACTTTAAGTAGTTATTAGAATCTGACATTAGTAGGATCAATATTTGCCCTGTTTTTACAATAAAATGAAAGTGTGCAATGAATTTTAAGCTTAATAATTTTGGAGTAGGTGAAAGTATGTGGACATATGCCTAAGTGCAGCTCTCAAAGGTTTAATAATCGACTTGTGCAGCTCTTGAGTTCCATAAGTTTGAACACCCTTATACTTTTTGGTTTTTTGCTTGTGACAAGGTCTCTGGGGCAGGGTCGGATCAGCTCTGGAGCTTTAGGGACTGAAGCCCTGGACCCCAGCCTAAAAGGGGGCCCAGGGCTGCAATCCCTGAGGCCCCTGCGTTAATCCAGGCCTGCCACCTGAGTCAGCTGGGTACAGTGATGGGTAGGCCTGGGGGGAACTGGTAGGGACCCTGCTGGTGTGGGACGAGGTGGGGTAGGGCTCTGGGGCCAGAGGCTGTGCTCCACGGCACTCCTGCCCTGACCCTGGGCCAGCTGGTTTGCCGCCAGGGGCAGGGTAGGTTGGCACATGTCTGCTGTGCTCCAAGGGCAGGGCTGCTTCATGCATCAGCTAGCTCTGCCCCTGGGGGCAGAGCAGCTGGGGCAGGAATGTCAGTGAGTGTGACCTCAGGCCCCAGGGCACCAGCTTGCCCCCAAGCTGCTGTGATGGGAACCCATGGGATGGGGGAGCAAAAGGAGATGAAAGTGGGCATCCTGGGATCCTGTGGCTTCTTATTCTGACCCTGCTCTGTGGTGCAACCTGGACAGTGAGACTGTTGGCCCTCCAAAATCACCAACTTGTGCTGCCTCTGACATGATGCAGAGGTCAAGGTACAAACCTTTGACACGGACATCAACAGTCAGAGACACACTTAGGTAAGTCACCTGAATTATTTCCCAGTCATTCATAAACCATTAACGCAGAGGCTCAAGCCAGTTCCTCACAGCTGCAGCTCTATACCCAGGACTGTATCATCTTACACTGCTCAAGGGTCCTCCGAGTAGTCCGAGTGCTCAGTCTGCCACTCCCTCAGTGTAGAGCATCCCCACAAGCCTATGTTAGCTGAGCTGAAATTTCCCAAGCACTTCAATTAAAACACAGTTTTAGGTAAAATATGAAACAGGTTTATTAACTATTGAAAGTTAGATTTTAAATTATAATTGATAGGCATGAAAATCAGAATTACATAGATTAAGAAAATAAAAGGTAAACACACATTCTTCTTTGATCAGTGCTCCCGACTGCTCCACTTCAGGTGTTCACGTTCCGTAGCACCCCAGCTTGGAAATTTTTTTCTAGCAGTGCCTCACGCAGCAGGCAGTTGACAGCGATGTTCCTTTTCCCGCCGTTGGTGACGTCAGCTGCTTGCTCTGCCCGTTGCTGGTCCTCCTCAGTCCCTTTCTACTGCCCTGGACTTCAGACTGAGTCGGCAGTGGCTCTTCAGGAAAGGACCCTAGGAAGATTTAAAAAAACCAGAAAGATTGAATTAAAAAGAAAAAGAAAGAAAACCAAAACAAGAAAACAAGAAGGAGCTGAAATTGACTAGTCTCCGATCCGTGCTATGCCGAACTCTGCCGGCTTCAAGCGCTGCCAGAAATGTCATGAGGCAATGCCTGCCTCAGATGGGCATAGTGCCTGTGTGAAGTGCTTGGGAGAAGCACACATTTCACACAAATGCCCTCACTGTAAAAGCCTGACAGCAAGAGCCAGAAAGGAGAGAGAGCGGAAGCTTAAACTCCTCCTGTTAGAGGGCTCTCTGCGGCGAGCGTCTGACCCCGGTGCCTCTCCTCACATTGTGGAGGGAGCGCACAAGCGGGGCTCCGCTGCCTCTTCCTCAGTCCCCAAGAAGAAAATGAAGGGGACAGAGGATTTACATAAGAAAAAACGGCACAGCTCGAAGCAGGTGTTCTGTAACCCTGCTGAGCTTGAAATTTACAAGAGCAGATCCGCACTGATGGTGGCACCGCTCGAGCTCCAGGCACTGATGACGGCTGTCATGGCCCCGAGCTCCCTACCGCCGCGTGCGGTGCCTGTCATTTCCTCAGCACCGAGTGTGTCTGTGGCACCGTTCCCGGCACCGTCGTCTTTGCCTGCAATGGCCCCGGATAGGGACTGTATTCAAACAGTGCCTCCCCTTGATGGCCAGATGCCGGTGCAATCACTGGCTCTGCAAGTATTGCCCTTAATTTTGATAGCTGCGGCAGCTGACTCTGTCCCACACCAAGCAAGGCATATAGAGCTGACAGAGGATTTCTCTATCCATTCCTCGCCCATGTCGCCTTTATTTCAAACTTATTCGACACTTACAAGTTCATCATCTTCACCTTCTGGATCATGAGGCTCAGTTAGTCCCTCTCCAGGCCGCCTGTGCAACAGGCACCCCCAACTATGACCAACACTTCCAATTTTGCTGTTCCCTGGCCATACCCTCCATTGGTAATGTTCCTGCAGCAGGGTGCAAATTACTTACCATGGCAGCAATACAGTTTACCAGTTCCATCGAGCACTTCCTTTCCAGCACCCCTGCAAACTCAGCATTATCCTATGGCAATGACAGTGATGATGGCAACCATTCCAATGGCGTCTTCAGACAATCCTCCAACAGAAACAAATTCTCAGGACAAAAAGGATGATAATAGACAATTTAGAGAACTATTTAAAAGGGCAGCTGAAGCCATGGATATTTCCCTACAGGACACTCAGCCATCACTACATAAGCTATACAAGATATTACAGACCACTGAGTCTCATAAACTAGCTCTCCCGATGGATGATGGAATTATGGCCCCTGCACGTAAAATCTGGCAAGCACCATCGTCAACTCCTCCAGCAAATAAAAATATAGATAAGAAATATTTCATCACGCCCAAGGGGAATGAGTTCCTCTTTACCCGCCCTCAACCAAACTCATTAGTGGTGGAGGTGGCGAATCATAGAAACAGACAATCCAATCGTAAATTCTCTTTTAATAGCAGAGAGGATAAAAAGCTAGATGCACTGGGAAAGAAAGTGTATACCTCAGCAGCATTACAATTAAGAATAGCTAACTCTACAGCCTTGCTAGCTAATTATAATCATGAGATATACACTAAGCTTCAAAACTGTGCTAAATCCATTGAGCAAGACAAACAAGAACAATTCAATGTCCTTGTCACTGAGGGGCTATTAGCAGCTAGGATTGCCGTCCAGGCTTCTCTCGATGCTGCAGATGTTGCGGCCAGGACGCTGGGAACAGCAGTAGTGATGTGACGCTCTTCCTGGCTTCATGCAGCAGACCTTCCCAAGCAAATGCAGGCGATGATTGAAGATTTACCATTTGACAGAGACCACCTGTTTGAAAAATCAACGGATCAAGTTATGCACGGCATGAAAGATTCGAGAGCAATTCTAAGAACACTGGGGATCTATCCCTCACAATATAACCGCCGTTTTTATAAGTGTCAGCCTGCTAACTATAGATACATGCACAGACAATCCAATAGGAGAGGTGACTCCTACAGGAACAAGTCGAGGCAGTCGCATAGGGGCAGACAGGGAGACCAATCCTACCAAACATCACAACCTGGCAACATGAAACATCAAATTTGAGGGTCAGGTCGAGGGAACAACCAGTCTGCAGGATCTACATCTTATTCAGGCACCATCTTACAACCTAATATTCCACAACAGATTACAACCATTCCTCCAATTCTGGAGACAGATGACATCAGACCGATGGGTCGTAGAGATAGTGCAACATGGGTATTCTATCCCATTTATCTCCAGACCCAGATGCCACCCCCCTTCCCCGTCCCTCTTCAGGGACCCCGTTCATGTACAACACCTCTGGGTGGAGATCCAACACCTGTTACATATAGGCGCCATCGAACACGTTCCTGTCGAACAGAGGGGAAGGGGATTTTACTCCCCATACTTTCTAATGGAGAAAAAAACAGGGGGATGGAGACCGATACTTGACCTCAGGCGTCTTAACAAATATGTACAAGTAAGGAAGTTCAAGATGGTGACCTTGAGCAACATTCTTCCTGCTCTTCAGCAGTTCAACTGGTTAGTATCCCTTGACCTAAAGGACGCGTATTTTCACGTGCCCATTCGTCTGCCACACAGAAGGTTTCTGCGGTTTCAATTCCTACAATATCACTTCCAATATGCAGTCCTTCCTTTCGGACTTTGTACAGCCCCAGAGTGTTTTCCAAGCTCATGGCTCCAATGATAGCATTTTTACGCAGGAGGCACATAGAGATATTTCCGTATCTAGACGATTTCTTAATAAAGGCTTCCTCACAGCAGTAGACAACTCAGGACCTAGAGACCACTGTCAAATTACTTCTGTCGCTAGGTCTAAACATAAATTACAAAAAGTCAACTCTCTCTCCAACACAGAGAATACATTTCATTCGAGCACGAATCGATTTGGTGGCACAGGCAGCATTTCTACCGACCGACAGAATACAGAACCTGCAACAACTAGCGCTCAGTATTCAAAATTCAACTGTTGTCTCAGCCCACACAGTAATGAGAATGCGAGGGCATATGGCAGCGACCACCTATCTGGTGAACAATGCTCGGTTGCACATGCGCCCACTACAACTCTGGTTCCTCAATCACTTTAAGTGGACGAGACATCCTATTACAACTCTACTAGTTGTTCCTTGCCTTATCCGAGACTCGCTTTCTTGGTGGACGGACCAAGTAAACCTGACGCAGGGGGTTTCCTTCAGCCCACACCAACCTCAGGTGATCGTCACAACAGATGCTTCCCTCCTAGGTTGGGGAGCACACTGTCAGGGACAAACCGCTCAAGGGAAATGGTCCATGTCAGAACAGTCCCTGCACATCAATCTTCTAGAGTTAAGGGCAGTTCGGAAGGCGTGCCTGCAATTTCTCCCATTGATAGCAGGCAAGGTGGTGACAATCCGTACAGACAACACATCCTGCATGTTTTACATCAATCATCAGGGTGGCACCAAGTCCCATTCACTATGTCTGAAGGCAATGTCTCTTTGAGATTGGTGCATCGCTTACGGAATTTCTCTCTGTGCGGAATATCTCCCGGGAAAGGAGAACGTAGTAGCGGACTCGTTAAGCTGGTTATTTCCAGAACAACACGAATGGGAGATTCCGGAAGACATCATCCAGGCCATTTTCGTAAAGTGGGGTCGACCAACCATAGATCTGTTCGCCACGGTGGCCAACAAGAAGTGCAGTCGATACTGTTCTCAAGCGGGAATCGGCCCGAACTCCAGTGGAGATGCATTCCTCATCCATTGGGGAGGCTCACTTCTTTATGCCTTCCCACCGATCCCGATGATTTCCCTCATGCTCCACAAGATATGTCAAGACAGAGCAGAAGTGATTCTGCTAGCTCCGTCTTGGCCTCGTCAACCATGGTACTCGCTTCTCATGAACATGTTCAAAACACCACCCGTCACATTACCTCTGGTAAGAGATCTTCTGTCTCAAGACAGTGGCAGATGTCTACACACTCATCTAGACCGTCTTCACCTAACGGCGTAAAACCTCGATGGTTTGAGTGCACGGAGCTCCTGTGTTCTGAGGAGGTCCACAACATCCTCCTAAGCAGTAGGAAACTGTCTACAAGAACCTCTTACCTCCAGAAATGGACTCGATTCTCCTCCTCGTGTGTTGATCGAAGGTTATGACCGGTGCAGGCTTCCATCCCGGCGATTCTGGAGTACGTGCTGGACCTGCAAAAGAAAAATCTCACAATTAACACGATTCAAGTACACTTAGCAGTTATGTCTACTTTTCACGACCATGTAGATGGCACTTCAATATTCGCTAATCGGATCATTAAAAGGTTCCTGCAAGGACTACACAACCTATTCTCCCAGGTTCAACCACCTGCGGCACCTTGGGATCTTACCTTAGTTCTGAAGGCACTGACTAGGCCACCATTTGAGCCTTTGGCCTCTGTCTCGATGCTGCACCTCTCCATGAAAGTAGCATTTTTAGTTGCAATCACGTTGGTGAGGAGAGTCAGCGAATTAGCGGCTCTAATGGCTTATCCACCTTACACAATCTTCTACAAAGACAAAGTGTCATTACCATTACACCCTAAATTTTTGCCCAAAACATCAAAATCTTTTCATATTAATCAAGTAATAAACTTACCTGTCTTTTATCCAAAACTGCACTCCACACTACGTGAGAGTATTCTACATACCCTGGATGTCAGACGGGCTTTAGCCTTCTATTTGGAAAGAACAAAAGAGTTTAGAAAATCAGCACAGCTGTTTGTCTCCACTACAGAATGATCTCAAGGACAGCCAATTTCAAAACAGAGAATATCCAAGTGGATAGCTTCATGCATTCGCACAGTGTATTCGATACAACAGATGATCCCACCTGACATAATTCAACCGCATTCCACTAGGGCTATGGCATCATCCATAGCATTTCTTAGCACGGTCCCACTCCTTGTAATTTGTCAGGCAGCTACCTGGGCCTCTGATGACACATTTGCTAGACATTATGCATTGGAAGTATTACAGCTTCGGGTACTGCTCTGGGGCAAGCAGTACTCCATACAATTCAGGGGGTAGACCCGAAGTGCCCGCCACCATAGGATGACGACTGCTTTGAAATCACCTGCAGTGGAGCAGTCAGGAGCACTGCTTGAAGAAGAAATGGAGGTTACTCACCTTCGTGCAGTAGCCGAAGTTCTTTGAGATGCATGCTCCCAACATGCTCCACTACCCACCCTCCTCCCCTCTACTTCGGGGCTTCTTTCTTGTTACAGGATACTCTTGGGGTAGAAAGGGACTGAGGAGGACCAGCAATGGGCAGAGCAAGCAGCTGACGTCACCAACGGCAGGAAAAGGAACGTCGCTGTCAACTGCCCGCTGCATGAGCCACTGCTAGAAAAAAATCTCCAAGCTGGGGTGCCACGGAACGTGAACACCTTAAGTGGAGCGTGTCGGGAGCATGCATCTCAAAGAACTTCAGCTACTGCACGAAGGTGAGTAACCTCCATTTCTAAATCCTAATCTTCCGGTCTAAGCAAGAGTCGAATCATGCAATGTCTCAACCTGAGAGATGGCACAAGAAGGTTACAGTCCATGATTATACAGACTGTGGACTCTTTTTCTAGCCTGACACCAAACAGCCTTAGTTTTGTCCTATAGCTGTTCTTCCAGATGTTGAGATGGGGAGCTAGAGAGAGACACCAAGTGATGATGTCATTGTGTCTCTATATCTTCTCCCACTGTAAGAAAGATCCTTGCAGTGATTCCTGGGTCAGGCAGCCCGCAATGGACAGGCAGTCTCCATTGCCTATGTACTTTCTCTGAGAAGTCTTGGGGATCGCCATTGAGAGAGAGTGGATTTTCCCTTTAAACATGACCATCAGCACATGCCTGGCCTCTCTTGCAATTGAAGGGTTAGCTGTGAGTGTCTCCAAAGCTCACAATGTATTTCAGCAATACATATTGCAATATTTCATAACTTCACATACAATAATAGTTTATACAGTGCAACAGGATATTAATGTTCAACTGATCAAGACTTTTAAAATTGTGTTTCAAGAGGCATACTTTGTACAAAATGTAATTATACAATAGTGGTGAATGTGGGGGCACAGAGTGTCACATGGGTACTCAGGAAATTCATATATATTTTTTCAGTTAGTGGTGCTTTATTAATTTAAGTGTATAAGGAAACTAAAGTAATCTTATTTTCAAGCAGTAATTATCAGCTCATCCTGAATCAATGTCTCTAATATTTTAGTAATGTCAGTTATTGAACCCTTGATTTATTATTATTTTTGATTTATTAATGTTTTGCTAAAAGCACTTTGTTTACATCTTCGTTAAAAAGTGTTTTCTACAGTTGTGTGAACATTGTACAAGCTGTCTAAGTGATTTGACTCATCAAATGATTCCATTTTTATGTTTTCAAATGATTGTTCCATTCACAGTATTACAGAGATAAGTAATAGATTCTGGATTAAGAATGTATAATATATTTCTACTAGGACTTCTTACAGTGGATCCGAATAAAAGAATTAAAATGTCCAGCCTGAGATACAGTGAATGGCTTCAAGATGGCAGCCAGCTGTCATCCAATCCTCTAATGACCCCTGATAACTTAGGTTCTTCAGGTGCTGCTGTCCATACATACGTCAAAGCAACATTTCAGGTAAGCCTGAAAAGTCTTTAATTTTAATTATAAATATTAGACATTTGTTATTTTATATCATCTTAGAATTTGGTATTACATAAATTTATTTTAAAAGAGTTCTGTGATAGGTGTATAGAAGTCTAAGGCCTATGTAATACATAGACTTGTAACAATGGCCAAAACCCTATGTAAGAAAATATAATGAAACATATATCAAAACAGAAAGTTGAGAGAGTAATACAGATTTTGACAGCACATTCATGTTTCTGGAGTCAGTGATGCCTGTGAAACAGCTACCATATAGTACAAGTTTGGAAGGAGGTCATTAAAGTTTTGTAAGATGTGTCTGTAACATTGTAGTTACACTTAGCACTTGCTTGATTTTCAATTTAATTGCCCTTCTTGATATTAGAAAAGAAAGGAGAAAAGTAAACTATTGCAACAGAAATTTGAGGTAATGCATCTAAAATATAGTATGACTTGGAAAGGTTTGTGTAATTACCATTGATATTGCTTTCGTGGACATTTTTAGATACCAGCATTAATTCACTAAAAATATCTTTATTGTAGAAATGTGGGAAAAGAGGAAAATGATTTTTCGATGAATAACCTCAAAACATATTATGTTAAACTACAGCTTATTCTCAAGAATGTTGCATTTTATGACTTCATTACAAATAGGGTCTGTGGCGTGCAAGAAGTGGGATAAATAGTTTTACTTTATGTAGCAAATGGAGAGCTCAAAATTTGGCAAGAAGTTTATTTGAAAGTTTAAAAATAAAATTGTAATTTAAATAAATATAACTCACTAAAGTGTAATCTTGACTATATCTAAGGCTTAAGAAAATAATTTTAAAAGCTTATCAGCTGGGAGAAGGGTTCCAATTAGTTGATCGTATATTTAGATTAAAAGGATTGTAAAATTGTCAGAAACTGCATGAAGAATATACAGACATGATACTTGAGAAACAATGGAACAATTCACAGCTTACAAATGTTCTAACATTTCTCAACTCTTTTATAAATGCATAGAATTACCTTTTTATTTTGAAACAGGCATTTAACAAGTACAAAAGGGAAGGATTTTGCCTTCAGAATGTTGACAAGGCGCCTCTTGCTAAAAGAAGGAAAATGAAAAAGACAAGTACAAGCACAGAGACACGTAGCAGTTCCAGTGAAAGTTCACATTCTTCTTCCTCTCATTCTCATGGTAAAACTACACCAACAAAAACCCTGCAGCCAACAAATCCTACAGACACCAGTAACCCAGAAACCATCTTCCAGTTCTCTGACTGAAAAGCAGAGAAATATCCTCTCTTGAAGAATTAAATGGTGATAAACCTGGTAGTACCTGTCCCATTTTGGAACAGAGGGATTATAGAGATATGTTTATTGCTTTTAACAACTTGTTTTGGTTCTGTCTTTTTGCTTTCTGTTTCCAGATATTTGTTGTTAGCCCTTGCTCGTTCAGTCTCACTAGATGTGGTAATAATACAGTACTGCTAGCTTGTCAATATGCAGTTTAGTCCTAAGAAAGGGATAATCATTATGTTATGCTACCCATGGAGGAAGTGTGTGACTGAAAGTCATAATCTCCTTTCAGTTTCCCCACTACATCAAGGAGGGAACATACGGTAACACAATATATACTCCCTGAAACTCTAAGGCAGCGCTTCCCAAACTAATTTGGCCACAGAACACTTCAGTATATTGACAGAACACATATATGCTGGTCAAGAGGGTGGGAGGGGGAGGGTTCATGTCGAAAAATTGCCACACGTATTGCTCAAAAGTTGCTTTAAAAGAATTAGTTTTGTGGGGGGGAAGTCTTTTATTTGACTAAGAAGGAAAAATATCACCAACATCAGATTTTTTTCATGGAACACCTATTCCCATCACACCACATGGTTTGGGAAATGCTGGACTCATGTAACTTTGCGATTAGCCACATTGTGGGGAACAGAGTTAAGATGATTCCTACGTACCTCTGGTAAGAGGGTCATAGCAGCTTTGGTTCCCTCTGCAGACAAGAAATGGTAGTACAGTGCACTAAAGCAAAAGGCCACATTATATACATTCTAACTCCCTTGTGATTACATGCAGAATGGGCCATGATCTGGCCTTTGTTTTGTCTGAAGAACAGAACTGAACATCATGATGCTCCTATGTTGTTTAACAAATTTTATTTCTAAAATTTTTTTAATGCTACTTAGAAGATAATGGTTTTAGACTTATTTTGCATCTAGTTAATAATATGCACTGTATTGCTATTGTTTTTCTATTTCTAGAAAATATAAATTTTTAAAAGATTTTCCAGCTCCAAAAACCAAATATATACCTGAGAATGGAGTTGAATTTTAGTGTTGAATGCTTAAAAAATGGTCATGTGTTAAAATATGTTTCAAGGAACAACTATAATTTATTGTTTATCTTTTATATTGACCCAATAACTTTAAGATACCAAGGTGAATCCTTTTAAAAGGTGAAGAAACTCCATTTTCCATCTCTGTTATCTTGGGATCCATATTGAATGCATGTCAAGCTACGTTTTTAATTTTGTGTTGCACAAACATGGTAGTGTGCTTAATTATGATTGTAAAATATTAGAATATATTTTCTTGTTTGCACTTTATAAAACACCTGAATGATTTTGATGGTCTCTCATAAAGTGCATTTGGGATCCCACAAGGTGCTGCATGCTACTGTAAGGTAATAAGTACCATCAGGTCCCACTGATTTCAACAGCAATGGGGTACAGTTAGCACGTCTGGAGGAGTCAGCCCCTGGAAGGAATGAAATCCTGTATCTTTACCTTTTCTTCATTCCTTCCATTAAATTTCCTTTGTCATATTTTGCTTCTGCCTTGTACATAAAAATAACTAGACTTGGGCACCTTGTGTAATGTAGTTGTAAATTACTTATGCACTGGGAAAACTAAAGGGAAATTATACTAAACACTGTGCTTCACAACTGTACACTGTTGTACTACAGTGAGGTATTTCTTACTGTGGTAGTATAATTATGTACATAACCTATTTGAAATCATAAGTATGTGACTTTTACTGAAACATTTCCATTGATATCCTTTTAAATTGAACAGCGAATTTATAAATTTATGCAGAGCACTTTTATGCTCACCTTCAGAATGACTTTGGAGGACTATTAAGTACTAAAAAAGACTGCATTTCTGTAAACAATTACACGTCAGTCATCCCATTAAAGTCAATTAGACTAAGGGTGTAAAGTAGATGCATAATTGTTAGCATGATCAGAGCCTAGTTGACTAACAGGTTTTATTAGCAGTTTGCTGCATTTTCAAGTAAACTTAATCCAAACCCTATGCAAAAAGGTTATAGGAATTATTTATATCAGTGGTTTTATTTATTTAATTACATCATATATCAGTGTTGAGAAATTTTATACAGCCATGTTTACAAGAATTGTGTGTAACAAAACCAAGAAGTTTTGAAACTGAACATCTATTCTATGTTGCTTTAATATTATAAATAACCGTGTTTTGAGGATTTGGGAATTACTTATGTGAATTACTTTATTTACTACTTTGACATGAATGTCAGTAGTAATTGCAGCATTAATTTTAGGTTGATGTGAATATTGAGGTATTTGCACTGTTTATGTAGAATTAGTATATTTAATCTTAAAGATCAGTATATACGCTGGTAACACAATTTAATGTGGCTGATGTTAAGATATTTAAAACTAATGTTCATATACTATTCAGATTTGCTTTCTGAATGCTGTCTTGGGAGGAATCTCAGTAATAATCACAACTCATTTGTAAACAAATACATTCCCTTTCTCCAGTAAGCCTGGTGTAAATACAAAGAAACTATAGCAAGAATGAATACTTGTTATGCAAACAGCACTAACAAATTGCGATGCAGACTGTTCATAGTGTTCAGTAAACTGCACTTTGAGATATTTTTGCTGTACAGTTTTTCAAGGACTTTTTAAACAAAAACTAAATGGTTTCTAAGTGGGGGGGAAAAAAATTGGAATTGAGTGACCCTGCTGAATTTAACTTTTTACAGTTAAGGGGGGTGATAAATAAGTTCTCTTGCATAAGGAAACTCAAATGTTTTTTATATTAGAATAACTTAATGGACAACTGATGCAATTGAATAAAAAAGTGATCAGACAGTATATTTCATTCTGATGAAAGTGCAGTTGTAGTTTCGTTGTTTTTCATATAGGCATTTATGAAATACTTCATTATGCCATTTTTAGACTATATTGGGATTCTGGAATTACTGCGGCTCACAGTAATGAATACATGTCTCTTGCATAAAAGACATTTTCTTTTATATGAGAATATTTGGACACAAAATTGGCTTTATTTGTAATGCACTGGTACAATGTTTTGTCTATAACCTGTTGAGGAAAATGAAGAAAACAATACTCATTCACATATAAATACCTTGGACCTGATTTTTCCTTGGCCTGTGACTTGTGCAGTCATTTATGCCTGTGCAAAGTATGTGCACACTTTTTTCACACTGTAATGTTAGGACCGGGTTGTCATTTATGCTAAGGTTACTTTGCACTGCTGTAGTAGTGTAAAAGGGCATCAGGTGGCCATATAAATTACATTTATCATTAGTTTAAGGTCCCTTTTACTGCTGCCTGAAGTGGGATTAAGCCCATACAGCTCTGATTATGTGATACTTCTAGATCTTCCCCTATTTAAAATAAAATACTAAATTAAGCCACCTTTCTTAAGAGGAATTATGCCATTGATTATTGACAAATTCTAGTTTAACTTGAATTTATCTTTCTATTCTGGTCATAAGAGCAGTGGATTTGTCTTTTGAAAACCCAATTCTTTAACAGTATAGACCTAAGTAACTACTTAGTTTTATTTATATTTATTTTTTTAAGAAGATTGCAATATTTAATTGTACCAATAAACTATTTATTTGTTCTGAGTACATATTGTTCTTAAAAATACAAAAAGTAACAACTTAGGGATATATACTCATATAGGTGACTGGATAGCGCAGTGGTTAAGCGCGCCGTAGTGGTTAAGAGCGACGCCCTTTGATACAGGAGACTGGGGTTCAAATCCTGGTGGGTACCTGACTCCCTTCCTAGTAGGGGTCCTTGGGCAAAAGACCCCCTAATGCCTCACTTGCCTACCTTGAATATGAGAGTGACATGAACTAGGAGAGTCATGCTGGCTTGGATGTCGCCCGGATTAACAAGGTCTGTGCCAGATGTTGGGGAACCAGGACAATGTGATGATAAGTGGGCTACTCCAACAAACTATGCATGGACGAGACAAGAGAACCTGGAATTGATGGAATGCTACTACAACGGTAGACCTAATGAGAGGGGATATATGAAACATATGAGGAAACTATGGATGGACAAAAGACCTACATCCACACTAACTGAGAAACAGTTAGTTACCCAATGCTTCAATATAGTAAAGAGGAAGCTGCTCTCACAACTTGAGATAGACCAACTCCACATTATATCCTGGACTCAACAAGAAGACCCAGAAGAACAACTAGATGTGCAGCCACCACCTGAAGCTGGAACTTCACTGCCCTCCCCTCCATTACAGAGCACAGCAGCTGATATGAGGCATAAGATCATGGATAAACTAGCTACAGTCAACCCTCAAGACCGATTACCAAGGTTCGTTGGAGAAGTACCATCAGATAGTAGGCTAGAAGATGCCAATAGAGCCCTAATGACAATTCCTACTACCACCATCCTTGAAACCAATGAACTGGTATACGCTACAGCCTCTGTAATCCTGGAGATGCTTGGCTACACGGTCAAGAAGAATACCAGTACATACCCCCCCTGGAAAATGAGGTTGGAGGGTAAGATCAAGGCAACCCGGAGAGAAGTTAGCCGGCTGGTGGAACTACAGAAGGGTGTGGAGATTAAGGATAAGACTCAGCTACTGAAAAAATACAAGGGACTGACTCCATCTGAAGCCCTAGAGACTGCTAAACAAAGGCTCACAGCACTGGCTACCAGGCTAAGGAGATACACTAGAGAAGCAGAGGCCGAAAAGATAAATGCCCTGTTCTCCAAAGAACCATCCAAGGTGTACTCCCAACTGCAGTGCAACAACACAATAACAGCAGAGCCACCAACAGCAGAAACTGAACAGTACTGGAAGAACATCTGGGAGAAAGAGAAGACTCATAACACCAGTGCAAAGTGGCTGCAGGACCTGAGAACAGACCACAGCAATCTCCCAGAACAGGAACCAGTCACCCAGAACAGGAACCAATCTCCCAGAACAGCAATCTCCCAGAACAGGAACCAGTAGCAGACATCCAACAGCGGGTCAAGAACATGAAGAGCTGGACAGCATCTGGCCCGGACATGATCCACACCTACTGGCTAAAGAAACTAACAGCAGTGCATGAACGCCTGGCAGCACAGATGAACCAGCTGCTAGCAGCAGGCTCCCACCCAGACTGGCTAACACAAGGAAGGACAGTGCTGATCATGAAAGGCCCCCACAAGGGAACAGCACCATCCAACTACCGGCCAATAACCTGCCTCCCCACAACATGGAAAGTCCTATCAGGCATCATAGCCGCCAAGCTACAGGACCACATGGGCCAGTACATGAGCACAGCTCAGAAGGGCATTGGGAAGAACACCAGAGGCTCAAAACACCAGTTGCTCATAGATAGAGCAGTCGCCCAAGACTCAGGTCTAGACAGACCAATCTGAGCACAGCCTGAATTGACTACAGGAAAGCCTACGACTCAATGCCGCACACATGGATCTGTGAATGTCTGGCGCTATACAAAGTCAACAGGACACTAAGGAGCTTCCTCAAGAACTCGATGGGACTGTGGAAGACAACACTGGAAGTCAACTCAAGACAGCTTGCACAACTGGCCATCAAGTGCGGCATATACCAATGTGATGCGCTGTCCCCGCTGCTGTTCTGCATTGGCTTGAACCCCCTCAGCCAGATAATCACAAGGACTGGATACGGATACAAGTTCAAGAGTGGAACTACCATTAGCCACCTCCTCTACATGGATGACATCAAGCTGTATGCTAAGAATGAACGAGACATCGACTCACTAATCCACCTAACACGGATCTACAGTGAGGATATTGGGATGTCATTCGGACTGAAGAAGTGTGGCTGGATGGTAGTAAAGAGAGGAAAGGTAGTCAAGCCTGATGGGGTGGAACTACCAGTAGGCCACATAGCAGACATACAGACCAGCTACAAGTACCTTGGCATCCCACAGTCACATGGGAACCACGATGAGGAGGCAAGGAAGACAGCAACATCCAAGTACCACCAAAGGATAAGACAGGTCCTGAAGAGCCAGCTCAATGGGAAGAACAAGATCCACGCCATCAACAGGTACGCCCTGCCAGTCATCAGATACCCTGCCAGTAGAGTGAGCTGACCAAAGGAGGACATGGAGGCTGCTGATGTTGAGACCCGGAAACTCCTCACAATCTACGGAGGTTTCCACCCCAAGTCCAACACCCAGAGGCTGTACACCAGCCAGAAAGAAGGCGGGCGGGGTTTGGTGAGTGTCAAAGCCACTGTCCTGGATGAAACCCAGAGCATCCAGGAGTACATCAGTAAGATGGCACCCAAAGATGAGCTGCTGAGACAATGCCTGAGGCAGCAGCAGACGTGGGAGGAAGATCAAGCAGAAGAAGTGCCATGGCAAGACATGACCCTGCATTGGGATGTACCATCGACAGATAGCTGAGGTGGCTGACATTGGGAAATCCTACCAGTGGCTGGAAAAGGCTGGACTAAAAGACAGCACTGAGGCACTGATCATAGCAGCACAAGAACAGGCACTGAGCACCAGATCCATTGAAGCAGGGGTCTACCACACTAGACAGGACCCAAGGTGCAGACTGTGCAGAGAGGCCTCAGAAACAGTCGAACACATAGTGGCAGGATGTAAGATGCAGGCAAGAACATCATACACTGAACGGCACAACCAAGTAGCTGGCATTGTGTACAGGAACATCTGCACAGTGTATGGGCTAGACCCTCCCAAGACCAGATGGGAGATCCCACAGAAGGTCGTGGAGAATAACAGGGCTAAGATTCTGTGGGACTTCCAGATCCAGACAGACAGGCAGGTACTGGCCAATCAACCAGACATCGTGGTAATAGACAAGGACCAGAAGACCGCGGTGGTGATAGATGTAGCAGTGCCAAGTGACAGCAACATCAGGAAGAAGGAGTATGAGAAGCTGGAGAAGTACCAGGGCCTGAAAGAGGAACTAGAGAGGATGTGGAAAGTGAAGGCCAAAGTGGTCCCAGTGGTGGTAGGAACACTCGGGGCTGTGACTCCTAAGCTGGGAGAGTGGCTCCAACAGATCCCAGGAACAACATCAGAGCTCTCTGTCCAGAAGAGTGCAGTGCTAGGAACAGCTAAGATACTGCGCAGAACCCTCAAACTCCCAGGCGTCTGGTAGAGGACCCGAGGTTGAGGACGACACATACCACCCATAGGGGTGAGAGGGGAATTTTAAGTCTTTTATATATAAAATGCAGAAGGTTCAGAGCTGGAAAAGCACAAAACTAGAATTCTATTTGACTTAGTACTTCTCTGGCTTAATGAAATTTCTTCTCATACAGAAAAATCTATCTCTAATTTAGAGGATTGTTTTGTCATAGAACATCAGACAAGAGTACTTAGTACACTTATCTTACATGTATAGTATTCTAAAAGAAGAATTTTACTGCAATGAATAATTATGTCACTGTTCTGCAGGAGAGCATAAAAATACATACTGTACACCATCAGGATGACTGAGATTTCCCATCTTTAATCCAGACAGACATTGCTGATATACCCATTGTCTCTGCCCTTACCAACAAAAATAAATTATAGTAGCACAGCCACATTTTCCTACTGCTTCCTTCAGAATATACTTAAAGGAATACATTCACACAATTCTCATGTATATGTTTTATTTGTATTGTAGGGAATTGTTACTATATTATTTTATTTTCAATTTTTAATAATAAGCATGTATATATTTTAATTTTTTAAATAGTCATTTGGTCTTCAGTTATAATAGTTTGCTGTAGTCTTATGCCTTTAAGCATCATACCAGAGGTTTTAGCTCAGTCTTCCTGATTATGGTCCTTATCTTTCTTTCTCATGCTCCTCCCCATCCACTGTACATAACAGACACACACCCCTCACATTTCATCCTGTCTTTCACTGTGACCACTACTGTATTTTCTTCCTTCTTTCTGAGGAATCTTGATGTTTGAATCTTCTTGGCAGAGGAAACTGGAAATAGTATGACTGTCACTGTTCCAGAGACCAAAGTGCCTTGATCTTTTTGGCTTCGTCTACCTGTAAGAAATACCTTCAGTCTACTTCCCAGAGCCAGTCATTTGTAAGTCAACAAAAATGATAACTGTACAACTCAAAGTCAGGATTCCCTCACCACCCTCTATTTTTATAAATCATTTGCTTTTCTTTTAAGAGTCCTAAATTATTATGTGGCAACAGAAACTTTGGATGCAGCTGATAAATCCTGCATTCCAGATAGGTGAACAGAACTGAAGGTTGACATTGCACAGACAGGCAGTCGGATGAATTTACTGGTTGTGTGTACTTTCATCCAAAAATAGGAAAAAAAATAGAAAAGTGAAATCTTGATTATTGAAGGAAAAATTATCAGGGTATAGATTGAGAATATCTATATATCTATACATCTATAAAGCTAGAGTTGTTTTTCAGAGCTGTTCACTGAGCTAACTCTGAAAATCAATGGATGGACGGGACGGGTCTCTGTTTCTTTTACACTGGGATTGAAGAGAAGAGGGGAAGATATTTAGAAAGTTATATAACATTCATCAGTGTAGCATATGAGTGACTAGTATATTTTATTTCTATGTCAGAAAGACTGTGAAATTACATGACAAAAATGAGATGCTATTTTAATGATACTATTTCAGCACTTATTTTTTAGAAATAGAAATTGATTTTTTTTTGTTAAAGAACAGAAGCTAACTATTTGCTGTTTAAAAAAAATCTTTGCAAACATATAGTGAAAGATATATCTATGGTGATAATGAAGACCACTTAAAAATCTATAATTAAAACTTATTTAAAAGTAAACAGAATACACAGCCTTTTATATTACTATTACTGGTTTTAGGAACTGTGGCTCAGAGTAAAATTCTGCATTATACAGAAGTTTTAGATGTTAACTAAATTTACTGTAAACTTGGATACTTTTTTTTAAGGGGGTTCATTGAGACCTGCCATATTAGACTTTATTCTTTTTTATAATATCCCTAAAATAAAGCAATATGTTTGTCTCAATTGTTTATACAATTCTTTAAAAAAAGGGAGCTGTAACATTTGATTATATAATTTGCTAAATACCTGATCTAAATTAATTCACCACTGCAGTGTCCCCTTTTCAACGTCTATTACAAGTGCAATACAATAAAGTTGATAAAAATAAAATAAAACTATATCCTACTACACCCCATCCTGAAAAAATGTATAAAACGCACATGCACAGCTTGTTTGATCTGTACATTCCAAAGTACTTTACAAAAATGGATGTTATTAGCCAAGGTTGATTAGAAAACCTGCAACAAATTTTGAGCAAAAAAGTCTTTTCTCAAAATTTCAAGAGAATTATTTTGAGTTTACACATAAGTTTTGAACAGATTAGAAATTAAAATTTTAATTTTGTTTAGACTTAAATTTTTATTTTATTATTTAAAAAGAAGCAGTAGTTCAAGTGAAATTGAAATGAACATTTGTATCAAAATGTCAATTTGCTTAAAATATGATTTTGTTCCTAGTTTTTAGAGCAATCCAGTATTTAATTAATGTCTAAATTAAATGTAAAAAAAAAATTTTCAAATAGTCAATTGGAAAGAATTTTCATTTTGAAATTTCCTGCAGGAAAATTGATAATGTTCATTAGAATTGACATTTTTCTTATTTTTTCCACTAAGAGAAATTCCTGCACAAATTTTTAAGCAACGCTAGAACTAGGCCCATTTTATAAAAGGAAACTGAAGCACATGAGGCTGTGATAACCAAAGGCAGTACACTAGCAAAGACAGTAATGAAAACAGAATCCAGGCCTCCATAGCTCCTGTTTGTGCTCTCTTCAGTAGTAAAAGACACGTTTGCTTAAAATGTTGACATTAAGAATGAGAGAGCAACTGACAAAAATTAACCACACTAAAAGTATCAATTAAGTATTACAAAAGCTAGTGTGTAGAGTCCTGCAAATCCACGGATATCCGCAGATATCTGCCTTATATCCGCATTCGCGGATACAACACGGATATCCACGGACCATTCCTTGCAGATGAAGATCGGATATGGTTCCACATATTTTTATTTGCTCAGAGCTAGAGCCCTGCAAATATGTGGATGTCCGCGGATATCTGCATTATATCCACATCCGCGGATACAACATTTATATCTGCAGACCATTTCTTGCGGATGCAGGTCAGATTTGGATCCACTTATTTGCATCCATGCGGGGCTCTACTAATGTGTGCTAGTTGCCTTAATTATAAACAGGAAAATAATTTAAATCAGTGGCTTCTTAGTTGAGAAGGATTTTGGAATCTGATGTTTATTTGGAAGTAATTTGGAGTTTAAAAATGAGCAAAGTTAGTGTAAATACTGTGGATTTTTTTTATATATATAAATTTAAGGAACCAATCCAGTTAATAACTACACCCACAAAACTCTTACTGGAATCCAGTAAAACAAACAAGGGTCCTGTGGCACTTAAAGACTAACAAATTTATTTATTGCTTGAGCTTTTGTGGGAGAAAGTCCCACTTTGTTCAAAGCATCTAATGAAGTGGGATTTTCACCCTTGAAATCTCATGCAGTAAATAAATTTGTCAGTCTTTAAGGCTATGTCTACACTTCCAAATTAGTCTGGACTGTAGAGGCTTAGTCCAGACTAACTTGGTCTGTCTATACTAGCCTTTGGCTAGTTCAAACTAAAAAATTTTTAGCAAAGCTTAGTTCGAACTAGTTAGTTCAAATGGTTAGTTCTAACTTAGTGCTTAGTTTGAACTAGGGCAATGAAGGCACCTTAGTTTGAACTAAGCAGTTAGTTTGAAATGACCACATTTTTGAGTTCAAAGTAAATTTTAGTTCAAACTAGCCATCCTTTTTAAATTTGAACTAACTTTTTAGTTCGAACTAAAAAAATGTGGCTAGTTCAAACTAAAAAGCTGTGGTTAGTCCAAACTAACCTGCAATTAGTTCGAATTAACCCAGAACTGCTCAGTTCGGACTAAGTCAGTCTGAACTAAGGTTTCTAATGTAGACATAGCCTAAGTGCCACAGGACTACTTGTTTGTTTTACTCAACTAGACTAACATGGATGCCCCTTTGGAACATACTGAAAGCCATTTACTTCTTTCAAAATAAGTCAGAGAGAAAGATAAAAAAAACAGCTTTTCTTTTCCCTATCTCCTGCAAAAGCAAAGTAACCACTCAAAATAAAAAAAAAACTTAGGTTAAAATGCATGCTGAATACAGAGCTACAGCATATTATACTTCTTAATAGAATGTCATCTTTCATTTTTGCTGACAAATTTGGAGTGTTTAGAATATCCCAAGCATCAGTTCAGCCTCAAAAATGGTATTGCATAAATATTGATATCCATTGGATTCTTGACCTATTCTTAATTATGTAATTTTTTCTCTTAATAGTCAGATGTTTAGATGTTTAATGTGGCATAAAGGAGAAATTCTAAGAATTTAGATTGTGACCCTGTCTACACTAGAAAGGATTTGCTGGTATAGTTGCAGCTTATAGCCACAAGAGAATAGAGAGTTCTTTTTCCAGCATAGCTTACACTTGTTCCCCAAATGAAATAAGCTCCCTGAAAAAGCAAAAGGTTGATTTTTTTTGTTTTGTTTTCTTTTGTTTTTTGTTGGTATAACTGAGACTACACTATGGCTCTTGCCAGCTTAACTGTGCCAAGTGGGCCCCCCCCCCCCCCCCCCGCCCAGGAGACATAGCTACGCCATCAAAATTTTTTAGTATAGGCCAGGCCTTAGAATTAAGGAATCAGCATAATGAAAGAGGAAGATGTGGATGGATGGATAATAGAATTAGTGCTAAAAGCAATAAAGGATAAAGAAATCTCTGGATCGGTGTTTGGGTTATTCAGAGTTAGGCTTAAAGGATAGAGAGGTGACTAGAGAACAAAGACTATTATTTTGTTGTGAGGAGCTTGTCTGTCAGATTTCGTAACTAAAATGACAAATAATTTCCCTTTTGTGTGTGTGTGTGTGTGTGTGAGAGAGAGAGAGAGAGAGAGAGAGAGAGAGAAAATACTGGGGAAAAGGCTAAATTGCAACCTAGGTTAAGTCACAGAATGAATACAGAATGTACTGCTTCTCAGTACAAATGTCTGCTCACTGACAGGTGTGTAGCTTAGTTCTAAATCACAAAAAGCAGAATTGGTGCTAATTGTCAGACCTGTTGTCAGTCCCATCACTTGAGTCTACAGCAGAACTGAGTATTTACATGTTTTAGTGGACTTCCAGTGTTTGAAAATTTGGCACTAAAATTTCTGTCGAAGTATCCTGGTAAGAGCTACGACTTTATTCTGTAGAACAGGGGACCTGCAACATTCTCTTGTGCTTCCACAAGGCAAGCTCATTGAATTTGTGGCCGGTGTGTCCTTTGAGTAATGTATCTTCTGTAGTTCCTACCCTTCCTTCTAATTCCGATTCTAATTCTAGAACAGTTTTAACCAATAGGCCGAGCTTCCTTTAGAGCAGCCTATAAAGGTCTAAATGTGTCAATATCCCTGGTAAAATAAAGGTCTTTTATGTTCAAGGAGAAGCAAGCACTCCTTCATAGATGCTGCATGTGATTGTAGGGTTGGATGAAACTATCTGAAGAGTTCTGTTAGCTCAGATCTTTTGTGTTTCTCACTCTTACTAGCATACTGATTTTCAGATCCTGCTGTGTATACTGCTGGCAACATGGGACACCAGAAAAGAAAATGTTACCTGTAACTCTTGAGGAGAATTCAGAACTATTCTTATGATATTAATATATAAAAAATACTTTAAAATGATAATATATAAAAAGTCAAGAATAAACAAATGTAGGAAATGAATATTGTCTAAAAGATGCCTTGTTCCTTTTTTCATAGAGTGTTGCCAGTAAATGCATATTTTTTCTCATATCTCATTTCCCTAAATAAAATAAGAATGTAACCATTTCTAAACCATCTTACCTGCACATGTGGCTTAAGTCAGTAAGCTATTACAATCACAAGGGAGAGGAGGATTTCCTATTCATGTAGACCATGGAAGCTCTCAAACAGAAAAAAGACTGGGCTGAAAATAAAGAGTAAAATAAACAAGAAGTCCTGTTGCACTTAAAATGTAATAAATGTATTTATTGCATGAGCTTTCATGGGAGAAGATCCCACTTTGAAGAGCACCTGACAAAGTGGGATTTTCTCCTATGAAAGCTCATGCAATAAATAAATTCGTAAGTCTTTTAAGTGCCACAGGACTTGTTCGTTTTACTGAACTAGACTAACAAAGCTGCCCCTTTGGAACAAAGTAAAGAGTGTCTCCTTCCTAAATGTTTAGCATTCCTGTGACTCTGCCTGTGAATTCTATCTCTATAGGAACTCAGGGTATGTGTACAATTCAGGTGAGAGTGTGCCCAAGCTAAAGCAGTAAATAATAGCATGGAGGTTGGAGCACAGGCTAGCTGTTGGAGCACAAGCCTCCCTGATCCACTTGGTCTGTACTTAGGTGACTAACTTGTGCTTTATCATCCAAATTTTTAGCATGATAGTTTGAGCTGAGCTATCAAGTCTGTCTGCCTGGGCGATAGGGCACAATCACACCTTCGTCGTAGACATACTCTCAGTGTGGTAGCTCCAAATTCAGTTATTTACCAAGTACAATTTTCTTTTATACAGAAACAGCTTGAAATTTGTGTGGTAAATGTTGTATTCAAGATATTTTGTGGGGCTGGGGAGAGGGGAACAGATTTCTTACCTGCACAAACAGACATGCAGTTGTCATGTGTGTATATGATGCATTGGCTATGCAATTGTAAGTATATACCTTATCCCTTAGAAGAAGTTAGTGGTCCAATAACACAATGGTGGGCACTACACTATTAAACAAATGGATTCTTATTTAAGGCTAGGACAGATATCGGTAAGTACAGTACTGTAAAACAGGGAACATTTTTGCATCTACAAGACTACAAAACATTTGCAGTTCTTAGGCAGTGATTTGTCCGACTGATTATACAAGGAGGTATATGGTAAGAAGGATATAGAGAACAAGTTATATAATACTTCTGCTGGCTCTTTTCTTCAACAGTTTTATAGGACAGCAGACATGTTTTTCAAATATTGAATGTCAGGTAATTACCAATTTTCCATTTATCATGAACAATTTCTATATTTATTGAGTATGCTAGTAGTGTTGTTAAAGCACCTAAGAATTCCTGTCAGTGACCAGGACCACATGATACAAAAAGCAAGGCAGTGTCTGAATAATAATGAGAAGAAATGTTGTTGACAGCCTAAGAGCAAAATTAAGTTCTGATTCTAGGTGCTTTAAACAAAACGTTATATACATCCTTTTTTATGTTAGTTAAATAATGTATTCAAAGTGCAGTGTTTCCAGTGAGATACAGTATCCCATAATTACTTCTTCAAATGTTTGCTTAGGTCCATTCACATATAGGAGTGTGTGCACTGTCACTGGAAGCTCTTTGGTGTCCCCTGGCGTGGAACCTTCATGGTGCAGCGTAGAGGCAGCTGCCAACCCACTGCCCGCTAAGTTTCTTCTTTATGTCAGTGATGGTTCTTGGAACACTGTTCTTTTCTTGCTCTGCACGTGATACATCTCAGTGATTATGCCTGTAACTAGATGTAAATAGTCAACTGAATTTAGATCCATTTAGATACTTAGGAATCCTGTCCTGCAGAGCTAGCCCACCCAGGAGGCATTGGGTTAAGCCTGGATCTAGGGTGGAGTCGGCCCAAGGTATTTTGGTGCCCTAGGCACCTGAGATTTTGCCCCCCCCCCCCCCGGTGGTCTGGGGTGGGGCGGATGGCTGGTCCATGCACTCCCCACCCCCCCAAGCCTGGCCAAGTTGCAGGTGGGTGCCACGCAGGCTGCTGTGCTGAATTGCGGTGGTGGTTTCACTCCCTGGGCCAGGGTTGGCTCCCTGCCCATGGCCAGATGCTGGCAGAGAAGAGTGGGAAGCTCGCTGGCCCCGGCCCCGGCCCCAGCCCCAGCCCTGCCCTTGGCACCCCCTACAGGCTAGTGCCCTAGGTGACTGCCTAGGTCACTTTTATGGGTGGACCAGCCCTGATCTGGGGCTTCAAACAGTGTGAGAGTAGCCTGAAGAAAATACTAGTAAGTAACCTGTACAATGGGTGCTTGAAGTGCCTGGGAGAGAAAGCCATGTCCTGGAGAAGTGCTGGATTTGTAAGAACTTCAGTCCCACAACCATAGAGAACAGGGACAGTGAGCTCAAGTTCCTCCTGATGGAGGCTGCCCTTCGCCCTCCACTGGGGCAACAACCAGATCTGACACAGTGCATTTTCCTGAGTTAGGGCTGCACTGGCCTCAATCAGAACACTGCAAGGAGTTGGGTATCCCTGGTGCCTAAGTCCAACAGCACTATGCCATTTCCCCAGTAGCCAGAAAATCGGCACTATCCTTATGGTACCTTGCCTCATCACTGGTGCCAATGAAAAACGTCATAGAAATTAGACTGGGGACTCTTCCCCAACAAGGAAGAGTATTCAGAGAGTGAGATAGCTGGCAGACCACTCCCCCTCCCTCTCTCAGTCAGCCAGCACTGTTGACTCCTGACTCTAGAGGGGGAACTATTGAGTCAAGTGTGCCTGAACTCACCACTAATGGTGAACCATAAAGGAGATTTCAACCCTAGTAGCACCTCAATGCCAGAAGTATATGAGGCGGTAAGGAGACTCTTGATCCTCCTGGCATCTCCTTCAAGCCAGGGCCCTCAAGGGTTAGATCAAAAGCAAGAGACCACCTTTTGGATATGGGCTATGACTTTTGGTAAGCTGGCAATGATGGCGAGGCACCGATCCCCATGTCACATGGCCTCACAAGCCTTGAAGCTGTGTTAAGTGCCACTACAGTATAGGTCATGATCCCATTCTCAGTCATGCTGCTGTTCCAGGTCACAGTGCTGTTTATGCTCAAAGCACCACTCACCATCTTGGAACCACACAGCATTACAATGCCACTCAGTGTCAAGACACTGGTACACAGCACCAAGGGTCACAGTGCCTCCCTGGGCACCCAGAAGTGACTCTTTTGGCTCGTTATCCTAGATGAAACTGTTTGGGTCACAATGGAGTAAGTACCAAACAGGGTAGAGATGTGAGGCAACATTACAGGGATCTATTTTGCCAGCATAGCCATCTCACCCAATGGCAGATGACTACTCAGTGGGTAATGTGGGCACTGTGGACAACCAACGTTTCTCCTTCAACTGATTGCTCAAGTTAATTCTAGTTAGGAGTGTGCATGCGGTGCATGGTGGGCCATCAGAAGACTGCCCTAGCAACCCCTGAAGGGTCGGTAACAAAGCCCCCTGGAGTCACCTGTGCTTGCTGACCCCTCCTCAATTCCTTTTTTCCCCCATTGTCACTTGTTCAGTCAGTAGGAATCCATCCTTCTTGCTCAGCAGGAGTTCTCTCCCTAGCTTTGTTCTGTAAATAGTTTTGTTAGCATAATAGTTGTTATTTAGAGTAGTGTAAGATCAGCAATTCCCTTAAGGTTGTTCCTTGTTCTTGCCAAGGATTGGGGTATACCTCGGGCCCCAGGATTTAAACCCTGCAAGGAGTGTAAGAAGCCCATTCCAAGGAGCCCACACCACCTCCCTAAAGTGCCTATGAGAAGAGCATCAGAACAACAGGTGTAAAATTTGTAAGAGTTGTCGCTCCTGTGGTCAGAAGGAGAGGAACCAGAGACTAGAATTCCTCTTTATGGAAGCAGCACTCAGGCCCTCTCTGAGCCTCTCCAAGCCAGCACCACACACCAAGCCTCTTCAAGCTGGCAGTACTCTGACATCAGCACAAGCCACCCTGGTGTTGTCTTGTGACCTGGCACTTGAAAAAGACTCTGGTGCCAAGGATTTATGGTACCACAAGGACTCTTTGATGTCAAGTCTTTATCCTCCGCACTGTTCCCATTCTCCAGTGCAGAAGAGGAAACAAACCAGATCGCCCTCTTCAAAGAAGGGGTGTAAGGACTCCAGTACTATGAGACCCATGCCAGGCCACATTAGCATTGTTGTCTCACCCCAGCCCCAAAGAGGGGTGCGTTGAGTCCAGCACTGTCTTCCTATTGGGAACAGATATTGATGACATGGAGGCTATGGGCTTTCCCTCTATGCTGGAAACATTTGAGGCAACTGCGGACCTCATTGAAAACACGGTGTCTTACCAATCCCAGAGGTCTACCCCACCAGATCCTCTTCCAGTACCATTAAGGGTAGTACCATCACAGGGCAAGCTGGTAGCAGTGTCTCAGCCCCCTCACTGCCAACACCATTCCCCAGCACCACCATCCTCGGCACCTCCCAGGTCTCTGCACAGAGCATCAGTGTTGGAGTCCAAGGCCAAGTCATTACCCTTATGTGAGAGTCAGCATCAATCAGGAGGCACTTAAAGAGCACAACAGATTCCATGCCCATTCTTGGCACCATGGCCTCCGCAGTGGCAAAATCTGACCTAGTAGCCTTTCTGGACCCCAGGGGCCTTCCACCAAGCCCAAGGCCCCTAATCCACCCGTTCATTCTTGGTGGCTTCGGGAATTAGACAATCTTGTAATAGATCAGAGATGGCCTCCCACCCCGACACCACTACTGACTGTGATGTGGTTCCTAACCATGGTGCAGCATGCAGAGATACCTCTGCTGGCACTAAGATTATTATGTCTGGCACCGTGGAAGCGCAGCCAGTCCCCACAGCAATGTATGCTCCCTTGGATGAAGAGTTGTTTAACACCCCACCAAAGGATTCATCCTTGTCATCACTGGATTAAGGGGTTGTGGGAACCTCCACTACTCTGTCACCGGAGGAGCTTACCAAGGACTCCTAAGAAGAGTAGCCCAAAATTTGGGTATCTAGGTGGAAGAAGTTAATGCTACCACCTCTGACTCCATGACTGACATTCTGTCACCAATGGGCCCCTCAAAGATTGTGCTTTCCCTCATTAAACCTATTGATTTTGTGCACCAAGATCATTTGGCAAACCCTAGCATCAGCACAAAGAGAGACGAATGTAAATACTTCATGCCCTCTATGGGCTATGAGTATCTCCCCCCCCCCCGAGTCTTTAGTCATTGCAGCTGCCAATGAATGTGAGAGACAAGGGGGCCAAGCACCAGACCCAAAGGCCAGAGATACCAAGTAGATGGACTTGTTTGGGCAGAAGGTCTACTCAGTGGGTGGCCTTCAGCTCAGGGTAGCTAATCAGGAAGCTGTTCTGAGTAGATTCACTTATAACACATGGTGGTCCATGAAAAATTCACTGAGTCCATCACTCCAGAATCTGGAAAGGAGTTCTAGCCATAGTGGAGGAAGGGAAGACAGCAGCCACAGCCTCCCAACAAGACGCCCAAGATGCAGCTGTTGTGGCAGCCCCCACAATGGCCTCTGGTATCTCTATGAAGTGTAGCTCCTGGTTTCAGGCATCAGGCCTCCCATATGAAGTACAACAGTGCAAGACTTACCATCTGGAGGTCAGTTGCTGTTCTTAGAACAGATGAACTTGAAACCGCATAGTCTAAAGGACTTTAGGGCCATTCTTAAGTCACTGGACATGCAAACTCCAGAGAAAACACTTTAAACCCCAACCTCTCCCCAGATACTATCAACAAAATCAGAAGCAGGACTTTGATCACAGGAAGGGCAGGAGTAATAACAACAGTAACAGGAGAAGGTCTTAACAGCCATCTGATAAAAACAAGGGCACCTCGAAACACCCTCAGGGTTGTAGGCAAAACCTTTGAGGACACATTTGAGGACAGCATACCAGACCTCTATAGCCAGTTATCTCCCCCATTCCTGAACTGTCTATCCCATTTCCTCCCTGCATGGTGTCAAATCATGACAGTTGCCTGGGTGCTACACACAGTGTAGCTATCCAATTCCATTCTATCCCCCACCCATCCCCACCCCCACTCCCAGTACCTCCTCAGGGAACTCTCTCACAAACAAATCCTTTTATGGGAGGTTCAACAGCTCCTCAGGCTGGGAGCTGTGTGGAAGGCCCTTGTGGAGTTCCAAAGGAAAGGGTTTTACTTTAAGTATTTCCTAATTCAAAGGACCAAGGGAGGCCTCAGACCCATTCTGGACCTGAGGAACCTGAGCAAGTTCATAAGGAAATTCAAGTTTCCTATGCTTTCCCTTGCATCAGTAATTTCCTCCTTGGATCCCAGGGACTGGTATGCTGCCCTCGACCTCCAAGACGCATTCTTCCATGTGTTAGTCATTCTGAGGCACAGGAGGTTTCTGTGCTTTGTGGTCAGTGGACACCACTTCCAATTTACAGTTCTCCCCTTTGGCCTCTCAACTGCCCCCAGAGTATTCACCAAATGTATGGCAATTGTTGCTGCATTTCTTAGGAAGCACGTAATCCATGTCTTCCTGTATTTGGTATGATTGGTTAGTAAAGGGAAGGTGAAGGACACAAATGGACACTCACATAAACTGTATTCAAATGACTTTTCACAAACTAGGCCTCCTAATAAATACAGCAAAATCAGTCTTCTCACTGACACAGAGGATAGAATTCATTGGGACACTTCAGGTCTCAACAACACCCAAAGCGTCTCTCCCAAGGGCCCATTTCCACAACATTGTCTCCATAGTAACCAGTTGGGCACAACATCCTATGATCACAGTTAGGAGTTGTCTGAGAGTTTTGGGTCACTTTGCTGCCTGCATCCAAGTTGTCCAACATGCCACACTTCACCTCAGACCACTGCAGATGTGGCTGTCCTCAGTCTATCTTCCCTGAGACAACCTAGATCAGGTACTAATGATTGCACTCGCATACTAGACACACTACATCAGTGGACAAATGAGATGGTTATGGGTGCAGAGGTCCCCTTCTCTACTTCACCTCCCACCCTGAGTCTGGTCAGGCTGGGGAGCCCTTCTGGTCCATTTAAGGATGCAAAGCCAGTGGTTGCAAAGGAATCTTTCCTTGCACATCAATGTGAGAGAACTAAGAGCAGTTTATCTAGCGTGCCAGGCATTCAGACACCACCTAGAGGGAAAAACATCGTTGTAAAAGTAGTCAACACTATAGCCATGTTTTACATAAACAGACAGGGAGGTGCCTTCTCCCCTTCCCTCTATCAAGAGGCCGTGGACCTTTGGCAGTTCTACTTCCTGCACAAGATTCACCTGGAAGAGTCATACCTCCCAGGTGTGCAGAACAACCTAGCAAACTCCCTCTAGAGGTCCATAGCAACCCATGAATGATCCATAAGAGCAGATGTAGTGAATACCATCTTCCTCAAGTGGGGGACCCTTCCCTATGGACCAGTTCACAATACACATCAACAAGAAGTACAAAAGATTCTGTTCTTACCAGGGCCACAGCAAGGGATCAATAGCAGATGTGCTTCCCATCATACGGAAGGGAAGACTGCTATATGCCTTTCCCCCATTCCCCTTTATCCACAAGGTCTTCTAGAAAGTGAAATGGGATGGCTTCTTGATTCTAATTGCTCCAGCAACATTGGTTCCTAACTCTTCTAGAGCTCTCAGTGGATACCCCAATCAGTCTCCAGCTACTGCCAGACCTAATAACACAGGAGCAAGGTCACCTTCGCCATCCAGATCATCTCCTCCTCCACTTTACTGCATGGAGGCTCCATGGCTGAATATCCAGGAGCTTCATTGCTCCCAGCAGGTCAGAGACTTCCTTCTGGAGAATAGGAAACCATCCACACAAAGGAACCTATATCTCCAGGTGGAACAGGTTCTCAGTATAATCCCATCAGAAGGGGGTTTTCCCTATGGATGCAAATTTACTGTTCATTCTGGATTACCTCATGTCCTTAAAGCTTCAAGGCTTGTCAGTGTCATCTTTGATGGTACACTTGGCAGTAATATCAGCCCTACACAAGGGAATTGATGGCTGCTCAGTATTCTCAAACCCAATAATCAATTTGTTTTGTCAAGGGATTAAACAGGAAATTTCCTCAAGCCTCCCAGCCTGTGCCACAATGGGACCTTAATCTGGTGTTTTCGGCCTTGACAAAACCCTCCTTTGAACCTCTGTCAAAATGCTTGGGCCTTTATCTGTCCTGGAAGGTCACCTTTCTAGTAGCAATTACTTCTGCTGTTACCCCAGAAAATCAATTCCCAGACTGTCCAGCAGTCTGTCTTAATTTACAACACTCTCGGGCAACAAGGGTGGGACCATTCCTCGCCTAAATGGACAAATGCCCCGAGTGGAGAATACAGCTACAGCCCGCCGATCAAGCACAGATCAGAAGCAACAAAAGACTTAGAGCCAAAGGTTCTTCAGAAATAAACATAAGGTTTATTACAGTACTTATTCTGAGAATTGACAAGGAATTCCTACTCATTTCACATATAGTTTAACAGTAATACAACACATTAAAACTACTCTATACAAGTAAAATTTTAAACAACATTTACATTTACAAAACACATTCAGTGAGTGGGGGTCAGTCACTTGCAGAATGGAGAGATCTCAGATTTTAACATTACTCCTTTTAAACCTAGTATGGATTCCTTATCTTAAACGTTAACTGTCAGTTTGCTTATGACCACAAATTACTTGGTAAGGATTGGGCCCCCTGTTAGCAGTTAAACAGTTTGTTGGTCTTTAAAGCTTCTATTGCTGTCCTCCCCTCCTGGGGACCCTTTTTCTTACCACAAGTTTTAGAGGATTGGTTCTCTGTACCGGTCGGTCTCTGAAGCCCTCACACTTGCTGGCTGCCTTCTCCTGCTCTGCTACGGTCTCCATGGTGACTGGAATGATGGTGGCGCAGAAGATTCTCGAGAGCTTGCAGGTGCAGCTGCTGCTTTGTGACACCTGCAGGGGTTCTAACAGTGCCAGAGCTTCAAAGCCTCGAGCCTTTAGTGATATTTGTTGCTCACAGACTTAACCATAGGACTCAGTTATCTGTCTGTCTGGAGTGTGTGCAAGATTGAATATTCAGGTTCGCCCTTCTGAGACTAAGTTCAGAGACCCAGCTCAGAGACTAGTTGTGAGTCACCGCTCAGAGACCAAGTCTGGAGAACCCCCTTCTGAGACTAAGTCCCGCAACTTAGCTCATCAAGTTCCACAAGAGACGTTGTTACTCTCTCTGGGGTCGAGTGGTGGTGTGACTCCTAGTGCAGCAGGAACCCAATAAGGAGTGGGAGAGATCTCCAAAGTTCTGCTGCTGTGCAGCTTCTTTTATACACTATCATCACTTTCATCTCCTCTTGACCACTCACAAAAGATGTGATTTCATCCTCACCCAGTCACAAAGAGGATGATTTCACCTAGCACCTGCATAGTGCATGATAGAGATCAAAGGGTTTTCGGGGGCCTTGGACAGTGGGAGGAGACCTCAGAATACTTGATGGGAGGAGGAATGAGGGAGTTCAAAAGTTTAAAATCTTCCTCCATCTTGACCTACTTTTCCTTAAAGAGATGTATCTATTGGGTCTGTTTCCCTATAATCCATATGTATGGAGATCAGATGTCACTTGCTGAATGCATTTTGAATACTAGCTTTGTAAATGATGACTTACAGATACTTTACCATTAATTATCACATATTATGCTATTTCTAACTTCATCTTAACACAAAGGTTCTACTAGATTGCCTTACACTATTTTCCTACTTATATGTGTCTTCATACAATCAAGATTTGCTGTGATACTAAAGAGATGGCAAAAATCTTAGGCTACACTGCTAGGAGGGTGTCAGAACTGAGCGCGCTAACATTGGAGCCACCATATACAGCGTTTTTCCCCAAGGTGGTCTTGCACTTCCACTTTAGCCAGGACATATTTCTACCAGTGTTCTATCTCAAGCCTCACTGTAGTGACTGGGAGCGGATTCTCCACTCCCTGGACATTTTAAGAGTGCTAGCTTTTTATATAAAGCAAACCAAGCCTTTTAGAAGGTTCCCTCAACTGTTTGTTGTAGTGGCAAATAGAGTGAAAAGCCTCCCAGTCTCTTCCCAGACAATATCCTCACGGATCACCTTGCATATAAAGACCTGCTATGAACTGGCTAACAAACCTGCCCCAGAAGTAGCGGCCCACTCAACTAGAGCCCAGGCTACCTCCACAGCCTTTGCCACTCCAGTCCCTATTCAAGACATTTGCAGGGCAGCAACGTGGTCTTCCATCCACACTTTTGCAGTTCACTACACCATCACCCAGCAAGCCATGGATGATGTGGCGGTGGGAAGAGCTGTACTAAGATAGATGCTCCACTGAACTCCAACGCCAGCTCCATTGAGTTAGTTTGAGAATCTCCCAATTGGAATTGATGTGAGCAATCTCTAGAAGGAGAAAAGATGGTTACTAACCTTTTGTAAACTCTCATTCTTCAAGAAGTGTTGCTCATGTCTCTTCCAAACCCACCCACCTGTCCCAGTGTTGGATTCTTAGGTCAAAAGGAACTGAGGAGAGGCGGGTCGGTGAGCCCTAATAAGGAGTCTTATAGATGAGTGACTCTAGGCAGCTCTGTCACCGAACCTACAGGGGTTGCTAGGGAGATGTCTTCCAACGTTAATTGGAATAGATGTGAGCAACACATCTCAAAGAATGACAGTTTACAAAAGGTTAGCAACCGTCTTTTTTTCAAGGCTCACCCATCACTCACTCGTATTTGGTTTCACTTGAGTCGAGAGTACCCTTTTCTCTCACATAGAGAGGGCCTTAGCGATGGGATGGAGGTGACAGAGGCCAATGTTACCCCATGGAGGTGCCCCAGCTGAATCGGAGGAGGCTCAGGACAGTCCTGGTTACCTTGCCCTCAACCCTGGATGAGGCCATTGCTGGATATCCATAGTTCCAGTACAGGATGATTACAAAACCCACCAGTAGCTCTCAAAAAGAATGACCCAAAAACTTGGGCTACAGGTGACAATTGTTGAGTCTGCCCCAGCCTTGGCGGATATGTTGACATTCCCTCAGATAACAAATGTGGCTTAGTGCTCAATGAGGCCATCTCAAGGACAATAAAGGTCTTGTGGCAAACTCCCACATCCCTTGAGCCCACAGCGCAGCAGGTGAGAGGAAGCACTCATACCCCCAAAAGAGTGTGTGTTTGTACACACAGCCTTCTCCAGGATTCCTGGTTGTGGCCACATCCAGTAATCAAGGGCAGCAGGGTCCATCTCCCAAAGTTCAGCAGGCCAGGAAACTAGACCTTCAAGAAAAGAAGGTGTATTCCACAGGAGGCCTCCAGTTGTGGATATCATGCCACAAGTCACTCTTCGGTTGCTACAATTTTAATTCCTGATTATAAATCTGAACAAGTCATGTGTAGTTTATGGAATTTCTACCATCAGAGTCCAGGTCTGAGTTCACTGCACTGGTGGAGGAAGGCATGGCCGTAACCAAGGCACCCCCTCCCCAGGATACTTTGGATGCAGCAGCTTTCACTGGGGCCATAGATGTGGTAATGAGGTGCAGTTGCTGGCCCCAGTAATTAGGCAGACCCTGCAAAGTACAGCTGCCAGGGCAGGACCTATCATTTGAGAGCGACTCCCTCTTTTCCAAACAGATAGATGCACGACTTCATAATCAAAGGACTCTTGTGCCCCCTGAAATCTCTTGGCCTCCACAAACTGGCCCCATCCTGAAGACACATGACGTCCGAGTCTTTGGGAAGTTTCCAACTGCCACAATAAAGGCAGGACTTTTGGTGAGGGCAAACGAGTTTTAGGAGAAAGCACTGTCATCACTCCCTATTGGCCCCTGCCAGCTATGGCCACAAGACAATCTTCAGGCCCCAGACAGAATTTTTGAACGTGTGATCAGAGGTGATATACCAGTCCAGATTCTGAATCTCACCCTAATATTTGGAAATCATTTATCCAGTTTTACTAGGTGTGGGTCAACATCACTTTAGATTGCTGGGTGTTCCATATGGTAGAAGTGTGATACACCCTTCAATTTGTTTCTCTCCCCTCTTTCCAATCTCTCCTCCAAATCCCTCTTCAGGGACACTTCTCATGAGAGATTTCTGACCCATGAGATGCAGTCCCTCTTAGAAGAGGGAGTAGTGAAGGAGGTTCCTATGAACCTAAGAGGCATGGGGTTCAATTCATGCTACTTCTGATCCAAAGTCCAATACATTTCAGGCCCATAGTAGACCTGCAGAACCTCAAACAATTCCGAACCTCAACAAATTTCTGAAGTTACAGATGGTCTCCCCATTCTCATTCACCCCTTCCTTACGCCCAGAGGCCTGGTATGCTGCCCTCAACTTAAAGGATGCATATTTTCACGTTTTAGGGCCACAGGAAGTTCCTCCAGTTCAGTGTAGATCACAACCTTATGTTTACTACACACTATGCCATCATGCAATATGCAAGGAGTGATGCTGCCTTCAGAGAAGCCTTTCAGTACACATCAGCATGGGCCTCTAATCCTACCTCCTGTCTCATGGCTTGAGAATTGTTACCCTGGAAAAGCGAATCAATTAATTTACTGATGTCCAGACCGTCCCACAGTCTAAAATTTAATTTGAAAATTCTAGGGGGCAACAAGGGAAGGGACCGTTTTTCACCTAAATGGACAAATACCGGCACCCCAAGATAAATGTCCTGAGTGGGGAATATGGCTACACCCCGCCGATCAAGACAGACCAGAAGTAATAGAAGACTTGGAGCCAATGATTTGTCAAAGG
>ML681963.1:24062495-24379851 GCA_007922195.1 Podocnemis expansa
AAGGTTTTTCTGTGATACTAAAGAGATGGCAAAAATCTCAGGCTACAGAATCACCTGCTTTGGAATTACTTACATGGGAATGGACATGAACAAACACTAGAAAAAAGTGGTTATTAACTTTTTCGTAATTGTTGTTTCTTGTTTTCTGAGATATATTGCTCATGTCCATTCCAAAACTTGGCCACCTGCCCTTTTGTCAAAGTAGCAGGCAAGAATGAACTGAGGGGGCGGTGGGAAGGCAACTGCCTATACACTGCAATGTGTGGGCAACCAGAGCAAAAGGCTTCTAATGACAGTGCACACAGCACATACACACCTCCATGGGACTGGACATGAGCAACACATTTCAAAGAATAACAGTTACAGAAATGTTAGTAATCATTTTTTTACTGTAAATCCAAGGAACTGGCTTACCTGCAGGCCTAGTCCTACATCTTGAATTGCTGGAATGCTAATACGACTGAATTTTAAAATATTTCTTTTGAGACATATCTCACTATATGATATGATTCTTTCCAAGTGACAATGTGTATTTTTTTGTATATACTTATTCACTTAGTTCTAAGGTTTGCTTTATACATTTTTTGTATTGTAAATATGCACATAACCTGTATCACTGCATCATTCAGTGGGAGCTTTTTCATTTTTTTTTCTACTAGAATCTCAGTATTTTTGAGGTACTTTCACAATTGGCATTTACATTATTTAAGAGCCAAACAAGACCAAGCTATAATAGAGGAAAGTGGTACTTATGTGTATAATAGTGAAGCCCAGTCTTCACTAGCCAGGTACACTCTTAGGAAATGGAGTTTTACTTTGAAAAGTGATCCATGTATATAGTTGTTCAATTACTTCCACGTGACCTTTTTTTTTTTTTTTCAGTGTACAGGGTGATTTTCCTCCAATGTCCATAGGTCTGAAAGATGAGTTATTTTCTTTGTGGCCCGTGAACTGACCACAACTGAGCTCAGGTGTATTTATATAATTAAATAGTCCACACCTCAGTATATTGTGAGTTTAGGATTCTGCATCGGGAATTTGTAATTGATTTTGTTGATGTGCAAGCTGAAAATAGTTCCTCTTCCTCTCTCATAGCTCTCTTGGTTGCATACTGCTGAAAGAGAATTAAAAAGAAGCACAATCTTATTTCTATTACTAAACAAAATAAATTTGATTAATTTATGAAGTGGATCTATGAGTTAAAAGGGGACATTTTTACATTTACTTTTCCACATTTTAAAGTTCTCGGTATTCCAGTTATTTTTGAGAGAAAATTTAGAATTCGATGATTCTCTTTCAGGGTATAGTGACACTGGATTTCTTAACAAGTTAATTGACTGGATTTGTAAAGGCTAAAAATGTTTGTACTTTAGGGCTCAATCTAGACTAAATTAATTTGCAGTCAATTAACTGAAGTTATGAAAAATGCCACCACTTAAACTTATATTAAAAACTAAGTAAGAGAGGAATAGTAAAGAAGGTGGTGGCAACAGAGCCATCCCTTTTCTGTGATATTATTTTTATTTGTAGAGAAGGGCAATGGACTTCTCACAAGTTTTTGTCTTTTTAAAGTTGCTTTTTGTTAAGTTCCCATGATTCAGAGTTGTCTGAAAACAAAAGTTTGTTGCATGTAACTAACAACAGTGAATTGTGTTTCTGTGCTTATGAAGTTCCAAAGGGATAGCCGTGTTAGTCTAGTTCAGTAAAACAAACAAGGTGTCCTGTGGCACATAAAGATCAACAAATTTATTTGATGAAGTGCGAGTTTCTCCAACAAACGCTTATGCAACAAATAAATTCGTTAGTCGTTATGTGCCACAGCACTCCTTGTGTGTTTATGAAGTCCATTTTGATATGGCTTCCTTTCATTAGATGTAATTAGTACTTAATCTGTGCCAGGGGTGAGCCAGCAGCACCTCTAAACTTGGCAATGCATAGCTCAAGCATCTCTGGGCTTGCTGTGTCAGTTTTGAAGGTAAGAAATTACTTAAGCTCCAGCACCTCATTTGTAACAGGTTATTCACAGGATGTAATGAAACTAGTAAGAAAGAAAAGACTGAATCATATTGATGCTTATATTACTAGTACTTCTGTTTGATTTCTCAATATTCTTGGTTTCTTTTTTTTTTATATTATTATAGTCATAACTTCATACAGTGAAAGAAATGCATATCTATTTTGGACTCCTGGAATCTTTAAGAGAAATTTTTCATTTAAAGTCCATATAATTTACTTAAGCTTCTTTAATTTTTTTTACCGAAATAAAGTTTTGGCCTTTTCTGTAATAGTGTTTTTCTTCCTGTTTATAAAGGTCTTTAGGTTGATAAAAGTCAGAAAGATATCAAAGATAATGTTAAAGGGAAGAATATTACTTAAAGATATTAGTTGATTGCCTCTGAGCCACTGTTGAACTGTTATGGTTTTTACTGAGGGATTTTGACAGACTTACACTGTTTGAAATGGTGATAAACAGTTAATTTCAGAATCCTAAATGTTTTTAACTTGCTATCATTTTAGAATATTTTCATTGCAGTACTGAGAAATGTAAAAGATTTATAGTTTTGTAATCAAAATTAAATCATGTAGAAAAATAAAGGATGTAAATCTTTGTGTTAAGCAGACCTTGAAGTTCAGATGGTATTTCAAAACTTCTTTGTAACGGCAAGTAATAACAACACATTTCAGCAAGCATTGTGCTTTTTCAAGTCTTCTAGCATTAATAGTTTAAATGTAATAAAAAATAAATTTTAATTTTCATAAATACTTTGAATATTATAAATATCTTAATATTTTGATACATGCAATTGAAAAATGTTTAACTATATTTAAAAATAAAATGCATTTAAAATTATATAATGTAATTCTACTGTTACAGAACATCAACAGGACCTGTGAACTTAAAGATTTATTGGTTGTTATATATGTTATACACAATTCATGTATAAGATGTTGATGAAATGGGTATACTGAGGCATATGAATATTTTATTCCAAAAGCCTTGTTTATTTAGTCTGTATATATTTGTGTTTAATCTCAGTGTCAGAAATGGGATATCAGAATAGCCATCTTTTCAACCTGCAGAAAACCTCCAACAATGTGCTGTTATATAATATGAAGTTGACTTGTAGCTGTACTATCCATCTTTACTTAAGATTGAATATAAGCACGTTTTCTTTGACATGTGCATACTAAAAACTACAAAATTAGTCTGAATATGTTTCTTACTTTGAGATACATTAGTAAAAGTTCTATATACAAATGGTTTCCACATTGGCTTCATTGTGACTTCAGAAATATAACTATTTTTCACAAAACAGACATGAAAAGTATCTTTACAACATCTGCATCCACGTTTTATGCTTAGATGTTGACCTTTTAGCTCCTAAAAATCACAGCATTGTGATATGCATTCATAGGTAAAGAGAGTTCAAGGCTAGAAGGGATCAATAGATCTTCTAGTCTGACCCACCATATATTAAATACCATTAGATTGTATCCAGATTACCCTCTAATGAGCCCTGTCCCTTTTATTTAACTGAAGCATATCTTCCAGAAAGGGATTTAGTGTTAGTCTGAAGACATCAAGAGATGACGAATGGAGCACTCCCATGCTAATTTATAAGTGACTCTCTCTGTGTTCAAAAATTAGACACATTTTTTAAAAATTTGAATTTGCCTGTGTGTTGCAAAGAGCTGCAGGAGACACATTACAGAACCAGATGTGACCCATGAGCCTCAGTTTTAGTATTATTGTCCTAGATGTACAATTTTGCTTTTGGTTATATTTGGGTCTAGGTTACCCAGTGATCCAGATCACTCTGTATGAATGCCTTGTCATCATTATTTATCATTCCACCCATCTTTGCAGATTTTATATTTCCAGACCATTAATGAAAATGTTGAATATTGTCAGGCCTACTGTTGATAGCTATGTAACTTCATTAAAACACCCGTATTCAGTGAGGATTCCTTTTGACTACTACTTTTTGAAATTATTAGTTAGCTATTATTAATCCATTTAATGTGTTGCATACGTCTAAGTTTTTAATAAGAATGCCATGTGGTACTAAGTCAAATGCCTTGCAAAAGTTTAAATACATTAACATATGTAGTTGCAGTTTTCAACCAACATTGTAATCTTATAAAAAAATAAATCAGGCTAGTTTGACAAGATCTATTTTCTATAAAATCTTATCATCTGGGATTATTAGAATCACAGAAACTGGAAGGGACTACGAGAGATCATTGAGTCCAGTTCCCTGCTCTCATGGCAGGACCAAATACCCTCTTAAACCATCTCTGACAGGTGCTTGTCTAGCCTGCTCTTAAAAACCTCCAATGATGTGCACCTGTCTTGTAATTCTTTATCATTTCAATCAGTTTCAGTCCAGGGGTGTGGCTTTTTTACACCCCAGAGCAAAAATGTTTTACAGGCATAAGTGCTAATGTACATAAGGCCTGAGTGATATTTACAGTTATATAATATGTATCATATATGAAATAGATACCTGTTATATAATCAAGCTTTTATACATTGGTAAAGTAGCTGAAGAATTCTGTGCTGGGTCGAGCAGAATAAACAGAACTAGAGAACTATATATAGTTTTATTTTCTGTGTGACAATAAATAGTACAGTATTTTTCTATAACAACAAAAATTCCCCTTGTCTGTAAGTTGTGTTTTGTTTTTTTTTTTACTAAGGTTACAGAAAGGATTTCCGGGGTCTCTTAGCTTGAATGAGGTAAAAAATTAAGAGGATGACTTTCCATGTTTGAAACAATGGTCTGTGTCAGTGGATTTCAACCTGAGGACTTTAAGGCATTAAAGTGTGGCTTTCAAGTGTAATTGTGAACTGAAGGAAATTTGTATTTTATTATGAATTGAAAATTTGTTTCTTGAGCCATGCCCAGCAGTTTTTATACTGAATTGCTTAAGTCAGTCATGTTGCTATGGAGACGCAATAGGGTGTACCGCTTCCCCAACTGCCTCTTATTATTTCTTCTCAGCCCCATGAGCAGTTTCTGACATAAGCCAGGAATGCTCTCACTGAGCAGCTGCTTGCTGTCCTTTCCCTGCTGTACCTGCTCAGCAGCATCTCTACTGGCAGTCTTGTATTGTGTGAGAGAAAAAAAAAGATTAAGGGAGATGGTTTCCCACTAATATAGCTTCTGCTTCTTGTAAAGGTGGAGTAATTATGCTGACAGGAGAGCACCCTCTCCAATAGTCATAGGTTGTCTTCACTAGACATGCTATGGCAGTGCCTCTTGGATTGGTGCAGCTTCACTGCTGTAGCACTTTTAATGAAAACTAGCCCTTATGCTGTCTAGACCACCAAACCAATCTTGGTAAAACTTATGTTGCTCATGTGAACATCCCATCCTCCTGAGCAACGTAAGTTACACCAACAGAAGTGCCGGTGTGGACAGCACAATGTCAGCAGGAGAGTTTCTTCCACCAACGTAGCTACTGTCATTGGCAGTGGATTCATGATTCTGATGAGAGTTCTCTCCCGCCACCTAAAGGCAATTACACTAGAGGTCTAACTGCAACACAGCTACATCAGTACAGCTGCCTTGCTATAAGATCTTTAGTGTAGATAAAGCTTAACTAGAGTTTCTCCACTGCCGCCTTCTTTGCCATGCTGTGGAAGGCCTAGGCTTAGGGGCTCAGTTGGCTCTGCCTTGGTCTAAAATAGTTAAATTGTTGATTGTGATCCCTTGAAAAAGGTTGGACACCAATTTTTGTTAAAATATCCCTTGCTAGAGTTTACCTTGCCCTGTTAACATGAAAACTAAAAACTGTCTTTCTTCATTGCACGTTACCCATATTAATTACAACACATAAGTTAATGTGGTAAGAAAACAATTTGATGCTTCTGAATATAATTTTTGTAAGTGCATCTTTTTTCTTAAAAGGGTAAAGTCATGTTTAATATCTCTTTCACACTTTCATTTTAGAAGCTGCAAATAAAATATTCTCTAGCAATTCTGATCTTTTCCATTTAGAAAACTGCTTTTGCTTGTTTTTTCTGCTGAAATGTATGGGTTCTTTATCTTCTTCTTTGATAGTGCTGTAAAACTGTTGATTATGTGACTATAGCTTTGGGTAATATTTAACTGCTGTAGAGTTAACAGTGTCTGCTGAGATAGTAGAGCTTGGAAGATTATTTTTATTGGTCCATTAGTGATAATGGCTACTTGGGTTTTTCTAAATTTCTTGAAGAAGGCACATTTTATATAGATAGATCTTGATCTTTATCTATCTATCTATCTATCTATCTATCTATCTATCTATCTATCTAATCAAATCTCAAGGACATTCCCTACCAGATTGAGAAGTTTAAGATATCGTAGGACAAAAATAGAGCCAAAATGATGGACTGTTAATTTTCAATGTATGCTTCTTATTAACTGATCATCACTGTACCTTGTACATTAGGATAGTCTTGTTCCCCTTTGGTATGGTTAGGCTTGAAAAGGGTCTCAATCTTAGTCTGTCTTTTGTATTTGGTCCTCCATTTTAAGAGAAATGCCATGAGTTCAATGGATAATGTCCCACTTGAAATAGACTGTTAGAGTGTACATGATATAGTTTGCATCTTACTGGATTATTCAGTAGTTGCTAAAGGGCTAATACTACTTTTTATTTATTGGAACTCATTTCTAATGAGCATTACTTTGCCAGCATCTGCAGCATGCTTTCTGCTTACATGAGCTATAGCTAGCTGTTAAGACAAATGCAAACTATGAAGTGTATCAAAGAATCTGTATGGGGAAGGTAAATGGCACAACAGAAGCATTTGGTGAGCCAGAAGCTACAAACTGAGGATTCCATTGTGAACAGATATGTTATGTTTTGAACAGGATGAAAGATTTCTCTGTAAATGTTAATTGTAGTTTAAAGTCAAGAAAGTCTGTATCTCCTTTGCAAGGTCTGTAGTTGATTAGTCCATTTACTCAATCTATGGTGAGGTCATTTACAGGTATCTGACTTCTATTTCATTTGTATGTTGTCTAACTAATGAGTTTTTAAAAAAAAGAAAATAAGACATTCTGGGGAATGAGTAAAAGTTACTCTATCAAAGTTTACAGACACACACATTTACTTCACAAGATGCAATTTTAACATATTATTATTTTACTTAGTGGTATCAAAGTGGATTTAGATATATTACAATAGCTTTTACTCATAATTTCCTCATGTGTAATATATAGACAGTTTATATTCAAACATTTATTTAATGATTGTAAACAATACCTTGTTGGAATGGTTTAATTCTAGCTGGGCTAGAACGTCAAAGCATTTGTTGTGTAATGTAGAACTCTGATACCTTTAGAATAAAAGACAAAAAAAATCAGTCTTTTTTTCTTCTGTTGCTGTATATATGCTAAGCCATATTCATTTTTCTTAAATGCTTTTATTATAGTGATGGATTTTATTACCATTTATTAAAGATGGAATATACAAATCAAGGGCGTTTATACTATGGATTAGTTATTGAGAATTGTAAGAAATCAATAGATATTTGTCTAAAAATTGTAAAGGCATGCATTCTTTTCCAAGTCTTGAATTTCATTTTTCCTGTATTAGGCCAATACTGAATGAGTTGTATCAACTTGACAGCAACCACAAAGTTCAACGTCTGTATTGTTTAAGATGTGGTGTCTTGGTTTTTGGATTCCTCTAAGTGTTGTGTGTGTGAATTTAACTTTTAAAAGGCACTAAGGGCTTACATTTTACATAATTATGTGTATGTTCACAGATGTATTTGTTTTTACTTTTAAAAAATAAACTTGTCTAAATACAAAATCTTGAATACTGAAATACTTCATGGCAGTTCATTTCACCTTTGGTTTATCATATCACTGTCATGATCATAATTCGGGATCTTTTTAGACAGTATGCACGTTGTCAAAGTCTTGATTTTATGGAATTGCTAATTCTCACTATGATCTAAATTTTCTTTGAACTGTACTCTGACTCTAAAAATCTGACTGTAAAATAGCATTGTGGTATCACATTTGTCTTTCAGAAATTTCGATATCAGTTTTATTTGGTTTACAGGAATGATAAATAAGGACTTGTGGGTCGCATATAAAGATTCATTACCATGCTTACTAGAAAAATTACTCTGCCATCGGTAAGTCTTTTTATTTCATCTAACAAATTTGGGAATGTTGCTTTCATAGTGAAAGAGCCTTTTTTGTGCTTCAGATGTTCTTGCCACAAAACAGCATTTAAAATGGTTGTACCTAATTTTGACTAAGTGGCAGATATTAGTGGAAATTGACACAGAATGGAAGGTAAGGAACTGGTTAGGATTACAATCCATGCTGAGAAAAGCATATTAGTTTGGTCTCTGTTGACAAATCCTCACCAATTCTTATTTCCACTTTAGTTACAGTGAGTAAACATACTAGAACTTCTCTTTCATGTTGTCTTCTCTAGATTCACATTTCCCTTAGATTTCTTTTTCTGTTGAGCACGCTGTGGCAAATCTGCAAAGAGGATGCAGTTTTACGAATCAGTACCTAGAATTAGCTGAAGAAAGAGAAGATACAGTTCAACTGTACCGGAACTGAAACAAGAGAGCTAATTTGAAAACTTGTCATTATTCATTGATATCCATTCACATCAAATGGAATATGAGACCTTTGGCAGAGACATTCTTGGTTCGCAGCATGCCCTCTTAAGGCCCCGAATGTCAGGGAGATGCCTTCAGCAAAGATTGACTTCATAAACCACATTTTTTAACTTATTAAAGTTGTTTCTTGAATACCGAGGAACACTACATTGTTGAGGTTATGTGCCTCCCTCACTATGCTGGCTGCTGGCCTGAGTAGCCAGAAAATAAACCCAAGATCAATCTCAGCAGTCCTGCATAGTTTTGTAAAATGCTTTTCCAATTTGAGCTATTTATGATCCTAATTCCTTGAGAGAGAGAATAAGTTTCTGGTAACTTCTGACATTACAATATAGAGTGTCAAAATATCTGGCATCTTAATAGAAGGATCTAAAATAGCAGAGTTGCATAGAATTTGGGAACACTGTCCACAATACTTTGGGTGTGTTAGATTTTACCACCAGTTTTATTTTCAATAATAATAATAATAATAATACATAATCTAATGAAATTCACTGACGGAAAAATGTACTTGATTCTCATGTTTGTTTTGTTGTCAAGTTTGGTAAGGTACTGAAATAGATGTTCACTGCACTTTTTGTTCTGAATTCACAGCAACTGGAACACATGTATTTTATTGGTTTTGGGGATTATACTGAACAGTGAGATTATTTTGGTTTGAATATTGCCCACAGGTTGGGGGGAGGGGTTCATAAGACAAATTAGTTGACTGATGATACTGCATCTTTTGCATCTTTCCTTGTATCTGTGGCATAGCTAACAGAAGCACATTTCTCAATGATCCCAATTTTATGATATAACCTTACATGTATCCTAACTGCTCTGATAAATCTCTTGAAACATTTGGGGGTGGGGGGTGGAGGGCAAAAGAAAAAAAAGAGGCACTTATTTGCAAGGCATTTTAAGAGAAGAATCCTCAGATCTAAAACATGCTTCTCAACTTCTGAGTCCAAGTTTGTTTGCCTTTGTGGCTTGTTAAAAGGTCATTTTCTAGATATGGAAAGCATGCAGTTTAATTGCGGATGAGTCTTCCAGCATTGACAGTGATCAGTTGTATTTGTAATTGTTCAGTAGGCTCTCCACTACAGCCTTGTCTTCATTAGGAAAAAGGAGTATGAAATCAAATTAACTTAAGGGTAGGTCTACACTTAAAATGCTGTGTTGGTGTAATTACTGTCGTGCATTAGTGAAGATGCTCCCATGCTGATTGCAGAGCTTCTCCCATTGACACAGTTAATTGGCCTCCTTAAGATGTGGTAGTTGTGGACAGGAGATGCTCTTCTGGGGACATAGTGCTGTCCACATGGGGTAGGTCAGTGTAACTGTGGTGCTCAGGAAAGTAGATTTTCCACACACTTGAACAGCATAGTTGTACTAATATAGATCTGTAGTGACCTAAAACTGTGTTCTTTAACCAATCTGCTAACTCATGTGGAAACTACAGACTGGATTGTCTTTGCCATGATTTTACCTTGTGTTATCTAAACCAAAAACACACTTTTTTTCCTTGTTCAGAATTAAGAATTTGAACATGTACCTCAGTGATAACTTACTAAATAGGTTTGTAATTGGGCGGGCTGGTCCCCCTTTTCGTTGCCCTTCCCTGGGCTTCCAAGGGTCACGTGTGGCACAGGTCCCTAGCACACAGGCATGTCGACAAGTAGAAGTTCTGGGCCCTCTGGTGGGACAAAAAAACATTAGTCAGTGGCCCTCTGGTGGGGCGAACAAGCAAAGTGAGTCTCTGGCCCTTTGGACAAGGCCACAAACCAAACACAGTCGAGCAGGCAGCCATCCTTCCCCTTCAGCAGCCAGGGCAGAACTTAGCTCCCAGCCCCACTCTTATACTTCCTGTCCCACTCCCCCCTCTGCTTCTGGCTTGACAGACAGATGCCTTCAGGCTCTGACCCCCTGGGGGCAGCCTGATGCTTCCTGTCCATCTCTGGAGGGAGCCACACCTCCTCTTGACAAGGTTACTTAGGAAGTGTCCACTGGTTCCCTCAACACCTTCTGGGCAGGGCCATCCCTAGGGGGGTGCAGGGCCCTGGGCAAATCACCCTCTGGAGGGCCCCCACTTACCCCTCTGGCACTTGGGGGCGGGGACGGCTGGCCGGGGGGGCGGGCCCCTGCACCAGATGTCCCATCCTGGGGACTGGGTGGGCCAGCCAAAAGGGTGGCCTGGTTCAGCGTTGCTGGTCCACCCCCCACTCCTCTCCAGCCACGCGTGCTGCTCTTGGCTCTGTGCTGGAGCAGCGGGGAGAAGGCAGGAAGGCAGTGCAGCTGGGGGGGCAGCAATATGGGCCCCACACTGCCTCCCGCCACCTCCCTGCTGCTCCTGTTATACCAAAAAGGGCACCAAGGAGAACACCCCCCAATAACAAGAAAAGACTAACAGGATCTTATTCAGGGGGACAAGACAATATGACACATTTATTGTAAATAAGTAAGGATAGCAAAAGTCAGTCTCACACACACACAAGAAGTTCTGCAACCTGTGATGATATAATTACCAGTCCTTTCATGTTTGCTTGAGCCAGCCTAGTGGCCAACTAGGCTGGGCACAAGAGGGGAGCCAGGCCTCTGTCGGTCGCGATCCGATGCTCCAAGATGACAGTTGCAGAATGAGACCCCAAAGTTTTCATGTTCTCACCCATCTTTTATACTTGCTGGCCCTCAGGTAAGTCTATGGGATTTGCTGTGTCATGTTGCCTCAGGGTTCCTGTGAGATCATTGGTCACCAGTCACTTGCAGACTTGATTGTATTTTGTTCTTTTCTTTCTGGGGTGACTCCTTCCATTTGCTTTAATCAGACATTGTTCAGACTGTTTAGATGGTACTTGTGCTTCATCAGGGCAGGATGGCAGTTGACACTGGTCGCTTCACACACACACCCCCTTCATTCAAGCACCTTGTTCACACATTTAAATGAACACACAACATACGCCTAAACCAGATTTCATCAAGTATCCAAAATGGAGTTCAGTGTTTAAGCAGGAGTTCCAAACTGACAATATGGAGTCTTGTTGGACATTGGTTATAATCTCTATTACACAGGGTTACAGAATTATTTTACTTATGGCACTGAAGGACAGATACACAACATTAACTAACATATACTTTAAAGGTAAGTGTAATGCATTATCTGTCTGTCTCCCTACATTATCTGTCTGTGCCCCATACTCCGGCACAGAGCCGAGAGCAGTGCACATGGTGGGGAGGGGAGGGTGGCCGGATTGGCAGTGCTGAATTGTGCCACCCTTTTGGCCACTTGCCTGGTCCGTGGCATGGGGGGGGTGGTCTCACGGGGCCCCTGAAAGCACAGGGCCCTGGGTGGCTGCCCTAGTTGCCCTACCATAGGGACGGCCCTGCTTCCACGAGCAGTGGGCACTGTCCACCGTTCTCTGCTCGGTGTCCCCTTCTGAGTCCCTTGTTTTGACCCTTTGACCTTCTCCCATCTCCCTTTGTCATTAGTTTACCCCCCAAACTTAATTGATTCTGGGCCCAGTGTCCTCTTCCCATAGGCTGAAGGAGGGGCTTTAGCACCAGGTGGGCTTGTGCCTGCCCACTTCTCAGAACTCAAATAGGACAAGGTTACTTACCGATGATAAATACCTTTTATATCCAAAAGGAAAACAAAGAGCAAATAGGACCAAGGAGTTGGCAAAACATATCCTGGATCAGACTTCCTCCCTGCAATAATATTTGATATGATGATAAGCCTCAGTTGTAAACATTTTGATGGGTACAGCTCACTTACAGTGGAATCCATTTATAGTGATTTTAATTACAGTGAAACTCTGCTTATGAATGGAATAGAGTGAAAATCCCAAAGTTTCAATGCATTTTGATTTTTCACTCCTTTTTAGGCAGAAGTTTCACTTTATAAGTGGGCTAACATATTTTTAATGATCTGTCTTTTATGGCAATACTCTTGATAAAAATGGTTCAAAGTGAAGCAATGCTAATAAAATGTTACTAGAAAAAAGTTACAAAATACCTAATGATCTTTATAAACCTAAGAACAACACACTTTTAAAAATGTTAATATTTTAATTTTCAAACTTTGTGACTAGATCATTAATGTTGTCTCAAATTATCCTTCTTTCTGCCCCTCTACTCCTGATTCTTATTTTAATTATCCTGCTAATTACTGTGTTTCCATCTATGCACCATTCTAAAATCTCTCTTTCTCACTTACACACACACTCACAGTTTGTTTCCATTCTATTCTATTCCCTATTTCCTATTTTTCAAACAACTATATTTTGTTTAAAATTGGACTAGGGCCTGGCAGTGCTATAACTACAACTTGGTAAATGGCCAGTTAGTAATGTCTGTGTTTGTGTCATCAGCAGGGCTGGCCCAAGGCTTTTTGTTGCCCTAGGCCAGCAGGGATTTTGGTGTCCCCCCATTACGAATTCAAAGAGAAACAGCTGAACTCGAATTAATATGCAAGCTAAATTCTGTGAAAGCAGGACTTAATCGAGACTATGGGTTCTTTTCCCATTACAAAAGGTAATTAGGCTTCCCATGGTTTGAACCTAACAACTGCTCTGATTTGCTGTTACTGCATGACCTGATCCTATGTTTTACATTCCCTTGCATTTATTTTCATTCCATTCTGTAAATTCACCCATCTTCGAAGCATCTGACAGAGTGGGATTTTCTCCCATGAAAGCTCATACAAAAAATAAATCTGTTAGTCTTAAAGTGCCACACAACTCCTTGCTCTTTTTGTGTGTGTGTGTGTGTGTGTGTGTGTGTGTGTGTGTGTCATGGGCGGGGTTCAGCACCGCCACTGGCAGGGTCTGGCTCCAGGCAGGGGTCTGTCACAGCCAGGAGAGGTGCCACAGATGGGGTCCAGCCACAGGCAGGGAGCAGAGCAGCCGCAGCCCAGCCTTTGGTGCCCTCTAATTTTTGGTGCCCTGGGCAACCACTTAAGGTCCCCTCTCTGGAAGAACCTGCCCTGGTTATTGGTTAACAGTATTATTGAAACTGTCATGTTAAGTAAAGGTGGCTGAAACAAAATGAGGACAGGGAAAGACTTCCTGGTCAATGTAGATTTTTAATCGTGAATTAAAGAGAGTCCATACTGTGTCAGACCAACAATGGCTAATGCTATATGTAGAGCCCAGTTAATTTCCCGGCCACAGCAGGATTTAGCTTTTAAGGGTGTCTTAGAGCTGGGCACAACAATGGAACAAAGAGTTTACCTTCCAAAAACCAGGTTGATAAACCCTTCTTAAGAGCCATAAACAGTTCTGACCAAACTGACGTAAACATTAAATGTTTTGTTTTGACACACGTGAAACAAAATGTTTCAGCTTTTGAGTTTAAAGTGAAATTTTGTTTTGAAATTGAGATTTAATGAAGAACTAAAAAAAAAAAAAAATCTTGTTTTGAGTGTAGTGGGCTGCTAGGAAAGATGTAGAAGTCTTGCCTGCTCTCCTAGTCACACTTCACACTCCTACAGCAATGACCACTAATCAGGGACTTCCCTAACCCTCGCCCCCCTGAATTTCCCAAAGCCCTCGAGCTGTTAGTGAGTAACAGCGCTATAACAATTTAGTGGGCATCCCAATACACCCCCTACACCTTCCCCAATTTAAAGTCCTGGGGAGAATACTGCCAAACCTTTTTCTTTAATTCATCTGTGATTTGCTCTCTTGTTCCTTTCAGGTCTTAGCCCATGTTTGCCAATTGATCCATGATTTCCAGCCCAAGCCCCTTTCCTAGTGATAAGATGACTTCCTGACCTCTTTCCGCCTGCGCTTCTGTCACTGAGGGCTTCTCAGTCTCCCTGCCCCATCCACCAGTCTCCCCAGGACTTGAAATGAGGGGGGGTGTAGCGTAGGGACTAAAGTTGGCATGCCCTGGAATGCCGTTCAGGGGCGCACTATTTTTAGGGGCTCAGTGTTCTGGGATCCCTAAAACTAGAATGTGGAGCCGGAACGCTGGGTTCTGGGCAGGGGTGTCACTGGCGCTGGGCACTCCGGGGCATGTGCCCTGAACCCCAGCGCCAGAGCCCAGGATCTCCGGCCCAATCAGGCCGGAGATCTGGGGCCCAGCTGCCAGCGGCCGTGGTGGCCCTATCCCCTGCCAGGGATGTGGGGCCTGGCCGCCCGCAGTGGCGCCTGTCCCTGTCCCCGGCCAGAGGGCAGGGCCTGGGCCCGTGCCCCGGGTCTCTCCCCCATCCAGCGATGCCCCTAGTTCTGGGGCCCACCATTGAAAAACAACAGGCCCCTGAAGGCAGCGTTCTGGCACCATGTTCTGTTTTCAGGGGTCTGAATGCTAGGCCCCTGAGCGGTGTTCCAGCAGGCAGGGGTGTGGGTGGGGGCCAGGGGCATTGCTGGGAGGCTCAAGCCCTGCCCCAAGCCCCTCTCCTTCCACGCCTCCCCCCCACAACCTGGGGCCTGCTGTCTCTGCCTCTTTGCCCTGCAGCCATGACCCAGGGCCTACCACCCCACCCTCCCCAGCTGTGCCACTGCTAGCAAGTGCAGGGGTGGCCTGGCTTGTGCTGGGGGAGTTACTGCAGGCAGGAGCTGGGGTGGGAGGGGTGCCCACTGGCACAGGAGTGTTCTGCCCCCCCCATGTTATACTGTAACCCCTGCTGCAGAGGGAGGTTTGGGGGAATTGTAGGGGGCATTCACTAATTTGGTATGACCAGGTCACTAGCTGACAACTGGGGGAGTGTTGGGAAATTCGGGGGGGGGGGTCCAAACATTTCCTCTGCTGTGGCACCCCTTCCTACCGTCACTTAACATGAGGCACACCACCCTACAGTTTCCAAATGAGCTCATGAATAGTCATGAGCTGATGAGCCAATCCAGAGCTCTTGGACTAGTTTTTCCAAAAATGTGGCCCACCTGCTCCGACCTGAGGGCGCAGTGGTTGGGAAAGGCTGTGTCGGGGGAATCCCTGCCACCCACCAGCCCGCTCCCCCCGCCTCGGGGCTGCGGCCAAGCGCTGGGCACGGGGGAAGGACCCGCCCTTTGTGGCCCCCCCGCTGCCCCCCTTCTCTCCCTGGAGGCTGCCGCCGCCAAGGCAGGCGCGGGCGGGAAAGAAAAGGCTGCAGCGGCAGGGCCGGGCTGACGGGGGAGCCCTGAGGCGGGGACTCCCTCCGCGCGCCGCCCCCGCGCCTGGCCCCGCCCCCGCGCGCCCGCCTCCTCTGCGGTGCCGCGCGGCAGCGCCTCGCCAGGGGGCGCCCGTCCCGCCGTGCGGCCCCCAGCGCCCGGGCCGCAGCCCTCGCCTTCCCCGCGCCGCGGCCGAGGAAGCGCCTAGCGTCGCCGCCGGCCCCCGGCAGCCGCGGCCATGGCCACGAAGAAGGCGGGCTCGCGGCTGGAGACGGAGATCGAGCGGTGCCGCTCCGAGTGCCAATGGGAGCGGATCCCCGAGCTCGTCAAGCAGCTCTCGGCCAAGCTCATCGCCAACGGTGCGGGGCCGGGCCGGGCAAGGCGGCAGGGGGGCGGGAGGAGAGGCCAGGCGCCGCTCGCCGGCCACCAGCGCGCGCGGCCTGTCCGGGGGGTGGGGCGCGGCGCGGGGCCGGGCTGGGCCGGCAGGTGCTGGCGGCGGCGGGAAGGGAGGCGCGCGCGGCCGGGGAATGAATGAGCGGCGGTTGGCGTGGGTCGTTGAGGCCGTTGTTCTCCGGGGGGGAGGGGCGGGAGGATGAGCCGCTCCTGGAACGGGGGAGGGGCGGGGGGCCCAGCTCCAGCTGCTCCCCTGGAAGGTGAGGGCGGGGTGGGGCGCGGCGCAGGTGTGATGGGGGCGGTGACCTCGGGGGAGGAGACGGAGCCGGTAGCTGGGGTGAAGGAAGCAAAAAGTGGGCAGAGCAAAGGACTCCTCCTAAGTCTCTGAGGAGACTGCCCAACCTTTACAGGTAGGGCAGATGAGTCTCTGTGTGTGTCCTCACAAAGATGTTTTCAGAGTCGTGAATTGGGCTTCTCAGGTTAAGGTTTTCTTCATAGTGGGAGTGCACCCTCTGTCCCCGGGCGGTGTGTGCTCGTGCTGGAAGTCTGACAGGTCCTTTTGAACTGCTGGCCAGACCCATTTTCCTTTCGTTTTGGAGAGAAAAAATAGGAGTCTTGTTGCGCTTAAAGACTAACAGATTTATTTATCGCATGAGCTTTCGTGGGAGAAAATCCCACTTCGTCAGATGCTTTTAAGACATTTTATCTTTTACGCTCGACTTCCATGGTGTGGGACGTGGAGGTTAACCTCAAATTATTAAACCACTTCTGTTTATAATTCATGCAGTACTTGTATGAGTTCGGGTTATTTGGAACACAGCATTTTGAGGATAATTTTTTTTTAAAAAAAAGATAATTACCCCTGAGAAATGTAATGCTACATGTGAGACACTTTCTGTTGTGTCATGAGAACCACAGTTTACACAAAAATGTGTTGGCATTAAGTAATGATTACAGAGTAAAAAATTTAAAAATTAGAGAAGAGAAATGAAGAAAGAAATGTCATCTGATTTGAAAATAGCTCATTAGGCATTGAGACCTAGGAAAGCAGTTCCAGTTGGCAAGATATGTAGGAAGAGTGGGCTCCTGCAGCAACAAAGTTAAGATGCCTGTGGTTAAAAACAGATGTACATCTACTGAACTTGAAGAGGGTAGGCAATATGCTATGTATGGGAGACCGGACTGCTTTGTGGAGGACTGTACCTCTCATAATGTGGAGCTTGGTGCGCCTATAGAGAAAGTAGTTAAAATGATGAGTGTTCATAGTGATAAAGGAATGGTTATGAGGATTTCAGTTGCTCACATGGAAAAATGATAACAGGTATATAAAACCCTTTCTGTGACTGAGCACTTTCACAAAACAGTCACTCCATATCTGGCAAAAAAAAACCCAAACCAAAACAAAAAAACCCACGAGGAGTCATGTGGCACTTAAGAGACTAACAGTTATTTTTTGCATGAGCTTTCGTGGGAGAAAATCCCACTTTGGACCCCACGAAAGCTCATGCAAAAAATAGCTCTGTTAGTCTTCAAGTGCCACACGACTCCTTGTTGTTTTTTTTTTTTTTTTTTTTGCTGGACTAGACTCACACAGCTGCCCCTTTGGAAATTGACAAGATGCAAGGCACTCGGTATCGGATCTCTCAGTCCTCATCCTTTAAAAGAAAACTGCAGAAAACCTTCAGAAGATGAGACTGGGTTCTTAAATACAAACCTTTGAGGGCCACTAACAATGATACAGACATTCTGACTTTGTGGCACATTCCAACAACTTGTTAACACTGCTAGCTATCAACTAAGCCTCTTGTCCTATTATTGTTACAGGTGTTACTTGCCCATTGCACTTTTAAGTGGCCTCCTAAAACATGTGTGACCATTAGATTCTTATGTCCCATCCCACCTTGTATTGAGTTTGAACACTCTGATTTTCTTCTCCAGATGTGGAGAAGTCTCTGTGAAGCTCTTAAACTTCTCTCTTCTACCAACTGAAGCTGCTTCAGTGAAAGATACTATGTTGTTATCCCTTTGTTTCTTTCATCACCTGGGACAGTCATGTCTGCATCATCACTGCAAACAAATGTCACAAAGGCAGTATTGCAGTACTGTTCATAGGCAGCTTTGCATTTAAGAAGTATGGAAAGAGGAAGAAATTTCAAGGTCAAGGATGGCAGGAATACAAGCTGTGAATGTAGTAAGTCTAACTCAAAGGGGAGAGAAAAAAGAGCTGTTCACTGGTGCTTTTTCTTGTCCAACAGAAGCAATTTCTCTTTTTCTATTTAAGTGAACTAACCTGAGACTAAACAGTAAATTAACTAGTTAAAAGGTAAATATGGATGGAAAGGGGAAGAGTCATTAAAAGTGTTAAGCGAAGGTGATGCTCTATTGAAAAGCAAACAAGGAGTCTGGGTGGCACTTTTAAAAACTAACATTTATTTATTGCATGTACTTTTGTGGGAGAAAAGTCCACTTCGTAGGATCATAGAAACTGGGAGGGACCATGAGAGGTCATTGAGTACAGTTCTGTGCACTCATGGCAGGACCAAGAACCCTCTTAAACTATCCCTGACAGGTGCTTATCTAACCTACTCTTAACACTTCCAATGATGGAGATTCCTCAACCTGCCTAGGCAACTTTATTCCAATGGTTAATCATCCTGACAGTTAGGAGTTTTTTTTCCTAATGTCCAACCTATAGCTCCCTTGCTGTAATTTAAGCCCATTATTTCTTGTCCTATCATCAGCAGATAAGAACAATTTTTCTTCCTCCTCCTTATGACAACCTTTTAGATACTTGAAAACTGTTATCATGCATTGTCTCCTCTTATCCAGACTAAACAAACCCAGCTCTTTCAATCTTCTCTCATAAGTCAGGAGTTCCAGACCTTTAATCATTCAGGTGGTTCTTCTTTGGGGTACTTGAAAGTGTCTGCTGAAGTGGGATTTTTCTCCCACAAAAGTTCATGCGATGAATAAATTTGTTAGTCTTTAAAAGTGCCACAGGACTCCTTGTCTGGTTTTTCTGAACTAGACTAACATGGCTACTGCTTTGGAACTTGTAAACACCATAGGGATGCAGGTTGTTCTTTCAAAAGTTTACAATTGAGCGCTGATATAATACAGTTTGAAACTTTACTGTGCAGAAGAAGAATGTTGCTTCTAACCATTTAATTTAAATGAAATAAGCATAGAAAGTTTCTTTACCTTGTCAGATCTTTGTTTTTAAACTTTCTTTTTATTAGTAGTTTGTTTAGCACAGCACTTTACTGTATTTGCTTTTTGAGGTTTGTGGTTGACTGGTCAGTTTGTAACTTTAGTGTTCATAACTCTGAGGCTTCACAGTACTGTTCTTGGGAGAATGTCGTTTCTTTTGGTGAGCAAATTAGTTAGCATGTATTGTTTAGATTTGTCTATTTAATATTTAGTAGTGAACTCTGTTTTATGTTCTCAGTCAGCCATCTAAAACCTTCATAAAATTGGAGCATTGTAAATAACAAAAAAAATTATTCTTGAGTTGTGCTTCAGATCTGAATTACAGACAATTGAGAGATTTGAGTTCAAACTGGAGCTTACCAGCATTTAATTTCTGTTTTTGGTAGACTGTATTTGGAAGACTTCATGGAGAAATGAGAGAGATGAGAGGCAGTGTTCCTTCTAAGTACTTGTAGACTGTGTGCGCGAACAATTTCTTTGTATGCGTAAAAATATTTCTTTGTGAGCACCAATATTAGCACTATTGAATTTTTTTGTGCGCACTTTATTTTGTTGTGTGCGCAGGTTTCATGACCTGTGTGTGTGCGCACACGTGCACAGCTTAGAGGGAACAGTGCTGAGAGGCAATTTATTCATTCACTAAATGGGAAGGACAGCATACGTGTAATTTGGAGCATAAAATCTTTCAAAGCTGGGGCCATTATTATGGTCTTTGAGTACAAGAGGTCAGTGGTGCAACCAAGTGTTTTTGAATAATGTAAAATCATTATGAGTTACTACAATCTGATTTAAACTTCTCTCTGAGGCCCAGAGATGATGGGCAATGGAAAGAGTTTGTTGTACTGTTTATAAATTCCAGTGGAATGGTTGAGGGTTTAAAGCTCTTCATTTGATCACACTGATTCCCATCTGTTGCTCCACCAGTCCTTTCCTCTCCTCTCAGTAATCCTCACTTCAAGTGTAGCACTGCTGTGTAGCACTTTTGACCCCCCCGTCTTGTACCAGTTTGTAAACTTTATATTATCTGCCTCAGTCATCACAAAGAATCATCACACCCATACATGAAACCTTGCAAAATTCTTAAAAGTTTAACGTAAACTGTATCAAATAACTTTCAAACCAAATGCTACAATTACTCAGGTGTCATTCATTGACATCTTGTAGTTGTGTGATTAAATATAACAAATGATAAACAAATCTTGAATTATTGGCCAAATCTCTCTCTCTCTTAAATGCAGTTGATCAAATAAATGTGCATGGTTTTGTAAAATGAAATTCTTTGATTTTGCCAGCTGTGATAGCTCAAATGCACTTGGGCTAATTGAGAGGGACCTCTTCTCTTTCAGATAAAATGTGAAGGTTTTTCAGTCCTGTTAGTCTAGTTTTGGCTAACTAGCAAATGAACTAGGGGGTTTGAATAGACATGTTTTTATGACAAGAAGGCTAGCAAGAACTAAACCGTTAAGTAAGAAGAGAGGTCTATTTGTCCATAATGTTCAGAGATTTGAACATGTAAAGTGTTTAACTACTAAATATTAAACGTTAGGTGTAAGATCATGCTTTTCATTTTTCCACTTCAAGGTGGATTTTTCTGTCTTTTGAGCCAGTCTGGGTTGGCTGGCTTTCTTAAGTATTATTGGAAAATGGACAGCATTTGTGTGTATACCTTACAGAACTACAGTGGGGGGCAAAAGTTAGTTTTAAAATGGGTTTCTGCCTTCATCAGCAAGGATCAAGTGTGAGAGGTAGGAGTTAAGAGTTTAGGAATGTCTCACTGCTAGTATTCTGTTGACACCGCAAGTTTGGGGTACTGTGGCAGTAACTGCCAATCCTAGCAGTGGCTACGTAACACTGTTAATTCAAGCATTGCATGTAACAAAAACTAGTCCCTGAAATTACCTTTTTTACTGGAGAGTTCTTTTGAGTGGTGAGACAATCAGCAATGTTAAAAAATCAAATCTGACCCTCCAAAATCATGAGATTGTCTTTAAAATTGTGAGAGTCTAGGCCACTCATAGGTGCAAATTCAAGAGTTTGTATAGTGATGAAACAGGAGGTAGCGCAGAATGAATTGTTACAGTGGAATTTTATATCATGATTATAGTTTTTCAAAAATTCAAACCACACTTCCTCAAAACAGCAGTTCTTACGATTCTTGTTTGTTCTTCATATTTTGGAAACCTGAACCCGAATAATGTAAATTTGGGAATGCAACTGACTGGATGAAGAGGGAACAGTTCTTGGATTTTCCTTCATATGCAGACCTGCTTCCAGTCCTATATCACTACTACTGAGAATATGACCATCCTGAATGTCAGTGGGATCTCTAGGTCTTGCTAAAAAGAGTGTGACCCAGGGCACAAAAGAGGCAATGCCTGTTGTTCAAATGAGAAGACGTAATGTAGGTTACCCATCCGTTTTCTAGAAACTTTAGTTGATGTAAAATGTTGCATGTACATGAGAGAGAAAGAACACACTTTCCACTGACTCTTTTCTGATGAGGTATTCCCACATGCTACACATACAATACAAAATAAACATTTTGACTAATGGTATTAAAAAAGAAATATTGTTCGTAGTTCTTAAGTTTACCATTACAAGTAAACAAGGCATTTAACACCTTTTTTTGTTCTAATCTATTTTTTATATTTCTTGCCTTCTCTTCCTTGCTTCGATTTTTTTTTTCCCCCCCAGGTGTCTGCCTTATTTTTTAGTATGTGTGGGTTTGTTTCACTTTTTGGGCTCCTTTCCCTGGCTGCAGCTGCTGCTGCCTCCTCCTGAAGGTTTTTTCATGTTAATCCTACCTTTCTGTAGATTTGCCCTGCTTCATGTGGGAATAGAGTAGCAAACATGAAGGAGACAGAATGTTTGTCATTTTCACTATGCTGCTTCCATTGCACTTGGAGATTAGTGGGTAGGAAGAACTGATCTTGTCAGTTTCAAATTTTGCTCCCTAATGGCATTAAAAGTCCACAGAGTCAGGGATCAAGGACGTCTTGAGTGTCAGGAGCTACCTAGCCTTCTGTAAATTAGTACTTTATTAACTTTCCACACAAATAGAATGCAAATTGCTTTTACTTCTTTTGACTTTGTTTTAGAATGTCACTGCTGTAATCAGATTTGGAAAAGGATTGCTATCCTCAATGTCTTCTATCTGAAAGAGATGATGGATGCACTGTTCAGATATATGGCAACTAGATTTTGATAACAGGAGGGGAGTATTGTGAGTTGTGACAAGACGTCTGTGCTTCCTAACAAATTGTGGAAGTACTGGATGACTTCATTTCTCTAGGCACTAAATTGTTGTCAACTGTGCACAATCACTGTGGTGCCAGTCAGATGTCTTAAAAAGAATAGGTTTAGTACCCTTATCCATGTGTAGGGTCTGGAGGAGGAAAAAAGATTAAGTACACAAGTGTGAATCTATCAAACTTGAGTACTTAACAATTTTTTAGTATGGATCTGAAATGTACATTGCCTAAGCAAGACGTCAGGAGGCTGGAGGAATTTCATGGGGTAGCCAGTGATGGCTATTGGGTATAGGATGAATTGACTTGATCAGTAATAGGGATGCGTCATTGGAAACTGACTTCAAGAGGACTGAAATTTGTCAGTGGCCAACACCAGCTGGCCCATTTTGATCCTGAGACCTGCCTTTGAGACAGTCCCGGCATCTCAAGCTGTGAAGGTCGGACTAGAGATCAGGAGATTAACCTGGCTGTACCAGATGAGAAGTAAACCTGTGGAGCACTTAGGTACCTGGAATAAAGCTATACAATATGATCATAGACTCTCAGTGCTAGATACCTCTTCTGTCTAAGCTTGTTGTTGAGGAGAATATTGTGGTGAACTTGTTTCTGGAGATTTCCCCCTTTTGCACGTCCAGAAACCACTCTCCCAACAAATATTAGATTTGGTTGTTATAAGATGGGGTTTCCTCTTTCAGAGAGAGTTTTTAATGCCATGTATAGTAGCTTGTGTCACATTTGCCTTTATAAAACTCCATTGTCAGTTGCTTGTAAGATTGTTAATTTGTAAACATTCAGGATGAAATTTTCCATGCTCAGTGTGTATCACAGATTGATTTTAATTTTTTAAGTTTCTTCAACTGTGGTTCATCTGTTTCTAAGAATGAGATTGGGCAAAATACTTTGTGATGTTCATCTTTTAAAAATATTTTTGCACACCTTCCCTTTCAAAAGATCTGGCGCTCCCATGCTTTGGAGCAGGGACTTGAAATTTGGTAGAGGGTTGCCTTTCTGCTAGGAATGTGCCTTTTGTTGTTCTTGTGAAAAAGTGCCCAAATTCGACCAGTAAGCCTTCAAGCAATTTTAATTTACACATGCTGAGTAGAAATTTGTTAGGGATGTGTCCATACTGCTGGGGCTGCAAAAGGGAGTGCAGCTGGATCAATTATGTGGGCTGCAAACTGAAGGCGCACTTAGTCAATCCAGAAAGTGCTCTCCAGTAACTGCAATAAATCCACCCTTTCTCCCGGCCCTGAAAAGAGTAAGGCTGCATTGACTGGAAGGTGTCACCTGTCCATGCAGTGCACTGGAGATGCTGTTGTATGGCAACGTAAGTAAGTTGTTGGGAGACATGCAAGCTACATAATCTGAAGATTGTGTGCATTGAGAATGCTCTAGCCTGAAATCAAGGGGTATGGGAGACTGGGAACAAAGAATTGGATTGTGGGAAGCAGGGGCATCACAGGTCCCAAAAATCTCTTGGGGCTTAGGCCCCGCCTGTTGCAGTGCTGATTCCACCCCCTTGTTCCGATCCAGCCCCGGTTTCTTAGTCAGGGACAGAGGCCAGATCCAGCTCCTGCTTGGGGTCAGATCCAGCAGCCCCAAGTTCCCAGCTGGGGTTGGGGCTCCTGCCTTGGCCGTGGTGGCCCGGCCCTGCAGTGCTAGCTGGGATCGGGGCCGGAACTTGGGGCACTGGTGCTGGGACTGGGAGCTCATGCCTTCTGTGCCCAGCACCACCAATGCCCATGGTGGGAAGAAAGTGTGGAGACAGACACAAGGAATCAGGCTTGGTGGGAATGGAGACAGGGAGGGTCTTTGACCACTAAGAAATGCCCACTTCTAGAACCTCGAAAGGAAGATTCCTGAATCTCAGCTTTCCTCTGCTACCAGTGGATGGCTGTCCCTGGCAAAGAGTGCAGTGACTGTTCGACATCAAGGATGGCAGCCTACTATAACTGCTGTCAGTTACTTTGTTAGCTAAAGTGACAGGGATCCATGCTGTACATCTAAAGATTTCAGCACTGCTGGTGACCATGTAGTGTCATATGATTCCATGTTGTGGGCTATCTTTTTTTAAATTTAGGAAATTGCTTTTACACACACCTATGTTAAAATGATGTTGAGGTTGGTGGTTCAGTCTTACGTCAGCTCTCTCGTACATTTGCATTATGATACAATCTACCAGATTCCTTGTTTGTTTTTATTTTAAATACAAGGTCATGTGCTTTGTTTCCCCACAGGATCCCTTCTTTATTCTGTGCAAAGGATGAATTGTGATATGGGGTTCAATTCATAGGTTTGTAAGGCTAGAATTGACCATTCCATGATCTAGTCCAGAGGTGTCAAACTCATTGAATGCGGGGGACCACATTGGAGGGCAGGACACCTGACATGGGCCACGTGTCTGCATGAGCTCCCCAAACCTTTTACCCTTCCCCTGCTGTGCAGCCAGACCACCCTTTCCTCTTCCCTTTCCACTTCCTCTACCACATGTTGGCAAGCAATCAGCCACAGGAAGGCTGCTTCTCCTGGCTCCAGCTCCTCTGCCCACTTACTGTCAGTCATTCAGTATGCTGGCCTCTGATTGACTCGTTCCCATGTGGGACCCACCTACTTTTTCCTTTTCTTATTTGTGATTCGTGCAGTGTGCAGTCAAAATAGCATGCTGACTGACTGACACCTGACTGACAATGAACAGTTGGGGTGGAGGGCAGTGTCGTGGCTCTCTGGGAGTTTGGCCTGGCCTTCTGTGGCTGAGACTCTGGTTGGATGGCAGACCACAGCAGAGCTGAGCCAGGAAAATGCTTCCTTTGTTTCTTTGTGCTGAGACTCAGATCATGTGAGTGAGTCAGAAGCATGCTTAGCTCTGCTCTGCCTGTGGCTGCCTGTCTTTGCTGTTCACAGCTGCTGCAGAGAACTCCCGGGAGCAGCCCAGGCAGCAGGTCTGTGGGCAGGGTCAGTGAATGGGGCGGGCCGGATGTGGCCCATGGGCTGTATGTTTGATACCCCGATCTAGTCTGACCTTAGTAATTTTACTGGGTTACCCTTCCATTGGGCATGATAACTTATATTTGCCTAACACATGATTCAGAAACTTGAAGGACAGAAGGGGTCCTTAGAATAATCTAGTCTGACCTTCATATTGCAGGTCAAAGAACCTCACCAGCCCAATCCAGTAAGAGCCTTGTAATCTCTAACTGAAGTGACATCTTGATTTAAAGACTTCAGGAACCTCCAATGTCTCTGCCAATGTGACTTGGAGGAAAATGCCTTCCCAACCCCAAGTATGGTGATCTTCCATAAAGGCATCTAGATTTAAGTTGAAGACATCAAGAGATGGAGAATCCAGCACTTCTCCTTAGTAGTTTTAAAACCCATTTAAAAGTTTATTTGTTTCTGATTTGGATTTGTCTGGATTTAACTTCTAGCCATTAGTTCTTGTTATGCCTTTCTCAGCTGTTAGTATCTGCTGTTTTCTTACTGTGAAAGTTTGGATGTACCAAGTCATTTCTTGATTTTTTTTTTTTTTTTTCTGTTTGCATTCTGTTTCTTACTATGCCATTTTATGTTTTAACCACTCCAGTTGTTTTTATGGCTCTTCTCTGCGTCCCTTCCAGTTTTAAAAAAAAATCATTTTAAAAGTGTGAGCAACAGACATGGATACAGTATTCCAATATCTGTCCCACCAAAGATGTGTACAGGGGGTAAAATCACTTCCCTGCTGCTCCTCCTCCTCTTCTGTTTATACATCTAAGAATTGCATCAGCCTTTTTTGCCATAGCATGGCAGTGGGGGGATCATGTTGAGTTGCTTGTCCACTGTGACCGTTAAATCCTTTTCAGAGTTGTAGTAACCTTGGGGAGGAAAGGATTAACACCATGGTCAGTGAATCCCAGGGGAGCCAATAGAAACACAGTACAGGTTTTTTAATTGAAGCAGCAGTACCTGCCTGTTTCCTGTTTGGTGAGAAAAGAGCTCCTGGAAGGATCAGGATGAGGCCAGGGAGCAGAGGTAGCTTTTGGGGTATGCGAAGCAGATGACTGCCTAGGGCCTCCGAGCAGCAAAGGGCCCCTTCACCTACCCCAAAAGCAATGTCGGCCTCCCACCCTGCCAGATATGTGGCAGGGCTGGGGGCCAGGGCTGGCAGCAGGGGGGTGGGGCTCTGTGGGGAGGTGAGACCCAGGGCCGGTTGAGCTGTGGGAGCCCAGGTGCTGGGGAGTGTGGTGTAGGGCAGAGTGCGCTGTCCCAGAGGCAGGGCTTCTGCACGGCCCCGGGGACAGCTACTCCATCCCTAGGGGCTGGGTGCGCCAGCCTTGCCCTATGCCTTTGGCAGTGGAGGGTTGGTGACCATGGCATGGCACCGGGACCATTTTCTGAGGCCCCTGGCTGGGTGCTGGGGCCATGGAGAGACCCGGCCACAGGGAGAAGGGGCTGGTGGGGAAGGGGATTGGGGCCCTTGGGGCTGCAGGGGGAGCCAGGATGCCAGGACCGCAGGGGTGTTTTGGGGCCCGTGGCAGATGGAGCAGGCTTGTCCTGGGAGCCAAAACCATGAGGGGGGTTGAGGTGTCATGGCTGCAGGTGGGCACAGAGGATGGGCCGGGGGCCATCAGTGGGGTGCTGGGGCCATGGGGGAAGTGCATGGGGGGTCGGGATGGTTGGAGGTGTGGAGCTGGGGTGGTGGTGGGGAGTTTGGGGGGCCTATGGAGGGTGCTGCATTGGGCCTTTGCCTAGGATTCCCAATTGCCCAAGGCCACCTCTGCCAGGGAGGAGGGCCTGGAGGATCTGGCATCATCCATGCTCAAGATAGGCTCAAGTCTGTAACTGAACATGCGTGAGTAGAAGAGGGAATATTTAGCTAGAATCAGTCAGGTTATTTTAGTTTTTAGTTTTTTCCGGATTCCTCTGTGCTGAGCACATGTACCCCTTCCCACTACCCTGTAACTAAGTTAAATCCTAGAGAAGCAATTCTGTGTTTCTTATTTATTCTTTTTAATTAAGGATTTTACCTTTTTAAAGTAAGCTCTGGTTCTGTGTCCTAAAAGGCAATAGGTTTTGTGTGTGTGTATCCCAAGCTGTGCAGCAAACTCCTAAAGGGGATTCTGTCCAATTTTCGGCTGATACCTCAGCTGGGGTTCAATCACTGTCGTGAGGGAGGAATAAAAGTTAGTGAGGGCAGCTCACAGGAAGAAATTCCCATGTGCACCTTCCTGGGTTTTCGAGAGGTTTTTGTATTTGGATGGTGGCAGCAATACCATTCCGAGGCCAGGAAGTTGGTGGCCTTGGAGAGTTTTTAGACGAGGCTCCAGGACCAGTGGGTTTTAAAGCCTCTTGCAGGCCCCCACCTTCTGCACTCAGAGTGCCAAAGTGGAGAAACAGCCTTGGCAAGAGTCATTGCTTTCTAGGATACACTTTGCCTTCTCACATCATTGTTGACTTTCAGTTGATATAAGGATGAAGTCTGCCAGGGGAAAAGTCACTGATGAGACTTAAGATGGCTGAGGAGTCCAATCTGTGCTCTAGTTTTCTTCACATATTTCACAGGCGGTTGCTTGAAGAGAACACAACTGCTGGCCAGGATGCTGTGTACTTTCCTTCCTTAGCCTTCTGAGCAAGGTGATTCTCTTCAGAACAAGCTGAGGCTTGATATCTGATGTGATGCCATTGCAATCTGTTGCCAGCCAGCTTCTCAGTGCCTTCTTTCTAAAGATACATTTCTAGGGTACGCTTGTAGCATTTCCTCTGTTCCCCGTGGGTTTCCTTATGAGTAAGTTGAGAAAAGAGAACTAGCTTCAGAGACAAGTATCAGTCATTCACACCTAATAACCAGCTTAGTGAAGTTGATGTGTCATAGTCTTTGCCTCAACACTGATGCCATTAGCTTGAACGAGAAAGCTGGCATTAGTACGACAACCTTCATATCTGATATGGAGACTCTTCATATGGCAGTGCTGTTGGTGCCACTCCAGGCACTTAAGATGGTTTCAGTATGTGACCCATCTCTATCACCCATGAAGAAGAGGAGGGATGATACTGCATTGTAGACTAGGATCTTAGTTTCTGTTTGTAGATCTCTGTCAGTGAAGACTTGAGGGAATAACATTCCAAAGGATCCCACGCCACAATGGATCTTTTGCTTGATCTCTACACCAAGGCTGACCATCTGGGAGAGCTACCAAGGGAAGTGAAATACACGGTGTTTTCCAGGGGATCATTGCCAATGACAATTTGTGGGATAAAGGGATCAGCTTGTGCTCAGATTGGCTGGTGGAGCATCTTAGTCTTCCTGGTGTCGAGAGAGTGTCCTGAGGTATGATTGATGCCTGATAAGAGATCTAGGATGGATTGCAAGTTGGCCTCAGAGTCTGCAAGGATAACACAATCATCAGCATACTGAAGGACAGTAATGACAGTCATGGTGATCTTAGTTTTTTGATGAAGATGCAACAGATTGAAAATGTAGCCATCCGTATGATGATTGGTCCAAATTCCAGAGAAAAGATGGTCATGAATGCAAATCAAGATTATGACAAGATAGAGAGAAAAGGGTTGGGACAGTAACAGACCTGCTTCACACCAGTATGGCTGATCAACAGGTCCATTTCTAATCCATTACAGAGGACAATGAAGTAGCCATCACAAAGTAGCCTGAGAACACAAGTTAACTTCAGTGGACAACCAAACCTGGACAGGCATGATCCATAAAACTTCATGATTGATGGAATTAAAGGCTGTAGTTAGGCTAACAAATGCCATAAACAATGGCTGGTGTTCTCTGCACTTCTCTTGGATTTGTTGCACAACAAAAGTCATGTAAGTGGTCCCCAGAGAAAGTCTGAAACCTCATTGAGGTTCTTGAAGGATGTCTTTGGCAAGAGAGAGGAGATGGTTCAGAAGGAGGCAAGCAAAGATCTTCCCAGCAATAGAGAGGAGGGCAGTACCTCAGTAATTCCCACACTTGACTTGTCTCTTTTCTTAAAAGTGATAACAGTTCTGGCATTCTTTGTCATGTGCATTTCCTCATTAACTCAAATTCTAGTAAGGAATTGATGAAGTTTTTGCTTCAGTTCTGTTCCAGCAACTTTGCTGATATAGGCTTTGAGGCTGCCTCAGAAGGTTTTTTCCAAGCAACAAATTCTATTTATGGGCCAAATTTAAATGGTATAATCCCTTTATGATTTCAGGATAGCTCCACCCTTCTTAAGGACAAAGTACCCCATAAAGCAATGTCAGAAGGAGTGCTTCGAGGGATTACCAAGCTGTAATCTCAAGTCTGAAGTCTCAGCTGCCACCATCAAGTCTGTTCCTCGGCCTCCATTAATAGAACCTTTTCCAGTGCTCTATCTTCTGAGGAAGTTTGGCGTGCCACCTTTCAGACTAGAAACAACAAGATGCCAGGACCAGATGCATCCCACCTCACATACTTGTACATCAGGGATGTCAAAAGTGACCTGGAGGCCAAATGCTGCCCACACACCTTTTCCTTCCAGCCCTTGGCAGTGCTCTGTGGGACTGTAGTCTCTCCCTGAGAGGAGAGAATATGGTCTCACATACCCAGCACTCCACAATGCCATGAGAGTGTCAAGTCTTGTGACATCACGGAGTGCTGGGTAGGCAATACTACTCTATGAAAGAAAGGGAGAGGTAATGTGGAGTGCAGTTTTGCATACACAGTACTATGCGATGCCAGGAGAGTGCCATAGTATTTTGATTCATGGTATGTACAGCCCACTTGAAGTATATTTAGGTCAAATCTGGCTTGCCATAGAAACCCCTGCTGTAGATACAGTCTGTATTGCTAGTTCCTAGATGGTGTGAGAAGTAAACCCCCAGCCAAACTAGAGCTCCTCACTCAGGTGCTGCAAGGAGGGAGACCTCAGGCATGCAGTAGCAACCTGTCACTAAGCAGAGCCTGGGTGAGAACCCCAGGCTTGCATATTTCCACAACCCCACTATAGCTACAGATCAGTCTGAGGAACAAAGCTAGCTGGTCAGGAGCCCTCAAACTGACCTTGCAGTGTATCAGACTCAAACCCCAAGCTCTTCTGGTTCCTCCCCCAGCCTTGCCTGAGATCTATCCTTACCTCCCCTGCACTAGCCTTGCTCCAGCCTTTCCTCCAAACCCTTGACCCTGACTAGCCAGTTTCAACCTCCCACATGCCTATGACTCTGGCTCCAGTATCAAATTGGCCTGTCTTTGGACTCTGACCACCTAGTTCTGACTTCTGGTCTGTGTCTTGACTCTGCCTATGGTTCTGATCCTGATTTGTCTACATTCTGATCTCAGTTTTGGCCTTGGCCTGCACCTGGGTCTTGATTCCAAGACCAGCCTTGGCTCAGGCTACACTGTATGCCTAGCCATGACCCACACTTAAGCCCCAAGACCTGATTATTGGAGGCAGCGTCTGACAGCATGTGTGTATACCTTGACTTTAGCAAAGCTTTTAATATAGTTTCCCACATCATTCTTGTCAGCAAGTTAAAGAAGTGTGGGTTGGATGTGTGCACTGTAAGGTGGATAGTGAACTGGCTAGATCAACGGTTTCAGTGTGTAGGAATCAACGGCTCCATGTCTAGATGGCAACCGGTAATGAGTGGTGTGCCCCAGGGATCTGTCCTGGGGCCAGTTCTGTTCAACATTTTCATTAATGATCTGGATGATTGCACACTCGGAAAGTTTGCAGATGACACCAAGCTGGGGGGAATGGTAGACACGCTGAAGGGCAGGGACAGGATTCAGGGAGACCTAGACAAATTGGAGCAGTGGGCCAGTAGAAATCTCATTAGGCTCCACAAAGAGAAGTGTGAAGGCCTGCACTTGGGACAGAAAACCCCCATGCACTGCAAGAGGCTGGGGAGTGATCAGCGAAGTGGCAACACTGTAGAAAAGGATCTGGGGGTCATGCTGGATGGGAAGCTGGATATGAGTCAGCAGTGTGCTCTTGCTGCCAAAAAGGCCAATGGCATACTAGGCTGCATCAGAAGAAGTGTTGCTAGATCAAGGGATGTGATCATTCTATTCTATTCAGCACTGGTGAGGCCACATCTGGAATACTGTGGCCAGTTTTGGGCTCCTCACTGCAAAAAAGACATGGACAAATTAGAGTCCAGCAGAGGACAACAAAAATGATCAAGGGGCTGGAGCATAAGACCTATTAAGGAAGACTGAAGGAACTTGACTTATTTAACCTGCAGAAGAGAATACTGAGGGGGGATTTGATAGCAACCTTCAACTACTTGAAGGGATGCTCCAAGGAGGATGGAGCTTGACTGTTCTCAGTAGTAACAGAGGTCAGAACAAGGAGCAGTGGTTTCAAGTTGCAGCTGGGGAGGTCAAGGTTGGATATTAGGAAAAAGTTTCTTACTAGGGCTACACAGGGAGGTGCTGGAATCTCCGTCTTTGGAGATGTTTAAGACCCAGCTGGACAAAACTCTGGCTGGGATAATTTAGTGGGAGTGGTCCTGCTTTTTTGGCAGAGGGTTGGACTAGATAACCTTATGAGGTCCCTTCCAAGCCTATCACTCTGTGATTCTATGTATTTTGTTTGAAGAGGCCCGGCTTACAGAGTAATCCTGGTTGTTCTCTATGATTGACCTGTCTTCCTCATTGCTAATAAAACTTGAAGATGACACACAAGACTGGTGGGCAGGTAAATAATGATTTTCCTTACTTCTGGATCATTGATAAAAACAGCCATCCTTTCTCTCACCCCTCTCCCCCATCCCCAACCCCTCAGGGTCCGTGGGCTTGGGCTCCAATTTAAGCCTAAATATGTGTGTTGCAGTTTTATAGCCCGGAAGACAGCCCTTGGGCTGGAGTCAGCTGTGGGTGACTAACTGAAGCATAGACATGCCCTCTGAAAGACAGAGGACAGAACCCAGGGGGCCTTTAAATATGTTTCAAGTGCAGTTTAAAATAAACTTATGGTTGACTGAATTCCCTCACCCTGGCCATTAAATGAAAATGAAAGACCTCAACTAGCATTACTGTGCTGCGAAAACTATTTTTTAGTGTACACTGTTTACCACGTCTGATCTTTGTTTGAATGGGGCAGTCACCCAAGAAAAAATGCATCCCCTCTGAGGAGGCCTCTAAATACAATCTCTTGCAATTTTATAATGTCAGATTCCATTACCTGGTTTTGTATTGTTATTGGAATGGTTATGAGGCTCTATCAATTGAGATGTTGTTTGACATTTGTCCTGTAGTGTTAGATACTGATCTTTTCCTTTGTATTCCAAGTATTTTGTGAATAGTGTCCTCAGTCAAATGCAAATTGTTTATCTAGTCTTAGTTTAAGCCGTGACTGAAGAAAAGTAGAAAATGCATAATTAGCTGCCTATAGCAAAATGAAGAGGTACCACACCATATCAAGTATTTAATTAATATTCTTCCATTCCAGAGTTCTGTTACCTTTGGAACTTTGTGCCTTATTGCATTATTTCAGAAGATTAAGGTTGCCCTTTCTATTTTTGCCTTTCAACACATGCTTGCTTGACTTGTCATCAGTGCATGCAGCTAGTCTGTTGGTACTGATGTGTATTACTCCATGCTGAAATGCCCATAGCATGGGTGGCCAAACTTGCAGAACTCAAGAGCCACATAAGTGGATTATTAAACCTTTGAGAGCTGCACTGAGGTATATAACCACATATTTTTACCTACTCCAAAATTACTAAGCTTAAAATTCATTGTGTACTTTAATTTTATTGTAAAAATAGGGCAAATATTGATCCTAATAATGTCAGATTTTAATAATTGTTTAAGGTTACCATGAAACTAGGCCTATACAGTAAAAACTTAGCTGTCAGTAGGGGTAGAACACTACAGGCTTGTGGCAAGTCTTTTTAAATTCTGGGCAGTAACTTTTCAATGCAGTAGGTAAAAGCTCTCTCAGATGCTGCTCTCTAACAGTTGCACAATGTTTTGAATTTCATTGTGGAATACAGTGCTTCACAGAAGTAAGTTGTAGATTATTTTCAATTTTTGGCACTTTGGGTTTTAAACTTTTCTCCTTTGTATTTTCATTTCTTAGTTTTTTTCACGTCATGTTTAGGAATTGTGAAACATGATTTTATTGTAACAACGAGTAAGCTGCATTAGGGCCTATAAGAAAATCTAAACATGCCACGGCTTCTCTGACCATGTCGCGCTTCCCTCTCCCACCCCTGCCATCTCTGACTATGCTGCTGCTTCTCTGCTCTCCCCGACCATGACACACTTCTTCCCCCCCTCCCCACCACGACAACGACCATGCCCCTGCTTCCGTGCCAACATTTCTGCCAGTAAACTTGTTCACTAAAATACTCATGGACAGTGAAGACAAACGGTCTGAGGACTCAATCAGACACAATTAATTTTAAAATGAGAGTAATAGTAAGGGAAAACACTGCTCTCATCTTAATCCTGTGAAGAGATGCACACCGGGAAACCTTTTCAACTGTTCAGAATCACAACAGATCAATGAGAATTTATGGGGACATGAAATGCAAGATCAGAGCCTGTTCCAGTAAGTGCTTTGAGTCTATGCACAGAAGATGCTATGGAAAAAAACCCATTGAGTTTATTCAGTTTGGGGTCAGGCCCTGTATAAATTCTAAATATCAATATTTGATTTTTATAATGCAAAGTAAAATCTTTATTAGTGAGAGATTTTTTTCAGAAAGTTTACAACATAATCTTCCATCCTCAGCCTTTCACAACAATTACTCTCTAGTCTAATTGGCTCAGATACTCAGAGTTGTTCATGAAGACTGCATTGAAATATAAATGGAGTTTGACTGTACAGTAAAGAAGAGTTAATACATGTTGAATGGTATTTAATCAGTGGAGGGAAGTATAGTGCTGCTATTGAACTTTACAGTGAATGTAAATTATCTTGGTAATTGACTTAGTTATATTAATTAAAATTTATTGTAAAATAAATGTTCTAGCAGTTCTTTCTGCAAACAGATGACATACAGATGTCTCAGGCACACTTGTCAAAAGGACTTAAGGAATTTTTTTCTAAAACCAATTTTCAGTAGTGGTGGTCTATCCTAAGTCTAAATCATTTTGCATGCTGAAAAAGAACCATGATCCATAATAAGCACTTGTAACATTCTTTAAATTAATAGAGGTTTTTTTTAATAACCTTTTGAAAGTAGTCAGTGGTTCTTCTTCGAGCAGTGCTCCCGACTTTTCCACTTCAGGTGTTTGCGTACCATGACACCCCAGACCGGAGATTTTTACGTAGCAGTGGCTCAGGCAGCGGGCAGCTGACAGCGGTGCTCATTTTCCCACCCTTGATGACGTCAGCCGCTCACTCTGCCCGCTGCAGCTCCTCCTCAGTTCCTTTCTACCGCCTTGGACTCCAGACAGAGTCTGCGGTAGCTCCTAACAGAGATCACTTCTAACTCTCTCAGAAGAAAGAAACAACACAGACCTTTTTAAAAAACAAACAAACAAACAAAAAACACACAAAAAACCAACCAAACAAACACAACAGCGAGACCAGCGCTGTGCCGAATTCATCCAGCTTTAAGCCCTGTGAGTCATGTAATAAGGCAATGCCTGCCTCAGATGGCCGCAATGTCTGCATAAAGTTCCTGGGAGAAGGATATCTCTCCCAAAAATGCCAGCACTGCAGGAATCTGACACAAAGAACCAGAAAAGAGTGGGAGCGTAAGCTCAAACTGCTGTTACTAGAGGGCTCTCTCTGCCCAGCATCAGACCCTGGTGCCTCTCCTCACAGTGCTGAGGGAGCACACAAGTGCGGGTCTGCTGCCTCCTCTCCTGTCCCAAGGAAAAAGTCCAAAGGGCCTGAGGCTCAAACAAAAACCCACCAGCATAACTTTGGGCAGGCATCTGAGAACCCGGCGGCTGCTGAGCATAAAAAGCATAAAAGCAGCCGCGCACCGACGGCACTGCTTCAGCAACAAACGCAGCTGCCATTTGTCACGGCGCCAAACTCTGCACCGCCGCTTACGGTGCCTTTCATACCGGCACCAGCACACTCAAGCGCAGTAGCAGCACCGTTCCCCGCACCACTGACCACAAGTACACCAGTACCGAACCTGGCGTCGCGGGTGCAGTCGCTGACCCCCTTCCCCCGCCTGCCCCACTCCAGTGCAGTCATTAACACTGCAGCCAGCAGTTGCACAGGCATTACCTCTAACACCAGATAAGATTGGTGAGGGATCCTTCCCCGCAGCCATTACACACCAAACATAAGGAAAAGGCAAAGCATTTGTGGCTGGCTGAGGACCTGACAATTCACTCCTCACCCATGTTGCCCTTATTTCAGACAGACTCGTCAAACACAGGCCCACCATCGTCACCATCAAGGGGTTCTGGCGCGTCGGAGTCATCGAGCCCTGCGCCAAGTCAGCCACCTCTGCAACAGGTGCCTCAGGCAGCAAATGGCAACGCTAATTTCACTCTGCCTTGGCCATATCTTCCATGGATGATGTACCCTCAGCAGAGTATAAACTATGTACCATGGCAGCCACATAATCTGCCATTTCCACCCAATGGCCCATTTCCAGTGCTATTAAATGCTCCGCCTCAGCCTCTACCAACAGCAACTGCTATACCAACCACTTCAATGACAAGTACGGATGATCTTCCAACGCATACTCCTCTTCAGGGCAAAAACGATGACAGCAAACAGTTCAGGGAGTCGTTTAAAAGGGCGGCTGAAACCGTGGAGATCTTGTTACAAGAGACTCATCCTACACACCACAGGTTATGTAAGATCCTACAGACAACTGTGTCTCATAGATTAGCTCTCCCTATGGGCGAAGGGATTATGGAACCTGCAAATGAGATCTGGCAGATGCCAGCGTCAGCACTCCCTTCTGACAAACGGGCGGACGAGAAATACTTCGTTACGCCCAAGGGGAATGAGTTCCTATTTACTCATCCCCAACCGAATTCCCTGGTAGTGGAGGTGGCAAATCATAGAAACAGACAGACAAACTCTAAGTTTACCTTTAATAACAGAGAAGACAAGAAACTGGATGTACTGGGAAAGAAGGTGTACACATTGGCAGCATTGCAGCTGAGAATAGCAAACTATACAGCTCTGCTAGTCAGTTATAATCATGACATCTACATCAAGCTCCATGATTGCCTTAATTTTATTGCACAAGATAAACACGAGCAGTTTAATATTCTCATTATGGAGGGCTTACTAGCAGCCAGGACAGCCCTCCAAACCGCTCTGGATGCGGCTGATATCGCTGCCAGGATTCTTGGAACTGCTGTGGTAATGTGACGCTCTTCATGGCTCCAGGCAGCAGATCTTCCTAAGGAGATGCAAAGGACCATTGAAGATCTTCCTTTTGACAAAGATCACCTGTTTGAGAAAACAACGGATCAGGTCATGCATGGTATGAAAGACTCGAGAGCAACCTTGAGGACACTGAGGATCTGTACCCCACAGTATAGACACAGGTTTTATAAGAACCAGCCTGCCAATTATAAATACACACAGAGTCAATCCAACCAGAGGGGAGACTCCTATGGGAACAAAGCTAGACAGCCACACAGGGGCAAACAGGGATCCCAACCTCACCAAACATCACAACCTGGCAACTTGAAACATCAGTTTTGATGGTCAGGTCGAGGGAAAAACCAGTTCGCAGGCTTTAAATCATACACAAACACCATCTTACAACTTAATCTTCAGAAACAGACTACAGCCATTCCTTCAATACTGGAGGCAAATAACATCAGACAAATGGGTCATCGAGATCGTTCAGTGTGGCCATACCGTCCCATTCATCTCCAAACCCAAAACCCAACCCCCCTCCCCATCCCTCTTCAGGGACCCCGCTGATGTACAACACCTCAGGGCAGAGAGCCACCATCTACTACAAATAGGGGCCATCGAAGAGGTCCCAGTCAAGCAGAGGGGAAAGGGATTTTACTCGGTGTATTTCCTAATGGAGAAAAAGATGGGGGTTGGAGACCAATACTCAGTCTCAGGTGACTCAACAGACATGTCCAAGTAAAAAAGTTCAAGATGGTGACCTTGAGCAGTATACTTCCTGCCCTCCAACAGTCCGACTGGTTAGTGTCCCTTGACCTAAAAGATGCATATTTCCATGTGTCCATCTGTCCACCACACAAAAGGTTCCTATGTTTCCAATTCCTACAGATTCTCTATCAGTACACAGTCCTTTTGTTTGGGCTATGCACAGTGTCCAGAGTTTTCTCCAAACTCATAGCTCCAGTGATAGCAGTCCTACGCAGGAGACACACAGAGATATTCCCGTATCTTGACGATTTCTTAATAAAGGCCTCCACGCAACAACTAGTAACCCAGGATGTACAAATCACAACCAAACTCTTCCTGACACTAGGCCTAAACATAAATTACAACAAATCAAATCTGTCTCCAACACAACAAATACATTTCATTGGAGCACGAATCGATTTAATTAGTAACAAGATCATTCCTACCTGCCAACAGACTTTACAATCTATAATACCTGGCATTCAACATTCAGAGCTCACCCATCGTTTCAGCCCACACAGTGATGAGAATGTTGGGGCACATGGCAGTGACCACCTATCTGGTGAACAACGCAAGGTTACTCATGCGTCCACTACAACTCTGGTTTCTTGCTCGTTTCAAATGTGTGAAACACCCCACCAAAACTCTTAGCCATCCTGCGTATGATCAAGAATTCAGTGTCCTGGTGGATGAACCAGAGCAGTCTGACGCAAGGGGTCCCTTTCATCCCACCTCAACCACAAACTGTGATCACAACAGATGTATCACTCCTAGGATGGGGATCATACTGTCAAGAACAACTCACCCAAGGCAAATGGTCCCTGTTGGAAAGGACACTACATATCAATCTGCTTGAGCTAAAAGTGGTTCGGAAAGCGTGTCATCGCTTCCTCCACCTGATAGCAGGGAAGGTAGTAACAATCCGCACAGACAACATATCATGGATGTTTTACATCAATCAACAGGGCGGTACCAGGCCACACTCCCTTTGCCTGGAGGCAATGACTCTTTGGGATTGGTGCATCGACCATGGAATTTCCCTTCGCGCAGAATATCTCCCAGGCAAGGAGAATGTACTAGCAGAGTCATTAAGTTGCTCATTCCCGGATCACGACGAATGGGAAATTCGGGATGACGTCATACAAGCCATCTTCGCCAGGTGGGGCTTCCCAACAATGGACCTATTTGCCACGTCAGACAACAAGAAATGCAGTCGCTATTGCTCCCGAGCGGGAATCGGCCCAAATTCCAGTGGAGGTGCATTCCTTATCTACTGGGGAGGTACACTCCTTTACGCCTTTCCACTGATTCCAATGATTCTTCGCACGCTCCACAAAATCCGGCAAGACAGAGCGACTGTAATCATGCTAGCTCCAACCTAGCTACGCCAAACATGGTATTCGCTACTTATAAAGATGTCCAAATTGCCTCCGATCACCTTACCCCTGGTACAGGATCTGTTGTCCCAGAACCACGGGGCTCGTATCCACACTTACCTGGACAGACTTCACCTAACTGCATGGAACCTCGATGGTTCAAGGATTGGGAGCTCCAGTGTTCTGAGCAAGTGCGCAACATCCTGCTGAATAGTAGAAAGCCATCCACAAGGGCTACTTACCTGCAAAAATGGACCCGATTTTCCTTTTGGTGCAATCAGCAAGCGCTACGGCCTGTTGAGGCTCCCATTCCGGTTATCCTGGAGTACCTGTTGCATCCGCAAAGCAAAAATACCACAATTAACATGATTAGAGTACTCCTGGCGGTTATCTCTACTTTCCATGACCACATAGATGGAACTTCAATATTTGCTCACCGAATCATTAAGGAGGTTCATACAGGGACTACATAACTTATTCCCTCAGGTCCAGCCACCGGCGACACCGTGAGACCTTACCTTAGTGTTGAAGGATCTGATGAGGTCACCATTCGAGCCATTGGCCACTGCATCACTGCTCCATTTGTCCGTGAAAGTGGCGTTCCTCGTAGCAATCACGACAGCTAGGAGAGTCAGTGAATTGGCGGCGCTAATGGCTTACCCACCTTACACAATCTTCTAAAAGGACAAAGTTTCCCTATGCTTACATCCAAAATTTCTACCTAAAACGTCAACATCTTTCCATCTCAACCAAGTGATACTTACCTGTTTTCTATGCAAAACTGCATTCCACGGCGCAGGAAAGGGCACTTCATACCCTGGACGTCAGATGTGCATTAGCGTACTATCTGGAAAGAACCAAAGAGTTTAGGAAATCAGCACGGTTGTTCGTGTCCACTGTTGAACACTCAGAGGGACAACTGATTCCAAACAAAGAATATCGAGGTGTATTGCATCTTATATCCGCACGGCATATTTGATACACCAAGCAACCCCACCTGACACAATCCGCCCTCATTCCACCAGATCCATGGCATCGTCCATAGCTTTCCATACCAAGGTTCCACTCCATGTAATCTGTCAAGTGGCTACCTGGGCTTCCAATGACATCTTTGCCAAACACTATACGTTGGAATGTATTACAGCTATGCATACTGCTCTGGGGCAAGCAGAACTCCACACAATTGACAATCCACAATCCGAAGTTCCCACTGCTGCAAGTCAATGACTGCTATGAAATCACCTAAAGTGGAGCAGTTGGGAGCACTGCTCGAAGAAGAAATGGAGGTTACTCACCTTCATGCTGTAGCCGAAGTTCTTTGAGATGCGTGCTCGTGACATGCTCCACTACCTGCCCTCCTCCCTTCTACTTCGGAGTTTTCTTCTCTCATTACAGGATGCCTCCGAGGTAGAAAGGAACTGAGGAGGAGCTGCAGCGGGCAGAGTGAGTGGCTGACTTCATCAAGGGTGGGAAAATGAGCACTGCTGTCAGCTGCCCGCTGCCTAAGCCACTGCTACGTAAAAATCTCCGGTCTGGGGTGTCACCGTACGCAAACACCTAAAGTGGAGCATGTCGGTAGCATGGATCTTGAAGAACTTTGGCTACTGCATGAAGGTGAGTAACCTCCATTTTTGGATGTAACACTTGTCAATTTTCAGTCATTTTTGATGATTCTTATTTAATTCTCAAATAGAAATACAAGAGAAATAATTTTGCATTATATTATGATATCTGGAAATGCCAGGTGATTTTTAAAAAAGAAAATTAATTTACAATTGCTTTTCAGGTTTAAGTTATGAGATTATTATCACTTATCTGTAGTTCATTGTAGACTTGCTCTTGATCAATTTGTTGCTAGTTTTAAAAGTATTAACCCAGAAAACAATATCAAAAAAGAGAAGTATTTAAAAAATCATGCACTCAGAATGTCAGAGTTTTTTGCTGCTGCTACTTTAATTCTGCCTCTTTGTGCATCCAATTTGTGCAATGAATGAAGCTGTGATGATGTAACTGAAGACTGTATCATAATGCATACAGACAAGGAGGGTAGAATTAATATTGTGTGGGTAAACTGTAGAATATGACATTTACTTTGAGTGCTTGTCTTTGCACCTAACTGACCACGTTGCTTTTCTCTGCCAGCTGTCACAGTGCTGCCCCTCCCCTACCGGCTCTTAGTATGCCACCAGGTCTCTGCTGTCCCTGACCATTGCACATTTTTTCACCCCATGTCTCCTGCCATGCCACCCTTCCCTGCCGTGCTCTTCCAGGAGCTGCAGTTTTTCTGTAAAGAGCTGCATGTGGCTCATGAGCCGCAGTTTGTCCGCATTTGGCCTTTAGGATGAACTATCTGTAAAATGTTTAGTGCATCAGTAATAAAAGATCACTTTCTTCCTCTTTCTTTCTTTTGCCATTTTTCTTGTCCTCTTATCTCATTTTCAGCATTGTAGCATCCTATATGCCAGGGTTTGTCAGACCTAGAGTTGGGACCCAGCTCTGGGTCACAGACCCTCAAGCACTGGGTCGCGGCACCCCTTACTGCCACTGCCAAAAGACTGGAGTGCATTGCTCAAAGATGTAATTGCTGGGTCGTGGGTGTGCAAGATGTTTTTCAACTGGGTCCTGAGGAGAGAGTTTGAAAACCACTGCTTTATGCCATTGTTTTCTATTCTTTTGAGCAAACTATTATGGTTAAATGATTTTGTTGCAGTTGCATTTAGCTTGCTTCAAAATCTGCAGTCCTAAGGAAGTTAACTTTTCCTGAAAGGGTCTGCTGTACCTTTATTTCTCCAGATACAATACAAATTTATCTGAAGTTTTAGAAGCTGCTTCAGACTTTTGTAACTGATGTCTTAATTTTGGGAGTGTCTGCTCTTGAAAAGCTGTAATGATGTTTTTTATTACAAATAGCTGATATTAAAATCACAGTTTAAATTATTTTGATAATTGTAGAAAAACTTGTACAGATAGAAAAGACTTCTTGTTTTGTAGGCACAAAGAGGACTTTGTAAGCATTACTCAGTCTTGTGAATTTCATAAGTGCTCAGTCCTTATGAGCAGTGAAGCAAATACTAAAAGCCTTCTTAACCTGCAAGTTTCCTGCAGCAGTTAACAATGTGTTCCTTGTCTTTTGCTAAATGAAGAGCTCTTCTTTGCTACGAGAGCCTTTCATTTGAGGTTTATTGTACAGTTGAAACAATTAATTCGAAATATCAAGTTCAGTGCAGAAGGTGACTAGTTTGATTATTCAGTGCCAATGAGAACGTTGTACTGAAACTCTTCTCTAGCTTGTTTTTTAAAACATGTCCATGGTAAACACTGGTATTTACTGTGGAACTCTCATTAAGCTTGTTAGTTTAACTCACCTTAAACTAACTCTAGTGTCACTGGCATACTATGGAAAGAACACATCTGAGAAGTCTGGGCTCACTGTTCTAAGAGTAAATGATCAAATGTCAGATTGCCTTTTCGCAAAGGCACGTATAGATTTCAATACAGGAATAGTTCTACCACAAGGCGTTTCCCCATATTGATAGTACCTACAGACCAGTGCAGCTTGCCTGCTATTACAATTCATTATATTGGTGAATTATTCAGGACAAGAGTTGACAGGAGCTGGTGTTGACTTATTTTGGTAGGTGGGGTACTCTGTTTTGATTATTTGGAGACATAATTGAGCAAAATTAGTATTATTTTTATCTGTTTTGAAATGGGAACTGTATACCATTGATACAAGTTGAAAGAGCATTCAGATTTGTTGCAACTTTTGTTGAGTCAAATGCGGTGGTATCTGGCATCCTCTCATCCTTTAGAAAACTGCCTGTCACGTTTAAGATCAGGATAAGATACAGAAGTAATGTTCATTCTGATTCCATAATGGTAATGTACACAGATCACATGCACTAATCCAGTTAGGTCTTTCAGCAGCTTTAATAATGTTGAACATAAGGTGCTGTTTTCAAGACCTGGACGAGTTGGAAGGAATCTCCTTAGAATGGTATCAGAGGCAACAAGGTCCAGTCTCATTACCTGTAAGGTGTAAGTGAAGGCACTTGGAAAGCTGATAAGGATTACAATGTCATCAGTTTCCTGATGTCTGTCATAATGATGGCATTGTCATATCCAGATGGAGGTGTTGCCTTGTTTTCTTTTCCCAAGGTCTGGCAGAAATAGGAAACTGGGCAAGTTAGTTGTCTAAGATAGAGGTGCTAGTACCTGCTGTTGGTTAATGTCCAGATAAAATTCAAGTAGATCATCACCATCTATAAAGCCCTAAGTGGCCAGAAAATCCCGAGGGATATCTTCTCTGAGGTGCCACATAATTTGTATTCAAATAAAATTCAGCTTTGTGAGTATGTCTGTGATGCTTGGGCAAGAGCATTCTTGGTAGCAGATGCTTGCCTCTGGAATCCATTACCGTTAGAAATTCACCAAAGACTGAGTCTTGCCATATACTAAAAGCCCAGTGATCTGGACTTCTTGTCAAGGATGATTTATTTATTTTATTTATTTATTTATTTATTGTTTTAAAAAAATTGGATCTCAAAGTATTTGTAGTAATCTTGGGGAGGAAGAGGCAAACACCATGGTCAGTGAGTCCCAGGAGAGCCAGAAGAAACAAAGTACAGGTTTTTGAATTGGAGCAGCAGCTCTGCCTATTCTTGTTTTGGTGGAAGCAGAACTCCTGGAAGGATCAGGATGAGGCCAGGGAGAAAGCTGTGAAGGATCCAGCAACATCCATGCTCAAGTCTGTAATTGACCATGCATGAGTAGAACAGGGAATATTTAGCTAGATGTGGTCAGGGTATTTTTGTTTTTGGATTCCTCTGTGCTGAGCACAGGTACCCACTCCCACTATCCTGTAACTACCTCAGTTAAATCACAGAGAAGCAACTCTCTGTGGCTTTTTTATCTGTTCTTCTTAATTAAAGAATATACCCCTTTTAAAATAGCTCTGGTTCTGTGTCCTAAAAGGCAAGTGGTTTCGTGTGCATGTGCCTTGCACTGCACGGCCAACTACTAATGGGGACTCTGTCCCATTTTCAACTGATATCCAAGCTGGGGTTCAGTCACTCTCCTGAGTGAGAAATAAAAGTGATTGAGGGTACCTCTCAGGAAGGAGTTCCCAAGTGCGCCTTCCAGGGTTTTCAAGAGGTTTTTGAATTTGGGTGGTGGCAGCAATACCATTCTAAGGCCAGGAAGTTGGTGGCCTTGGAGAGTTTTTAGACAAGGCTTCAGGACCAGTGGGTTTTAAGGCCTGTTGCAGGCCCCCACCTTCTGCACTCAGAATGCCAAAGTGGGGAGATTAGATACTAATTTATGGGAAATAGGTTTGCCGTACTCTCTTACTATAAAGCTAGAGTGCTCCTATGGTGTTATGATAGGTATTGAAATGATAAATTGAAAAATAAAAGAAAATATATATCACTTTAATAAAGGTGTATAAAATCTAGGTCAGTGATCCTTAGTTTATCTATGCAATGAGTCCTGCTTTTAAAATTCAGCCCTAAAAACAATTGCCTCCATTGCTGTCTGGCTCCTCTGTAATCTTCGTGGAAAATCGGATGGAGGGAGCAGCTATCTTTGTGAAGACTTTTTCCCTTTGACGCTCTTTTTCTCTTTATAGATGACATGGCAGAACTTCTCCTTGGGGAGTCCAAACTAGAACAGTTTTTGAAGGAAAATCCTTTTAAACAGGGCAGTAGTCCCCGGGGTCCCCGGCCAAAGCTCACCGAGGTCAGGAAACATCTAACTGCAGCACTTGACAGAGGAAACCTAAAGGTATTCACAGAAGTCTGGGGAATGGGTTATAAAATTAAGGATATATTTGTGAATTAATTAAGAAGAGGAGTTCTATGAGAGCTTCCAAGAGTTCAGATAATTCTCTGGTTACAGTGTTCCTGTTAAGCAATTTTATTACCACCAGGATATCTTTAGTATTTTGGGGATTTCATACATCTAACTGGTGTATGGATTTTTGTTTAGACCATTTTTTTCATTCTAATAGTAAAAGATAACATTTAAAAGAGAGCTGTTACTGACCTCATGGATGTTTAAATAAAGAAGCTTCAAGGTGTCTTGTGAATGGCTTATTCACAGTGACATTATACTTGACACACAGTGTATTTCAAGAACTAGTAATACATTGCATTCCTATGGCACTTTCCATTTGATTATGCCAGAGAGATTACTAAAATATTCTCAGAGCACTTATACCTCCAGAAAAATCCTCTTTTATTAAGAAAACAAAATTGGTGTAAATATTTAGCACCGAGGTGAAACTGCATTGTCCCTTCTTTAGAGGACAACCATACAAGCTGTTTTATCCTTGATTCTACTTGAAGTCCATTGTGGTCCAACTTTGATATTCATCATCAAACTATAATTTTTAGTGGTAGATATAGTGTTTACTGTTGGTTGTGTACATCTTTATCTATCCTCTCCCTCAAGGCACTTCACAATGCTGTCTCTCCATGCTTACTCACTCCTGTATGTTAGTGTCTCATTTGTCCCCTTTCCCTTACCAGTGATGCTAGTCTCAACACCCTTCCACAGCTATTTTACAGGTTACTTCCAAGTTATCCAAAGGCAAGTCCTTCCTAAGATGATCTGTGAGGGTACTGAACTCTCTTCATGTGAATTTTGTTTTGAAGACCCTCCTCTGCCATGCCACTTATAGGAGATCAATCATATGAAAATGACTAGGCTGAGGAGCAGCTGGGGAAAGCCAGTGCCTACTTACTAAACTTCAGTAGAGAGATATTTAATCGTCTCCCCTACCCCTGTGTCCATGTATTTGTTATGATGTCAGACTGTGAAATTCCAAGGTAGCAAGTGTGCATCACCATGTTTGTACACCACTTAGCGCAGTAGGGATCCTAATTCAGAAATAGGTTCAAGGCTGCTTACATAATGCAAATAATAAATATATGTTCCAGCTGTAAAACGAATAAGAATAGAATCACTGTTATGTAGTTTGACAAGGGTCCCATTTTGTGTTTTTTCTGGACTAGCCCTTCAAGTATTACCTGAAAATTTAACTTCAGAATAAAAATAATAAACTATAATCCGGGAATGAAAAAATCAGAGGGAAAGGTCTCAGAATTTTTTTTTCTTATTCCTCTTCTTTCTAGCCAGAATTCTTACAAGAAGCCAACTTAATAATGGCCAAGTTAAACTATGTGGAAGGTGATTACAAGGAAGCTCTTAACACTTATTCCATGGTTGAAGCTGATGACTTGCAGCTTGTTGCTGTGCCACCTTATAGACTGAGGATGATTGCTGAAGCATATTCTACCAAAGGTAAAATTGTGCTTTCTGTTTGTTAATTATGGTTGAGTCTTCCAGCTGAAATATTTATATTTTGATTATTTTTGATTGAAGAAAAACTTATTTGTGCTAAGTCAACTGCTGCTGAGTTAGATACCAACATGATGGGTAGCTTAGAAATACATGAATATTTATCCTCTTAAATTAATTTGAGTACACGCTAGATTTGTAGGACTGTTATTTCAGTGAACATTTCCCTTCTAAACCTTCCCTCTCCATCCACCCAAAGCACATTTGTTAATAATTTATATCTTTGTTTAACACACTTCTGTCAAATGTGTATTAGCAGTTTTTCAGCAGTAATTCAGATGTTGAAATTACATCATCAACCTAAGTGTTACAAGTCTGTCTGAAATTTTGTTCCCTATAGTTAAAATATAGTACTTCCTATTACTGTAATTAAAAGGAGTTGGAGAAAAAGAAATTTTCCATCATCAATTTACTTGTATATTTGACAGCTGTTTGGGTATAGTATCACTGTTTCCCCTATGCAGTCAGTCACTTTCATGTTTTTACATGTTTCACACACACCCAGCTGCTGCTAGATAGTCACTAGATCAGTAATCAAGTTGGTTTTTTTGTCAACTGCACATGCTCAGTCAGTTGCAAACTTTTTTTGGATACAAATTTTGCTGCTGTTATGCCTTTGTCTCCTCATGATTAGGTTATTATGGGTGCTATATCTTAATAGCATTCAGGAACTGAAATGGGTGCAGAATACTGCAGTTCACTTACTGAATGAGCATCTCATTGAAAGCACATAATGCCAGTGCTGAGAAGTGGGATCTGCACTAGCAGTTAGTTAATCTCCAGGTAGGATGAAAGGATTGGCTGTGATTACAAAACCCTAAATCGGTGGTTTTCCAACTTCTGTTCTTGGAATTCAGTTGAAAAAGAATCGTTCATGCCCATGATCCAACAAGTACATCTTTGAACAATGTATTCCACTCTTTTGGTGGTGGTGATGGTGGTAGCAAGAGATACCACAACCCCACTGCCTGAGGGTCTGTGACCCAGTACTGCGTCCCAAATATAAGTTTAAAAACACTGTTGTAAGTGAGTTGGGACCTTTCTGCATAAGATATTACCTTTCTCTCCATGTTCTTCTATAAGAGCGTTAGTAATTAGCGGAAATACTGCAACTGGATCCACTGGCACAGGGATTCATTTATAGTACTAAGCTTGTCCTGATTTTGAATTCTTTTTTTAAAGTTAATTGGCTGTCCAGTTGACAGTGTTCCTTTACACTAATGGTTCTCAGCCTGTTTACTCTTGTGGGCCATATATGCAAACAACAGTGTTACATGGGCTGCATAAAAACCATCTGTGTAGTCCTTATGCTGTAACATGGGCTGCAGGTTGAGAACCACTGCTCCCATTCTAGTAATGTAGGACTTAATGACACTTTGTGCAACTGAATTTGGTTTCATGTGTTTAACTTAAAACCCATTTAATGTTCAGGTCTCACAACTAGGTAGATAGAAAAATGTTTTCACTGTACCGCAGATTGAGGTACATTACATAAGTTAAATGACTTGTGTAGTGTTGTCAATTTCCAAAGGGATAGCCATGTTAGTCTAGTCCAGTAAAAAAAACAACAAGCAGTTGTGTGGCACTTTAAGACTAACAGATTTATTTTTTGCATGAGCTTTCGTGGGAGAAGATCCCACTTCCTCAGATGCTTTGAAGATGGGTGAACTTACAGAAAGGAATGAAACAAATGCAACGGGGTGTAAAACATAGGATCAGGTCATAAAGTAACAGCAAATCAGAGCAGTTTACAGGCTCAAAGAATGGGAAGCCTGAAGTCAAATTACCCTTTGTAATGGGAAAAGAATCCATAGTCTCGATTCAGTCCTGCTTTCACAGAATTTAGCTTGCATATTAATTCGAGTTCAGCTGTTTCTCTTTGGAGTCTTGATGTCTCAGGTACATCTCTAACGACAGTCGTTAACAAATCCATCATCGAGTGATTAGGAAGATGGAAGTGCTCAGCAACTGGTTTCTTTGTTCTTTGATTTCTGATATCAGCTCTGTGCTCATTCAGTCTCTTACGGAGCAATTGTCCTGCCCCAACACCTTACAAATTTGATCCTGTCATGGTGATGCACATAGAGAATTAATATGCAAGCTAAATTCTGTGAAAGCAGGACTGAATCGAGACTATGGATTCTTTTCCCATTACAAAGGGTAATTTGACTTCAGGCTTCCCATTCTTTGAGCCTGTAAACTGCTCTGATTTGCTGTTACTTTGTGTAGTGCTGCAGTGGTCAACAGTCATGGATAGTGCCTAGGGGTTCTGAGTTTGTCACTTCTGCTAATCATTGAAGTGCCTCTTATAAATTTAGTCACTGCATAAATAAGCATTAATAATCATAGTAATTATTAAATTTCATATGAATGACAGCATATTAATGTTCTGTGGGATTTTATTTTAGATCTTATTGATATGGATTTTTTTTACAAATATATGAAAAAATTCAAAGAATTTGTCTGAATTTACCTCTCTAGTGTACTTGTTTTCTGGTTGATAATTGCATAAGTGAAGTTGCAATGCTGATGTTGTGTCTAAGGGTGGCAGTGCCACCTCGGTTTGGAGGCTTCTGTGAGCTATGCACACACAGCTTGCAGCTGGGTCAGCATTCTGAGAATGCAGTGCTTTGTGTGGCACAGTTTATAGAATTCACTGTGTCTGAATATTGTTGATTGACTGGTGTATTGGACCTATGTTTTGGAATGTATTTAAAGTGTTTTGTTATGGCTGGATGAGCATACAGTGTCATAAGGTGTGTCTGCTGTCTTTCAGGAGATGGTTTGGTTGCATTTTCTGACAGATTATCAAAGAATGGTTCTGACATTTGTCTCAGAACAGAATGACTGTTTTCTACAAACTCAGTCTCCTGATATGTGCTGAACAGGCTTCCATTGTACTGTAGATAAAGGTGAGCGAAAGAGCAGCCTTGATTTGTAGAATCAGACTGCTAAATAAGACTTCTAAGTGTCTGTGGAAGTGGGATTTTTCTCCCATGGTAGCTCATGCCAGGAGCATCATCGCCCTGGGAAAAGATGGGGGGCCCTGGTCCCGATCTGGAGTTGGGCCCTGGGCTCCTGCCACTGCCAGCATCGCTCCCACTTCCCTTCTAGAAGAGGGAGGCGCCGCTGCATCTGGCCCAGCCACAAATACCTGGCCAGGAGAGGCAGGTGCTATCACAGCTGGCCCAGCCGTGGCATGTGCCCCATTGCCAGGTGCCAGTGACGCTCCTGGCTCATGCAATAAATAAATTTGTTAGTCTTTAAGTGCCGCAGAACTTCTTGTTTGTTTGTTTTCCTAAATCAATGCAATATTTAAATGAAGGTAATTGTGGATAGTTTTAATGTACTTTTTAAAAAGAGACACATGCACAGCAACTCAAAAGTATGTGACAACATAGTGAAACCATCAACTGTGTTTCTTCGCTCCCCTCGTTTTTCTTCAGTTCAGTGTCTCCCGTAGTTCTGGATGTGTCTCTGCAGCTCACAGATGCAGATCACCTTCGGGGAGCTGCAGAGTCTGGCCACACCTCCTCTGTTACTGCTAGCTGCCTGTTTTCTCTGCTTCTGCAACAGCAGATGGTGGTTTTATCTTTTGCTTACATCCTTTCTCCTTCTATTTTAACATTTCTTCCCAGCTTTTCTGCAGTGGGAAATAGGGCTCTCCTTCCTTGGCACTCATGCTCCTTTCTGTATTGTTTAACCCACCCTGAGACTGCTGCAGTCTCTCTGCTGGTCTCTCCACACCTTCCAGGCATGGCAGAGCAGTTGTTGAAGCACAGGGTCAAATCCAAGCTGTACTCTATATGTAAGGCAGCCATCCCAGTCTCAGAAGATGGCAAGTGGTATTTAGCCAGCACCCAGCCCTCTGTCTTTAACTCCAGTAGAACCTGGGACTGAGAGTTGCAAAGGCATGTGGGGCTCCAGGAAGAGAAAACGGGACAAGGAAACCCCAGTGCAGTGTAGGGAGAGCTGACAAAAGTGAGGAGAGCCTTCCCCACTCAGTTTTGGGAGCAAATCCCAGGGAACCCAAGCAAAACAAAATGAGGAGGCGTGTGGGGGTACAAGTCCTGCTATCCAGTCTTAAATTCTGTCCTGTGCACCCTCGGGAAAGAGGCAGAGCTTCTTATCATCTGCTCTCCTTTCCAAGCTGAGTAGTAAGGCTTTGAGTGCCTACTCACCCTCCCTGGGAAAATCTGACTCAGTGGGGAAAAATTCTGAGGTAATTTCTTGAGAGGACCCTAAGTCACAAGTCACAAAGGGCTTTACCAGAGTTGCAGCAGGGGTCTGTACTCTTAGAATGTGATAAAAGGTTAAAAATCTAAAAAGACTAAAGAAGAAAGGAAAAAGCACAAAAAGTTAAGGAGATATACGGGTTCTCTTACTCCTTTTCCTCCTCCTCCAATGGAAATTAAGCTCTTTGGCTTTGAAACCTGAGCAGGCTCTTGTGAGTGAGCCTAAGAATAAATTTCTCTGTTAAAGGCAGGCAAACAAAAAAGAGCTGCCTCAGGCTTTATTACTGAGACACCAAAGGTTGATGCCCCTGTAGTATCCCTCTTCAGAGACAAGGTTAGTCCGGTGATCTCCAGATTGTGCAGTGCACTTCCATAAGGGGCATGAAGGAACTTTGGGGGGGAGGGGCGTGGTGAGGCTTGGACAAGCTCAGCACCTGCACTCCTGACGTGGTTTCAAACCCCAGTCCAGCTGCAAGTCTGAACTCCCAGCCCTGGTCCCAGCTACAGACCCTGGTAATGGGGAGAGGGGCCTGCCAGGCAAATTACATTGGGGTTGGAGGAGTGTGACTTCAAAAGTTTGGAAACCACTGGGTTAGTCCCTCAGAAGAGTACTTTTGCCCTAAGAACCGCATTGATAGATGGAGACCATTCCAAAAAGAGCTCTTAAGCTTCCTATGCCAGTGCTCTTCAAACATTTTTCTTGGGACCCAGTTAAAAAAAAATCACTTATGCCCATGACCCAACAATTACATCTTTGAGCAATGCATTCCAGTCTTTTGGTGGTGGCAGCAGGGGACACTGTGCCCAAGTACCTGAGGATCCATGACCCAGTACTAGGTCCTGACCCTAAGTTTGAAAACCACTGTTCTGTGCCACCTTCTGGGTGTAACTGACAGCTCCTGCTCTACAAGAGCATCTATTCTCTGTCTGAAAATCCCAAAGGCCAGAGGGACAGAGATCATTCAGACTTAGGTTCTACTTTAAAGTAGAACCTCATTAAAACAGATCACTCCCTTTTGGCTTGTCCTTTGCTCCAGGGTTTTTACAGAAATTGTTGTGGTGGTGATTAAGCAGATTCAGGTTGTAGGGAACTCACCTTACCCCCTTCCTGAATGACATCCTTATTTGAGCTCCATTTCAGTCATCAACTCACATGACCATGTCTCAGAAGTTAAATCTCCTTCAAGTGCACAGCTTTGTCACCAGGGACAAGCAAAGCTCTCTGGTTTCATCCAGGAATTTATTTTCATGGTCCCGAGCTGCAGGAAGCCTACCACAGTAGTATGCTTTGAGCTACTCTAAGGTGTCGTGCTTAGAGATCAGTCCATGAGCAGAATCACGGATCAGAAGTCTTCAAGCCTTCTTGACTGGTCCCTGGAACACAGAAAAGATTAGATAGGGGTTTCAACACAGGGGTTTGACTGTTTATAATGGTGGTCAGCTCATAATACTGTCTGTAAAGACATGCCTATCTACCTTGCAGATCCTTCAGTTTTTGCGGTCAGGCCTGTGGAGAACATCTGGAGCCTGAAACAGCCCAGGGCCTCTGTAGTAGGAGGCAAAAGACTCAGAGCATATTGCTCCTAGAGCCGGGATTGCTCAAGCTAGCTCTGTGAAGAAACCTACCCAACCTGAAGGGCAACCACAATCAATCAAACAATATGACTATGATTTCATATTTAAGCAGTGTGGGGGATCAAGGAGTCTGACAATGCGCACACACAAGCAGTGGAAATAATGTAGTGGGTAAAACCATTCCTCCTTGCCCTCAGAGTTGATACACATCAAAGGGGACATGAACCAAAAGGCAGACTGGCTCAGCAAGCCAAGGGTTGGCAGTTACAAGTGATACTGGAGTCAGGAGGTTTTCCACTGGATTGTTCGAAGGTACAGCCTCCTTTCAGTCAACTCTCTGTGAATCCCAGGAATGCAAAGAGGAGCAGAAGACTTCATAAGGAACGCAAATCCCAAATCTGTGGGAGGAGATGCCTCATCAAACAGCTGGTGAAAGGGTGCACTTCACATGTTTTCACCCCTTCCACTGCTGGGGAAGATGGTCCAGACAACAGAATGAGAACAGGCACCAGTAATACTCATAACTACTCATTGGCCAAGAATACCTTTTTTCTCAGGCCTGATGGAGTCCAGTTTCAGCTTTCTCACTCTGGACGTCGTCTTGCAAGTTCATCATCTTTGTCTGGACATAAAATGGCTAAAACTAAATGGCCTGGCTACTGAGACAGTAAACTACAATGTCTTGATCTATCCTCCAGAGTCATGTAGACGTTGATTTCATGTAAAAGAGTATAGACACTAAAAGCACGCTTATTTCTCTGTTCCAGATTCAATTACTGGTGCCAAAAACCCAATGCAAACCATGGAATCCTGGTATTCCAGTCATTCTGGATTGTCCCCAAAAAGACATTGACGGAGGCCTTTAGTCCAGTACCATTGCATGTCAGGTGCCTGTGTCTACTACCATGCTATTAGCAGTATCTTAGGGTGGTTCTTCAAATGTTTGTTCATGTGCATTCTGTGTTAGATATGTGTACACCTCATGCACAGGGGTTAAAGCAAGCTGGAATGCTCTGGAACACAGTTCCTGGGCCCACAAATTTGAGGGGCCAGAGTGCCAGGGCCCTCAAAAATAGAAAAATCAGGTGGAAAGCATGTTTCGCCCTGCCCTGGTCTGGTAGCTGCAGCCAGGCTGGGGGAATTTTCAGATATCCTACCCTGAGCATGCTCAGATGTGTGCTCAGAGCGGGAGTGGCCTGGCCAGGGACCATGAGAGGTCACTAAGTCCAGGCCTCTGCGTTCATGACAAGACCAAGTACCATCTAGAGGGAGCACAGGGGTCTGTGTTTGAGGCTGGGATCAGGGGTAGGAGGTCAGAGGGGGCATTGTGTGAGGCCAGGATGGGTGTAGGGGGGGCAGAGGAGGCAGTATTTGAGACCAGGGTAGGGGTAGGGGGCAGGAGGTGGCAGAGGCAGAGTGTGAGGCCAGGATCAAGGTCAGGGAGATGCAGAGGGGTGGAGGGGACAGCATGTGAGGGCAGGATTGGGGCCAGTATTTTTATAGAGTGATAATCACTGTGTATGGTACTGAGAAGTGGTTGCAAATGCCTACCTGGGGTGGGAACTGGACATGAATGAAGAGGGCCCAGGCAGTGCAGGAGGGGGGCCCAGAGATTAGGAGGGTTCTGGGACCCATCAAATTATAATTTAACCACTGCCCATGCACAGGTGTCAGGAATTTTTTGTCTTTGTGGTATCCATAGGCCTGGCTCCTGTGTTCCCTAGAGCAGTGGTTCCCAACCTTTTCTCTGCTGAGGCATACCTTGATACCTTCAAATTTTTTGAGGCACACCACCGTTAAACTCATGAATATTCAAATTAACTTAAATTACTTACAAATATTCATGAACCATGGCACAGTGTTTCAGAAATGCTCCTATGTGGGGTAGTAGGGTTACCAAAGCAGAGGTGGCAAAACAGGGGAGGTCTGGAATCGTGTGCAGTGGCAGGAGTGAGTGTGGGGAGCAGAGCAGGGCAGGGGTGGCAAAAGAGGACAAGGACAGCCATGTGGGAACAGTACAAGGGTGGCGAGAGAGGAAGAGAGAACAAGAGTGGTGGGGGGGGGCAGGGGGAAACCTGGGGAGTGGGAAGGTAGGGCACGGGAGCATGGTGCAGCACTGACTTCCCCCTTCTCCACAGTGGCTCCCTGCCACCCAGGGTAAATCCTCACCCCACTGCTGCTCCCTCCCACCCCGGTGGGTCCAGTCCTCTCCTCCCCCAGCTCCCTGCTGCCTGTGGTGGACCCTCCCATCACTGCAGGGGCCAGAACTAGGCCTCCAGCCCCCAGCTACACCCCCCGCAGCCAAACAGCCACCCCACAACCACAGTTGCACACCCTTTGCTACACATCCACTCCCACCCACCTCTGTTTGCAGGCTAGCTGACACAAGCAGCTCCACCCTGCAGGGGAAGATTCACACACGCCTGGCCTCCCGCAGCAATCTGCTGGCTGGGCTTAAGGTGGAGCCACCAAAACGCTGCTTTCTGGCTGCTCGTGCTATTTTTGGGGGGGACACCTGGAACTTTGCATTCCAGTGCCTTCCTCTATTTTTAGCGGGGCTGGAATGCTGCCTGCCTAAAAATAGGGGGTTCCAGAACTGTGTTCCAGTGCCTTCCCCCTTACTTCAACCCTTGCCTTTTCCCAGCCCTGCACAGCCCACATGGCTGGTCTGAGCAGGGAGGGAACTTTAACTCTAGCTCTTGGGGATGCTTGTGGCACACTTTGGGTGTTGCTGCGGCACTGGTTGGGAACCACTGCCCTAGAGTACTGTGCTCATGCTGCAGTTTGAGATGTTGCTAGCCCTACTTCCCCTCAGTTCATTCCCTCTCCCAATGACAGTTGTTGGCATGACTCTTCCATTGTGTTAAGTGCCTAGTGATCTTTTTTCATATAACTCTAGTCAGTTGTATATAGTTCTCAAAAATTAGCTAGTAGTGCTTAGAATAGTTGTCTGTCTTCAGTACATTAGTTTGGTGTTGGGGCATGCATCATATCTCAGGCTTTAAAATGTGTACCAGATGCCATAAGCCCTTCCCTCTCAGGGATCTACATGACCGGTGTCTGAGTGTCCCTCACGTGGCTTTCCCAGACAGGTATAAGATCTGCAGGGGCTTCAGGCTCTTACACAAAAAAACAGGGACATTTGTTTCAAAGCCCTACTGATGGAGGTGACACTGGCCTTGGAAGGAGCTCACTTGGATCCAGCCCTGAGCACCTAGACTTTGATGTGGAGTGCTCCACTGACTCAGGGGGCTTTGCTGTACCATTCACCATCACTGCTGCTAAAGATTCACCAGATGATACAGTGGGGCCATTCTCCTGTCCTGAAGAGGGACAAGAATCTGGAGACAAGTGGCTAAATCACTTACTCAAGAGCAGTCGGAACCAGTCTTTCCAGCAAGGGCCATAAGCCCTCTGAGAGAGTCTCTCCTGACCCTGAGGAGCAAGAGGGAGCACCTCCACCTAATGGTGCTATCTATACTTGAAGCCTTCCAAGTGGCTAGAAACTTGATGGTTCTCCTTGTGTCACTTGCCACACTGAAGGCCATGCATGCTTCCGTTTCCTGGGACAAGCCAGCCATGTGTCCTTCACAGGGGGGTTGATGCTTAGTTCCGCTCACATTGCAGGTACCCATCCTTAACACTGAAGCTGCAGTCTCCAGCCCTGCAGCACAACTGTCTGCCATTTCATCGATAGTTCTCAACATGCCTCCAAATCCCAATAAAAAGGACAGGTTCTCTAGAGTTTTACTGGCCATCATCATCATGTATGTGCTGATCACCACCATGACACCATTCATTGATTGCATGATGGTTACTAGATGTCAGGCACTGATCTCCAGTACTGTGTAGCCCATGTTGCAATTAGACACTACCATCCAGATGCTACTCCCTTCTAGTGTGGCACCACTCAGGTGGTCACCCTCTCCTTGGCACCATTTCCCAGTGCTGCATTGCAGCCACCAAGAGGAGCCTTGATCATCACCTACATGGTTCCAAAGAGGAAAGAGGTTCTCTTCAGGCTCAGAAGGGGAACCTTGTACTAAGCCCTGAGGACATAATCAGTGAGGGCTCTGGCATTGAGTGGGAGCCATTGATTGGAGTCTGGGGGCACCCAGTGGCTATACTGGAACCCATGGAGGATCCTGATGGCCCCCAGTCCTTATTTTTCCCTCTCTTGGTGACTTTCAGGGAAACAGTCAGTGTTACTGACCAACCTGGTGTGGGAACCAGATTCAAACTCTGATTCTGGCACTGAGCATCAAGACTTGGACGGGGAAGCAACTTTTTGTGCAAAAAGTGAGAGCTTTCCTCTGGCCAGGAGCAATACAGAAAGTTCCTCTAGATCGTAGGTTCTCAACCTTTTTTGTTCTGGGACATTATTGGCAATAAGGCAAAACATTCCTGACACAGGATCCCCCCACCACCAAACTAGCAGCTACTGCTGCTAGTTTAAGCAGCGGCACAGAGGAGAGGAGCCCCCCTACTACTGAGGAAAAAGCTACCCCTAGCTGTTTTGCTAGTGGCTTAATCCAGGTAGGCTTCTGCTGCCAACATAGGGGCTTTCAGCGGCAGTATGGGGAGGGGAATGTAGTGGTGCTGACTCCTGCCACTGATGGAAGCCCCCACCATTGCCAAGGCTTTGAGCAGCAGGAAGGGGATTAGCACAGCACTGATCCCCACCACCGGCATTGTTTTGGCTGCAAGGGGGGGCGGTCTTCTAGTGACAGAAGGGATTGTGATAAAACACTCTACTGTGTGCTGCAACACACTTCTGTGTTGTGTCACAGCAGCTGAAAACTGGTGCCCTAGATGAAAGGGGGAAAGGATCTTACTCTCATCTTCTTACGCTGAAAACCAAGGAGGCCTCAGACTCATTCTGGACATGCATTGATTGCCTCAAAAAGTTGAAGTTGTGGATGTTGTCTTTAGCTGCTATCATTTCATTGTTGCGTCCAGGGGACTGGTATGCCACCCTTGATCTGAAGAACACATGTTTTCACATTTCAGTCTTCCAAGGTAATAGGAGATGGCCACTATCAATCTATGGTAGTACCCTGTGGCCTTCCATTCTGAGAGTCATGACAAAATCTATGGTGGTTGTGGCCTCACACATATGACCATGGGGTGAAAATTTATCCTCACTTGGATGACTGGCTCATCAATGGCAGGTCTCAGGTTTAGTCTAACACACATCTGCCAGCATCTCAGTCTAGTGAATGAACAAAAATTAACTCTGTCTCCAGTTGAACACATTGAGTTCAGTAGGTCACTCCTGACTCTATGCAAGCCAAGGCTTTTCTCTTGGAGTTCAGGTTCCAGACAATGTGAAGCCTGATTATGGACGTTCAGTCCTACCTGCTAACGGCTGCTTATCTGTGCTCAAGACTGTTGAGCCACATGGCAGTATGTCCATATGTAGTTCAACATGCTCATCTTTGGCTGCAGTCTCTTCAAGCATGGTGAGGTTCAGTCTTCCAGCCCAACAGGCACAAGCTGAATTGTGTGGTTGCAGTTCTGCAGTCAGTCTGGTCATTCCTCACATGGTGGATGAACCCTGGCATCATGCTGCAAAGGGGTTCTCTCTCACAGTCGCTCTGGTTTTTGATGTCTCAAAGCTGGGATGGGGGGCAGCTATTCAGTGACCTCATTGCACCAGGTGTTTGGTCAGTGGAGGACAGTGCCTTCAATATAAATATCAGCAAACTCAGAATGGTCAGCTTCCAAAGGGGCAGCCATGTTAGTCTAGTTCAGTAAAACAGCAAAGAGTCAGGTGGCACTTAAAGACTAACCAATTTATTTATTGCATGAGCTTTTGTGGGAGAAAATCCCACTTTGTCAGATGCTTTAAAGAATGATCAGACTAGCTTGTCAAGTGTTCTTTCCCTTTCTGGAAGGCAGGGTAGTTTGGATTCTAAGAGACGGCACTTCTCCAGTGTGCTACGTAAACAGACAGGATGGGGGCCTGATCATCACCTCTGTGTCAGAAAGTCACCCATCTCTGGAATTTCTGCATCCAGAACACCATCCCCATCATATGCCTGAAGAAGTCTGTTAGCCTTTGAGGCGATATAGAACTCTCATTGTATGCACATCATAGTGTCACATCTCCCAGACTCTAGGAATGTGGTGGCAAATAGTGTCACCTGAGTGGACCACCAGTGGTCTCTCCACCCAGAAGTAGTCACTGTGATCTTTTGGACTTTGGGGGATTCCCCAAGTGGACCTACTTGCATCCAAGCAGAAAAGGAAATCCCACCTGTTCTGCTCTATCCAAGATCTCGTGAAAGGCTTCCTGTTGGATTCCTGCTTCCATGGGAAGGGGTGCTGATATATGCCTTCGCTCAAATACCCCTGGTCCATAGAGTCTTGCTGAAGATCAGGCAGAAGGGGCAAAGGTGATCCTTGTCACCTGGTCATACCTGATACAGCATTAGTTTGGCACACTGTTAGAGCTCTCAACAGTGACTGCATTGGAACTACTTCTGTGACGAGACCTGCTGTCTCAGGATTACAGCTGCTTGTTGCGCCCTAACTTGCTGTCTTCTCACCTGGTGATGTAGGTTCTGCATATTGGAATGCAGAAGAACAAGAGTCTTTGGCACAGATGCAGAAGGTCTTGTTGGGTAACAGAAAACACTCCACTAGGGCAATGTACCTATCAAAATGGAAAAGGTTTTCCAGTTGGGCAGTAGACCAGAACCTTGTCCCATCCCAAGTGTCAATACAGTCAGTATTGAGCTACCTGCTGCACTCAAGCATCAAGGCCTAGGCCTTTTGATTAAAAAGCACTTGGCAGCGGTTTTGGCCTTCTGTGCTCCAATCCAGGAATGGTTGGGTTTTGCTCATGGCATCACGGGCAGTTTCTTGAAGGGTCTGAAAAGGCTGTACCTTCAAATAAAGGAACCCACCCCTCGGCGGGGCCTGAAACTAGTCCTCTTAAGGCTTACAGGGTCCTCCTTTGAACCTCTTCTGTACTATTCCGCTCATGGAAAGTTTCCTTCCTAGTGGCAGTGACCTTGGCACGAAGGGGTTCTGAAATCAGGGCCCTAATGTCATGGCCACTCTCTGTGACATTTTATAAGGATAAGATTATCTCCAACCCTCCCAGCTTTCTTACTGAAGGCAGTATTACAGTTTCACATCAACCAAGGCACATTCTTGCCAGTATTTTCCACTAAGCTGCGTAGAGCCAATGAAGAATGGAGGCTACACACTCTAGATGTCAGATGTGCCTTAACCTTCTGTAGCAAAACGAGAAAACCCTTCTGTAGGTCGACTCACCTGTTCATAGCAGAAAGGATGAAAGACCTTCCAGTATCCTTACAGAGAATCTCCTTTTGTTTATCCACGTGCCTAAAATTCTATTAAAAGCAAAAGTGCCTCTGCCAGTGACTGTAACAGTTCACACAGTTAGGGCTCAGGCACAGGCTCTCCTGGCACAAGTGCCTATCCAAGACATCTGCAGGCGTGATGAAGTCTTCATTGAATGCTTTTGCTTCTGTTTGTGCCATCATCCAGCAGTTGACCTTAAACAACTCCATCTTCAGTAGGGCAGTATTGCATGCCACACTTCCATACCTCTGAGCTCACCTTCAGGGAAACTGTTTGTGACTCACCTACTATGGAATGCACACGAGCAATCACTGGAAAATGAAAAGACTGTTACATGGCTTCTGGCACTGTTGTTCTTCAGGATGTGTTGCTCATGTCTGTTCTATGACCTGCCCCCCTTCCATGCTGTCAGAGTTGACTGCTTAAAGGAAGGAACTGAGAGGATGTAGGGCCAGCAGCTTCTCATGTGGTGGCATGTGTATGACACTCCAGGATATGCCAAAACCAGTCCTGTGGATACCACTAAAAGAGAACAAAACAAAAAATTTCCAATAGGAGTGCACGTGGGCATGCACACACCTAGCATCTTGAAGAACAACTGTGACAGAAGATTAATAACAGTCTTCTCTGGCAGACAGTCCACACAAGCCATAATCTTTCAAGCAGTCTAAGTTTGCCAGGCCAGTGGTCAGACCACTCTTTCAAAATGTGACTTCCCACTGTTTGGAGGGCTCTGACAAGCCATCTGTTTGAACATTTGATTGTAGTGCTGTCATTTTATTTATTCACTAAAACTTGCATGTTAGCTATCAAGTCTGCCAGGCGAGTTTCAAATTTGGCAGCCTTGTATTCTTGCTGCATATTTTACAAGGACATTGTGGTGACGTCACACTTCTTTCTTTTTAAGGTAAATTCCTTATACCGTACTTCCCAATGTGTTATGCTTCGTTAATTCTGTCCAAAACCATAACAATCAGCTGAAAAGATAGGGCGCTCCTTTGAGGATACAAGAGTTGAAAAATCTATCTCAAGTATACAAAATCCACAATAAAATAGGACTTCCTATTTGTGTCATTCCACCTGAAATGCCAGAGACGCAGAGCTTCCATGTCGTCTGTTGCTTGATGTGTTAAACTGTATGTTGTGGAAACCTTCAGATCATCAGAGACTTCTGTCCCCAAAGGGATCAATATGCACTCTGTGAGATCCTGGGTGGAACAAGCAAATTGATATAATTCAGAAACTTACAAAGCAGCCATTTGTTTACAACTAAGATACTCATTAAGTACTGCAAGGTGGATCTACTATTTTCTGCAGAAATGTTCCTTGTCATAAAGGCTTCTTCCAGGCTGTGGCAGAGAAATACTAGACTTCTGAGCAAGCTCACAAAAAAGTGTGGAAGTACTTCACTAGCAAACTGCATCATAATTCACCTTATAGTTAGTCATTGCTCTTTAATTTCCAGAGGACAAGAATGGCGAAAGATGTTGGGCTGCAGAACCGAAAATTCGTAACTCATAATTCTCATAATATATCAGTAACAGTAGTGTCGCTGTGAGCTGCAGGAAGTAGCTTTAGGGGCTGCATGAGGCCCGCAGGCCATGTGTTTGAAACCCCTTTTTTAGAATTTAGACCAGCAGCATGAAGGAGCAAAGGAGATGTGGCCAGATAATGTGGCTCCAAAATTTGATCCACTTCTGTGAGCTCCAGAGAGGGGAGAGAAGACCAGATGCCCAGAATTTATGGGAGATGCTGCTACATGAAAGGAAGTTATCAGTAAGAAAACGTTGTGTTTTTATTATGATGGAGGAAGGAGCCTGGAAATCTTTATGGAAGATCATACACACGCTGAGAGTTAGTAGAATCATCTCTCATGTATGATCGTGTGGCTGGAGATCTATGGTCACTAACCCTAGACCAAAAGCTTTGATCAGTTGGTCAGATTATGTGGTACTCTTGGCTTGTGTGTGTTTAATAGAATTTGTATTTCTGGTTGAAGTGGAAATTCCGGGGTAATAGGAATGTAGACTGGAATTATGATGATAAGACATTATTTTCTGAGTACTTTTGAAGGTAGTGATATCAATTGCTTTTGGAGCACTCAGGTCTTCTTAGTGTTCTGCAGAGTGCTAAGTAAGACAGTCCCTGCTCCAAGAAGCCTAGGGTCTCAGGAATATAAAATACACCATAATTTGTCACCATGAAATAAGGCTGTATGTTCCTTAAAAGAAAAAGGAAATTCCTAGATGAGTTTTTATAGAACAAGTATTTGAAAGCAATTGTTGTCAAATTTGGTTTTTATCAAAACACTGCAAAAGCGCATTGAAAATTTATTTAAATAAATAGCTTGTATCAGAAAATCTTCATTCCTTCTTTCTCTCTCTCAAACTTGAAGATTGTCTTCACACCCCCACAGTCCTCAATTTAGAATAATCCTGCTCTTGAATGAGAGAACAAAAATCATTTTCTGGCTGCATTGCATTCACAAAGTGATCCTGGAAAATCAGTGTTATATAATTAAGGGGTAGTCATGTCTACTAACCGTCTAGTAAAAGTACAGCCTAAATCATCAAAATGCTTTTGTCTGTAACTGAGGTGGAGCATTACTATAAGAGGACTTAAATGGTGGAACATGACTGTGTGGTATGGGATTTACTGATAGTAAATGTGTTACATAGAGTTTGAAAGAAAAATCTTTTCTGTTTTGTATAGATTTCTGGACATCTTCCAATACTGCATTAAGCATGACTAATATTTGTCACATTTTCGTTCCTCCATTCTCTCTAGAGAAGTGCAAAGGATTGCTTTGTTTTGAATTTTAAGAATGGTACATATATACTTTAGTAGTTTGCTAGAGAGTGCACAATCAAATAAATGCTTCTTACACTTACTATAGAAGGTAGAGAAGTTTGTGATAGTCCTTAGTTCCTGTGGGAGTTCATTCCATAGCCTTGGGCCAGTCCCCAAGAAAACTCTCTACCCTGTACAGGCAAACTTTATGTGGAGAGTTCCATTATGATAGGGGAGTGTAGTTGTCAATCCCATTCTTAGTCCAGTATAAGATTGCTGCTGTATGTTATTGTTTTGTCTTGAATCTGTTTTTTTTTGTTTGTTTGTTTGTTTTTTTTTACCCATGCATGATGGCACAAATAAAAACTAAGAAGTAAACTTTGACCTTGATATTATACTTCCTTTTCTAAAGCACCCTTCATAGGAAGTTCTCAAAATGCTTTAGAGGCATAAATGAAATTAGCCTTACATGAGCCATATGTGATAAATATTAACAACCCAATTTTACAAAGGGGAAAACTCAACAATAGAGAGATATAAGAAATAAAGTCTGAGGCAAAGCTGTGACCTAGGTCTTATGTCTTCAGACTTTTTACTCTTAACTATAAGGTCTAGCTTTTTTTCTTTTCTCTATGTGGGGTCTTAATTGCAGTAATACAAACAAGTCTGTTTTAATGAAGTCTTGAAGTCTATTCAATAAAAATGCTGTTTGGATTATAGCGGACCCTCAGATGAATGAGAGACCTTGAATAGTGGCACCAGACACTTATGTACCTAAATTGAATAGATTTCAAATATCTCTGCAGGAAACTAGTGTACATCAAAAACAAAAAATAAGTTCATTTGCAAGTTTTTGTAACCACTGAGGAAGCAAACTCTGAACCCCCCTTCATGTTCATGGGTGGTGCAAAGCAAGTTTTAGGGGAATGTTACCCAGTGAGCTGCCTGGGATTTTGGTCTTTGGAGGGGCAACAGGCTTGGGGTGCCAGTTTTGTTGTTAGGCCAGGATTCTTATGTTGAATCCAAGAGTTTTCTTTGTTTCTTGTGGTTGCCATTCCCTCAACTTGGTTGTGTCAGATGCAGACTTGTCATCTTTAGACTCAGTATCTGTTTTTGGAGTACTGCAAGTGATATGCATCTTATTTACAGCATCAGCTATCAGGTGGAAGATCTTTATGGACAAGGTTATAAATCTGACCGTGATACCACTAAGTGACAGTTGCTAGAAGAGCTGCACTGGCAGTGCAAGAGGAGTGAGGTGCCAAGTGACCTGAGGCTCAAGGTGTCCTGATGGAAATGGTGCAGTTGAGCATAGCCAAGGCCAGAATCTGACACAAGAAACAAAGCATGGCAAAAGAGGATAATGGACTTCAAATGTCTGGTCTGAGTTGTAGTTTGGCATGATATCTGGTTTCAGGTAAATGCTGTAAACATGGCATTACAAACTATCGATGGCCATTTTGGCTGCTGTTACTTTTATGAGATGCTTCTTTGATTTTGTTGTAAACTATAAAGGTAAAGAATTTGAAGATACCATCACTACTGCCAAAGAAATGGTGGAAAACTTAGGAGCTGACCTGTCTTCAAGGAAATTCGTATTCATTGGAAGAAGAGACAGTTTGGTTACAAGGATAGAGATGAAGTTAGGACAGGGGTCTGCAACCTGCGGCTCTTTCACTGCCTCCTTGTTGCTCTGGGGTCCAGGACTCCCCTACCATTGGGGGACCCTGCAGGCAGCCTGCACCAGTCTCCGTACTCTCTCCAGCCACCAGTGGACCCTGCAGGGTGGGGAGCCTGCTTCTGGTTCTAGGTTCCCCCCTCTCTGCCAGGGGACCCTGTGTCAGGTGCCCTGGCCCAGCTCCCAGCCCTGCATCATGAAGCTACTCCCATTGAGGCTCTCAAAACACTTCATTATTGAAGGAATTTTTAAAAATGGGTGTTCTTAGCTTTTGGTTTCCAATCCTTGGGTCAGGAGAAGCTCAAAAGAAAAATTCGAGAGAGTATTTCTGTTCACTTCCTTGACACTGAAGCGTATCAATCAAAATAAGGTTCGGACAAACGCAGGAGTAGACAGGAGGTTCTGTGATCTACATGATGGAGGAGATTAGGCTGATGATCATATCAGTCCCTTCTGACCTTAAAAATCTTTGAAAATGAAGCACTTGGTGGCTTGGTTTTTTGTTTTGCATGACCTTAGTAAGCTTCTGGCAGACAGGAAAACACTCTTGAACAACTTTTTGGACCTTCATCAGATGCTGATAATGTGGGGAATGTTTGGATGTCAGTGGTAAAGCATATCTGTCACATTTTCCCACATAGGAAGCACCCTCAACTTACAGTTCATTCATAATGCAGAGTAGAAGGACACTTTTCCTTAAGAGTGGAGCTTTGAGGATTCTGCTTGTGCTGTCACTCACAGTTGTGAGTGGTGAGAACCTTGAAGTTCAGGTTCATTAAAATATCTTCAATGAAGAATGGCCTACGAAAGACTGACATTTGCTGTTTTATCACTTGAAAATGCCATTGGCAATCTTTGGATCTCTCTGATGCTGTCTTTCAGTTCATGAGGGCTGTCAAGGCTGTCTCCCCACTCTGGCACTCTGAGTGCAGAAGGTGGGGGCCTGCAACAGGCCTTGAAAACCACTGGCCTTAAAGCCTGGTCTTAAAACTCTCCAAGGCCACCAGTTTCCTGGCCTTGGAGTGGTATTGCTGCCACCACCTAGTCTAAGGCATATGCACACAAAATGTCTTGGCTTTTAGGACACAGAACCAGAAACCCCCTCTTGGCTCTGGCTGCAGCAGGGAAGAGGGGTCCCCCCCAACCTCCTCCATCTTGCCTGGCCAGCCAACAGAGGTGCAGGGGTGTGCTGCTCCACCCTGAGCATTCATCTGAAGAATGCTCAGGGGACTGGAGACTTAAACGTCCCCCCCCCCCACCCCACTGGCGCCAGAGAGAGTGTTTCCGGTTGGGGCCAGGAACACTGATGGAGTTTTGTTCTGGAATTCTTTGGGAGCCGCACTTTTATCTTTGAAGAGATGAATGCGGCTCGCAAGCTGCAATTTGGCCATGTCTGTTATAGACTAACAGATTTCTTTGGGCATAAGCTTTCTTGGGCTCCAACCCATGTCATCAGATGCATGAAGTGGAAACTACAGTTGAGAGGTATTTAAACACATGCCAGGATGGAGGAGGAGAAGTGTTAACAAAGTCAGCTGAGAGCTTATGTGGCCCATTCACATCAGTTGATCAAAGGAAGAGAATGTGTGAACAGATGAATCACTTTTTACAATGTGTTAACCATTCCAAGTCCCTATTCAGACCCAGTCTGATTGTGTCAAGCTTGCAGATTAGCTCCAACTCTGCAGTTTCACACTAAAGTCTGTTTCTGACATTTCTTTGCTGAAGTATGGCAACTTTCAAGTCTCCTACTGAGTGTCCCTAGAGATTGAAGGATTCTCTTACTGGTTCATGGATGTTGCCATTTTTGATGTCCGATTTGTGTCCATTTATCTCTTTACACAAGGATAGTCCAGTTTGGCCAGTGTACATCAAGAGGGGCTTTGCTGGCACACGTTAGCTTATACCACATTAGTGATGTATAGGTGAACGAGCCCCTGATGGTGTGACTGATGTGGCTGGAATCACTGATGGTATCACTGGAGTCCATGTGCAAACAGAGTTGGCAACAGGGTTTGTTGCAAGGACAGGTTCCTTTATTAGTGTTCTTGTATAATTTTTGGTTGCTGGTGAGTATTTGATTCAGGTTGGGGGGCTGTGTGTAAGCGAGGATAGGCCGGCTGCCCCAAGGCTTGAGAAAGTGTGAAATCATCTTTGATGATGTCTTGGAGAGATTTAAGCTATGGACTGTTGGTGATGAGCATTGGTGTTCTGTTGTTTTCTCTGTCAAGTCTGTCTTGTAGTAGGTGGCTCCTGGGTACCCGTCTGGCTCTGTCAATTTGTTTTTTAACTTCCTCAGGTGGGTATTGTAGTTTTAGGAATACCTGATAGAGATCTCGTAGGTATTTGTCCCTCTCTCTGAGGGATCAGAGAAGGTCCAGTTGTATCTTAAAGCTTGACTGTAGACGATAGATCATGTAATGTGTACTGGGTAGAAGATGGAGGCCTGCAGGTGTGCCTTGCAGTCAACTGGTTTTCGGTATAGGGTGATGTTAATGCGTCCATCCCTTATACATACAGTAGTGTCCAAGAAATCGATTTCTTGTGTGGACTGGTCCAGGCTGAGGTTGATGGTGGGATGAAAATTGTTGAAGACTCAGTGGAGTTCTTCCAGGGACTCTTTCCCCTGGGTCCAGAGGATAAAAATGTTGTCATTGTAACGTAGGTAAAGGAGAGGCAACATTGGACAAGATTCTAGGAAGCCATGCTCTAGGTGGGCCATAAAAATGTTGACATATTGTGGGGCCATGCAGGTACCCATAGCTGTGCCACTGACTTGGAGATGGTGAAAGTAGGCTTCTGTGTCACAGCAGAACTATATCATGCATGGGGACGGTGAGACAGAAAGAGTTCCCAAGACAAGACAGACTCTTCTGGTGGGTTGAGTGTATAGCTGGATAGATTTACAATATTGTTGGGTGAATCAAGGGTATCACAATGTCTGGTCCCTTGTGGCATGTAGGAGCTTAGATAGTTTAATGTCCTTTTTCCTCTGTAGAGAAGCAAAGTGTGCATTGTAGGTGGCCTGTCTTGTTTTTGTAAAGATCAGCCACATGGAAGTTCATTAGTCACATGGAAGCCATGTGATGTAGACTTGGTTTTTTTGGGTGGCTGGAGTTGGTGACCCACTACTTCCTCTTGGCCAGGGACAGTCAAGCAGAAAAAGATTTAATATAAAAATATTAAGAACTTTCACACATATAAAAAAGAGAGATAAGTGAAGTCAGGGAATCATAAAGCTGCTCTTCAGCTTCATCAGGTCAGAGCAGGACCCAATTACTGGTTACACTTCAGCTCACAGGTTTGAGCCAGAATAACATTTTGACCATGAATGTGGATTTCATGCAGGAATAGCTACTTTATGACTAAGTACTGGACTTTCAAATGCACATTAATGTGCTTTTAAAGTGTGCCTTAAATGAAAATTTCACTCTTGAAGTGTACAGTGGACTCTAAACTTCTGTCTTTCTTCAGTGTTTTCTTTGTTTCAAAAGGAATGCAACTGCCTCTTTCAAATGTGATGATAGAGCGTTTCTCTACCACACATGACCTTGCTGCCCTTCTCTCTGCTGTTTTCAGTCTAAAGTCATTGGCCAGTCTCACTTATGTGTCATGACAATGCCCTGATAGGAGCAGAAGGGGTTCAATAGCATGGAAGACCAGCAAGGAATTTTTAACCCTGTAAAACACTTGTTGGGTTAATAAAGAATGTTGTTGCAGTTATCCTGGAAAAATTTAACATAGTTTGCAGAATACTATTTCAGATTAATGCTAGTTGGAAAAATTCCATAGGAAGTTTGTCTGAATTGAAGTGGCTTAGAGACTGGTTTGAGTTTTCTGTAGCTTTTATGGAGCTCAAACAGGATTGCGTGGGAAACCTGCCCTTTTCCCACCACGTTGTCTGCCTAGCTACTTGCAGAACACCAGGCAGGCTTTCTTGAAGGCAAAGAGGCTGTTGCTATTTAAATGCAACTCTAAATCAGGGGTGGACAACATTAGCTCACAGCTAGGCGCCAGCAATGTTTCCTTCAGTTGTCAGAGAGTGCTCCTCCATTATGTTTTTGCAGTGAAGCTGGGCAACAGGCTACTAAAACTGGTTGCCATGGTGGCCAGAAACATAAGTTTGTCAAGGCCTGCTCTAAATAGCCTCATAAAAATTCCTAGAACAGATAAGTCATTTTAATACAAATTATTAATATTCAGTTCTTACAGAAATGAAAAAATGGCTTAAAAATCAAGGAAGCTCAGGTATGTGTTTTCCCTGTATCATTTCATGATACACACTCCAGTATAGCATGAATTAGAGCTGGGTAGAGAAACATTCTTCCATTTGGCAGAAGATTTTGATATTTTGAAATTTGATTTAGTTCTTATTTGGTATGAAAGTAAGTTTCAGAGCTCACCACAAAAGGGAATGGAGTCTTAGTTCCTGGGGTGCCCAAATCAGTGAACCTAGGAAGGCCTGGGATCCCTGTCATAGTTGCCATTACTAGCATTAATGTCTCATAGCTATTACTTTTTCTATTTGTACTACAAACTTTTGCAGTTGTGGGATGTGACACTGGGCACCAGGGCCATCCTTGGGGGGAGGGAGGGTTTACAGGGATGACCACTCCTGGCCACACAGTTCTGCGGGCCCTGCTGCCCCTTTTCCCACTGCTGCGCTGTCTCCTGCCCCGCTGCCTTCAGTGCAAACCCAAAGGCAGCAGGGTGGGGACTGGGATGCAGATCCCAGCCTCTAGGCTGGCTCTCCCAAGAGCAGAAAGGACTCTGCTCTCTCTCCCTGCCCCTGTGATGGCTGTTATTCCCTGGGGGTGGGGAGCATTGGCCCAGAGACAGTGGGTGAGAGAATGGAGCCTGCCCCACTTTGCACCCTGTGCAGCGGTCAGTCCATGGGGAGAGGCAGGAGTGTGGGGCACATCATCAGGGATGGGTGCCCCCCCCCAGGCCAGTTGGCCGTGAGTCCCACTTCCTCCTGGGGACGGCCCTGTTGAGCATATTCATAAGTCAGTCAGATTCTTGCTTTCTTCCTCGTTTTATGATCTTAATGTAGTCTGTGCTGTTCATTTGAATGATTAGTCTAGTTAAGGAATAGAAAACCACAGTTTTGATGATGATTGTAGCATTATTTTGATTAAATGAATGAGTTCATGAATATTAACGAGATGTATGCCATGTTTTGCAAAATTCAGATACAGATTTGAAACTTAGTCAATTTTTTTAAAAGAAAATTATTTTATTCTAAATTGGAATAAGAAATCAGGCCAACTCGTATTCATCCTAATAAACTGCTTCTGAAACTGTCTTCAAAGATCTCTGACTTTCATTTAAAAATATTTTAAATACTGTTTATCATTTTTAATTTCATTCAGTGCCTTTTATAGGTTTAAAATTGCATTGATTTATGGTAAATATTTTTTTGCCGTTTGACAAACACTATACATCTGTTTTAAAACCTGCAATTCTACCTGGGCTACAAGCCAGCACAACTTAATTGTCATAGGTGTCATCATGGGTTAAGTTATTGCATTTGATACTTAGAGAGGAGGGTGATTGCTTTCTTACAAAAATACTTTGCATTATTGCTTCCCATTCTGGGGTGTACTTGTATAGTCCAGAAATGACATGAGCAGAGGAAGTAAGGGCTGCTGAGTGGCCGTGTATCCATTCTAATGATCCATTATGGCAAACCTTTTGCGTTAAATATAGCAATAAATAGATCTCTGGAATTTGCCGCCTTATCATGCAGCAAAACAGTGCCCAATACAGCTAGCCACAAGAACAGTTTATATATACACTTCAAAGGGTCAGGAAGCAGTTCACCAGCTCAGATTTTGTGTATGCTCATACAGTGTTCAACTCAGCTGTAACAGTGTATGTCAGTGGCTGTGTTACACACAGGAGTGCAAATAAGAAAAAGCTCAAATTAATAGAAATATGAGGGGAAGCAGAATGAAGTGGAGGAAAAAGAAGAGACGCAAAGTGAGGAAAGGTACTGTACAGGGGAAAAAAAGTAGTTGTAACTGTGCTAGGCTATGACTAGAGGAATATGAGGAGAGGACCTCAGCCTTCCAATCTATTGTAAATAAAATGGCTGGCAACAGAGCCTAAAACCACTGCGTTTGGAAGATAGATCAGCTCACTACTTTAAGATGGGTGTAATTTTGTATCTTAAGTATGCATTTACTTTGATTAGTTTACTTGAATAAATCCTTTTAATCAAAAGTATATTTGGGGGTTGAAAGTACTTGATGCATTTTATGTGTGTTTGAAATGAATAAATGAACAGAATAGACTAATAGATGTTAAGGTCAGAAGGGACCTATGGCTATGTCTACACTGTGTGTTTAAGTCGATTTAAGGGGCCTTAAGTCGACTTAAATTAAGCACAGCCCACGTTGCAGGGGAGTAAAGTTGACTTTACTAGATGCTAAAGATGACTTTAATTCCACTGATAGTCGACTTTACCATTAAGTTGACTTTATTAAGTCAACTTAGGGCAATGTGCTCTGGGAGTTGCCTTAAGTCTACTTAATTGGCCTCTTAGCCCTCTGAAACATAGGAATGGGGGCTGGACAACATGGACGCAGCAGGAAAATGGGCTGGGCAGAAAAGAGAGACAAGGCAGGGATCTGGGCTGGGGAGAAAAGGGACAAGGCAGGGATCGGGGCTGCCAAGAAAAGAGACAAGGCAGGGATTGGGGCTGCTGAGAAAAGGAACAAGGCAGAGATCTGGGCTGAGGAGAAGGGGGAGATGCAGTGTGGATCAGAGCTGGGAGGAGGGAAGGGTGACTCAGCGGGGATCGGGGCTGGGAAGAAAAGGGAGACATGGTGGGGATCTGGAGTGGGGAGAAGAGGGACGCAGAGGGGTTTGGGGAGGGGACAAAAGGGAGACTTGGTGGGGATTGGGAGCTGGAAAAAAGAGACGTGCCAGGGATCGGGGCTGGGAAGAAAAGGGAGATGAGGTGCGGATCAGGGCTGGGGGGAAGAGGGCTGCTGCAGGGATCGGGTCTGGGGGGGAAAAGGGCACAGGGCAGACTTCTGCAGTCTGCTGTAATACTAATCTCATTGGGTACGTCTACACTATGTGTTTTAAGTCGACCGAAGGGCCCTCAAGTCAACTTAAACAGAGCCCTGTCTACACTGCAGGGCAAAAAAGTTGACTTTAGGGTCCAGTAAAGTCGACTTTATGAGGTCCACTTATAAAGTCAACTTTACTGTTAAGTCGACTTAAGGCGATGTGGAGTTACTAAGTCGACTTAATAAAGTCGAATTAAGCCAGGGCACCCATTTAAAGTTGACTTTATAAAGTCGACTTAATGTAGTGTAGCCTTACTAAGTCGACTTAATAAGGTCTACTTAAAGTCGACTTAATAAAGTTGACTTTGCTTTTATAGTGGTAGACATACCCATTGACTGGGCTGCTTTAGCTGTGCGATTTCCCCTAAACTGGAGCAGATGCTTTTTTCCTTAGCGCTGGGATGTTTACACACAAACATACCAGCAAGCCATCATGTGTCATTTTCCCTTTCAGGAAACCAAGGCTGGAGTCAGTGCTGGCTCTTTGCAAACCAATTAAAAAGGAAAATCCCATGTTCAGGGAAGAGATGTTTTCTTCTAGCTGTGAACCAAGGTTTACACTAAGGATCTGTCAGGCTGGGGTTCAGTGCAATGGGGAGTCCACTGTATTTGGGGTGTTCTTTGAGTCTCTCACCATGGCTAAACCCCTGGGTGTCAGCTGTCAGGCACCAGATGGTCCCCAGCCATGGTTTGTTCCACGGGCAGAACCACGGCTGAGCTACTCTGATCCAACAGAGGCTACTCAAGTAATTTCCCCTCCTAGCTCCATCAAATGCTCTAGCTGTTGAACTGCAGAGTTTTGCTCCTCTTTTTCTCATGCTAATTGTACCTATTCAACTTCTCTCTTGAGGGTAAAAAAAAGCAAGGAGTCTTGTGGCACTTAGCCTAACAGATTTATTTATCGCATTGGCTTTCGTGGGAGAAAATCCCACTTCATCAGACACTCTGAAGATGGGAGAACTTACAGAATGGGAGGAAAATAAATGCACAGGAGTGTAAGACATAGGATCAGGTCACAGTGTAACAGCAAATCAAAGCAGTTAAGATTCAGACACTGGGAAACAGCACATACAAAGAAGTTACTATGTTAGATTAGATTGTGTGGCACCAAGATTAAATCGTGACTATGGATTCTTCTCCCATGACAACAGGTGATTTGACTTCACCTTCCTCTGTGTGCTGTCCCAGTGTTTGAGTCTTAACAACTGCTGTGCCCTGCCCCTGTGCTGGCAGTTGCCCTGCAGCACCTTCTCCAGAGCTGGAGGAGTCTGGGCAATGCATAGAGGGTGTGGAGTGCTGTGCTGGCACATTGCTGGGCACGTCAGGCTCCCTGGGCTCCCTGTTGCCACACACAGTATGGAGGATGGTGTGGTCACTCACTTCCTGTAGCAAAGGAGTGGCCAGGAGAGAGCGGCACCCCTGTTGTGGTGCACTGTGGGCCAGCTACCCACAAAGCACCACTCCTTAGGGCAATTTAGCTGCTGCCAGTGTGGATGTGGGCAGTCTCCTGGCATTTTGAGTGTGGGCGCTCTAAGCCAGCTTAATAAGGTCTACTTTAAGATGACTTAAAGTAGGCCTTATTGAGCCAACTTAATAAAGTCCTGTAGTGTAGACATAGCCAATGTGATTATCTGACCTTCTGCGCAATGCAGGCCACAACCTCCCACCCACTCCTGAAATAGACACCTAACAATAAGTGAAGACCTTGAGAGAATTTTGTTAGATTGTTTGTGTCTGATGTGCACCCAGGTCTGAACTTCCCTTGTAGCTTATTCCCTATAATTGTAAAGGCAGTTGGGCCAGACAGGATTGTAACGTTAGAGTGGAAGAAAGTGATGCTGTTATCCCACTGTAATTCTTTTAGAAGGATATATTAGGAATCTACTTTAATAAAGGTTGAAGCTGTTATTTAGTCTCCAATACTGAATGTTCTACAGGCTTCAACAATAAATTAATGAAATAAATTTAGTGAAAAAATAATAAAGACTCTAATATAGATGATTTTGAAAATACCGACCCATCAAAATTGGTTTTGTGTTTCTGGCAAATTCTTGTTTCTTTGCAAAAGCAGAGATGAGATTCTTGCAAATAAACTAAGTGCCCATCAGAAAAGATATTCTAAGCTGCTCTTTAGCGGAACAATAACCTTTATCTGTAACAGGTTTAATTAAAACATTTAGGTAGCTGGCAAATAAATTAACTGAAACCCTGTGTACTATAACTGATTCTGCTTCAGTAACGCAAAAGAAAGAGGAGGCATATGATTTCTGGTGCTGCCCTTACCTTTGAATTAGTAAGGCTGTGTCTACACTACAGAGTTTTGCCAGCAAAAGTTTGGCTGGCAGACAGCCACTGACTGCTATGCTGATAGCGGTGTTACACACAGCCATCCTTTTGTGGGTGGAGTGTGTCCTCACTGGGTCCACTTCTGCTGACAAAAGAGGCTGTGTGGGGAAACAGAGAGAAAACTGAGTTCCCTATAGAGAGCCCAGAGGCTTCTGCTGCTCCCCGTCCCCCCCTTGCTGAGACCCAGGGACCTGAGCAACAGCGCAACTGCAACTGTCTGGGGCTTACCAGTCTGATAGGAGCTCAGAAGTCACAGGGCTGTGGTGTTCCGGCTGCAGGGCTTCAGCCTCAGGGGCTCATCTCTCCTGTTGGCAGCCCCCGCTTCGCCCAACCCCTGCTCACTGGGGAGCCCCAGCAGCTGCATCTGCTTCCACCATAGACTAAGGAGCCCCAGTGGAATTTCAGGGAGATGTGGCAGCTGTAGCTGCACTGCTACCAGGGTTCAGGGAGCCTGGTGGCTGCGGCCACAGTGCTGCTGGGGTCTGGGGAGGGCCAGGGTCTTCCTTCCCTCCTGCCAAAGTCAGGGAGCCCTGGTGGCTGCAGTGGTTGTAGCCACTGGGGCTCCCTAGATCCTGGTGGCAGTGTGGCTGCAGCCCCCAGGACTCCCTGGACCCTGTCTGAGTGGGTGTTTGTTCACACTGACACTGCTATGTTAACTTTGCCAACAAAAGCCTTATGCCACTCATCTAGGTGATTTTATTTTGTTGGCAAAGAGGGGAGTCTAGCGGAAATGCTAGAACTGTTTTGTTAACAAAAGCTGACTTCTGTCGCCAAAGCTTCCTAGTGCAGACAAAGCCTTGGTCTCCTGAAAGGCCTTGCAAATTAAAATTAGGATACAAAGTGGGTTAGGTAATGTTTTTATTTCACCAGTTTCTTTGGTGAGAGAGACAAGTTTCTGAGCTTCACAAGCTCTCTTTTTCAGGTCACTAATTAGGCTTCTTCAGGTGGGAGCTGAGATCTAGGATCCTAACTTGGGCTGCAGCTGGAGCTGTGACAACTACATCTCAGTTCAAGAGCCTTGCAGCTCAAGCTCCATGTGCCCAGGTCATCTGGCATAGGCCACCTGCAGGTGTCTAATTGCAGTGTAGACATACTCTCTGTCACCAACTGAAATTGGTCCCATAAGAGAGATTACCTCATCCTCCTTGTCTCCAGGGATGTCATGTAAATTAGACCATTTTCATTACACAGATTGCAGCCATATTGCTGCACACTGGTTCATGTCTCACATTGCCTGGTCAAGTGTCTCTGTTTATATTTAGAGGATGTAAGATGAGTAAGGCAAGACTCTTTTGACTGCTGCTGACCCTGTATTCAAATTTAATGCTGGATTTGATGAGTTAAGTGATTGGCTATTAATTAGTTCTATTTGCAGAAAGAGGCAAACATTCATTAGGTTCAGTGAAAGTGTCGGATGAGACAGTTGAGTTACTCCTTTTGTGATTCACAAAGGTTGCTGCATTTAATGTTAAGCTGTCTGGATTGTAATCAGATCTGTTTTGTTCAGTAGCAGTAAGAAAAGCCATGAGTAGCCTGTAACGGGTCATCATGCTCATTTTCACAGAAGAATGTTAAAGGAATATTTATTTCCCTGTGTTTCTAATAATGTCATAAATGTTTAGGTCTCAACCTCTTCCATACCATGATGCTATATTACTACAGAAAAAAGTCTTAGTATTCTCTTTCTATCTAACCATTAAGGCAAGGTTATTGCAGATGCCTTGGACCTGTTCACAGTCCCTAGGTTGAGTACTTATGTACTGTATTTTTAAAAGAAAACTGTTTTTAAAATTCATATTTTCTGGTAATAAAGGTATATTTGAACTTGAAAAGAAATGGAGTTTGTTTCACTTCCACATTCTTAGCAGCTCTGTCTGGAAAACAGGAATCCTGCTTTGTCAAAAGTTGAGGTTTAGACATTTGTTCTGCATTGGGGGTGAAAGTGAGACCTTTTGAATTTTTTTTTTTTTTTTTTTTTTTTTTTTTTTTTTTTTAAGTGTGAGCCATCCTAAAACAGCCAACATCCCACTCACAACAGGAGACCGAGGTTCAAGTCCTGTTCTGAATCAGGCAGAAGAAGGATTTAAAAGCTGAATTTCCAGTGTCTCTGATGAGTGCCCTAACCACTGGGCTGTTGGGTATTCTCCTCCCCTTCTGCCACCCAACTTCTATCCTAGACCTGAGAAAATCTCCTGGAAAAAGTTTTCTCAAAACCCATATACTTTTGTGAAAAGTTTTGCTTTCAACAAAGCAGCATTTTCCAAGCAAAAAACATTAGTTTTTAATGTTACAGGGTTGGCATTTAAAATACTGCATGAAAATGTCCAGTTGCTTAAAAACTCATTTCTTTGGGACTTTTGTTAAATAAGTATTGGAACTCTTGATTTTTCGATTGTAAGCTTTACAAGAGCTTGAACACACTCAAAATAATTAGTCCAACATAAATACAACAGCTGAACCAGGTCTTCTCCTATGACATGGGGGGCTTACAAGTTGCTTCCCGTAACTCCCCTGCCTCAAATGAGCACTTTCAGCATTAATAGGAATCAGGTTCTCATCAGGCAAACACCTGACCCTTTTCAAACCACCAAGCCATAGCTAGCTGTTAACATGACACTGCCCCAGAACAAGGCTGTCTGTTTAGCCCCAGACATTGCGACTCTTAGAGGGGCAGACGTGCCTGTTACAGTACTTTAAACTTAATAAATTTTTTTTACAGGAACTTAACACCATTATGTTTAGAAAACATTGTATGTGTTTGACACAGATATTTTATAACAGCTCTTAAGGTGATGTACAAAGGAGTAGTAATTTTAAAAAAACAAACAAACAAACAAAAAAAACAAGTTATGCACTTATTCACAGATTCCAGGGCTAGAAGGGAGGGTTGTGATCATTTAATCTAGTCTTGCCTCCTATAGACCACAGGCCATAAAACCTCCCCAAAAATAATTCCTGCAGCATGCTTTTTAGAATAACATTCAATCTTGATTTAATAACTGTCAGTAAAGGAGAATCAACCATGACCTTTAGTAAATTTTTTTACTGGCTAATTATGCTCACTATTAAATTCAGAGTGGAAATTAGGTATAACTTTTTTTTATCTAGCTTTAATTTCCAACTACAGGATTGTGTTGTCTGCTATATCGAAAAGCCCATTGTTAAATATTTCTTCCCCATATAGATACTTATAAACTGTGATCAGACCATCCCCTTAATTTCTTTATAATAAATTCATAGCCTGAAAGAGCTCATTCATTAGAAGGCAGACCTCGACAGACGCAGTGCACACCTAGGGGCCAGCCCACAAACTAAGATGCCTAGCTGTGCTGCAGCAGTTCAGAACACCTGCCAGTTTCACTGATGCTGTGTGCGCAAAAGGCCTGCGGCTGCACTTTTGCTGGTGGGAGGGGAGCAGCAGCAGTGCTAGAGGCTTTTCTTTTTAGGCACCAGGGTTTGTTCTGCTTCTTAAGTACTGCAGAGCAACTAGGCACCACAGTCAAATTTCTGGGCGACCTGGTGCCCAGGATTTTTCAAGCCCTGCTGTAAGGCATGTTTGCTAATTAGTTAATCAGCCTTCTTGCTCTTCTCTGATCCATTGTCTTTTCTGTTGTGTTCCCCTCCCTTGCTAGAAATTATAAATACCAACAGGGCAACTGGGAAAAAAAATCTTTATTGTTTTTAGAAGGCATTTTTTAGAAAAAGGGCTAAGTTGCTCCATTAGAGACTTAGAATTTGTTGAAATAAGACTTTTAATAGAATCAGATTGGCAATATGTTTTTAAGTGTTGAAACCTTCTGTGGAAGTTCCTGGGTAGTATCAATTCAGTGAAAAGTTTTAAGTATTTTTTACCATGCCATGTAATGTATTGGCAAATGGAAAAATGTCACCCTAAATAAGTAGGTAGAATATTTACCTTAATTCTTACAAATAATTCGCTTATAGTAATTTTTATATTTCTTAAGGCAGCTTGAACATGTATCAATATTCCTTTGTGTATCTATTGACAGCATGTGTTATGTACAGGAACACTCTTACAAAGGTTACTGTGAAGCTGTTAAGTAGTTTGGAAAAGAAATCCTGGATGTTAGAACTGAAAAGCCTTTGAGATCAGGCATCTTTTTGACACACACAATAATTCACCATTTGCAAAAATTAAATGTCTCATTCATTTACTGATGTGTGAAATTAAGTATTTTTCTGTCCCATTTCCTTTTACTTTTTTTTTTTTTTTGGCCTTATTAAATGACTGTTTTGCAGTAATTCCTGAACTGTGGTCAGTGGACCATTTTGTCATTGGTGGAACACTAGATAGAAGTGTATGGAGTGGGCAGGCTTTTTGCATAGTAATAGCTTTCCTAATTTGCTGCTGCTTCCGATACCGCCCCCCCCCCCCCCCAAAAAAAAAGCAAGCCTAGAAAGGCAACAGAAAAAACAAGAACCACCAGTTTCCTGACTCTGCTTGTGGCTACTGCTACACTGGAGAAGAGGAGGAAATGGGAACCACTGTCAGAAGCCTAGCTGTCTGAGAGATTAGATATGCCACTCATGAGCATCTCATGAGCAAAGAGGAATTACCAGAGGAAAAAGGAATGAGATATCAGGGCAATATGTTCAGAGGAATAGAAAAGTATATCTGGGTGGAAAATGCAAGGTGTCAGAGAACACTGCAGAGGGAGTGGAGGAACTTGGGGTAGTCATCAGAGACTGGTAGTGTATCATTTAACATATGCCAAGCTGTCCAAGGTTACAGTGTGTGCCACCTATTCAGGCTATAGTTATAAAGTGTGCATGTTGGAAACTGTTATCCTAACACCTTGTAACAGCTCTTTAAATTCTAGTATGTATAAAACTTGTGAGAGCAATAGCTGAAAGCTGTTCTTGGTTGAAGGATTTTTATCTTAGCCTTTTCGGTTGCTTAGCTAATGAGCTGCAGTAGAAAGCGAGTTTAGTAACTGATTAGAGCACTGAACTAAGATATCAGAGTCCTGTACACATTGTTTGGTTCTGGCCCAGAGTTACCGTGTGGTCTTGAGTCAGTTCCTTTATTCAGTTTTTTCCTCTGCTATAACCTAAGTGTAAAAATAGCTCCCTCACAGCAATATTAGTTTAATACATTTGTAAAGTATTTTGAGCTCCTTAGCTAGAAGGGCATGCAAAGAATATTTTATGTATATTTCTGTTAGTCAGTTTGTGTGAATAATCTTATTTTTGTCAGGTGTGGCTCTGGCTTGGGTATTGTGGGTCCTCTTCGGTTCCTTATCCATTGGGGTTGTATGTCTGTTATAGCCCTCAGCCTGGTTCTGTAGCTAAATCTACAGAGCCTTAAGCATTTAGTTGTTCAGTACCCAGTGTGCTGACCAAGATAGGAGTTATCAGCAGGGCATTGAGAACATGTCAAAGCCAACCATTCACTATGTAGTGATAATTTTCCATGTATGCAGCTTTCTAAAAAAGGTGTTGGTGAAGGTGCAAGCAAAGCATTTAATTGCAGCAAAAAGGAAACTGGCAGACCGCTGCCTATATAACAGTGGTTCCCAATATTTCTCTGCTGTGGCACACCTTGCTACCTTTAATTAATTTGAGGCATACCACCATATAGTTTCCAAAAGAACTCATGAATATTCATGAGCCAATGAGCCAATCCAGAGCTCTTTGAGTAGTTTTTCAAAAAAATCTAGTGGCACACCTGCTCAGAACTGACGGCACACTGTTTGGGAAACGCTGCTATATATTGAAGCAATGCCTGGTTCCAGATCCTGTTGATCCAGTTGTTTCATCTAATCTGAAAGATGTGTATTGTGAATGAAGAGAAGCCTTATTCTCACACATGATACAAATATATAGTGGTAGGAAGAGGAGGACAAGTTAACTAAGGCCTGGTGCTCAGAAACAGTATGTAGCACCGCCACCACTGCATGCACCTATTTCCTCTTCACCAGAGCTGCTCTTAGAACTCGTTCAGTTTCTAGTCACCTTCTCAGCCCAATATCCTTTAATTCAGTCTTCACCAAGCTGACAACAGAGTTGGTCACAAAAAAGACCACCTCTTGATAGTCCCAAAATAAAACACACACTTCCATTGGTTCCAGCTCTCCATAGTCTCCAGTTTCCTGGGCTTCCCTTTGATTACTGCCTGGCCTCATGCTTTGGGCAGTCCTAGCTACATCTCTCAATTCCACACTCATTGCTGCTTTTTATTATTGAATCATCTGATTCTTCTCAGATGGAGCTCATCTTGTAATCAGACTGGACGAGCCTGAGGTGCCACAATGACAAGCCATGCTGTTACATAATCCCATTCTCCCTACCAGCCCCACAACCCAGGGCAGGTTCTACCTGAAAAAAAAAAATATCCCCTCTTTTAGTTCTTCCCTTTTTCTCCTCTGTCCCCTATACTTTCTTTTCCTTGTTTCGCCAGTCCCTTGAAGTCTGGGTCTGTGCATTTTCCAGTTCACCTCAATCCTGAGTTCACTTGCCATGCCACGCAAGAGATTTCACTCGTGTTCCTCTAACCTTGCCAGAGGTTACCTTAACATAGTTCCTAAATAGGACTGTTGTTTTACCATAAGTGTTCCTTTTTAAAATTGTGTATTTTTTTTTTCCAGGTCTTTGTTTAGAGAAGTTGCCAATTTCCTCTTCAACTAGTAACCTCCCCATGGACCGTGAACAAGAAATTATTACGTGCTATGAGAAGGCTGGAGATATCGCCCTCCTTTACCTTCAGGAGATAGAAAGGGTAAGATGAGATAATCTGTTTGTTTGAGACAAGTGCTCTCGTTTATTCCACAGCAGCTTATCATTACCCATAGAACACAGCACGGATAGTATTTCCACAAGCAGCCTTCTGAGGACTGAGACAGACTGTGTTACATGGCTCATTTTTCATTGATGTAATCAGATAATTTGGTATTTAACCACAGCAGAATGTTCTCAGCTCTGTTTTCTCGTAGACATGATGATAAGGATACACAGAAAACCTTGTTGTCCTGATCATTCTACAGATGCATATTTGTTTGTTTTAAAAAAAAACAAACAAACAATGAAATAAACCCATATCTTTAAATACAAAAAGTGAAATCCTAGCTTGAATGAAGTCAGTGGTAAAATTTCCATCGACTTTGATGGAGCCAGAGTTTAACACAGTCTTTCATTTCCTTCTCATCCCATAAAGTATAATGCTGGAAAAGATCCTAAATTGGTGTTGGGGAAGAGTCAACACTGCTTTTGTAAAGGGAAGTAATGCCCAACTAATCTAGTAGAATTCTTTTGAGAGGTCAGCAGACATGTGGATTAAGATGATACAGTGTACTTGCATTTTCAGAAAACCTGTGACAAGGTCCCTCACCAAAGGCTCTTATCAAAGTTAAGCCATCATAAAGTAAGAGGGAAGGTCTTCTCCTGAATCAGTAACTGTTTGAAAGACTGGAAACAGAGCAAGAAGAAATGGTTTCTTTTCAAAATGGAGAGAGATAATAGTGGTATTCCCCATGGATCTTAGGTGAAACCAGAGCTATTCAATGTATTCATGCATAATCTGGAAAAAGAGGTAAATGGGGACCAAAAATGTGCAAATGGTTCAAAATTATTCAAGATAGTTAAGTCCAGAGCAGACTGAAAAATTCCAAAGGGATGTCACAGAACTGAGTGAGTGGGCAACACAATGGTGGATGAAATGCAGTGTTGATGAGCACAAAGTAATGCACACTGAAAAACATAATCCCAACTGTGCATGCAGGATGATGTAAATTAGCTGTTACCACTCAAAAAAGAGACCTTGACATCATTGTGAATAGTTCTGTGAAAAAATCCATTCGGAGTGCAGCAGGAGACAAAAAAAAAAAAGCTGACAAAGTTAGGATCCATTGTGAAAGGTATAAATAATAAGTCAGTAAATGGAATGTCACTATATAAATCCATGGTAGGCCCAAATTTGGAATACTGCATACAGTTCTGGTTGCCTTGTCTCAGAAAAGGTATACTGTATTTGGAAAAGGTACACACAGGGTCAATAAAATAATAGGAGTATGGAACAACTTTTATATGAGGAGAGGTTGTAAAGACTGGGACTTCTCAGTTTGGAAAAGAGATGACTAAGGAGGAGTATGTTATAGGTTTAAAAAATTATGAATGGTGTGGAGAAAAAGGATAGGGAAGTAATATTTACACCCTTAACCTGACACAAGAACCAGGGTCACCCAATGAAATTAATAAGCAACACATTTATAATAATTAAAAGTAAGTATTCATTAGTAGCACCATCGCCACTAGATTGAGGAAAATGTATATTCCCCTCTATTAAGCACTGGTGAGGCCACATTTACAGTATTGTGTCCAGTTTTGGATGACCCATTACCGATGTGATTACGGGACTGTAGCACATAGCTTATGAGGTGAGGCTGTGGAAACTAGTCTAGTATGGAATGCAAAAGAGATGTATGGTGTGGTGTTTTTTTTTGTTTTGTTTTGTTTTTTGGTATAGTCTGCAAAAGAGATGTGTGAGGTGGGTTTTATGGCAGCCTGTAACTACCTTCAGGGGGTTCCAGGAAGGATGGAACTAGACTGTTCTCAGTGGTAGTGGATGGCAGAACTAAGAGCAGTGTTCATGCTTGAAGTCTGTAGTGGACATTAAGAAAAACTTTTTCACAAGGAGGGTGGTGAAGCACTGGAGTGGTTACCTAGAGACATGGTAGAATCTCCTTCTTTAGAGGTTTTTGAAGTGTGGCTTGACACAGCCCTGGAAAAGATGACTTAATTGGGATTGGTTCTGCTTTGAGTAGGGGGTTGGACTAGATGACCTCCTGAGGTCCCTTCCAACCCTAATCTACGTGTCCCTGATTCTAAGTAGTTCCTTGTACAACAGTCAACCTGTAGAACTAACTGCTGGTGGATGTTGTGAAGACTGAAGTAGTATAACAAGGTTCACCAAAGAATCGGATGAGTTCATGGAGATTAGGTCTATCAGTGCCCATTAGCCAAGATGGTCAGAGATTCATCCCCACACTCTGGGTGTCCCTTGCCTTGACTGCTAGAAGCTAGGACTGGGCTACCAGGAATGGATCACTCTATAATTGCCTTTTCTATTAATTCTCTTTGAAGCATCTGGCATTGGCCACTGTTAAAAGACAGGATACTGGGCTAGATGGGCCATTGGTCTGATCCAGAATGGCCATTGTTAGATTCTTATTGACTTTTGCATAAAGTTGTCTACTGGGGCCTATGCACAACCTGCTTACATCCTCATGCTGTGCTACTTAATCAAATGTCTGTGGGTTGCAATCTCAACTGATTGTGTTCCAGCAGTACACAATAAGTATCAAGCTGTAAAATCTCTGGGGGTTTCTCACTTTTGGGAAAGCTTGCCATTTTTGTATGTGAGTTTTTTTTGTAGCAGATATACTTAGTGTTTGAGCATTTTAAGTTCTTTTGGGCACTTTGCTTTTCCTAAGGTTCTGTCGATCAGTCTCTGCACTTTTGCAGACTTTAGTAAACTGGCCAAATTGTTAATCCATTAGTTTCAAGCAGTGCATCTTCTGCGATGCCATAGTATGCTTTATAGAACAGTATACCTAGTAATATGTTTTTTGTCCTGGAATGAGAGGCAAGTTCCTGGCTGATGCACAAGGTGCAAGTTTCTTACCGGCTGTGCATCTAGAACCTGAAAAAGCCACTATAAGATTTACCATTTAGGGCTGGTCTGAACACAGTATTTCTACTAGTATAACTGCTTTGTTTCGTGGATTTTGTTTTGTTATGTAATCAAAATCGTTCTATTGATAGAACTGCTAGTATGGATGCTGTTATATTTGGAGAAAGGTGCTGTTTATTGGTATAGCTGTATGGGAAAAGCTGTACGGGTATAAAGGTGTGTTATTCTGACACAACTTTTGCTCACATTAGCAGGTTTTAATATTTTTAACTATACTAGTGTAGTTAAAATAACATAACCTGTGTGTAGGCAAGTCTTCGGAGATAACTGAGTGTTGCTCTCTACAAAGGTTACATAGCTATAGTCTCTCCAGCGTATCCTTGTAAAATGAAGAATGCTGTAGGTGATAGGCCAAAAATGCTACCAATAAAAATGCTTTATTGAATTTCACAATATCCTATTGCATTAACAGAAGTTCTTCTTCAAGCAGCTGCTCACATACATTCCCCCTTGGGTTTGTATGCGCCAGCATACTCGAACACCGGAACTTTTTCCCTTAGCCCGCTCTGCAGGGCCAGCAGTGGAGCCTCCTGGAGTGGTGTGCGCACCACTCCAGTTAAGTACCCCCGCTGGTCTGCAGGTGCCCCAGTTTCCTTCTTTCTGCCATTCATGACGGACACCGGGAACAGCAATTAGGGCAATTGGAATACTTTACAAGGCAATTAGTGGTCTCCGCGGGTCAGATTCGCTGGCGGGGGCTATGCCCAGGTCGCCAGGCTTTAAACCTTGTGCCGCCTGCAGCAGGGCATTCTTAGTCAGTTATCCCCATGATCGCTGTCTGAGGTGCTTGGGAGAGTCACACCGCCCACAGTGGTGTAAAATTTGCAAGGCTTTCAGACCAAGAGCAAAAAAAAGATAGAGACATCAGGTTGAAAGCCTTGCTGATGGAGGCAGCACTGAGCCCATCGGTGGAGCTACTGTGGCCGAACCTGACCACCCCAGAGCAAATGGAGCCCCCGGCACCGACGAGCCCCCTGGCTCAAGGGGCTCATTCTGCACCAGCCGCACCGGCAGTGATTACAGAAGCCCGTGTGGGTCGGGAGCGCGCCTCATCAAAGTGCGGGGGCTCTCCCTTGACCCCGGGCAGATCCCGGTCGCCATTACCGCTAGCCTCTTCGACACCTGAGGCTTATGAGGCGCCGCGGGCGCTGTCAGCCCTCCGCTCTCCGCCACGGGCGACCGGCTTTGCTTCCCGCCCGCTGTCGCGGGGGAAGCCAGCACTGGATTCCCTGGCTTGGCGCAGCATGCCGCAGCAGGTTGCCCTGCCCCCCATCAGGGCCGGTAGCGCCCCAAGATCCTCCACGGTGGGGGAGGCAGGCAAGACAGGAAGACTGCAGGGCACCGGCTCTGGCACAATCCCTGGTGCTGAGCTGCTGCCAAGGGAGCCAGAGCCGCTGGCAGCAGGACCACCGTAAGTCAGTCACACTGGGAGAGAGGACAACACACTCCGTCAGCTTCCTCTTCACCGGCACCACGCCACCGGGGTCGGTGGCACCGCTCTCTAACCCCCCCCCCCCCCCCCAGAGGCACCGCTGAGCCGAAAGATCTCACGCCTGAGGAGGGAACCCTGCAGCTCCTCCTCCTCCTCCTACTCAGCTGGACCATCAACGAGCTCGGACCGGGGACGGTCGCCCCAAAGGTCCCAGCCAGTCTCGGGGCCAACCCAGTCTGCGGTCATGGGACCCCCTCCCCAGGGTTGGCCAACAAATTGGCCATGCTGGGCCCCTTGGGTGGTGCCTCAGAACACCCAGCACTACAGCCCAAGAGTGGGAGTACCAGGGGCCGGAGGTCACTGTCGGGGAGTATTAGGGATTGCTCCGAACATCATCCCTCTCCTGCGACAAGTCGCCGCTCCCCGTCTCTATCATCGTCAGGTGACTCACATGGGGCTCCGTCTTCATCTCCGGATGACTTCAAGGCGTACCAAGACCTCCTATGGAGGCTGGCATCCAACCTTGGCTTGGAAGTAGAGAAAGTAAAGGAATCCTCGGATTCGCTGTTTAATGTGCTGTCAGCCATGGCATCTACTAAGCTAGCCCTTCCCATTCATGAAGGCATTCTTTGAATTGTGCTATCAATATGGCAAACACTCTCTTCGGTAGCCCCCACCTCCAAGGGCACGGAAAGAAAATATTATGTGCCAGCTGCTACGTGCCAGTATCTGTATGCGCACCCCACCCCCTCATCTCTGATGGTGGATGCCGCAAACTAACGAGAACAGCAGGGCCAACCAGCTTCCACCCCAAAAGCCAAAGAAGCAAAGGCACTGGATACATTTGGGAAGAAGTTTTATTCGACAATGACAATGCAACTCAGGGTAGCTAATCACCAAGCCCTTCTGGGGAGATATAATTAGAACCTCTGGGACTCCCTGAAGCGGTTTGCTCAGCTCCTTCCTTCGGACCGCCGATTGGATTTTAATACCATTCTGGAGGAAGGCTCAGCAGTGGCGAGGGAAGCATTGCAGGCCACTTGGGCCGCCGCCGACTCAGCAGGGAGAACTGTGGCCTCCGCAGTTACCCTACGCACGATAGCGTGGCTGCAAGCATCGGGTCTCCCTCCCCTGGTTCAGCAGTCAATCCAGGATTTGCCTTTCGAGGGTACGTCTCTCTTCTCGGAGCAGACAGACGCAAAGCTGCATGGCTTAAAGGATTCAATGGCAACCCTTCGCTCACTGGGGCTGCTCTCCCAGGGGTCAGCACAAAGCGCCCCCCCCCCCCAACGACAATTCCCACAGGCCTCCGCACACCCAAGACAGCTATTTACCAGCAGACTGGGCAGACAGTGAGATAGGGACAGGAGCAGGGCCCCTAGGGGTCAGTCTAATGCCTCCCCTAGTAGAGCGTCTCGCCCCAACTGCCATCGCTCCGGCAACGAAGGGCGATTGTTTTGACATGGGTCTCGAGGGTGACGAACCGGCTATTCGACTCCAGGATTCTTCAAAATACCTATTCCTAAACAGGCTTTCCCCTTTTTATTTACAATGGGCCTCCATCACTACCGACCGTTGGGTCTTGTGGACAGTGCAAGAGGGTTACTCGCTACAGTTCAGGGCCACACCCCCAACTACCCTCCCCCTTCCCAGTCCCTCTTCAGGGACACCTCTCACGAACATTGACTCAACCAAGAGATGGACAATCTTCTCGCACTCGGTGCGGTGGAGGAGGTTCCAAAGGGACAAAAGGGAAGGGGGTTTTACTCCAGGTATTTCCTGATTCCCAAGTCGAACGGGGGACTAAGGCCCATCCTCAACCTACGCTTGCTGAACAGGTTTCTAAAAAAGTTAAAATTCAGAATGGTGACCATCAAACAACTTATCCCATCACTAGATCCTGGAGATTGGTTCGCTGCCCTCGACCTGCAGGATGCCTATTTTCATGTGGCAGTCAAGCCCCAACACAGGCATTTTCTGCATTTTGTAAGAGGACACCAGCACCTTCAGTTCACCGCCCTTCCCTTCTGATTTTCTTTGGCACCCAGGGTGTTTACAAAATGTGTGGCGGTTGTCACAGCTCACTTGTGGAGAAGGGGCATACACATCTTCCCATATCTCGATGACTGGCTCATTCGGGGACGTTTGCGGAGACAGGTCCAAGTGAGTGTTCAGGTAGTCCGGTCATTGTGCAGCCATCTGGGACACATTGTCAATGACCAGAAGTCTCAGTTGCATCCGTTCCAAAGGCTGGAGTTCATCAGGGCAGTGCTGGACTCAACCCAGGCCAACGCCTTCCTCCCGAGGGCCAGATTCCAGGCCATGTGGGGGTTAATAGCGGATCTAAAACAAAGACTGACTACCACAGCCAGGCACTGCCTCAGACTTTTGGGACACATGGCAGTGTCCACCAGCGTAGTAGCCCTGGCCCACCTCAAACTCAGGCCACTTCAAGAGTATCTACAGTCTGTGTTCCGCCCCAGCAAACATTTGCTGGACAAAGCGGTGACGGTGCCGAGATCAGTCTTGAGTCAACTAGAATGGTGGCAAAGACCCAAGTTTGTCCTGGAGGGAGTTCCATTCAGGACAGTAGCCCCCTCAGTGACACTCATCACAGATGCCTCGGATCGGGGCTGGGGCGCACACCTCAGCGCAGGCATCAGCACGCAAGGCATGTGGTTGACAGTGAAAGACCACCTCCACATCAACGTAAAGGAACTAAGGGCCATCAGGCTTGCTTGCCGCTTGTTTTGGTCACATCTGCGGGGTCGTTTAGTCCAAGTTCTCATGGACTATTCAGCAGCCATGTACTATATAAACCGCCAGGGCGGAGCTCGCTCAGTGGGTCTGTGCCGAGAAGCGACCCGCCTCTGGGACCTGGCAATATGCTGCAGTTTTCATGTGGTGGCTTCTCACCTACCGGGAGTGAGGAATGACAGGGCGGATCACCTCAGCAGACACTTCACTTCCCAATACGAGTGGTCCCTACACTCAGAGGTCCTGACACCAATTTTCTACAGCTGGGGGTTTCCCCTAATCGACTTATTTGCCACTCGGGAGAATCGGAAGTGTCACAAGTTTTCCTTCCTGAGGGAGAGGGAAGCGGGCTCCCTCCCGGACGCTTTCCTACTGCATTGGGGGGGCCCTCTGATGTACACATTCCCCCCATTTCCACTTCTCCACAGAGTGTTACTGAAGATAAAGAGGGATGGGGCCCAGGTGATCCTGATTGCCCCCTGTAGACAGGCACTGTGGCCTGCCTCCAAGCCCGGGCTGGAGGGACAGCCCGAATGCCCCTGCTGGCCAGGCCAGGGAATAGCAAGGGCTCAACGCTGGAAGTGGAAGGGAGGGGCTAGAGCAGGAAGGGGCAGTATAAGAACCCAGGCTGGGAGCTCAGTTGGGCCTGAGCTCCAGAGGGGAAAGGACGTGCTGGGCCAGAAGGAGCAAGCCAGGCTAGGCCAGGACCAGGCCCACCAGTCAGGCCCTGGCTCCAGGGTCGCCCGACGCTACGGCCCGCCCAGCCTCCCCGGACCGGGTGATTGGGAAGGAAGCCCAGAGGCAGCCGACTGGGGTGGGCACTTAAAGGGCTGTCAGGCCCCATTGCAGCCCCCCCCACTTGGGCCCGACCCGAGGATGCGGGAAAGCGGAAAGCCTAACCCCTCCCCAGACCTGTGACCTAGAGGAGCTGCCTTCCATAGAAGAGGAGCTGCCCCCTGCCTCAGGCACCTGCGACCTGGACGAGCTACCCTTGGCTGAAGAGGAGATGCCGGCCCCGTATGGGCCCGAGGAGCTGCCCCTGGCAGAGGAGCCGATGGAGTATCCTGACCCGCCGCCCATGGATACTGAGGGGTTCACCGGGGTCCCACAGGCCTGCTATGAAGGGGACCCTGAAGACGGCTATCCCCTGTGGAAATAGGTACCCAGGGTGGGCGGACAGGACAGGGGTTGGAGGAAGTAGCCCAGGGAGGACAGGATGGTGGGCCGTGTACCCGGGCCAGCGTGTTTCGGAGGCTGCCCTGCTGCCCCTGTCTAGGGCTCTGGGCTGAGACACAGTGGAGCGGGTGGGCCTGCGTCTCCCTCCTCAACTTCCCCCCCGTTTCCTAGCAAAGGAAGTGTTAACCCATCCCTGACCACCAGACTTTGTGGTTGCCCGCTCTGCCTGGGGGCCGGGGCTCCAGACTTTGTGGTTGCCCGCCCCGCCTGGGGGCCGGGGCTCCAGACTTTGTCGTTGCCTACAGAGACATTCTGTCGGTTGCCGGGAGGGCGCCACCCCGGCTACTCCCCTTTACCACCCGTAGGAGGCGCCCTCGCGACCGGCCACCAGCTCAGGAAGCCTACACCCCTGTGTGGCCTTGGCAGCATTGGTATCATATGCTGGTAGACCTGTCGATAGCTCCACCTCGAGAGTTCCCATTACGACCCGACCTCTTAACTCAAGACTGGGGCCAACTTCTTCACCCCAACCTGCAGTCGCTCCACCTGACGGCATGGAGACTATCTGGCTGACTACCGAGGAACTATCATGCTCAGACCAGGTGAGAAAAGTTCTCATTGGTAGCAGGAAGCCCTCGACCTGGATGACGTATAGCGCCGAGTGGTTACGCTTCTGCAAGTAGGTGCAGACCAGAAACCTGGAATTGCGGTCCACCCCGATTCGGGATGTTTTGGACTACTTGCTGGATCTGAAACACCAAGGACTTACACTGGGTTCAATAAGGGTTCACCTGGCGGTGATCGCAGCAGCCCACATACTGGTAGCGGGTCGATCCATCTTTTAAAAGGGCTGGAGCGGGTTTTCCCAGCAACTCCACCACCCTCTCCGCAATGGGATTTGAACTTGGTCCTCTGGATGCTGACGGGTCCACCACTGGAACCTCTGGCTACCTGCCCGCTCTTGTCGTTATCACAAACAGTAGTGTTTTTGGTGGCAATAAATTCCGCGAGGAGGGTCTCGGAACTGAGGGTCCTCTCATCCGAGCCACCATATACCATGTTTTTCAGAGATAAAGTACGGCTCAGAACCCATCCAGCGTTTCTACCGAAGGTGGTTTCAGACTTCCACCTGAATCAGGACATATTCCTCCCTGTATTCTGCCCAAAGCCACATCCGTCAAGTGAGCAGAGGAGGTTTCATACACTCAATGTAAGGAGGGCAATAGCCTTCTACATCCAATGGACAAAGCCATTCAGAAAAACTACTCAACTCTTTGTGGCGGTAGCGGACCGGGTAGAAGGGTATCCGGTATCATCCCAAATGATTTCGACATGGATCACGTCCTGCATAAGAACATGCTACCAGTTGGCGCAAGTACTGCTGCCCAGTGGGATACGAGCCCACTTGACCAGGGCCCAAGCCTCGTCTACGGCCTTCCTGGGCGGAGTCCCGGTTCGGGACATCTGTCAGGCGGCGACGTGGTTGTCCATCCATACTTTTGCCTCGCACTACGCCATATTGCAACAGGCTAGGGACGACGCAGCAGTTGGTAGGGCCATCTTTCACTCCAGTCTCTCTAACTCCACCCACTGTCCAGGGTTAGGCTTGTAATCTACCCAAGGTGGAATGTATGTGAGCAGCTGCTCGAAGAAGAAAAAGGACAGTTACCTGCCTGTAACTTCTGTTCTTCAAGATGCGCTGCTTACTTCCATTCCACACCCGCCCCACCGTCCCTGCTTCTGGAGTTGCAGAAAGAAGGGACTGGGGCACCTGCCGGACCAGCGGGGGTACTTAACTGGAGTGGTGTGTGCGCCACTCCTGGGGGCTCCACCACTGGCCCTGCAGAGCGGGCTAAAGGAAAAAGTTCCGGTGTTCGAGCCCACTGGCGCATACAAACCCAAGGTGGAATGGAAGTGAGCAGCGCATCTCAAAGAACAGAAGTTACAGGCAGGTAACTGTCCTTTTTTGGTTTCTTCTTCCATTGCTGAAACATGGCCATGAAGAAATGTACAGTGTGCCTGGCTTGACATTACTATTATTTTCTGTGACAATTTGCTGAATTTGACTATGTGTAGTTTATAGATTCTGATTGATGTCATGGACTCTGTATGCATCCATATTAAACTAAAAACTTGGTTTTGATTGTAAGGCTGGTCTGCTTTTTCTGCAGTCTTCTTATTATCTTCATCCTGGTCTGAAATTCTAAAAGACGTTGAAAGAGGACTAGCAGTGGAAGGTCATTAAACCTTGGTGGCCTTTTGTTGAAATAGTGACACTTTGTTAGTTAGCAGGCAACTGCCCAGAAGAACCTCCCAGGTGTGCCAGTAATCAGGCAACTGATCATCTGATTAGGAAGGAGCTGACACTTTCATTGGACTTATCCTACAAAGGATCTGGAAATTATAAAAGGAAATGTCTCTCATTTGTCATTTGAGAGAGTAGAAGGATGCTGGCTGTGGAGGACAGGGATCAAGATGCCAAGTTCCATGGGAGAAGCCATGTTCTAGAGGAAAAGTGAGAGGAAGGATCCCAAACTCCTTTGGAATATAGTCAAAAATATTCTTAAGATACTCCAGAGTGTTGAGGAAAGTGAGGCAAGAAATAGCCAACAGGTATTTTGTTGTTTTGCCTAGATCTGCAAGTCTCTTTTGCTGTGTAAAGTACAGCATGATGGTGTTTAGAAATCCTTTTGTAAAGTCTGTGCTTCAACTATCTGGTGTCCTTGAGAAAAAAGTGTAAATCAGAGTGACCATAGAGTTGGAATTGTTATAAAGTGTGTGAAAGCCACTAGAATGTTTTGAGGTATGGGTTCTGTGGGCCCTGAGACAGAGTTACCAGAATGTCCCACATCCATAACAGACGGAGGGACAATGCCCAGAATGTGTGCCATGGAGGCTAAAGAAAGAGACATTTCTGGAGCCTCTTCACGCTGAGAGAAGCTTAAATATACAAGTCCATGGTTGGAATAGAAATATGATAGTCTGGTCAGTGTTGAGACACGTGACCAGGGCTGTGACATGTTTACATATACCCTGTACGGTGTGAATTAAGGCATTTAAAGGTGAACTACAAATCCAAAATGAAAAAATTCCAGAATATATTTTATTTTGCTTTAAAGAAAAAAAAAAAACAACCTTTCCTCTGTGCGAAGGGGACTAAAGAGGGGGATTAAAGAGATCACTGAAATACCACTAATTAGCAAATGAGGACTTTCCACAGGATTTCAAACACTGGGAAAGGTGAATGATAAAGAAAACTTATATCAGTGTTGACTGTTCCCTCAGTCTGGTTGATGAAGAACACAAAGCATGAGAAGTCCTGTGTAAACGTTGCATGATTATTTGGAATGAAAAGTGCCATATACTTTTTGCCTAAACGTTTGTTTAATTTGTCCCAGAAATAACTTCAGCATTTCAAAAGTAAATAATTGTCTGATCTGGAAGGAGCTTCTGGTACTGTTGTGCTTTTATATTGCTAAAAGATTAATTTGTAGTTCTGAACTGTAACTCCCCAAATGGTGCCTTTCTTTGTTAGATGAAGCTATCCATTCTTTGTCCTCTGTGTTCAGTAATTAAGAAACTATACCTTTTTTAATGCTGCATAGGCGGTGTCAGAATAGAAACTCTCATTATTTGCTTGAATTGAATACCTGTTATTGACAACTCATCTATTTGGTCATTCCAGTTGAAAAACAATGTAACATTATTTAGTGTGCTAATCAGCAATTTTTCATTTGATTGTTTGAGAGTGCTGAGTTTCTAGAAGTAACACTGCATCAAAGTTATAGCAATGTGACTTATATAATACACACCACAAATACACATCCCAAAGCTGGAAAGGGGCTGCCCAGTTTATTGAGCATTTACGTTCTCTTTCTTAATGTAGATTTTGTTTCCTTGTTGACAGATCTTCAGATACAGTGAATTTTGTTTGGGTACGGTATACTTTGTATTCTGTGTTGTAACTGAAATCAATATATTTTTAAATGTAGAAAAAAATCCCATATATTTTAGCAAATTTTAATTGTTGTTCCATTATTGTTTGACCGTGTGGTTAAAACTGCAATTAATCATGACTTTTGAATCTAATTAATTTGTTTTGTATTAATTGCTTGAATTAAGTAAGATTGATTGATGGCCATAAAGTAATATATCAAAATACCAATTGTATGTATCTGAAAAGTTTCTTTGAGGCATTGAAAAAATTGTTTAGATCATCTTTATGTTCAGATATTTCCCAAATGCTTTCCTTTACAAACCTGAAACATATTATGGACTGAAACTGCCAAGAAATCAAATGGTGTTAATATTTTTTGAAGGAAATTGATTTAGGAACAATTGGCAGATGTTGAAGATCTTTATGCTGCTAATGTAGTCTGATACATGCTTAAAAATTTAGGGCTAAATTAAATACCAAACTGCAAGTTCTAATGAGTGTTCAGTTACCTATGTCGCGTTTTGAAATGAAACTATTTCTCTGTCATCATCTTCATATTTGTAAATAACAAATGAGAGCTCACTATAAAGTGTATTAATGAATATTAACTTTTGATTGTTTAAATTCATAATATTTAGGAAATTTATGGTTTATCAAGGAAGGTGGTATACTTGATGGCACTTGGAGTCTTTCACATGAGATATGGTCTCTTTTAAAAAATTATGCTTTAATCCATCTTCTAGTGAAAAATCAGTGTCTTGTGCCTAGAAGTGGTCAAACTATATGATTGTAGAGATCTACTCTGGTCCTTAAAGTCCAGAATCTAGAAGGCCATTAATAAGGCCTGGGATGTACTGCTGCTGGTAGTTGATCAGAGACATGCGAGCTGCATTGCTGCATAGCAATGTAATATAGCTTGCTTATCTCCTATAAATTTAGTTACATTGCTGTACTGCAGCATTTCCACTGTGTTGAGTCCATGAGAGATGCCCACCCATCAACAAAGCTTTACTCCTTTTGGAGAGGATAGATTAGTGGTGTTGACTGGACAGCACTTCTGGGATCAATTGAGCAGGTCACCATAGCCCACTCAGTTCATCCTGCTGCATTGATCCCTGGTAGTATAGACATACCCTAAATCAGGGGTCTCAAACTCAAATCACCACGAGGGCGCATGAGGACTAGTATGTTAGCCCAAGGGCTGCATCACTGAAACCTTTTCATACGATGATATTGCAAATATCAGTAACAATAGTGTCCTTGCAGGCTGCAGGAAGCAGCTTTAGGGGCTACATGCGGCCCCCAGCCACGTGTTTGAGACCCCGCCCTAAATCTTGCTATACCTGAACCAGCTCCTACATATAAAAGGTATTGGGCGCCTGATTCTGATCCATCTACATCTAATGTAAAACAGAAGCAGCACCAGTAAAGTAATTTAAGTTACATCAGTGTAAAACTAGTGCAAGTGATATCAGAATCAGGTCCTTTATCCTACTGCCAGTCTCCTCAGCATTTATCCTGTCATCAGTCCCATGAGAGAGACCTATTTTCCTTTTCTCTGAAATATAGTTCAATGAGGAACTTGTTTTCTTTTCCACTTTGAATTTGGACTATATGTATTTTCTGTAATCTTATTTTTGTCTCCTTTTATTCTCTAAGATCAGAAACTACTTGTTCTTGTAAAATGTGTGTTATAAAGGAACCCTAGAGTACATGTTGAAAGAGTTCAGTACCCACAGGGGACCTTAGTTAAAAATGTCTGGTATTAATAGTATAATAAATGTTTGCCAAATTTAGTTTTGTAACTCGTTGCAATGTGCAGTAAAATTGATTGCTTTCTCAAGAACCCTCAAGTAGTGAAAGCTGTTCTTTCATTAAACTACACCACAGGCATCTTGGGTAGAGCAGTGGTGAACAGTGAAATACTTAAGATAATAAGCCAAATTCCCAAGGGGCAGCTGTGTAAGTCTTGTTCAGTAAAACAAAGGAGTCGTCCTGTGGCACTTAAAGACTAACACATTTATTTATTGCCTGAGCGTTCGTGGGGGAAAATCCTGCTTCATCAGATACTCTGAAAATGGTGGAACTTGCAGAATGTAAGTTCTTCATGTTCTCCAATCTTCAGAATATCTAACTAAGTGGAATTTTCTTTCACAAATGCTCAGGCAATAAATAAATTTGTTAGTCTTTAAGTGCCACAGGACGACTCCTTTGTTTTAAGATAGTATAACACTCACACATGGTTCTTTTGGAGGGTATATTGATTGTCTGCATGGATTTTCCAAGAGATAGTCATGTCAAACCAACCTAACATCCTGCTTTGACAGGATAATAAGCCTTATGGATGGGGGTGGGAAGTGGTAGATGTGAAATACCTCGACTTTAGGAGGGCTTTTGATTCTGTCTCGTATCTCATAAATTTCAAAAGGGATATCTGTGTTAGTCTAGTCCAGTAAAAAAAACAACAAGGAGTTGTGTGGCACTTTAAGACTAACAGATTTATTTTTTGCATGAGCTTTCGTGGGAGAAGATCCCACTTCCTCAAAATAAATCTGTTAGTCTTAAAGTGCCACACAACTCCTTGTTATATCTCATAAACAAACTAGAGAAATATAGTGTAGACGAGGCTACTATAAGATGGTTCATAGTTGGTTGGCAGAGCATATTCAGCGTAGTTATTAGTGGCACACTCTTAGGCTGGAATGACATAATGAGCAGGGTGAGATGAGGATTCTTCAGGGTCTGGGGTCTTCTATTCAGTAGCTTCATAAATAATTTGGATAATAAATGAGTATGCTTATAAGTACTGCAAATTATGGCGAGCCGGGAGGGGTTGCAAGTGTTTTGGAGGACAAGATTAGATTCAAAATCATCTTGACAAATTGGAGAAATGGCTTGAAATAAACAGGATGAAATTCAATAAGGCCAAATACAGACGGCTTCTCTTAAGAAGGAATAATCAGTTGCACAAATACAAAATGGTAAATGGCTAGGTAGGAAGGAGTACTGTAGAAAAGATGGATCACAACATTGTAGTTAGATCACAAGCTAAATATGAGTAGTCAGTATAACACTGTTGCCTGGGGAAGAAGGAAGGGGGAAAAAAAAAACCCCACAAACCCAAAAACCAAATGTTGTTCTTGGATATTTTCGCAGCAATGCTGTAAGCAAGGCACAAGAAGTAATTCTTCCATTCTAGTCTGCCCAGATAAAGCCTCAACTCAGGTAACTAAAAAAGTTAGAAAAAGAAGGGCTATAAATTGCTATTCTTATCCCTGAAGGCAGTACAAAACATAATGTATTTAAATTCCATTAAGGGATATTTAGGTCAGACGTTAGGAAGTACTTTCCAACTGCATGGGTAGTTCAGCACTGGAAAATCACATAGATGGGTTATGGAATCTCCAATCACTGAAGGTTTTTAAAAACAGGTTAGACAAACACCTATCAGGAATGATTTAGATAATACTTAATTCTGCTTCATTGAAGGGAACTGGACTAGATGCCCTGGCAAGGTCCTTTCCAGTAACATATTTATGTAAATTTTTCTTGCCAGATGACCACGACTTGGTTAGGCCAGCACCTCTGGAGACAGCTCTGCTTAGTCACTGATAGTACCACTACTGAAGATTAACAGTGAAGTGTTGGTGGAGGGCTTTGGAAACTTAAATACAAATTCCTTTCCTGGCCTTTCATTTTCTTAGGTCTTTGATTATTAAAATCTTTTGTTCTGAGGTATCGCAGTTTAGACCTAAATGGTTGTAATAACCAATGGTCAGTTTAATACCATACTGAAAAGAGTTGAAAGGTGAAATTCAGCTTGCAGGCCCACATCGATTTGTGTGGACAAGTGTTGCCTTTGAAGGAGTTAGCATTGATAACACAAAGAATGTTAGAAACCCAAGAATTCCCTTTATGACAAACTTGAAAGACACTTAAATGTTTAGAAGCAATGTTTCCTGTAAACTGATGATGCATCTGAGCAAATTGTGGATGCAGCTGAGCAAATTCCCTGAACCATACTGGGCCCCTTCCCCACTGCCTGCTGGTTCCCAAGGCACATCCATAACTTGCTTAGCTGCATTGTCAGCTTAGAGGGAACACCACCTGATCTTATGACTTAAACTTCCCTACATTTATTTTCCTTCCACCCTGTAGGTTCCCCCATCTTCAAAACATCTGACAAAGTGGGATTTTTTCCCCACAAAAGGTCATGCGATAAATAAATGCTAGTCTTTAAAAGTGCCAAAGGACTCCTTGTTTGTTTTGCTGAACTAGACTAACACAGCTACCCCTTTGGAACGTTGGGTCACTTACCGGTAACCATCCTTCTTTGAAATGGGCTGCTCACGTACATTCAATTACAAGCGTCTATGTACCGCAGCGTGTGGTAGCTTGGAAAGTCTTTAGCCTTAGCCTGTCATGTCAGGGCATACGGTCAACACCCCCTCCGTGCCACCACCATGGCTATTTAGGTGACTGTTACCCTGACCCTCCCAGTCCCTTATGCCTTCGCCACCTCTGTTTGCGGGGATGATAGGAGAGGCCTGAGTGTATGTGAGCAGCCCATCTCGAAGAAGGACAGTTACCGGTAAGTAACCCACCATTGTTCTTCGAGCATTGCTCACATCATTCAGTTACAGGTGACTGCTAGGCATACCCAAGGATGGTGGGAGGAGTTAGTCTACCTATGCTGAGTACGACTCTGCTCAACGTGGCATCCTCTCTGGCCTGTTGGACGATAGTGTAGTGTGTTGTGAAGGTATGCACTGACGACCACGTAGCTGCCCTGCAGATGTCTTGGATCAGGACCTTGGTGGGGAAGGCCATTGATGAAGCTTGTGCTCTGGCAGAGTGAGCCCTAACTGTCTCAGGGAGGGATGCATTCGACCTGCTGTAGCAGTCTTTGATGCAGTTTACTATCCATTTGGAAATACACTGTGAGGACACTGGAAGACCTCTTTTTTGCATTCAGCAACTGCCACAAAGAATTGGGAGGCCTTGCGGAATGGACGGGTGTGCTCGGCGTATGTTAAGAGTGCTCTTTTCACATCCAGAGTGTGCCACCTCCTCTGGTTCTCTGTAACCTGAGGGTCTGGAAAAAAACACTGGTAAGCAAACATCCTGATTCTGGTGAAGGGGAGAAATTACCTTGGGGAGGAAGAAGGAGTGGGGTCACAGTACCACTTTATTGGGAAAGAACCTCGTAAACGGGGGTTCTGGGGAAAGGGCCTTCAACTCTGAGGCCCTTCTAGCCAAGGTGATTGCTACTAAGAAAGCTGCCTTCCAGGAAAGGACCATTAAGGTACATGAGTCTAAAGGTTCATACAGGGGCTCTGTTAGAGCCTGGAGCACCATGTTCACGTTCCTAGGAGAGATGGATTCACGGAGTTGTGGGAACAGTCTTTTGAACCCCTTCAGGTACCGAGTGGAAATAGGGTAGGAGAAAACAGGAGCACCGTGCACCCTTTTGTGGAAGGCTGAAATCGCCGCTAGGTGAACTCTCAGTGAGGAAAATGAGACCTTTGTCTCTAAGGTCTAGCAGGTAATCAAGGAGTAGGTATAAAGGAGCATGTATAGTGATTACTCCTTTACCTCAAGCCCATTTGGAAAATTGTTTCCATTTGGCTGTACAGGTGGATCTGGTGGATGGTTTTCTACTACCAATCAGGACCTTCCTAACCCTGTCCACGCAGAGCCAGAGTCTCCAAGCTGTCACATGCACTCGCCCAGAGTCTTGTGTCAGGAGGTACCCCCCCAAGGGGAGGCGGAGTGGGGTCTCTATGGACAGGTCCTGTAGAAGTGAGAACCAGTGTTGTCTGGGCCAGTCCAGAGCTATCAGTATCATGTTCTCAGGAGGACCCTGTGTATCAATGGGACTGGTGGAAAGGCATACATTAGAGGCCCTGACCAAGTGATGAGGAAGGTGTCATTGAGCAATCCCTCCTCCTGACCCTTGAGAGAACAGAATTACTACACTTGCGGTCCTGCTGTGTCACAAACAGGTCTACTTGGGGTGTTCCCTATATGTCTATCGGTGAGAAAACACTGTCTTGTGGAATGACCACTCGTGATTCGCTAATGGATTCCTGCTGAGCACGTCTGCCAGCCTGTTGTCCACAACCGATAAGTATGCTGCCACTGGGGTGAAATGGTATTTCTAGGCTAGTTCCCAAAGTCTGCATGCTTCCTTGCAGAGAGTTGGGGAGTGGACATGACTGCAGTGTTGTCCATTAGAATCTGGACTGACCTGCCCTGTATCCTGTCCAGGAAGGTCGTGCAAGCCAATCTGATGGCCTGGAGTTCTTTCACATGTATGTGAAGAAGGCTGTCTGCATGAGACCAGTGTCTCTGGGTGGAAACCCCCCCACACACACACACGAAATGTGGGCCCCCCACCCTGAGTCCGAGGCATCGGTTATCAGTGTCACCAAGGGCCTTAGCGTTTCGAAGGGAATTCCCCCCATGGCAAACTAGGGGTCCTTCCAAATCTGTAGTGTCCCCAGGATGTTTCAGAGGACTGAGAGTACCTTGGACATGGGGTCTCTCTGTGAGTGGAACACCGTGGAGAACCAGACCTGAAAGGTTCTCATTCTCAGGCGTGCTTTCCGAATCACGGAGGTGGAGGCTGCCATGTGCCCAAGTAGGTTTCAGCAGTGACAGGCTGTGGTCACTTGAGACTCCTGCAGTTCCAAAATGATGGCGCAGATGGACCGAAATCTTGAGGGGAGCAGGGATCCTCTCCCCTTGTGAGCATCTAAGAGAGCTCCTATGAACTCTATGGTTTGGGATGGGCATATAGTTTTGCCTTTTCTCGATTTATGCACAGGCCCAGGTACCTGCACAGGTGAGTACCGCCCGGACATGGCACTCTACCTGAGCTCTCGATTCTGCCTATGCTAATTGTCCAGGTAGGGGTATCTTTATGCCCTGCCAGCACTGGAATGCTGCGACTGGCGCCATATACTTTCTGGCCCCCAGCGTGTTCACAGAGCCTGAAAAGGAACAATGTGAACTGGAAGTGATTTCCCCCCATGATGAACCTTAAGTACTTCCTGTGGCAGGGACAAATTGCTTTATGAAACTAAGCGTCTTTTAGGTTGAGGGCTGCGAACCAATGCCTGGGAGACATAGATGGGATGATCTGTGACAGAGAAACTCTGCGGAACTTTATTTTCCTTATGTATCTGTTTAGAGCTCTGAGATCTAGAATGGGTCTTAGGTGTCCATTGGGTTTTGGGAGCAGAAAGTATGGGGAATAGAACACTTTCCCCGCTCCTACTTTGGGACCCTTTCTATGGCCCTGAGGGAGAGGAGCTTCCTACATTCTGTCTCGAGCAGACGATCTAGTTCCCGGTTCCCAAGACTTGAGTGAGGGGGTGGTTTTCTGGCCCAAGGGACAGATCAGAACTGTATGTGATATCCTTCCAAGACCATTTCGAGGACCTACTGGTCGGTTGTGAGTTTGGCCTACTGATGTGTGCAACAGTGTAGGCGGTTGGCAAACGTTGAGGCTGTGGGTTCACTGCCCTCAGAGTAACCGTCAAAAGCGCTGCTTCCTGCCTGTCAAACAGTCAGTACCATGCTTATGTCTGCTGGTCTGTGAAGCATGGGGCTTCCCATCTTTGCTCAGGTGGGTTTTGTCCCTATCCAAGTCCCTGAGTTGTCGTTGAGGGTATTGGTAAGCCTGAGGAAAGGAACTCTGCATCTGGATTTGCTCCTTTAGCTGTTGCAGCTGCTGTTGCAAGAGTTGATGAGGTTTTAAAGAGCGTTGAGTAGATTGCAGGGTATACATTCCCAGCGATCTAAGAGTGGCTCGTGAGTCCTTCATGCTGTGCAGTTTGCCGTCTGTGGAATCTACAAAGAGGTCAGGGCCTTCAAATGGTAGGTCCTGGATTATAAGCTGCATCTGTGGGGACAGGCCCGAGCCCTGGAGCCAGTTGGAATGGCACATCACCATGGCGGATGCCATGGTATGCAAGGCTGTGTCTGATGCATCCCAGGTAGCCATCAGAATGTCTTTAGAGCCTAAGGTGCCCTCTTCAACCATTGTATCATAATCTCTGAGGCGGTCCTTGGGAACAAGGTTGCGGAACCCCTGCATAGCTCTCCAGAAGTTAAAGATGTATCTTGCCATAAGGGCCAGGTGATTCGAGATACACAACTGTAGGGCTGCAGTGGCATAGACCTTTCTGCCCAGCAAATTGAGCTTTTTAGCTTCTTGATTCCTGGAGTAGAGCTCGGTTGGCCCTGTCTCTCCTTCTGGTTGACTGCATCCACCACCAGGGATGCTGGTGTGGGGTGTTGGAAAAGGAATGCAAATTTGTCCGAAGGGACGTAGTACCTGCAATCCACCGCTTTCGACACTGGCAGAATTGAAGATGGAGTCTGCCAACGTGCCCTGGCAATTCCGTATACTCCATTGTGAAGGGGAACAGATACTTTGGCTAGTGGGATGGTGTCCCCTACATCAAAGAGAGGGTCGATTTCTTCCTGGACCACCCGTAGCTCTATGTTCAAGTTTGCCGCCATGCGGCGGAGCAAATCCCGCTGGACGTGGGAGTAGTCCTTATAGGCGAGGAGCCTTTGAAAGGTATGCTCATCTGGGGAGGACAGCGAAGGGGCCTGAGATCTACTACGCTGTGTAGAGTCCAGGTCGGACTCATCGTCAGAAGTATCCAAGGAGTCCAGGGTCTGGGGCGGAGATGGTGCCAAACGGTACCACGAAGTCGAAATATCATCGGCTGTCGAGTCTAGTCATTTGTGCGACCAGTCATTGAAAGAGTCGCTGATCACGGTACAGCGTGGGGAGGAGCGACCCTTGCCTACCTGGGAAGTCTTGGCATTACGGGAAGAGCCGGGCTGCGGCCTCCGTATTGGGGTTGTCGAGGTTGTTGGAGTTGTCGTCATCCTCAGTACAGGTGTCGGGGAGCGTTTTTGACGATGCTTACCTGTGCATTCTTCGGTACCGGGGGTGGTATTTGGAGAGTCATGGGAGCAAGTGGTGGCTGGAGAAGACGAAGAAGATGAGCTGGATCTCCGTCTCCTTGGGCCCTCCGAGCATGGTACCAAGGGCTCACGGGATGAGTGCCAAATGGAGTGACCGTCAGAGTGCACGTCAGTACCGTTTAGTGATGCCAGACGGGGGTTGGACGGTACTGGGCTTGGGGGCAGTAGCGAATCTTGTGTTGACCGCTTCCCAGGTGCCGGAGCTGGCTTGCTCGTCGACCTGGAGCCGAGTCTTGGAAGAGAGCCCCTGCCATCTCTAGAGCTTGCGAGGTCAGCAGCACCGCAGACGATCTCAGTCCCGTCTCAGATGACGGGGAATGCGGGGCCAGAGGCAAGCGGTGCCATTACGGGACTGATGATGATGCCAACCGCGGCTTTGAGTTCTGTGCCGGGCGGGCTCCAGTGCAGGAGTGGCCCGGGGAGCTGGCAGAGCACTAATGGCTTGGGCGGCATCATTGGCAGGCGTGCAGTCCTCTGCAGTGGTGCATAGGCGCCACTCTCTGTCCTTGCGAGTCCTGCATTTAAAGGAGTGGCAAATGGAGCAGTTCACCGTGAGGTGTGACTCACCGAGGCACACAAGGCATTTCTCGTGAGGATCAACAAGCGGAAACGCTTTAGAACACGCTGGGCATGGTTTAAAGCGTGGCATTTTAATTTTTGCAGAAAAAAGGGTGACAGACACTTGTGTACGCAAGTTTCATGGCTGATCTGAAACTGTCGCTGAGGGCGGAAAAAGGAACCGGGAGGGTCAGAGTCACGGTCACCTATATAGCCGCAGTGGCGACACAGAAGGGACGTTGGCCGTGTGCCCTGACCTGACAGGCTAGGGCTAAAGACTTTCCGAGCTACCATGTGCTGCAGTACATAGGCACCTGTAACTGAATGACGTGAGCAGCGCTCAAAAAAGAACTTTGCAACATTCGGTATACTCGTGATCTATCATCATTGTCCAGGGGAAATCATCATCCAGGGGAAAAAATCACAGGATTTGAATTTGTTAAATATACATTTCATGATAAGCCAAAGAAATCAAACAGTTTTATAGATGCAGCTCTACCATCTTTCAAACTAATTATTGCCACATTTATACACAAGATAGTTTATTGTATAATCTCTCTTCTTGAACCAGACTTGATCTCACAGGAGATGATTTGAGCTTAAATGCTTCAGGAGCATACCAGAATCTGGTCCAATGCCCTTAAAAATATATAGACAGAGGGGAAAAAATGTGGTCTGTTATTCATAACTCTGTTTAAGTAGATCTGTTCAGCTCTTCAGCTGTCTGCTATTCTGCCAAGACCAGGCTTAGGTGATTTGTATCTTTTATTGAGAGGAAAGACTGACATATGCTAAGCACATTGCCCCCATCCCTAGTGAAATGATAACGCTTGTTCTGCAGAGAAGGTTCACAAAGAAGTAAATTCTTTCCTACCTTTAGCCCCAAAATGGAAACCAACTGATCCTTCTGTGTACTGTAAATAAAGCAGCCTCTTTAGGGACATGCAATGTACAGCTGAAGTGAACGACAGAAAATGACTGAGGCTTAGCTAAATTTAATTAAAGTAGTTCCCTTACTAATGTTGGGAACCCAAGCATTGTAAACATACCACAGATTTTATTTCTGCCTCTGAGTTTAGTTTAGGCTTTTTTTAGTGTCAAGAAAATGTTGCTTTAAGATTTTTTTTTAAAGTTGGTTGGTAGACCTGCATCTATAAAACTGTTCTGCTTGCTTGGAAAGGTATTAGAGTGATTTCTTTGGCTTATCATGACATGTATATTTTCTGTACAAGTTCAAATCCTGTGATTTTTCCCTGGATGATGATTTTGGATCATGAGTACATGGAATATTGTGAAATTCCAAAGAGGCAGCTGTGCTAGTCTAGTTCAGCAAAACTAACAAGTAGTCCTATGGCACTTTTAATTTTTTGTTCCACTTCTCAGTCCCTGGTTTAAGCCACTCTCAGCCTGGGAGCTACCAAACAATGTTGAGCATGTCTCTGCAGTGACGATAGTTGAAGGTCCGAGAACCATTGAGAGCACAGTGCTGATGACGGATGGACTGTTCCTCTAGATGAGAGAGAAAAAACATGGAGTCTTGTGATACCTAAAGACTAATAAATATATTTATTGCATGAGCTTTCATGGGAGAAAATCCCACTTCATCAAATACTTTGAAGAAGAGTGATTTTTCTCCCACAGAAACTCATGCAGTAAATATATTCTTTAGTCTTTAAGCACCACAGGGCTCCTTTTTTGTTTGTCCTAAGTGCTGTTAAAGTATTCTAGAAATGGGGACCTCCCAAGGGCTGATCCTGCCTCCTGTTATATCAGTTCAATGAGCACCCCCCTTGACCACCTCCTACCTCCCCCCCCCCCAAATGTTGAGTCTTGGGGAGTCTGCTTGCTCCCCCCTAAGCACCTTCCTCTGCAGTCCAGGGGCCTTCCCTGCATCCCCCAGCTGGGTGCCTTCCCTATGTTCCCGCCAACCATCTTCTCCAATTCCCCTGGGCACCCTTTCCTCTGGAGTCCTGTCCCTGACTGCCTCCCCTCAGACCACTCACCTAGCTCCCAGAGCTGTTCCCATGCACAGCATGCCCTTTCCTTTCCCCTGATTGGTCAAGTTTTCTGATTCTTGAAACTGGCCTTGTAAATCAACCTGGAAAAGTTCCTCACAACTGTTCTCTGCTTTCCTTGTGCAGTTTTGGCCTGAGTTTCTAGGGAAGTCCACAGTTCTTTCCAGCTTTTTGTCTCTTTCTCCACCTCTCTGCTCTTTTAGCAGCTGTAGACCAAGGTCTAGGTGTACATGGAGTTCTTGTTACCACTGCAAGCTGGTGACTGTTACCTCTGCTTGGAGGGGCACTATCACTACCCCACAACTTTGGTCAGCAACAGTGAGGAAGAGCATCTCACACCATGAGTGACCACATTGAAGGGAGTGTCTCCCCTGAAATTCTCTGTGCTAAGTTAGATGAGTGACCAGCTGTTGTGGGATGCACATCCGTCCACCCCAGGCTATGATCTATGTAACTTTTCTGTTTGTTTTTGCAGTGTAAACACGTAGTTTGATGCAGAATGTGCTGTGCAAGGTTCCCTTATGAATGCTCTGGCTTATTGTTATGGTGTCTTGTTTCCCGCAGCATCGTGTATGTGTACAGATGTGAAGCATGTGACATAGCTCAGACTCTCAGGACTCCCTCTCTGAGACTGAAGGGTTACATGACAAAGGCAATGCAAATTGGACTGCCTAGCTCAGGTGGGACAAAGGAAATCACACAGCAGCACAGAGAGGGAGGGGCTGAGGGGGATAGGTAGAGGAATGCAGACACTTTTAGAGAGGGAGAAGCTATTGGCTTTTGTCTGAGAAAAAACATATTGAAAGCAGTTGCAAGTTGTTGAGCCTGTCCACGTGACCAGGAGGGCTTGGGCTCGCTGAACACTACCAATAGTCAGTCTTGTGGGTAAGAAAGAGGAGAATAGATAAAAGTAATCTTGGAATAGTGTTATCAGTTTAGCATGCATTTTATATATTTTATTTGCTTGTGGTAACTCCTGACTCCTTTATTAAATGATTGTGCATTGATTTGCTATATACTCACTTAAAATCATATTCTAATCAGTAAACTAGTGTTTGTTTTCCCTAAAGCTGTGTGGATTTTAGAGGGTGTGAATCAGAGAGGCTGGGCCAATATGAAATGGATGGATGAAGGTCTATGAGTCTACAGTGATTGGGGGAAGGCTCCCAGTCTCTGTAGGACAGGAGTTGTCAGTGTGGTGTTTGGGTTTGAGGGTGCTTGCTTGGGAACTATCCCATAGGTGGCCAGAGGGTGCACACATGTTCTCTGGGACCATTTACATGCAGGAGGCTGGTGTGGACTGATTTGGGAGTGAGTAGTCACCTGGTAAAGCGGGGTAAGTTGGGGCTTGAGGAGTGCAGACTTGGGTCACAGCAGCACACTGGACCGGATTCTGGGGGCGGCCTGTTACATTAGCCCTTCCATAGTGTCTGCAGAGGAAAAAATCAGTCAGTAATGAAGCAAGTCTTGGATAAAAGTAGGACATGTGGGCATGAAATAAATAAATGAGATTTGTTCTGCACCTGTGGATTTGCTAGGTCACTGAATCATTCCATATGCCCCTTCTGGGTCCATTGTTGAGATCCGCAGCAAGGCTACTTGGCATCCTCATCAAGTGCTGCCTTTAGACTTTGGCTCCTATGTGGTTCCTTGTGTCTTCACTCTTCTGCTTTTTGTCTTCTTTTTCTAGTTGAACAGCTTGTGATATTCAATAGTCATGTTTCAAGACTAGAGGAATTTCTGTGAACAGATCATTGAAACATGCAGTCTTTTCATAACAGGAAATATTCTAATCTAAATTTTTTGTCAGCTCCCTTTTTCATGTATATTTTTAGTGTTTTATGGTTTAAGATTTTGAGCAGGACTAGTGATGGTATGGGTGAACATCAAAAGGTACCAAGAACTTTGATCAGAAAAAAAAAAAAAAAAAAAAAAAAGTCTTGTGGCACTTAAAGACTGACAGATTTATTTATCGCATGAGCTTTCATTGGAGAATATCCCATTTCATCAGACATCTGACAAAGTGGAATATTCTCCCACGAAAGCTCATGCGATAAATAAATCTATTAGTCTTTAAGTGCCACAAGACTCCTTACTTTTTTTGCTTTACTAGACTAACATGGATGCCCCTATGGAATTTGATCAGCAGCTACCTGTGTGTGTGGTTAACTAAATAGTCCAGTTTCTATGAAAGAGGATTTCCTTCTGTAAAAAGACATAATTGCAGAACGTTTAAATGGTTTATTTTTAGACCATTTTTTTCCTGAGTTAGTCTGTCCATAAACACTGTCTCAAGATGTCTTAAATTTAGTGAAGACACCATACTTGTACAATTAAATTATGTAGCATAGAATACTGGTCTATATTTGGTTTAATATAGGCAAGTACTTAGAGCTGGTGCCACCAGTGGATATGCTGTTACTCTCATTGACATTAAGAGGCTTTGCCAGTGGCAGGATTGGGTCTAATATTTATATTGTGAAAAATAATGAAATTTCTTTTCATCCAACTTATTTTTTTTTATGCTGCAAACTTCCTGCTGATGAACAATTTTGTATCTTTTTTTAATGTAGCAGATCTCCTAGATGGCAAATATTTTAGAAAACACATCCCCTGCCCTGATCTTCCTAGTGGAGAGCACTGCTTTCAAATTATGAAATTTGAACATGGGGGGTAATTTTAGTATCTTCCCCATATTTACGGTGGACTGTAAGTTAGAGTCACAGCTGAAAAAGTTCTAATTTTGAACAATTTCACTATTTTATAGTGTCTGGTTCTTAGGCTTCAGCGTGCTTGATCAATTTATGGTTGGTTTAGACCTAGAAATTGAGTTTTTGTAGAAAGTTTGTATTCTCTCAGACACAATAACTGAACTTCTGCAGCATTATAGAAGATCTAACATGGAAGGGAAACTAGTGTAAATAGGGTTGATTGTGTTGAACACAGGACTATTTTCATTAGATTGTACTAGTATTTAATTGTTTCTTCCAATTTCATTGTAATGCATGAAATTGTAACCAGAGGACCAGTTAGTCAAATGCATGTTCTGTAGATGTCTAGTCAACTTAGGATGCCAGAGAGATGGTATACTTGAATTCCACGTGCTTTGTGCAAGCTGTGTTGTAGGTAAACAAGTTACTCTACAAATCTTCTTCTACAGATATTTTAATCTTGGTATAAGTGAAAAAACAAAGAACAAACACCCTGTTAGTAGTTGGTAAAGAGGAACTATATTTTGACGTAGGTGTTTTTAAGGAGAGAGTGGACATGGAATTGTCATTGTTTATTATCATATAATAGATTTATTGGAATAGCTTCCTACAGAATGTCTTTTATTAGTGGTTCTTTAGGACTGATAAAATACAGATAAACTATAAATGAGAATCCAAGCTGTACAGCAAGTTTCAGAAAGCATTGGCTGAAAGTGAAGTGTTCACACAAATATTGAAGCATTCAAATTCTCTTTCTGAACCACCTGTGGAGAATATGTTCTAGTATCTTGCTAATCTACATATATTTTTACATGATATTTCTGTATGGTGTACTTTTGTATTTTAACTGAGCTTGGTAATGCCTATGTATTCATTTTTGTAATTGGAGCTAAACGGTTTGTGTATAGGGCTGATGTCAAGAACTGAGTGCTGGCATCTTGTAATTATATTTTATGAACTATATGTTATTTTGCTTTGAATGTTTTTTCATATATTGAATACTAGAATGCATTATAAAATTAAATAATGCAATAGTAATGAGAATAGTACCAGACAGAAGAAGAAAGTAAGTCATTGGAAAGGAAGGGAATGTATTGCTATTAGATTTGAAAGGTGGAAAATCAGAGGCAAGTAGAGAATGTTTTTCTAGGCAGAAGGAGAATGGAGTGAAGAAGGGTCTTTCAATACCATTGTTGAGCGCCAGCTTCTTTGTTCTACCCTATATGTTCTCTAATAATAAGAATAGAAAGTTTCATCTGAATCTAATTTTATTTCACTTGTATATTTTTTCTAGGTTATCATTACCAATATACAAAACAGAAGCCCTAAACCAGGGTCTGCTGTGCATGAGCAAGAACTGGGATTTTTCCTAGAAACCGGTCTCCAAAGAGCACATGTCTTGTATTTCAAAAATGGGTAAGCTTTGAATTAAAGTTTTGGTGTGGATCATCTCTCTCTCTCTCTCTCTCACACACACACACGTCAGAAATTGAAGTTAAGCACCTAATGTTTACTTTTTGTTACTGTAGTAGAAATATTCTGGCTGAAAATATTAATTTTTCTATCCAGGTGTAGTTCTTATTTGCTTTGCATATAAGTTTTTCTTCAAAAGGTATGTATAGAATAAAATGAAATAGAGAGCCTTATGTAGAATGATTTCGATATGTTATTAATGCTCTTTATTAATAGTGCAAAAACTTAAAGCTTCAAACTTATAAATACTTGTGAAAGATCTGTCCATTGTGTTCAAACTTTAATAATACAAGTTAAAAGAAGAAGATAGAAAACATCTAATTTTGTAATTTTTTTCAAATATCTTCAGTTATCACTTACTTTAACATTATGCTGCAGGATAAATGGGCATGAAGATCAACAGTATGTGTATGTATAATCTCTGTTGCCTACTGGTAGATCCTTTTAGATTGTGCATGAAGATAATTTATAACAGTTCTCTTAAAGATAGGTGTACATATTAATGTCAAACATTACAGAGAAAGAACAAAAGAATTTATTTTAAGAGCTTAAAAACTTGGCACACTAGGTTTAAAGTACACTTCTGACATTTGTTCTTGAATCTGTAGTCATTTTAGACTATGTGGACTGTTTTGCTACGATTTTGTTTTTTTCGGAGAAAATACTGTGTGAAATCCTGCCCCTTACTGTCAAAACTGTCATTTTAAGACTAACAGATCTCCTTGTTGTTTTTTTACTGGACTAGACTAACACGGCTATCCCTTCTGAAATTGACAAAACTGTCATTGACATCAGTAAGCCCAAATTTAATTTCAAGTTGCATTAATTCCTTTCAAATAAAAATAAATAAGTAAAATGGAAAGAAGTTGTGCAGTGTCTGTAAAGTCCATTAGATGTTGATCTAATTTGAAAATCGAGAGTTAATGAAGAATTCCAAGTTTTGAAACTATCCATTGGCTATAATGCATGACCTCTGGGGTTATGTATAGTTCTGGTTTTGTTACTTAAACCAGGCGGGAAGGGGATAATGAAATGTTCTGCACATTCCATTTTTCATTTACTGTAATTGAAGAAAAGGATTTTTGTTTTCCTAAGCATACTAATCAATATCTATACAAATATGTGTATATACATATAATTATAAGTACTCTTCAACAATTGAAGCATAAAAGAACAAGCTACAGATTCCACGTTTCCAAAATTTTGATTCACTATTAGGATCACCATTCTGGATCAGACCATTGGTCCAGATCTAGTCTGATGTGAGTGTTTAGTACTGGATGCATCAAAGGAGAGTTGAATAAAAACTGTAATGGGCAATAATTTGTGCAAATGAAGTAGTTTCTTCTTTGACCTTTTCAGTTACCTTTTGATATAGAATCATAAAAACTGGAAGGAGCCATGAGAGGTCATTGAATCCAGTCCCCTACAGTCATGGCAGGACAAAGTACCCTCTTAAGCCATCCCTGACAGGTGTTTGTGTAACCTGCTCTTAAAAACTTCCAGTGATAGAGATCCCACAAGCTACCTAGGCAACTTAATCCAGTGGTTAATCAATCTGATAGTTAAGAATTTTTTCCTAAAGTCCAACCTAAATCTCGTTTGCCCATTTAAGCCCACTGGTTTTTGTTCTATTATTGACCATTAAGCTTATCAATTTTTCTCCATCCTCCTTGTAACAACCTTTTAGGTACTTGAAAATTGTTATCTTGTCCCCTGTCCGTCTCCTCTTTTCCAGGTGAAACAAACCCAGCTCTTTCAATCTTCCCTCATAAGTCATGTGTTCCAGACCTTTAATCATTTGTGTTGCTCTTCTCTGGACTTTCTCCAATTTGTCCACATCTGTCTTGAAATGAGGTGCCCAACACTGGACACAGTACTCTGATTGATGCCTAATCAGTGTAGAGTAGAGTGGAAGAATTACTTCTCATGTCTTACTTGCAATATTTGTGTTAATACTTCCCAGAATGGTGTTTGTTTTTTTCCCCCAAATGTTACACTATTGACTCTCTTATTGTAAGTCCATCCACATTGTACTTCCCTAGTTTGTTAATAAGAAGGTGATGTGAGACCGTATCAAATGCCTTACTAAAGCCTAGATGCACCACAGGTACCATTTCTTCTCTATTCACAAGGCTTGTTACCCCATCATAGAAAGCTATCAGGTTGGTTTGACATGATTTGTTCTTGACAAATCCATGCTATCACTTAATGCCTTATTCGCTTCTAGATGTTTGCTAATTGATTCCTTAATTATTTACTCCATTAATTTTCCTGGAGCAGAAGTTAAACTGATTGGTTTATAATTTCCTGGGTTATCCTTAAATTTTCCTTTTTATTGATGGGCACTATATTTGCTCTTTTCCAGTACTCTGGGACCTTGCCAATCTTCCATGATTTTTCAAAGCTAATAGTCAGTGCCTCAGAAATATCCTGAGTTAGCTTCTTGAGTATTCTAGGGTGCATCTCATGAGACCCTTGCAATCTGAAGACATCTAACTTGTCTAAATAATTTTTAACTTCTTTCCCTATTTCATCTTCTGATCCTATCCCATTTTGACTGCCTTCCTTTATGTCAGGCTTCCAATTGTCAGCAACCTTCTCAGTGAGGACTGAAACAAAGAAATCATTTAGTTCTGCCATTTTGACATTTCCTGTTATTGTTTTTCATCTTTCTTGAGTAACGGTCCAACACTGTCCTTGGTTTTCCTCTAGTTTCTAATGTATTTGAAAAATGTTTTCTTGTTAACCTTTATTCCTTTAGCTACTTTGAACTCAGTTTGTGCCTTGGCCTTTCTGATTTTTCCCCTACATAGTTGTGTTACTTGTTTATAGTCATCCTTTGTGATTTGACCCAGTTTTCACTTTTTTTTAGGGCTCTCTATTTTGAGATTATTGATAATCTTCTGGTTAAGACAGGGTGGTCTCTTGTCATATTTCCTATCCTTCCTACTCAGTACAATAGTTTGCTCTTGTGCCCTCAAAAATGTCTCTTTGAAAAACTGCCAAGTGTCTTCAGTAAATGTCCTAAAGAAAAAGTGCTTATATCCTTTGTACGTTTTAATGCTTTCTAATGCTATCAGTGTTCTTATTAACTCACATAAAACTCTGATCCTCCTTTGAATTATAGTAAACTCTTTCCTGAGTTGTTACATGTGGCGGTGAATCTCACAGACTAATTATATATTGTATTTCCTTGTGTCAGTTTAAATGTTACCTTTCAATTTTATTGGCTGTCCTCTTGTTTTTGTATTATGGGAGGAAGTAAATGAATAGTATAGGAAGGATAATTCTGGCACCCATTTTAAACACTGTAACGTATTTTCTCAATTTAAATATCCCTGATCCTTTTAAGATCTCTTCATGTGCAGGACCTTGAACCTCTTATTATTTTGTCACCTGTCTCTGGGTCCCATCTGTTTCTCTTCTATACCATTTTTTTTTTTTTTAACTTGAACTAACCAAAATTGAATACTGAGTTGTTAACTTTTAAAATAATGACCAGTGTTTTACTTTGAATGTGCTCTTTTAATGTTTCACTCCAAAATTATTTGATTATATGTTTTGATTTGCTTGCTGCCCTAATGTCAAGTTTATAGGAGTTCAATCTAAAACATTTTTACTAAAAAGGTTTCAATAGAGTTGTTAAAAGTGTGCTTATAAATCATTATTTTCATGTTAGGGTTATATGAATATTGATAACAGACAATTAGGAAAATTGGATGAGTGTGCTTTTGTTTTATCTTATAGCAAGACTTTGTTACAGAGAAGTCTGTTACAGATAAGTCTCATACTGAGGTGGAGCAGGGAGTCTTCAAAATTTGAAATGCTTCTTTCTATTGTAGCTTTTTATTTTGTCTTTGCATGTAGGCTTGGGTGAGAGTACACTGATGTTGTAATGTAATGGGGTCCCTTGCCTGCTGTTTCTTTATGAAACAAAGATATTTATGAAATGGATTGAAATTTTGAAATGTGTTGCTTTCACTAGATTCTGATCTGAGATTACTTCTGAGTTAGTTCTAAATAACACATAATCATAGTAATGCCTACAGAAAATTACCAAATGAAATATATTCACTTAAAAACCTGAAGTAAATACATTTCCAATTTTACCTCAGCTCCAAATAGTAGTACTAATCGTGTAGCTCTGAAAAATCTGTTTCATACACAGGGAAACTTGTAGCTTGACACAGTCCTCTTTTATGGAGAGTTCCTAACTGTGTATCTTGGAAATTCAAGATATGCAGCACTTCTGAGAATCAGGCTCTCACTTGTTTTTATACTTACTTATGTATGTGTCTGTCACAAACAGCAAATATAGAAAGACAGTTAAAACTACTAAAAGAGCTGGACTAGTCTTCTGATATATGGGGTGCATTGCAGCTCACCTAGGCATAGCACCCTTGTTTAAATTAGACCAGTTGATCCAATTAATTGTGTACAGATGCTGGATATTTCTTTTAAGAAAAAAGATAAAAGCAATGCAACCTTGGAAGTCTAAAAGCTAAAGTGATAATGGTTTTTCCACATATGTTCTAAAATACTATTTACTAAAAATACATAGAACTATATTTCATGAATGATTTACAAATCAATCTTAAGACAGACATTCCAAATGAATGTTTTAGAAAAATGATTTAGAAGAATTGAGTGTTAGGATGAGCAAACTAAGTTGGCCAGTGCAATCCTGGATGCATCAGGTGAGGTATTTCCACTACAAATAAGAAGTGTGATTACCATTATACGAGAAACTAGTGAGATCTCTTCTAAAATGCTGTGTGCAGTTCTGGTCTCCCATATTTAAGAAAAAAGAATTCAAACTTGAACAGATATGAAGAATGCTGTTGTGAGGGTACGAGGAATGGAAAACATGCTGTAAGAGAGGAAACTTAGGGAACTTGTGGTGTTAGCCTAGCTGAATGAAGGCAGAGGGAAGATACGATTGCTGTCTCTAAATGCATCCCATGGATAAATAACAAGAAGGGAGAGGAGTTATTTAAGTTACCTATACTGTTCATTCTCTTTGAAACAGCTGGCATTGGCCACTGTTGGAAGAGAGGATACTGATCTAGATGGACCATTGGTTTGAGCTAGTATGGACCATTCTTTAGTTGAGCACCAGTGTTGACACCAGAACAAATAAATATAAACTGACCACCTGCAGATTGGCTTGAAGTTAGATGGTTTCTAGCCATCAGAGAGGTGACGTTCTGAAATAGCTTTCCAAGGGGAGCAGTGGGGGGCAAAACTTGACTAAATTCAAGACTGAGCTTGATAAATTTGTGTCTGGGATGGTGCGATGAGGTTGCCTGCAGTGACATGTAGCACATTTGTTACAACTAGTAGGAAATATCCCCGGTGACCAGAGGGGGATACTAGATGGGAAAGGCTCTGAGTTACTACAGAAATTGTTTTCCAGGTCTCTGGCTGATGGGTCTTGCTGATATGCACGGGGGTCCAACTGATTGCTACATTTGGGATCGGGAAGGAATTTTCCCCCAGGTCAACTTGGCAAATACCCTTTGGGTTTTTCACCTTCCTTTGCTTCCTGGAGCAAAGGTCACTTGCAGTTTTAAACTAGAGTAAATGGTAGAGTCTCTGTACTATAATATCTTTAAAACATGATTTGAAGACTTCAGTAATTCAGCCAGAGGTTATGGGTCTATTACAGGAGTGTTTGGCTGAGATTCTGTAGCCTGCAATTTGCAGGAGGTCAGACAAGATGATCAAAATGGTCCGTTCTGGATTTAAAAGTTTGAGTCTATGTTTCAGTGAGAAACAGAAAGGAGTTACTACCTTGTGATGAGATGAAACGAGAGTAAATAGTAGCTTTGAATTTAAGCAAATACTGTCGGGATTATTTTGTATTTAAAAACCAATGATTTTTAAATAACTTTATGGTCAGCTATACAATTTCCATTTGGTCTCCTGGTAGCTCTATTGTACTCTCAGATTTGGGGGGGAAAAAATGTAGTTCAGAGTCCTTTGATATGAAACCAGCGAAAGCTATGCATGTAGGTACTTTATCTGAAATCTTTAATATTAGTATTTCAATACATTAGTTATTTTCAAGTGATATGCTTTTCAAAAGAGAAAACCTGAAGTTTTTCATACATTCAAGAATCTTGTTTGACCATTGTGGGGTTTTTTTGTTTGTTTGTTTTGACTTTGCATGAATGTTTTGTGAGAAATGTGCTTTCATTGTCTCAGATTTTACTTAGGCCCAGAGTAAGGGGGACAGTCTTATTGCACAGTCCCAGCAGTAATCCAAAAAGAAAGGTCAGGCCAGTCAGTTCCCCACCAGGTTTCCTCTGCTTCCTAGTGAGTAAATTGTGCCAGGTCTATACCCAGCGTAGGTTATGTTTCCTGGTGGGCTGGTGCAGCTGCACTGATGGCTGAGAAGTCCAGAGTCCATCCAGTCTCCACCCCTTCCTGCCGAAGTGAGGGGGATCGCTCTCCAGAGCCTCCTGAGTGATATATGAGGCGCGCTCTCTTGTATCACTGTGCAAACCAGGTAACATTTTGACATGACATGTAATACAATAATAAAATCAAATTAACGTGATCACTGTTTAGCTTGTCATGGCAAGAAATTCTCATTGTTTAATGTCCCAGCTCAACCTATTGTTCAATAATGATAAGTGTATTTCTGGATCACATACTTGAAAGGGATTGATGTTTAAAAAATGTCAAATATTGGGGTTCTGTAGAAGTGCTCTTGGACTGACCATGGAGGGAGGCTTTGCAAGGACAGGTAAGTTCTCTTGGTTATTGGGTTTCTCTACATTTGAAGATAAACACTATGGATTAACTTTTATTTTAATTCTAAGTAGGTCAAGCATCTGAGGATGTTAATAATTCAGAACTCTGGTCCTGCAGTCCTATACTTTGCTAAAAATTCCAGTGATTTCAGTACACTTTACAAGAGTGAAGACTGCAGAAACTTGCCCCTATGCTTTTAATTCCTCTCTCCATTCATGCTTTATGAAATCATAGAAATGTAGATCTTAAAGGGACCTGAAGAGGTTATCTAATCCTGCTGTTTGTGATGGGGCAGGACCAAGTATATCTAGACTATCCAAGGCCAGTGTTTATCTGACCTGCTTTTAAAATCCTCCAGTAACAAGGATTCCACAAACTCCTTTGGTAACTAGTTGCATTGTTTAGCTACTCATTTAGTTACAAGTGTTTGTAACTACCCTAAATCTTCCTTCCTGTACATTAAACTAGTTACTTATTGTCTTACCTTGAGAGGACATCTCTCTTACACTCTCTCTCTCTCTCATGCGCGTGTGCGCTTCTTATCTGGTCCAACTCAGTTTTCTTTCTCAAGAATAAGCATACCCAGTTGTTCAAATCTTTCCTCATAGGTCAGGTTTCGTAAACCTGGTATCTCTTTTGTTGTTCTCCCCTGAATTTTCTCCAGTTTGTCCACATCTTTCTTACAGCATGGAGCCCAAAATTAGATGCTGTTCTTAGAACCCTTGAAATTCTTTTTCTTTTAATGATTTTCATTTTACTTTTTGGGAATTTGTTTAGTTTTATCTACATCTCTCCTGTAGGGGTTGAGACTGAAAGGAGGGTTTGAATCCTTCTCTACAGAGGGAGGCCTCAAGGGGGTGTTGATGAGTGAGCCTGTTCTGCACTTACTCCTCAGTGACAGCTCTGGTCTCATGGGGCTGGGCCTGCTTACTTGCCCTTGTGTTACAATGTGGTACACAACATTGTTCATGTTTGTCTCTAGCTCTTTGTTGTGACTTGAACAAATGGCATCGAGGCCCTGTCTATTAGGTCGCAATGCCTCTCTCTCAAATATGGCCTGGGACATCCTTGGCCCGCCACTCCCATCACGTTAGAGGGGCAGTGAGGCTAAACCTGAGTGAGTAATGCTGCGACCTGATTGCATCAATTTCCAATGCCTTGAACTGCAAACCAGCTCCACAGAAAAGGAGCCTTAGGAACTGTCACTGTGGAGTGAGGGTTACTTTGTTTTATTCCATGTTATTTCACATTTGTAAACATGGAGCTCTCATACTCTAGTTGAAGCCTCACTAGTGCTGGATAGAGTGTAACAATTACTGTCTGGGTCTGATGTACATAATTCCTGTTAACACACCCCAGAATATGTGCCCTTTTCATAGCTGCATCACATTGTTGACTCATATTCAATTTGTGATCCACTGTAACCCCCAAAGAGTCAAATGGCACTTTTAAAGGCTAACAATTTTATTTTATTGCATGAGCTTTCGTGGATAAAATCCCACTTCATCAGACTCATGAAATGGAAACTATACTGTGTAAGGGAATATATAAATGCAGAGAATAGTAAATCACAAGATCAGTTCAGACTTTTTCAACAAATCAAACAAGTTGTTTTGATGCAGTGTGGAATAACAGATGAAAAGGCAGGAAGGTTAAAAGAGAAGAAAATCACCTTAGGTAATGAGTGAGTGAGCCTAGATCTCTACTCAGACCTAATTTAGTGGTGTCAGATTTGCAAATGAATTCTAATGCTGCAGTTTCCCTTTGGAGTCTTGTTTTAGAGTAAAACAAACAAGGAATCTTGTTGCACTTATAAGACTAACAATTTATTTTTCACGGGAGCTTCTGTGGGTGAAATCCCATTTAGTCGAATGACAGAGCGGAGAAAACTTGATTGGGGGTGGAGGGGAAGGTATGATAAATCCTCTGATTACATTTCACTGCATCACGTCAGATTACTTCACCAAATCAAACAAATTGTATAAATTCAGATGCAGCATACCAGAAAGTGGTGAAGCTGAGGGAGATGAAAATCACTATAGTAATGAAAAACAAAGGAGGAGATCTGTGGTACTCTTAAAATTTAATGGTTGTAGTGGGAAGGCAAATTTGTCTGTATTCAGACCCAAATTGGTAGTATGAAATCCATATATGAATTATAACTCTGAAGTCTCTCATTGAAGCCTTGATCTAGAGCAGGGGTTTCCAACCTTTTTAAGTCTGGGTACCCCTTTCAAAGTAATAAACAAAACAAACTTTGCGGCTGCAGCAGTGCCACCTCGGGCACAATTTGGCCTGCGCAGGGAAGAATTTGGCCCACACCACTCTCCTGCTGGGGAGGTGGGAATGGCCATGACCCCCTTCTCCTGCCAGGGGAGCCGGGAGCAACCATAACCCCTCCCCCACCTGCCTGCCAGCCAGGTCTTCGCCTCCTCACTCTGGTTTCCTGTCCCTGACCACCTCAGGGCTCCCCCCCCCCCTTACCTGGCCACAGCAGCTGCTGGCATCTTGCCACCCCCCAAGGCTACTGTGCCTGAGCATGCAGAGCATGCTTAAGGGTGGGAGTTTTAAAAATTCCCAGCCTGAGGGAAGCTTCTTGCTGGCTGGTAGCCGTGGTCTCCATGGCAACCGGACACTCCAGTGGCATCTGACCCCAGCTCCCAGCCTGTCCGCAGACCCCCAGGAGCCAGTCTGCGACCCCCCCCCCCCAGGGGTCAGCGGAGCACAGGTTGGGAACCATTGATTTAGAGTGCATGGTTTTTAGGATACGTACAGGTAAGTCAGCTACTGAATGGCCTAGGAAAGTAAAAGTGATTTCCTGTTGGTTTTTGAATGTTTTTGGTTTCTGATGTCAGATTTGTGTCCATTGATTCTTTTGCGCAGACAGTTCTGTTTGTCCAATATACAAGGCAGGGGGCGTTTCTTGCACACAATGGCATAAATCGCATTGGTAGATGAGCAGGTGAATGAGCCTTTGATGGAGTGGCTGATTTGGTTAGGTCCCATGATACTGTCATTTGAGTAGATATGTGGGCAGAGGTGGCAACAGGGTTTGTTGCTGGGATAGGTTCCTGCCTTAGGCTATGTCTACACTGGAGAGTTCTGCTGACAAAAGTTTTGATGTTTATATAGCCATTCTTGGGTCGGTGGAGCATGTCCTTACTAGGGCCACTTCCATCGACCTAAGCAGCAGCATAGGGGAGTGAAGAGACCTATTTCTCCGCTTCCTACAAGGAGCCCCCTGGCTCTCTGCTGCCTCAACCTCCTTGCTGGGATCATGGCAGTGCACCTGGTCCAGATGATAAAGCTTCCTGTGTATACAAGGCCTTCGTGTTTCTGTTGTATGGTGTGTAGTTGCTGAGGGGGTATCTGCTGTTTCTAAGCAGGGAGAGGTCTACGTCCCAAGGCTTGAGCGAGTCGGATCATCTTGCAGGACAGTCTTTTCTGATGTACTGTGATGATATGTTGCAGATGTTTGACATGGGGGCTTGTAGGTGATGACCTGTGGCATTGTATTTTTTTCTTGTTGGGGTTGTCCTGTAGTTGCTGACTGCTGAGTACCCATCTGCCTCTGTAAATCTGCTTCTCCACATCCCCAGGTTAGTATTGTAATTTTAAGAGGGCTTGATAGAGATCCTGAAGATATTTGTCTCTGATGGACTGGATTAAATTCAGTTGTATCTTAGGGTTTGGCTGTAGACAATGGATCATGTGGTGTCTCCTGGATGAAAGGTCAAGGGATGTAATTGACTATAGCACTCAGTAAGCTTCTGGTTTTGGATGGTGTTTATGTGGCTATCACTTATTTGCACTGTACTGTCCAGGAAGTAACTCTCCTGTGTGGTCTCCTCCAGTCTGAGGTTAATGTGGGATGGAAATTTTTGAAATCTCAGTGGAATTCCCCGGTCGCCTTCTTTCTATGGATCCAGATGATGAAGATGTCATCAGTGTCACATAAGTAGAGGAGTGCCACTTGGGCACGTGAACTGAGGAAGCATTCTTCTAAGTCAGCCAGAAAAATGCTGGCATACGGGGGAGCCATGCAGGTACCCATAGCAGTGCTGCTGATTTGAAGATGTAAATCATCTCCAAATCTGAAATGATTGTGGTGAGTACAAAGTCGCAAAGTTTAGCTATTAGGTGTGCCGTGACATCATCTGTGATACTCTTCCTGATGGCTTGTAATCCATCTTTGTGTGGGATGTTAGTGTAAAGAAAGTTTATATCCATAGTGGCCAAGATGATGCCTTCTGGAAGATCACCAGTGGATTGAATTTTTTTTCAGGAGTGAGTGAGGTTTTCTCAGAAAGTTAGTGGTGTCTTGGCAGGGACGTCACTGGCACCAGGCACACAGGGCACATGCCCCAAATCCCAGCGCCAGTGCCTCGGTTCTGGCGGGGCCCCACCTCTCCCAGTCTCTGGCCTGATTGGGCCGGAGATCCGGGGCCCAGCCACCTGCAGCTGCGGAGGCCACTCCTGGCCCCGTCCCCAGCTGGGGATCCAGGGCCCAGCCGCCCGTGGCGGTTGCAGCCCTTTCCCCAGCTGGGGATCTGAGGCTTAGCTGCCCACAGCTGCAGCAGCCCCATCCCCGGCTGTGGATCTGCGGCTGAGCCGCCCACAGCCACGAAGGCCGCTCATGGCCCCGGCCCCAGCCGGGGTCTGGTACTTAGCCGCTCGCGGTCTCTCCCGGACGGGGGCGTGGCCTGTGCCCAGGAGCGTGGCCTCCTGGCAGGGGGCGTGGCTTGGGCCAGTGCCCCGGGCGCTTCCCAGGGGAGCGATGCCCCTGTGTCTAGAGAAGATATACACTAACATCCCACACACAGGCCAGTGATACTTGGACCTCAGTGGTTCAGGAGCCAAATTAACAATCAGTGTTACCCAAAAGAGCAACAGTAGTCTGAAATTATTGTTTTGTTTACTGTAGCACCAAGGTTTGCCCCCAGCTAAACTTTGAGGACAAACAAAACTAAATATGTTCATATTTAAACAGTCTGAAGGGGAAAATGCTTCATTCTCATAGCAATGTGACTGACCAATCTGATAAATTTCCAAAGGTATACCCATGTTAGTCTAGTCCAGCAAAAAAATACAAGGAGTCATGTGGCACTCAAAGACTAACAGATTTATTTTTCACATGAGCTTTTGTGGGAGAAAATCCCACTTAAGTCAGCCGAGAAGGCTTAGAAGGGTTCTTGAGGGCAGGTATGTAAGCCTCAGGATGAGAAACTCCCTTTTTCCCTGCAAGCAGGAGACAAGGATCACAGCCTAATTAGGCACAGCTGAGGCCAGACAAAGGTTATCCCAACCCTATTAAAAACCCAGCCTGTGCTGGAAGTGAGCAGGAAAACCAAGGCCAGCAGGCTAGCAGGAGAGGTTTCCACATTCCAAACCCAAGAAGTGTATTTCTTCCTTAGGAATAGAGGAGGACTTTGGCTTGTTTTGCGAGGAGGCAGATTTACCAAAGGCCTCTCTTTGCCAGAGGAGACTGCATTTATCTGGCTGACCAGAGGAGCTGCTTTGCCACACCAAGTGTTTTTATTTTATCAAGTACATGTGTTTAATAACATAATAAAGCTGTCTTAATTGGTTAATAACTGAGATTGGTTAATAATTAAATCATATTGTGTTCTAATACCTTGTTCTGCAAAGATATGAAGAAGACACATAAAAGAGCGACTTGCAGCTTGCAAGATTCAGTCTGAGTATCACTGATCTAGACCATATTTTCATAGTTTGCTTATGAAAATCTAATATGGAACTTTGTTAAAAGCCCACAGAGATCATGTTATATCATATCTGCAACTTCAGTGTCTTTTGGGTCATTAACTCTGTCAAAGAGGAAAATTAGGTTGGTTAGGAATGATTTGTTCATGACATCTGTATTTATTGTTACTTGTGGCTAGGGGTCCTAGAAATTCATTTGCCATTGGAAAAACATGGCAACTTGTGTTTTTACAGGTATTTAGATTTCACATTTTGTAAAACAAAACAAAAACAAACAAACAAAAAATACTACATGTTAACCATTAACTAAATTCCTCTCCCTGTTGCGGTTGATTCTTGAATGTGCTTTAAGATTACAGGGTACCTATTCATCCAATCTAATTGGGACCACAGGCAGAGCAGATAAGCAGGAGAATTGGGAAAGAGCTTTCTCTCCTTTATTTTAGCATGGGGTAAGGGCCTCTGGATGTCAGCATCAGGCTGCAAGGGGCTCAAGGCTGACAGTCAGAGGCTCTGGCCATCTGAGGCTTACAGCTAGAGCCCCCAGCTGCTGTCAACACCAGTCACCACCACCAGCTGGTTCAGTTAATAAGGAGAGTTGGATAATGGAGGTGTGGTTGAATGGGGTTCTACTGTATATTGATAAAACATTGTGTTCAACTATATACCTTGTGGATAGAGAAACTAAAATTCAGCATTAGATTTCAGTGACAGAAAACTCTGAATTTTGTTTTTTGGAGAATTTATTTTATCATGGAAAGGTAAAATCCTTTTTCGTAACCTTATTATTTTGGTGCTTACAAATTGTTTATTTAATATTCTGTTTCATTTTCTTTCTAGATATCAAAGTTAGTCTTTCACCGGTCAGTAATTTCCAGGGTCCATCTAATAAACTTAAGTTTTCTTTATTTTGTTTTTTCTCTATTTTACCCCTCCACCATTGTTAATATTAATTTTGTTAAGCATCTAGTCACAGTTAACCTTTTTAGTGAAAACTGATGCAAAAGAAGTATTAAATGCCTGATTTCTTTTTCATCTGTTATTAGCTCTCCTTCCTTGCTCAGTAATGAACCCATGCTTTCCTACATTTTTCTCTTGCTCCTAATGTAATGTATATTTTAGCAAGCATCACACTTTTAACTCATCTTTAAAGGCTTGCCTTACTGACTATTTTCGGAAATTCTCCCATTATTGCTGTAACTCTACTACAACTCTAGTGTTTAAAACTGGGGAGGAGATAGTGTTGACCAGGCATTGGTGTTTTTGTCACCACATCAGCTAGACCATCTATAAATAAGGTTAGACAACATGCTGGTAAAAAAAAAAACATGAGCCTCTGTTTTGTAATAAAATTGGTGGAGTTGTAGTACTGCTATATCTGTGTAGGGAGAATTTCTGAAAATGCTTTGTCTAGATGCAGCCCAAGATAGCATTAGAGTCTGTGCTACAGGATCAGCATTATGTCCTAGCTTTTAAATAGTGCCTTGGAAGTATCCCTTTAGTGTGCCAGACCCCCTCAGAGAGTTCCAGTCTTAAGGAGAGACCACCTGGTCTCAGCTGTCCTGACACTGAGCCTCTGGGCTCCAGCACCCCTTTTCCTTGCTCTGTATACTACCCCACAAGTTAGGCTGACCAGAGATTCCTGTTTGGAGATTTTCATTGTCATTCGAGACAAAAGCTTCTAAGCAAGTATTCGCAATGATGCCAGACAATCTTTTTCAAAAGAGAGTAAGGTTTATCAGTCAGCTGGAATGTAGAATCGGGAAATATTTTAGCTGGCACATAGAGAAGCAGTGGTTAACATAGACTGTACGGCTAATGCCAGGACTCGCTCTTGGTTCACTTGCTCTTTCTCCTTCTGTCAATGCCATGTGAGAACTTTTGTCTCTCCTCAAAGGTCAGCTCCTGTCGTAGTCTTCTGTCACCTCTTTGTATATTGGTGTCCACTTGTAGTATCTCTGCTGAGTTTGATATGTTCTGCCTGCTGGAGTTTCCCATTGTTGTGTGTCAGTAGTTCAGCCCTTGGGGTTCCCATGGTCTTTCCTCTCCTCCATTGATATGGGTTGGTTTCAGTCAGTCTTTTGATATCATTCATATCACCCCAAACAGTCATGTGATACAGACGCATCATGTCTCATGCACTGCCCAAAGAGCATTTGAGCCTTTTGCATGTGTTAGGTAGCAATCCTTAGTCCAGAAAGTCACCGCCATGCATATCGTTAATAAAGGTATAACAGAAACCTCCCACTTCTTTATAAGTCACATGCTATTGTAGACAGAATGTGCTGTTAGGCTATAACAGGTTTTTCTTAATTTCTGGGTTGAGAACCAAAATAGAGTTGCCAGAATGTGTCAAAGGGCCACATGGGAGACCCTGGAGGGAGATGGGCTGTTGGGTTGTGTTTTGGCATGGAGGTGTGTTGCTGAGCCTGCTGTGCACATGCATCACAATGGTGGCATGGCTTTTTGGCCTAGGCATTGCAACTTGGTGCATGGTGTTACAACTCCACTCCAGTTTGATTCAATTGCCCCTCTGTCATGATGAGAATGTGGCCAACCAGGTCAGGTCTGAATGAGTGGCATTGCAACCCCATGTGCTAAGTCTCAATGGCATTGCCACATGTTTGGCCCAGCTGGTTTCCAGTACAAATCTGAACAGCATTGCAACTCCTGAGGCCTAGCAGGTCAGAAGCCACCATGGTTGTGCAGACAACATGCTTTCTTGGTACTTAAGTTGTCAATGGTAAATATTTAGGAAGTCGGTGGTGGTTTTTTTTTGTTTTGTTTTGTTTTTTTGTTTGCACTAATGCCATTTTCTGGGTCACACAAGGCCATCTAAATTTAAAATTTTCATGAGTCCAGAAAACTAACTCATCTGTGCAACTACACAAATCAAATCTGTCAGTAAATGGGATGTGATAAGATTGGGTGTTAAAAATAGTTACATATAGAGTTCTATGTTAAATGCTTATAAATTGGTATCCTCGAATTTCTGATGCACGATACATTAAATAAATTTTAAACTAATAGTATTTTCAAGTTTATAGTTCCCAAGTTTTGTAAAGATCTTTGTCATGGAAATAACTGTCCTCATACCCATACTTGATTCTGAAGCTAACTTGGGGGGAGGAAGAGGGGGGGAAGGTATTGATTTAAACAAAAAAAAAAAAATCCAGAATTTTTTTATGAGAAATAAATAACAGTTACAAAAAATCTTGTATAGTATCATCTCTCTAAAATAAACCTTTTTTCTGCCTTTTTATTGAAGATTCTGTTCTTACTGGGTAACTCTTCAATGAAAAACACATTGTGTCTAAATGTGAGTGAAGGTAATTGTACATTAAGATAAGATGATCCATCAGGAACAGTTTGTTTTGGTTGTCTTATACTCCTTATACCATGTTACATGTTCTGAATTCTATCTTTGAAATTGAATAGTAATGTGACGTTTATATATTTTTAAAGATCCTTCACTGTAAAACTGCCACTAAACTGGTTTTAAAACTGAAGAAAACCTTCCTGTTGAAACTAATTTAGTAACCATTTTTGTGATCTTTATAGTTATACATAGTATAAAACTCTCCAAAAAGATTCAAGTTCTATGTGTAGTGGTGGTTAAAAAAGCAATCAATTTTATTGGACCAACTTCTGTTGCTAAGAGAGAGACAAACTTTCAAGCTTACTTGGAGCTCTTCTTCAGGTCCTTTTCTCTTGTCTGTTCCTGTTGCTCCCTTCTACTGTGTCTCTGTTTGAGAGTATGTTGCCACAAACTGTGTACAGCATTCAGATTCTGGGCATGCTTTTGCTTTACATTCTCCAGTAATTTCTTGCACTGAATATTGGTCTTGGCATTCATATATTTCAAACTGGCATTTGGTGTACTGTCAAATTTACTTTTTCATTAATATCTCCTAGCTCTTTTTTTGTCCCTATTCAAACTATTGTGTGTTGTTATGGAATATTCTCTCTCCCCACTTTGTTTTTTAATGTTTCTTTGCAGTAAGTTGCAAAGCCACTCGTTTGTTCAGACTGCTAAGCCTGTTAACATGCTTTTAAATTTAGTCATCTTATGTATTTATTTGGCTTACCCAGCTTAATATTCTTAAAGTTATTCCTTGTACAGCATGTTCCTCCTCCTGGGTTCTTATCTTACCAATGTATAATGTAAATAAAATCAGCTCTGCTGCTAATGTTTGTATTATTCTGGTAATTGTCTCCATCCCTCTCAAGCTGATACCACATGCAAGCATCTTCACTGTCAAAATTCACTTAAGTAGCTCACTTCATATATAAAATTTACTGAACGTGAAGATAAATCTGTACACCATGCCATGCCATTTCCAAAGTCATCCCAGTGTCTTCCCTTGCTTACTTATTTTCTCAGTAAAACAGTTTCAGGCATGTTCAATATGATTTCCTTGTTGCAAATCCATGCTGAATCTGCTTGATAAAGTCCCATCTTTCTGTCCTTGGTCAGTGCTTTTTCCAGCTAATTTTCCTAGATTCCTTCCTAAAAATGAGCTGTAGGAAATGCTTTCGAAGATAAGGGACAGCCGTCCTATTCCATTTTACTTCTTTGGGTAGTAATTGTGTGTGTGCGTGCGTGCACACGGCACAATCCCTGTAGCTAGATTGCTTTACTTTCATTGTGGAGATTTAATATTTCCACTGTTTGCTGTAGGGTTTGAAAATTTGGCTGGGGACACATTTGTACAGATATCCATATCTATGTAAAAAATTGAATCATGGGGAGGGTAAAAGTTGAACCGCTGTTAAGTAACATAAAAGATGTATTTATAAAGCTACGAGAAAAGAAGCATCATGGAAATGGTAGCAAGGATCGAATGAAACTTAAATGAGAACTGTTATGCATGCTGCATCATTACTATGAATGTAACTGGCTCCCTGGTCTTGGGAGTCAGTTACCTCAGAGATCACTGTCTTCTCTTACCCTTCCCCAGTTGTGATTGCTGGGTCACTTTTGCTGTTTGTCCTTTTGGTTGACTTCTCTATGAACAGTAGCGGGTGTTCTTTGAAAGTCCCCTTCTCTGGATATTGTCCCCTGTGATTTTTCACCAGAGCTTAATTTTGACAAGTTCAAGGTTCATTACTGTGTTGGTCAGACCCTCTAATTAATTAATGAGATTATCTTTGCAGATGTCCATAGAAGTATTTTAAAGAGATTTGTTTGTTTGTTTTTTAGTTTAAAGAGTTATTTTTGTTATGAGGCATGCATGTGCAGGTGGAAACACTCATGAGCCGCTAAAGGAAATAGCTGTAGAACTTAACATTGGTGGTGGTTACTGTGAAAATGATAAAGCATAATCTGTATACTAACTGCTCAGTTCCTCCTTGAAAAAGTCATGTCATGTAGGCGAGGAAGCCAGTGAGTTTGTTCTAAAACGCCTTACACATTTACAGTGCTATACAAGCAATATATAATATTTGAGTGGGTAGATGAAAAGTATGCTACAATAAACTCAATCTGAGTGGGCAAGGAAATGAAATCAGGAAAGGGAGAGCTATATTAAGTTTAGCTACAAATATTTTTGAAAAGATACTAGGATTATAAATTGCCTTTATCATGTAAAATTTTAAATGCTGTAGAGTTTATTCTTTATCTATAATATTTTTCCTTATCCAGAAAATTTACTACACTTACAGTAGGGCAGCTCTACTAATGATGAATGTTAGTTAGGATGTAATTGTGGTTATTAAAGGTTGTTACTGATCTGATCAAATAGAAGAGAGCCCTCCAAACCAGCAAAAGTACCTTTATAGGGCTTAATTAGAAAAGGAAAAAGAATGGCTGTTTATAATCTTGTTTGAAACACCCTTACTACCTCAGTCCTTGATTTCATATCTCAGCTGGTCCTTTATGCATGTGTGTGTGTTTTTGTGAAGAGATGGGGAGGGTATTGGCAAAGATTATCATCACAGGAAGTAATCATTTGGAACTGAGAAGAAAGTGAATTGGAGTAAATTGTTTACAAGCTAACTTCATTATAAGCTTAATTTCTTTTGTAATTTCACATTTTGCCTCTTTTTTTAGTCACAATGTGTCAGACAAAAAATCTTAAAAGATTACGTATTCAGCATTAAGAAGTTAGAGTATGCAAGGTAGAAGCACTGTAGAACAATTTAATCCAGGGCCTGATACTGGGCTAGAGTGCTGTACACTGCAGTTCTTAAACTAGCTGAAGCATTAAGTAGCTTTTAATGCAATTTAATCTCACACCATCAAACTCTCTGGGTCACAGATGCTGTAATGTGATAAAATTATTATTTGTACAGGAATAGAATTGCCTGAGCCAGTTGGGATATGAGAGTGCCACAACATTACTGATAAAAGAGCTGGGGGGGGGGGGTTTCCCACAGTTATGGAGTTTTCTACACTGATTATGGGTGGCTGATTTACATAATCAATATGCAGTTCTTGCAACATATGGATCCATCCAGTCTTATTGGTTGACAGTCATTATCTAGTGTAGGGATTTGTTTAATCAGTATGTGGTTATTTTCCAATAACTGTACAATAAAATACACTAATCTTTCTCTGGCTGCTCAAATCCCACTACTCTGAATGACCATCTATACTCAGAAGCTTTAAAATGCTTTCTGGTAACATAGATGCTACTTCAGCCTCTTCCCCCATGTCAGATGAAACAGAAAACACCCTCTCCGTACTCACACCCAATCCGGAAAAAAAAAAATAGGACTTTGAAACTATGATTGCAAATTTTGGGGGTGGGGGGGTGGTTTTTTTAAATCATTTTGTTCATTTCTCTTCTTCTGCTTATCCTTTCCCCTCTTTCTACTACAGCAAGGCTCTAGTCACAGAATAATTAATGGATTTGTGTGTATATTTATATTGGTGTTTGTCCCAGGCATGTCCTCCAAATTAAATTTTGAAACACAATTTAAACAAAATAGATTGTAGACATTGTGGAGGACAGAGCCTGACATACTTATAGTGAGGGAAGAAAAGTTTGGAAAGCAAAAATGGGGGGGATGGGAAATGAGGAATAAAAGGATTAAAAGGGGTGAATTATTATTTAAAAATTTCCCTTGAACCATATCAATGATAAGACCCCATCTTGTGTCTTATAGTTTTTGCTTCTTCCATGTAGCATATGAATATTTCATTTAATGTATGTGTAATGGCAACCTGAGGACATACCCTGGCAACTTGTTAATAGTAGGTAGGAGTTGAATGCATAGAAATATCTTGGTTAGCTTGTATGTTGTATATGAAAATAGTGTTTGTAAAGTAGTATCCATTTGATATGAAAAAGACCTATAGTATTGAATTAATTGGGTTTTGCAGTATTGTTTCCTGTTATGTTATCATCAAATGTTTTGTATAGTCCAGATTTAAATTTCATGCTTTCAGATTCACACCATTTCCTTTAAGGATACTTACTGTTCCTAACATCTGGCCATTAAGGAGTGTTTCCTAGTATCCAGTTGATTTTTTTTTTTTTTTCTTTTCTCAATTGTAAGAGATCACTCTTTGTTTCTTGTGACCACTGAGAACAGTTCCTCTCTCACACTTCTTGTTGTATCTTCTGAAGTTAGGAACAATTTTTCTCCATTTTCCTTGTAATAACCTTTTATGTACTTGACAACTGTTATCATGTCCTGCCTCAGTCCTCTCTTCTCCAGGTAGAATAAACCCTGTTTTCAATCTTTTCTCATAAGTCATGTTTTCTAGAGATTCAATTTTTTTTATTTTATTTTTTTTTATTCTCTGGATTTGCTCCATTTGTTTGCATCTTTGCTGGAATGTGACATCCAGAGCTGGACACAATGTTACAGTTAAAGCCTAAGCAACATGGAGTGAATGCAAGAGTTACTACTTATGTATTGCTTACAACACTCCTACTAATATATGCCAGAATGATATATGCTTTTTTTCAACAATATTACACTGATGCCTCATTTAGCTTGTGATCCACTATAACCCACAGATCCACTTTCACCAGTACTCCTTCGTAGGCAGCCATTTCCCAGTTTATATCTATGCAATTGATTGTTCCTTCTTAAATTAAATACGTTGTATTTTTCCATATTGAATTGAATCCCATTTACCTTAGACCGTTTCTCAAATTTATCCAGATCATTTTGAATTTTAATACTTCCCTCCAAAGCACTTGCAACTCTGCCTGGCTTAGTATCATCCACAAGCTTTGTAAGTGTACCATTATCAAAACGATTTTTGAAGATATTAAGTAGAATCGGATCCAGGGCATATCCTTGTGGGACCCCATGCTCTGTGACCTTCCAGCTTGACTGAATCACTGATAACCACTCTTTGGGAATTGTTTTCCACCTAGTTGTGCATCCACCTTTAGTAGCTTCATTTAGATTATATTTGCTTAGGTTGTGCAAGACTCCATCCAAAGCCTGACCCGAGTCAAGATATACCACATTTACCACTTCTGTCCTATCCCCATGGCTTGTTATCCCATCAGAGATATGTAGTTTAGTACTGTTTTCTTTTTGGAGACTCCAGCTATGCGTATGTAAAATTGGATGTTCATGTAATGCTCACAATTAGTCAGATTTTTTTTTCCTTTTAACACTAGTGCACAAAGTATCTTTTGATATCTCACTTTTTAGTTGTGATTTGTGAACAATTGTGAAATACCTCTTGGAGTTTTCAGAGGACTGGAAGGACAGATCTACACAATAACTAATACTATCCAAACACACAGTTGAGCCAAAGCAACTAAATTGATTTTAAGTTGCATCTTCTGTTATTTTGATACAAGTTTTTCTTTTGATCAGTCATTAGGGAGTTAGCTACCAGTTCTCTGAGTTTCAGGGGGGAACCAGGTACATTATACACTTAGCTCATTTGAAAATTCCAGTTAATAGTCTGTCATTCACTAGTACCAGATGAGGTGGGTGATTGAGCTTTCTTTATCTAGCAGCTTGAAAACAGAAAACATAAATTTGAGCTATATTTTAAGAATAGTAATGCACAGTTTGAAGGGCCTGATTCTTGTGCCAGATATCTTTAATGTCCAGCTTGGGACTATGTATACACACACAGCCAGCTGGACACAGTACTGACTATATGTACATGCAAATCCCCAAGTTCCCAGTTCTTAAATTGTTGAAAATCTCTATCTGTTGTGAGAAAATGTTAATAATTGTGTTATGTCTGTATATATTGAATGGCTGAATGACATTGCCTTTGTAATTCCAAAGGGGCAGCTGTGTTAGTCTAGTTCATTAAAAGAAACAAGGAGTCCTGTGTCACTAAAAACTAACAAATTACAAATAAAAAAATACAGCTGTTAATAGTGTGACCTGATCCCATGACTTTTGCTTCCCTGCATTTATCTTCAAAGCATCTGACAAAGTGGGATTTTCTCCCACAAAAGCTATACAATAAGTAAATTTGTTGGTCTTTAAGTGCCACAGGACTCTTTGTTTTGCCTTTATAATGCATTTCATTCTCAAAATTCTTTACAGACACTGTATAGATGTTTAATTTCATAAATTAAATTGCCCATTTTTCCTGCTATAACTCTATATTGGTAAGGGCAAGATTGTTAATATTATGCACATCTTAAAATTTAAGTTGCAGGTGAAAACATGTGCCGGGGGGGGGGGGGGGGAGTCTGTCCTTTGAGCACCAAGAAACTAGTGAAAACTCTTAACAAATATATGAAATGTACTTTCCTAAAGGTAGAGCAGTATGAAAACCTAGTATGCTGTTAAGTTTTTTGCTTCATTTTTTTCACCTCAAAGCATTTAACTCAATTCTTATTTAGCCCTTGTACTTTATAGTAGTTGTGTAGAAGAGCATTCTTGTATAGTTGTGCTGTGAAACAAAGTTAAATGCTTTATGAAGCAAAGACTACTTATAGATTTTCTCTGTTTACTTTCACAACCATGTTGTGTTTTCTGTGAGACAGTAGAATCTAGCTGCCACGTGCTCAATTCTAGTATCTTCCTAGCAAATGTGTAACGTTTGATATTTCATGTCACTTCTCCATGATTCTTTTTTATAGAACAGAATATGTTCCAGGGGGTTATATCATATAATATCTAATAATAAATCAAATGTATAATATGATAAAATGAATATATAACATAATATATAATATAACATGTCAATAATAAAAATGGTATGTGAAATATTTGAACAAATTTCATTGCATGTTGTATTTTTTTGTGTGCACACATTTGCTAATTCTCAAAAATGACTAATTAGCAATGGGATATTCAATTAGTGTAAATAAATTGAGTATACATGGTTTCAGTATTTCATTTGTTGTAACAGAGGATTATATGGTTTGGATCCTTTCTGCTGCTCTCTTCACAGATTCATAGAGAGTATTCTGTTGTTAAAGCAGTGGTTTTTGTCTTGATGTGCGTGTTAATTGACTTGCCCCTTGTAGGAACGTATCTCCTACACAGAGTGATGAGATGTCCCAATTCTGTAGGGACAATTCTGATAGTCGAAACTTTATCTTATACAGGTGCTTATTGCCCTCACCCATTGTCCTGATTTTTCGCACTTTCTATGCAGTTACCCTACCCTGACACATTCATTTAGAGCAGAAGACTGAGTCAGGACTCTTGCATTCTTTCCCTGGCTGTGATACTGGCTTGGTATGTGATCCTGGCAAAATCATTTCTGTTCTGATTTTCAAAGGTGCTGACCAGATGTGGCTTCCTGCTGACTCTCTGTGCCTCACTTTCCTCATGTGTAAAATCAGTATAGTAAAGCCTGTGTCACACAGATATATTAAATGTTAATATATGTGAAGAACATTGGGACCCTTGTGTGATCAAAGTATTATTTTTCTTAGAGGAGATGCTTACTGAACCAAAAACTTCATAAACCATAATAAAACTTGTTACTTGTTTACCTAAAACCAGGCTCCAGCAAGGACAGAATTGATTGGTTCTCATAAATGGATCATTATTTCTTGTGTAATTGGCACATGGTTATCATCAGATAGTGATCTACTTCGAGCAGGTGTTCATAGGTTGTGTGGCTATAGTTGATATTAAACTTGCTTTTCTTTTTTTAAACTTAATTTGTGCTGATGAAAGATGTCATATTGGTTACCTTGGAGACTGAAATCATTGATGTACACAGAATGGGTGTGTCTGCCCATCTTTTTTCCACATGGGATACAGAGAAAACTATATAGGTTTTGCAGTATAACCTGAAAAGGGGGGCGGGGGGGGGGAATAGGCTTTGATGAAAGTGAGCCCCACAGCAGAAGATCCTTCAGTGAAAAAACAATCCGACTTCAGGCACTATGCAGTTAAAATGGGAACTGCTTTGCTTAAAGCAAATTTCAGATTTTAATGTATCCTAAGAACATTGTTGTCCTCACTGTGATGGGCTCATGCATGCTATCCTAGATACAGTTAAACTCTGTAATTCTACATACTTGTATGTCACATTGCAGAAAAGTCTGTTGTGACTGTACTGAATGCTTATGGAGCATGTATATGATGCCTTCAGTTATTAAAAAGAGTTGGTGAGCATAATTATTTTTCTTCACCTTTAAAGTTCTTTTATGTAGTTTACACATAGTCCTACTGGTTTAAGATGCAATTGCCTATAAGATGACTGTAGCTGTGAGTTAATGCAAGGCACTTTTTTCATTGAATATCCATTATCTTATTTGAAACTGAATCAGTGCAAATATGAAAATAATTTTATACAGCATGCACCAGAGACAGCAGAACTCAGATGGCTGGGTTGGTAAATGCTAAACCAGTCTTTCAATAGCTTATTTGGAAATCAAGCTGTGTTATAATAAATGGGTTATCATTTAAAAAAAAGAAGTATTGAAAACTGAAAAAGTAGCTGAGGGAACTGTCAAAATGATGAGAGAAGTGAAAAATGTACAAGTTAGTTGGCCTGGATGCAGAATATTATATTTCCAGACTGTTCTGGGGAAATATTCAGATTAATAGTAATTCTGTTCTGCTTGTATATACTGTTTTTCATTTCAAGATCTTCCATCTCTTGGCAACAATGATTCAAGTATTAAATAGAAATAGCTGAGACAGGAAGAAATTAAATGAGTTGCATAAGACCACACCAGAAGCCATGTGCAGAGTCAAAAGTGGAACTCTGATCTCCTGCCTCCCAGTCTTCTGCTCTGACTCAACAACTTGGTCTACTAAGACTATTTGCTAGAAATATTTTTGTATATGAATGTGTTTGGAAAATTTTACTGCTATGTGGGTTAGAAAAGGAAGAGAGGCTCACTCTGTGTCTCATTTATTTCCCTTTTATATGGTATTGAGAACATACTGAAATTAAATGTATTTTTCAGAATATTGTTATTTGAAGGTTTGTATACTATATCAGTTTTGCTTTTAATTAATATTTTAAATCAGTTTTCTCTTATGCCCCATTCTTTGCATAATTTTAATATTCTTACTTTCTAGAGCTACATATTACTTTTGTGAAACTTTTTTTTAATTGAATTTGGTTCTTTGTTGTGATCCACAGTGTCTGCTGAATGAGATTTTTTTTTTAGGTAATGGGTGAGATATTACAGCAGGAAAAAATTTGCTTGTATGCATTTGACTAACAAACAACAGAAGAACTGTATATACAATACTTCTAAACACGGAATGAGAATACTATCAAATTGTGCATATGTATATGTGTGCAGGAACTTGACAAGAGGAGTCGGTAGATTTAGAGAGATTCTAAGAGCTGTTGAAACAAGAACTACACAAAATCTACGAATGGTAAGTTTTAAAAACTTACATTGCCTGTTTAGAATCTAAATGTTGCAACATCATGTAAAGGATACATATTCCTATATTACGGAGACAGACAAATCAGACTACAGCATGGTAGTCTATTAACTAGCAAGACCCATCCAAATTTGATGCAAAATGTGGGTTTAAGATGATTAGTAAAAACGGAAGGCACTGTGTGATCTGCAGTCTGTCTTCCCTTCTTTCCATTCGTGTGACTTCTTCTGTCTGTCGTCTTGTGGTTGTTGTGGATAAGAGGTTGGGTATGAAACCATGATCTGTGGCTCATGATTCATAATACCACTATATTTATGGGTTTAAAAGAGAGTTCTGCAGAGACATTGTTTCATCACTCTTAGGGTGATGCACTGTTTTTGGGGGTGGGGGGATTGTTTTTGTTTTTCAGAATAGTGACTCTGGGTACTATTGTTGTGTAAATTACTTATTTCTTCTCTCCCATAAAGCTTCTTCAAAAAAGAAAAGACATAAATGAGGTTCATATCCATATCAAGATAAACATTCATGAAACAAGTGCTTGTTTGTGTCTTAGGATCTGACAAATAAAACATTTCTAGATAAGAATAAGCAACATTTCTTACAATGTGTTTTATCTTTTATTCCCAAACATTTCTGTAGATAAGATTGCTAGCATAATCTCTCCAAAACTTTCAAAACACCTCTAAAAAAATTAGTTTCTCAGTTATTTTTTGTAATGGGGTCACACAACCACATTTTTTTATAAAAGGTGAAATATTGGACGTGTAAGGGAAGCCAGTAATGTTCTATGTGTAGAGTGTAAATACAACATCAAGAGATGGAAGACTGCTTTCTTACATTATAGGAATCAAAAAATGAAAGAAGTCACTCATACAGTGACACTCCTAGCTCAGTTTCTAACCATCTGCTGTTAGGAAATGTTGCCAGTTCTTCTAAAGATGCCGAAGTTGTGCCATTTCTACAACTCAACTTTTTACCATTAAAAGTCAGTTTTCAACACTCATCCTGCATCTTCCAAAAGGGTAGCTATATTAGTCTAGTTCAGCAAAACAAACAAGAAGTTCTATGGCATTTAAAGACTAACGTATTTATTTATTGCATGAGCTTTCATGGGAGAAAGTCCCACTTCGGCAGATGCTTAGAAGATGGGAGAACTGTAGCTTGCACGCTTATCCATAAAGCAATTTAGAAATGGATTAAGTTGATAGTTTTGGATCTAAGACAATCTTTCTTATTTTCTTTTAAGCTGGAGAAATAGTCCTTATGCACCAGAGATATACAGGACTTTGAGCATTTTGGCCAAAAAATTAATCTTTTATATGTTCACTGTCCCTTATGAACTGTTTCACTGATGTTCACTTGAACTTATTTGAAGGAAGATTTTCATGTTAATATTTTTATTTGCGAGTTTCTTTAAAGATTTGAGAAACCTAAATTTTTAACAATTTTTAATAGTTTTGTGGTATGTAGAAAGACAAATGAGAGTGTGTAGCTTAGGGGGTGGGAGGTTAAAACAAATTTTATTCTTCAAATGTTTTATTTTCAGTTTGTAGAAATTACAGAGGAAGAAATTAGTTGTCTTTCTGAAGTAAAATATCAATAGTATAATGAAAGTTCTTGCAGAGAGAATTCAACGAAGGCTCATCTTCCAAATGTGAAGTCTGGTAGGCCATTTGTTCCAACCTTTCAGTAAGGGTTGGGGTCTCCCTTGAACAGACAGTCCTCTTTGTTTTCTCACTCAGAAAGAAGCCCCTAGTCAGTTCTCTTTGGGTCTCTGGAAAATGCAGCCTGATCCAGTATATGAAACCACCACAGGAGTGGATGCTTAGTTCTTTACTATTCAAGGGCTAATTGTCTCGTAATATTTTTTTTTGCTGCTGTAGGAGTTGTGGGAACTCTCCCCCAAAGAACTGAACAGAACCATACTTAATCCATTCATAAATTTGAGAGAGCGGTCTATAAAGATATTGCATTTATCATCTGTCACAGTTACTATTTGTATTCTGGTAGCAGCAAGAGGCTCCAGCTGGGGTTGAACCAGCATTGTGGCAGACACTATTCCAGCACATAGGGAATGATGTCCCCTCAAAAATTTACAGTCCAAGTTCTTCGTCCCCACTGCTCCACTATAGGAGTGTGGCAGCACCCATACCCAGCCCCGGAGATGTTTACCACAGAACCCGAAGGGGGGCACGTGCAGCCAAAGAGCACGTGGCCACCTTCCCACCATGTGGAACGTGCGTGTCCGTTGTCCACCTGTCCGTTTCTTCTTAACTGCCACTTACTCAGCACGGAGTTTCAGCAGCTCCTCAGTCCGAATCTCCTCAGTTAGTGGATAGCGCCTTATAGTTATAGTTTGACTTTTTTTAAGTTAGTTAGTTGTATAGTGTTAGCTAGTAAGTTTATAGTTTATGTTCTGAAAAAGAAAAAAAAAAAAAAGAAAGAAATCCCCTCACACTGACAGCTCTGCAGCCGCTGCAATGCTGACCGCTTCTGGCTTTAAGCGGTGTGCTGCCTGTAACAACCCAATGCTTGCCTCCGACAGGCATGAAACGTATATTAAGTGTCTGAGTGAAGAGCAGTTGGCCCACTCCTGCCATCACTGTCCCAGTCTTAAATCCAGGGCAAGGAAAGAGAGGAGGAGGAGGCTGAAACTCCTCTTAATGGAGGGAGGCATCGGACCCCAGGAAATCGCCGCTCAGGGACACAGCCCTGAAGCGAGTATTTACCTCCTCTTCACCAGTGGCAGTGAAGAAAAAGAAGTCAGGCCACGGCTGCCTTGGGTCTAGGGAGGCTGCAGGATCCTCCAAAAAACCCCACAGGGCAAAGACTCATCCCTCCAGCTCTGCGGCAGAGCGAGGGCCAAAGGTGGCACCAAGTGGCTCCGCGCCGGGTTCGCAGCTCCCATCCCTTGGGCCACCTTCTATGGTCAATCCCCCGGCACTGCCAACGCCTCCAGCAGCAGCCATGGTGCCTGTCAACGGCACACTTTGGTCTCCGGGGCACCGCTGACTGCAATGGCGGTCACGGCACTGCCGCTCTCGAGGCAGAGCGCTCTTTTACCGGCACCTACAGCAACCTTGCCCCACTCACTCCCCGCACCAATTCTTCAAGCGCCTGTCGGTACATGTTCAACAGTTGTTGGTACCGCAACCACCGCATGCCCCTCCCCTGGTACCACTGCTTATCATGCCAGCGCATGAGACAGAGCAGCGGGATTCAAGCTGCAGATAGTCTCCTCCCCGCAAACAAAGGAGGAAGGCTAAACACTGCTTGAGGGAGGATTTTTCTTCTGGCTCCTCTCCAGATTTCTCCCCTCTTTACAGTATACAGTCCTCAGGGGAGGATGACAGGTCAGAGTCCTCTTCTTTCTCTGACCAGCACTCCAGCTGTGATTCCAACGGGGACACTTGTGGCAATGCCAATCCACCCCAACAGATGAATTCCGTCCCTGATCAAACACCCCGTGGTACCCTTTCTCTCCACATGGGATACCTTGGGCATCCTGGCCATGCTGGATAGCATATGCACAAATTCCAGCACAAGTGCAAGGCATGCAGCGATCCGCGGGGTCGGTAACTCCGGTCCAGGAGGGGCAGAGAAAACCATGGAGGAGTCATATTCCCCAGGACATAATTCCTGCTGACGACCCACAGCGTCGGACAGATGATTCTAGGCAGTTCCAAGAGCTGTTTAAGAGGGTTGCTGCAACTTTGGATATGCTGGACCAGTAAGTGTCTACTTCCAAGCATAGACTTTATAGGATTTTGCAATCAGCCACCTCGTCCAAAGTGTCATTGCCCAGGGGCGAGAGCATTATGAAACTAGCGACTTCTGTCTGGGAGACTCTGGCCTTGGCACTGCCCACCAACAGGAAGGCAGATAAAAAATACTTCATTACACCAAGTAATAATGAGTTCCTTTTTTCACATCCACAAGCCTACTCATTAGTCATTGATGCAGCAAATCAGAGACTCAAACAAGCCCATAATAATAGGTCTACCCCAGCAGACAGGGAGGACAAAAAGATGGATCTCCTGGGCAAAAAGATTTATATGTCTGCCACGTTACAGTTAAGGATAGCGAACTATGCCGCCCTTTTAGTAAATTACAGTCATGACAACTATTCAAAATTTATGTATTTTTTTTAGTTCAATTCCAGAAGATAGGAAAGAAGAAAGGGAAGATAAGTTTCAATGCTATTATTCAAGAAGGTTTCCTGATTTCCAGGACAGCTCTTCAGGCGGCACTGGATATGGCAGACGTAGCAGCTAGGACCATAGGATCCATAGTGGTGCTCTGACGATCTTCCTGGCTCCACATGGCCGCACTGCCCAGGCAACTCCAATCATCGAAGAGCTTCCCTTCGACAAAAACAAGCTATTCAGAGAGAAAACCAATGAGATTATGCACTCCTTGAAGGATTCAAGGGCAACCATCTGAACGCTAGGCATTCAGGCTCCCATGCCTAGGTTCAGGTGTAGCAGCTACCAAGCTAATTCAAGTAACAAGATACCCTACCAACAACATAGGAGATTTGATAATGCATGTCCACGACCTAGAAATTTGAATGCAAGACTCGGACAGAATATGCAATCCTCGTCTAACGAGCAATCCTTAGGGTCTAAGCAGCAGTTTTGAGAGCTTGGTCGAGGGTTCGCCTAGCTATTCGACAGCGCATGGCAGCAGCAATACGAGAACTTCCTTCTTATTTAAAAACAAACTAGCAACATTCCTGCAGCGATGGTCTTCCATCACATCGGACAAATGGGTGCTGGAGATAATTGACACTGGTTACCTAATTCCATTCTTGTCCAAACCTATTCCCAAATCCCCTTCCCCGTCCCTCTTCAGGGACTCCTCTCTTGTACAATTATTGTGGGAAGAGATACATACTCTTCTGAGCATCAGGGCAGTAGAGGAAGTACCCATCCAGTTCAGGGGAAAAGGCTTCTATTCCCGATATTTTTTTTAACACAGAAGAGGATGGGGGGTTGGAGGCCTATCTTAGATTTGAGAGCCTCAACAAATTCATCATGGCGAAGAAGTTCAAAATGGTAACGCTGTCAAACATTCTTCCCTATTTAGAACAAGATGATTGGCTGGCGTCCATCGACCTAAAAGATGCCTACTTCCATATCTCCATGCATCCTGCACACAGGAGATTTCTACGGTTTACTTTCCAAGACTGCCAGTACCAATTCAATGTACTCCCCTTTGGGCTCTGTACAGCCCCCAGGGTTTTTTCGAAAGGCATGGCATCAGTGGTAGGTTACATGCAAACTCAAGGGATAACTATTTTCCCGTACCTGGATGATTTCCTGTTGAAAGCATGATCATTCTCAGAAGCCAAACAAGCAGTGGCATTCACAGAGCAGCTCTTCCTCTCCTTGAGGCTGACAATCAACTACAAAAAATCCTCCCTCCACCCTGTACAGGAACTGCAATTCATAGGAGTGACCATTCATACTCCCTCTTGCAGGGCATTTCTCACAACTGACCTAGTTGTAGCTCTACAAAGCCACATAAAAAGCATACTTCCTTCCCCCACAGTTACAGCACTGATGTGTATGCAACTCCTGGGGCACATGGTGGCAGCCACATATCTGGTCCCCAATGTCAGATTTCATATGAGGCATTTGCAAATATAGTTCCTGAAGAACTTTTAAACCTCACTGGTATTCGAGGCACCGTATTCTCTTCATGCCACAGCCCATAAAGGACACTGTCTCATGGTGGACCCTATCGGCAAACCTTCAGTGGGAGGTTCCTTTCTCTCAGCAACGCCTCGCCTTTCTACTCGCAACCAACGCCTCCCTTGCAGGATGGGGAGCACATCTGGGGAGTCGGACAGTTCAGGGGAAGTGGTCGCACACCGAGAGGCTCCTGCATATAAACCTCCTCAAGCTACATGCGATAAGGAATGCCTGCCGCCACTTCCTATATGTCAGAGAAGGGAAAAGCATAAAGATACTGACAGACAGTGTAGCATCAATGTACTATGTCAATCGACAAGAGGGCGCTCGCTCCCAGTCTCTATGTGCAGAGACCCTCAAGCTATGGGACTGGGCCATACGCCATGGAATTCAACTGGAGGCAATCTACTTACCTGGCAAGCTCAACACAATGGCAGATGCACTGAGCAGGAACTTTGCAGAGCCTCACAAGTGGGAACTAGCTGACACGGTCCTCGCAGACACATTTCGTCGATGGGATCAGCCGACGATAGACCTATTTGCAACACAAAGCAACAAGAAATGCGTCTCATTTTGTCGAGAGCAGGCCTTGGCCACAGGTCATTGGGAGACTCGTTTTTAGTGAAATGGCAGCGTATTCTCCTCTACACTTTTCCCCCAATTCCCATGATCTCCAAAACGATCCAGAAGATTGAAGCAGGACAAGGGAATACTCATACTGGTTGCCCCAGCGTGGCCCAGACAGACGTGGTATTCCTCCTTCATCCAAATGTCAGTAGCGACACCGATCATCCTTCCACTCATACCAAATCTGTTCATGCAGAACAAGGGCAAAACTCGACATACTTACCTGAACGAACTCCACCTAACGGCCTGGCTGCTAGATGATTCAACGACCTGGAACAACAATGCTTGGATAGAGTAAAACAGGTGTTAATAAATAGTAGAAAGCCAACAACCAGAGTTACTTACCTACAGAAATGGAAGAGATTTGTTCCATGGTGTCAGGAATGTCATCTTTCTCCGCAGTCCGCGCAGATCCCAGAGGTACTAGAATATCTCCTTGACCTGAAAGAAAAGGGATTAGCTACAACCACTGTCAAAGTTCATTTGGCAGCCATGTCAACTTTCCATGATTTGGTGGATGACTCATCCTTATTTTCTCACAACGTCATGAAACGATTCATGGATGGTATCCACAACATTTACCCGGGCATTAGACCCCTGGTACCTCCATGGGACTTAGCCTTAGTTCTGAGATCCCTCACTAGGCCACCCTTCGAACCGATGGCTTCATGCTCACTGCTCGATATGTCAATTAAGGTCGCATTTTTAGTAGCAATAACATCGGCTAGGCAAGTGGGAAAGGTAGCAGCACTGGTGGCTTGCCCCCCTTCACCATCTTCACGAAGGATAAAGTCTCTCTCTTAGGCCACATCTCAAGTTTCTACCTAAAGTCTCTTTGGCATTTCATATCAACCAGACAATTCATCTCCCAGTTTTCTGCCCGAAACCGCATAAGACCCAAACAGAGGCAGCATTGCATACCCTAGATGTCAAAAGGGCTATAGCCTACTATATAGACAGAACAAAGACCTTTCGGAAAACATCCAGACTGTTTGTCTCGACCACTTAACAGTCCAGAGGCAATCTGATTTCGAAACAGAAACTTTCTAAATGGATATCTACATGTATCCGCATAGCTTATGAGAAATATGGCTCTGAGCCAACACATTCTCTTAGAGCTCACTCCACCAGATCAATTTCCAGTTCCACAGCCTTCCTCCGCAGTGTCCCAATAATAGACATTTGTAGAGCAGCTACCTGGGTATTGGCAGATACCTTCATGAAGCATTACGCTGTTGACGTGGATGCCTCTAACGATGCATCTGTAGGGCTTGCGGTACTTAGCACGGCTACAAGGGGTAGATCCGAAGTCCCCTCCACCATTTTAGAATACTGCTTGGTAGTCACCTATAGTGGAGCAGTGGGGACACTGCTTGATGAAGAAATGGAGGTTACTTACCCTTTGGTGCAGTTCTTTGAGATGTGTATCCCCTCACTGCTCCACTTCCCACCCACCTCCCCTCTACTTCGGAGTTCTCCTCTTTATTTATTGGTGCTCCGCAGTGGAGAAGGAACAGACGGGTGGACGGGGGGCACGCACGTTCCAACCGGCGGGAAGGTGGCCGTGCGCTCTTTGGCCATGCACGCTCCCCCTTGGGCTCTACAGTAAAAATCTCCCAAGCTGGGTGCGGGTGCAGCCACACACCTATAGTGGAGCAGTGTGGGGACACGCATCTCGAAGAACAGCGGCTACTGCGCCAAAGGGTTAGTAACCTATGTTTCCTGATCTTGCAAACACTCATACAGCTGAATAAGCAAATGGAGTTCAAAGGAGTGACTTCCATGTGTAAAACTACTTTGTATGTAAATGATTGTAGAAGAGGAGGTAGAGAACATTAAGAGGAGAGCAGCATTGATAGCTAATCCAGGTAACCACTTGTTCCTATGTACAGGGCTTGATGGTAAAATTATTGATACACAGAACTAAAATTTCTGATCCTATTAATCAAAACTTGTGATTTTAATAGAAAAATCATTTTTACTGTGTTTGAATTAATGAAGTTAAGGGTTCAAATTAATCTATCTTGATGATAATGATTGTAATGTAGAAAAACATAAAACATCTGAGTTTAACTATTTTTAGGTATATTAACATTTTAATGTATTTGTTCAAATATCTTGGGTTTACCCATTTGTTCTATCAAACTGTTTTCAAAGCTCATTGTTAGTGCTGTGCAGAGGAAAACTGGACATTGTGCCTTTTGTTCCTTGTGTACAAGGCATTCTGAATTTTTTCAGGCCAGTGAAAAATGTGGCAGTCAAGTCTTCTTGTTGGCTCACTTTTAACATGAAGCAAACAACTAGCGGAAGGTGGGAATTCTCTGTAATGACTAGACAGAGAAGAGAAACCTTATGTGGAGCGAGACTAGCCCTTATTTGACAGAATCACAATCTGTTCAAGACTTCCTGTTCGATGTTTCTAACGGAAAGAAAATATTTTTTTCTTTTACAGACGATAGCCAGGCAGTTAGCTGAAATTTTGTTACGAGGTATGTGTGAACAAAGCTACTGGAACCCACTGGAAGACCCTCCCCACCAGTCACCTCTTGATGATCCACTCCGGAAGGGCTCAAATACTAAAAATTATGCACTCAGCAGAAGACCTCGGGTGTACACTGGAGAAAAGTATGGAATGAGTTCTTCGTATCACTTCTGGTTCTCTATTTATGATTGTTCTGTCCTTTGCAATGTCTTATTTATGTTTTTGATGAGGAAAGAAGCATTTCAACAATAAAAGTGTAGTCCTTTCTTATATCTTTGGGAAGGTTTGTAGAAAAACCCATTTCCTCTGCAAACAGAGGAGTAGAATCTTTTTCCTAATGCTGCAAAACAGGAATAGGAAGTGAGTCTGGCTGCCCAGGTAGCCAGCCAATTAGCAAAATACGTGCTCTGGCTAGTTATCAGTTGTAGTTGGGAGATATATAGTGACGTTGGAACTGAGCCAGGTTGGGATACCAGAAAGTCAGGATCAGGCATCAAACTGCAGGTGAACCACAGTCAGAAGCCACAGATAAGCTCTAGTCTACACTCGGCCGGGTTTTCGGTGGCAGTCGATTGGTGTTTATGCAAGGCACGTAAAATGTCTTCCATGAAAGCCAGTGACTTCCTAAGCTGCCAAGACATACTCAGGAAAGCTGACCGCTAATGCCTTGCAGCCAACTTTCCCCTATAGGGGCCAGGACTTCTGGTGCCAACTTGTGGGAGCAAAGCAGTGAGTTTATACCCGCTGCTGAGCACTCCTGGAACACTAGGATGATGGTGGCGATTTAGCCGCTGTCAGTATAAACATACCCTAAGGTTCACAAATAAGGCAAAGTCTGAAGCGAAAGCATGTGTTTGGTCTGCAGACAGCTCTCCGGAATAAGTTTCTGGTTTTATATAGTGGCATGGTCCAATCCACTGTACTTCTGGGGGAGGTACCCCTCAGGCCTTAGTGGAGGGTACTTCTTCCAGTGCCTAGCTTCACAGGTCCTCCAGCAGAAGGCCGTCTTGAGCTCTGAAGCTGATGTGGAAGTGACAGCAGCCCGGATCCTGCATGGTCCTGAGTTTTGGTACTATAGATGCTTACAAATGTCATTTATCAGGAGAGAGGAGGTTTTATGGGTTCTATTTAACAGGTGCACGTGCTGTAATTGGTAGTACAAGTTAACTGGGGTACATAGAGAATCCAAGTATGCCTGGGAATGTGTCTTCCCACTGACCTAGAGCTGTCTTTCCATGTACCACTTCACTGCTCTTGTTATCCATACCTTGAGCTGCTCCCTCAGGAAAGGGAGGACTTCTGCCTGGATGATTTGAAACTACAAAATTACATTTGCTGTTCTTAAGAAAAACAGACTGAAGATGCAAAGGCAGGATTTTCCTACAAACTGGATAACAAATAAATCCCTTCAGGTATTAAACCTGTACGACTTGTGTGATGTTTCTAGACTTACATATTCTGTAGTACTCAAAAAAGCAGTGACAGAGTTGGCAATATGGAGCTTCATTATATCTCAGCAACAGATCTGAAAACATTTTGTAGCACTTTGTAAAGGGACTATATTTCCCAAGGCAGCAGCCTCTTAATCCCCTTAAGCAAACCTTGCCATTTCTCTTACATGTCAGATTGTTCTTGAGTGTGCTTTGCTTCCATTTAGTCAGGCAACTGTATGATATTACACTGATCTCTGTGCTCATTTGAGTTTAGCTTTGATTTCTCCTTCTCTTCGTCTCCACGATCACCTTCAGTGCTTGAGGCTACTGCTTTTAACTTTCTCGTTTCTCATCCTTCTCCCCTGATCACTATTAGTAATATAATGAATATGGATAACTATTTTCTGCAACTTAAGTTTTCTCTCAAAAGTAACAGTTCTTCAAGTAGCCTCCTTATGGGTGCTACAGTTCATGACAGGTGTATATGTTCCCAGTCCTCCTTTGATTGGAGGTGTTAGGTGGCAGCCCCAATTTGGCTGCATATGCATTCCAGACTTCCTTGTGTGCTAGACTAATGCCTGGGGGAGCGTCCCTCAGTTTCTTCTCAGCCGTCCTGCAGCCTGAGACAGAGCATCTGCTGTGCTTGAATGTAGCAGTAACTAGACTTTTGTCCTTTGGGTTGTCTAGGTCTAGTTTAGTTTTAGTTTGTTTGTATAGTTCCTTCATTTCTGGGATTTATTTGGTTAGATACCCCTTTCTTCCTGTTTTCCTTTTTAGTGGTTTCTCCCTTATGAGTTTTGGTCTCAATTCAGATGCTGTTTTACGTGCTAGGAATCTAATCCCAATCAGCTGTTTCAAGGAGAGATTCACACACAATTGAAATGTAAGATGTCTTCAACTTTCAAAAGCAGATTTAGGAAAAATAAGGAGTTAAAAATTAGGTTTCTCATGATGCAATACTCCCCTCCACTAGTCTTGGATCCAGGCCTAGATACTCTCTCATCCCTTGTACCTAATCCTCTGCTGAGCATAGTGTTCTGTTGACCTATGTACCCCTCTCATCTGCAAGATCTTTGTGGCAGAAGAATGCAGAGGCCACCAACAGAGCTTCTAAGAAGAGTATCAGATTGTCTGAGAGACTGAGCCAACACTGCAGCAATTTATATTTCTAAAGATTGTTTTCCTTGGATAATCGAGCATCCTAATTATTGATGGATAATGAGACTCCTGGTACTGTGATTCTCTGGGTCTGCAAGACCTGAAGCTTTCTTGAGACTTCCTATTCACTGATACTTTCAGAAGGAGGAAGGCAACCATCATAACCTCCACTGTCTGCTCCTTCCTGACCTGTGCTGAAGACATCACAGATTCTCAGATCTCTGTGCTGGGGTCACCTACCTACCAGTATCTAGCACCTCTACTGGTGCCTTCATGGAGATAGTGGTGCCTAAGTTGAGGCCCTCTCATCCAATTCGTTATGTTCCATATAGGATGCCACTGCTTCTACTTTATGGACCACTCACTGATCATACTGGGTTCTGTGGGCTGTGTAGAATCAACAACTTTCAAAAGCTCCCAGGTATTCTCTTGGTGATCATTGTAGAAGACACTCTCCACCCTGTGTCTCCCTCCTCAGTAGCCTCAGATGGAGTCTTTTGAGAAGCAGGAAGCTATGGCTAATGAGGAGATGACACTACAAACTTAACATCTCATCTTTGCCAGATGAGACTGCTGCTTTCCCTACCTTTTTGTACAGATGATTTTAAATAGTTTCAAGAAATGAAATGCCAACTCACTTCACAGCCTCTGAAGGAAATTCAAAAAGCTCACCATAACGTTTTAGACATTGATTCAGTGGCCTTGCTAGTGAATAGGGCTCTCTTTCAATCCACCAAAACCATCAGGAAGACTCCCATTATGGTAGCATTTGCAAGTAGACTAGTGGACAAAAAGTGTTTGTCGGGGCGGGGTGTGCGGTTTGTAAGAGCACCTTCTTTGTAACACTGTGATTTAGGTTAATGAATTGCCAAGCTCTGATGTCAAAGAATAACACCACCAACTACAGCAAATCTAATGCTTTCATTGACCATCTCCTTCTGAAATGTCAAGAACAATTTCATGCTGTCACAAGGGAAGGTTAACTCTTAGCAAGGACGAAAATGCAGCCAACACAGTAGCCTGCTCTATTTCTGCTGCTGCTGTTATGCATTGAGCACTTTAGCTGCAAGTGTCAAGATTTCCCAGGGAGGTCCAACATAGTGAAGAAGACGTTTTTGACAGATGGATACTCTTCAGTGGGTCTACAAATGAATCCTTTCAAAAGCTGAAGAGTGTAAGGGCTGCAGTTAAGAGCTCTTCTCCAGTTGCTGAAGAAATTAAACAAGATCAAGCAACACAGAGCCAAAGTCATTCTAATTACATTAACATGTCTGAGACAGGTATTGTTTCTTCACCTGATTTGCCTAACCTCTTGTCCACTGTTGCAACTTCTGATCATTTCCTCACCTGCTATCTCAGGAATTCAGTTTGGTCTCTGTCCCAACTTGAGCATTCCTGATCTCAGAGCTACTCTTTGATGGCTCTTGGGGATAAAGGTTTCCTGCTTAACAGAAGTATACAAAGTTCTGTTAAGCAGCAGAAAGATTTCCTGTTGGAATGGTTGCCTACAAAAATGGAAGAGATTTCACCATTGTGTATCCAGCTGCAGGTACGATCATTCCATTCATACTTCTCTCCTGTTCTGGTAGATTTAAAGAAGTCACATCTTTCTATAAGTTCTGTCAAAGTTCATTTAGCACAGGTATTACAATCTTCCATTCTATTTTAGGAGGATTCTCAGTGTTTTGCCCATCCAAGAACATTCAGATTCATCAGGGGTTAGTCAGCCTTTTGCCACAGATTATAGAGCTTGCCTCTGGATGAGATTTGAATTTGATCCTTGTTGTATAGTGAAAGCTGTCTTTGAGTAACCAGTCTAGTATTCTCCATTACACTTGTCATGGAAGACAGCCGATTTGAAAGCCATCATCTTCCAAAGAGTTGATTAGCTGGGGGCTTTACTGCTTTTTTTCAAAGTGAGTTTGATGGCCACATACCGACTTTCTGCCTGCAGTAGTGTATGCTCTGATTTCCTGGTTAACCAATTCATCCAGCTTTCAGTTTTTTTTTCCTGAAGCCGCATCAAATCTGCCTTGCATTCATTGGATGTTAGAAGGGTATTAGCATTCTATCTCCACAAACCAAACCATTTAGAAAGTCTCCCAGATTTTTTTATTTCATTTGTAGACATATTCAACAGCTCCCCTGTTCCCACCCAAAGACTTTACAAGTGGGTTTCTGGGTGTATTCTTCCCCTTTTGACAGTTTGCAGAGATGCAATGTGGATTTCAGTTCAAACATTCTGCTCTGGTATGTGCTTCCAGGTCAGATGGTGCTGTTGGTCTGTTAATTCTGTCACCAGTCTTAGATCTAGCTCCAAAGTTCTCTATTCCTTGAAGCACTACTGCCTGTGAGTCACCTCATGTGGAGCACTCATATGTACATTAGTTGGAGAAGTTACTTACCTGATACGGTAACTTAAGTTTTGCGAGATGCAAGTCCTTATGGATACTCCACCATGTGCCCACCTTCTCCTCTGTTTCAGAGTCTTGTTTTGTGGGACTTTGTGTTAGAGAAGGAACTGAGGGCAGTTTGCCTGCACAGTTCTATAATAGATCTTTATAGTGACATAAGAAGTTCTGGAGCACATGCATGGGATGAACAGGCCCAGATCCCAAAATACTCTGATCAAAGGTACATGGAATATGTGTGCAGCTGAAGTGAAGTGGAGATATCTGTAGAGAGACATCTTGAAGAAGGCCACATACTGTACAAGGTACATAAACTTTCCTTACATTTTTCTATATCTGCTCATATAAAGTTCTGTTTCTAAGACAAGCCTATCTCTTTTGTATGCCAGTCATTATAAATGTGTACTGAAAACATAGCTCAAAAATTAATTACAAAAATTATTAGACTGTAATAATAATGTTCTAGTTTTTTCCCTTGTGAGTAATGAAGGCATCCTAAATGCATACTGATAAAACCTGTGTAGCATGCTGTGCCAACCTGTATGTGTTATAAAGATAACCCAGATTTCACTGGTATTAATACAAAGCCATGCGAGTTAATTCAGATCATCCAAAACTCGGTGCCTTGAAGACTTTTATGTGATATCACTTACTATTCTGTACATTAGTCCTTGTGGAAGTAAGTTTTTATTTAATACTTTTGGCAGGCACCACTTTATTTCTGCACACACCCTTGATGTTTTTTTCAGAATATACTAAAAAGGACTGTGGGCAAAAGAAACAAGAAATAGATAACAATGGAGAATGAGATCAGGTCACAGTACTAACTGCCAAATAACTTGCAGTGCTTTCCCCATTTTCAAACAGGTAGAGGTTATGTGAATTCTTTAGAATGCCTGTATTCTCATTATTCATTTCTCTGCTCAAGATTAAATCCTCTGACTACTTGTCCTTTCTTTCACTCCTTGTTTGTGATATGGGTAGTGTTCCTCTTCCAAAAAGACATTTTAAAAGAACAGTAAGGTTTGAGTGCAAGGGTAGAAATCAAATTCCTGGATTCTTACAATCCTTTGTCTAACTGGTTTCCTCCATGATCTTGCGCAAGTTACTAAGAGTCCCTTTTTTTTTTTTTTTAAGAGAAAATTGCAGACTTTCAATTGCACAGTTTCCAAGCAGTCATTTCAGTTCCCCATGAAAATTAGATTACTGGGTGAAGACAGTTGGTTAGTTATGCATCTAACTAGTAATTTGCAAATGCAAATACCCAAGACAATTGCATTTAAAACTTGGTCATTAATTGTATACACTTCTGCAAGCTCAGTTATATATTTTCTTGAAAATTAGGCCTCTTCATTTGTCTAACTCAGTGTCCCCATTTTAAAAATGAAGGTGAAATGTACCTTTTAGGGAATTCTGAGGATTGGTTAATATATAAAATTCCTCTCTCACCCCTATGGGTGGTATGTGTCATCCTCAACCTCGGGTCCTCTACCAGAGGCCTGGGAGTTTGAGGGTTCTGCGCAGTATCTTAGCTGTTCCTAGCACTGCACTCTTCTGGACAGAGAGCTCTGATGTTGTTCCTGGGATTTGTTGGAGCCACTCTCCCAGCTTAGGAGTGCTCCTACCACCACCGGGACCACTTTGGCCTTCACTTTCCACATCCGCTCTAGTTCCTCTTTCAGGCCCTGGTACTTCTCCAGCTTCTCATACTCCTTCTTCCTGATGTTACTGTCACTTGGCACTGCTACATCTATCACCACCGCTGTCTTCTGGTCCTTGTCTATTAGCACGATGTCTGGTTGATTGGCCAGTACCTGCCTGTCTGTCTGGATCTGGAAGTCCCACAGGATCTTAGCCCTGTTATTCTCCACGATCTTCTGTGGGATCTCCCATCTGGTCTTGGGAGGGTCTAGCCCATACACTGTGCAGATGTTCCTGTACACAATGCCAGCTACTTGGTTGTGCCGTTCAGTGTATGCTGTTCCTGCCTGCATCTTACATCCTGCCACTATGTGTTGGACTGTCTCTGAGGCCTCTCTGCACAGTCTGCACCTTGCGTCCTGTCTAGTGTGGTAGACCCCTGCTTCAATGGATCTGGTGCTCAGTGCCTGTTCTTGTGCTGCTATGATCAGTGCCTCAGTGCTGTCTTTTAGTCCAGCTTTTTCCAGCCACTGGTAGGATTTCCCAATGTCAGCCACCTCAGCTATCTGTCGATGGTACATTCCATGCAGGGTCTTGTCTTGCCATGGCACTTCTTCTGCTTGATCTTCCTCCCACGTCTGCTGCTGCCTCAGGCATTCTCTCAGCAGCTCATCTTTGGGTGCCATCTTACTGATGTACTCCTGGATGCTCTGGGTTTCATCCAGGACAGTGGCTTTGACACTGACCAAACCCCGCCCGCCTTCTTTCCGGCTGGCGTACAGTCTCTGGGTGTTGGATTTGGGGTGGAAACCTCCGTACATTGTGAGGAGCTTCCGGGTCTTCACATCGGCAGCCTCCATGTCCTCCTTTGGCCATCTCACTATACCGGCAGGGTATCTGATGACTGGCAGGGCGTACCTGTTGATGGCGTGGATCTTGTTCTTCCCATTGAGCTGGCTCTTCAGGACCTGTCTTATCCTCTGGTGGTACTTGGATATTGCTGTCTTCCTTGCCTCCTCATCGTGAGTCCCATGTGACTGTGGGATGCCAAGGTACTTGTAGCTGGTCTGTATGTCTGCTATGTGGCCTACTGGTAGTCCCACCCCATCAGTCTTGACTACCTTCCTTCTATTTACTACCATCCGGCCACATTTCTCCAGTCCGAATGACATCCCAATATCCTCACTGTAGATCCGTGTCAGGTGGATTAGTGAGTTGATGTCTTGTTCATTCTTAGCATACAGCTTGATGTCATCCATGTAGAGGAGGTGGCTGATGGTAGTTCCACTCTTGAACTTGTATCCATATCCAGTCCTTGTGATTATCTGGCTGAGGGGGTTCAAGCCAATGCAGAACAGCAGCGGGGACAGCGCATCACCTTGGTATATGCCACACTTGATGGCCACTTGTGCAAGCTGTCTTGAATTGACTTCCAGTGTTGTCTTCCACAGTCCCATCGAGTTCTTGAGGAAGCTCCTTAGTGTCCTGTTGACTTTGTATAGCGCCAGACATTCACAGATCCATGTGTGTGGCATTGAGTCGTAGGCTTTCCCGTAGTCAATCCAGGCTGTGCTCAGATTGGTCTGTCTAGACCTTGAGTCTTGGGTGACTGCTCTATCTATGAGCAGCTGGTGTTTTGAGCCTCTGGTGTTCTTCCCAATGCCCTTCTGAGCTGTGCTCATGTACTGGCCCATGTGGTCCTGTAGCTTGGCAGCTATGATGCCTGAGAGGACTTTCCATGTTGTGGGGAGGCAGGTTATTGGCCGGTAGTTGGATGGTGCTGTTCCCTTGTGGGGATCTTTCATGATCAGCACTGTCCTTCCTTGTGTTAGCCAGTCTGGGTGGGAGCCTGCTGCTAGCAGCTGGTTCATCTGTGCTGTTAGGCGTTCATGCACTGCTGTTAGTTTCTTTAGCCAGTAGGTGTGGATCATGTCCGGGCCAGGTGCTGTCCAGCTCTTCATGTCCTTGACCCGCTGTTGGATGTCGGCTACTGTGATGGTGACTGGTTCCTGTTCTGGGAGATTGCTGTGGTCTGTTCTCAGGTCCTGCAGCCACTTTGCACTGGTGTTATGAGTCTTCTCTTTCTCCCAGATGTTCTTCCAGTACTGTTCAGTTTCTGCTGTTGGTGGTTCTGCTGTTATTGTGTTGTTGCACTGCAGTTGGGAGTACACCTTGGATGGTTCTTTGGAGAACAGGGCATTTATCTTTTTGGCCTCTGCTTCTCTAGTGTATCTCCTTAGCCTGGTAGCCAGTGCTGTGAGCCTTTGCTTAGCAGTCTCTAGGGCTTCAGATGGAGTCAGGCCCTTGTATTTTCTCAGTAGCCGAGTCTTATCCTTAATCTCTACGCCCTTCTGTAGTTCCACCAGCCGGCTAACTTCTCTCCGGGGTTGCCTTGATCTTATCCTCCAACCTCATTTTCCGGGGGGGGGTATGTACTGGTGTTCTTCTTGATTGTGTAGCCAAGCATCTCCAGGATTACAGAGGCTGTAGCATATACCAGTTCATTGGTTTCAGTGATGGTGGTAGTAGGAATTGTCATTAGGACTCTATTAGCATCTTCTAGCCTACTATCTGATGGTACTTCTCCAACGAGCCTTGGTAATCGGTCTCGAGTGTTGATAGTAGCTAGTTTATCCATGATCTTATGCCTCATATCAGCTGCTGTGTTCTGTAATGGAGGGGGTGGCAGTGAAGTTCCAGCTTCAGGTGTTGGCTGCACATCTAGTTGTTCTTCTGGGGTTTCTTCTTGAGTCCGGGAGGTAATGTGGAGTTTGTCTATCTCCAGTTGTGAGAGCAGCTGCCTCTTTACTATGTTGAAGCGTTGGGTAACTAGCTGTTTCTCGGTTAGTGTGGATGTAGGTCTTTTGTCCATCCATAGTTCCCTCATACCTTTCATATAGCCCCTCTTATTAGGTCTGCTATTGTAGTAGCATTCCATCAATTCCAGGTTCTCTTGTCTCGTCCATTCATGGTTTGTTCCAGTAGCCCACTTATCGTCAGATTGTCCTGGTTCCCCAACATCTGGTGCGGACCTTGTTAATCCAGGCAACGTCCGAGCCGGCATGACTCTCCTCGTTCGTGTCACTCTCCTGTTCGAGGTAGGCAAGTGAGGTGTTAGGGGGTCCTTTGTCCAAGGACCCCTACTGGGAAGGTAGACAGGTACCCACCAGGATTTGAACCCCAGTCTCCCATATCAAAGGGCGTTGCTATTAACCACTACAGCGCGCTTAACCACTACGCTATCCAGTCACCTCTCTCTCTATATATATATCTTTGTTGTCTATCAGTGCTCCATAAATGCAGAATATAAGTGCTTACTTTGTGACTTTGATATGAATGTGCTCTAAAATCAGTTGTGAGTTAGGAAAAGATGAAAGCAGTTAACCAACTTTGTCCTCCTCCTCTCTATGTGAGAGGGCTTCAGGGTGATTCACTCAATGAATGACTTAAAGCTGTTTGCTGCACCATGAGATTTTTTTTTCCATTTGTGCCTTCATTTTACACTGTTTTAAAAATTGGCTGAAACTTTATGCTGCTGATGAAAATAAGGTCTTTTGTGAATCCTCGTGGCACATTTGAACAGTCTGTAGTTGCATATCATCCAATGGATCAGTTTGCCTGGTGCATTGGGAGTCACAGTAAACTTGGTTGTTAAGCTTTAATAATGTCTTGTATCCTACAAAGGAAATGCAGAAATAGGAGCTATATAAAGACCAATAGTAACTATTACTATAGAATGTTAATTTTGCTACCTTTTATATCTTTCTATAATACTCTGCATGAGAAAGTGTTAAGAATATATCTTTGACACTGGTTTACTAACCCTCATACATGATAATTCACATGATGCGTTAGAGTAGACCCACACAGTCATTTATTAGAAAGAACTTCTGATCTCTTCTTTGAAAACTTATTCTCTGGAGGGTTAATGTTTTCCATAGTTTAAATCTCCTTTTTAAAGCTTCTAGGATAGATATTTGTAGATGTACTGTGATTCAGGTCTACCTTTCAGTTCTGAGTAACAAGGGCAATTTTTTCCTACACGTGTTAGGCTTATTTACTTGACTTCACAATCCAATTAAGTTAGTCTGATTGCATGCAATTTATTGTCCATGAAGTGGTCTGAAATTTAGCTGTTAAAAGGATGCTATTTCTCTTCAAAATAGAGGTGATCACATAAACTTTTCCAGAAACTAATATAGCATATATGAAAATTAATCATTTTTAAGTTGAATTTCCACTTGCAAATATAAGTGACCTGAGAACAGACCTGTGAAAATTTTCTAGGCAAAGTCTGAATCAAGGTGGGTAAAGTAATATCTTTTATTGAACCAATTTCTGTTAGGCAGCTAGATAAGCTTTCAAATCATAAAGAGTTCTTTAGCTCAGCCAGCATCACAGCAAAAATGTAAACTAGAACTGATTTTTTAGTTTAAGTGGGTAGCATGTATTATAAGGGGCCATTCCAAGTAGAGAACACCTTTGCAGTCACAGGACAAAAAAGAGAGGGCAGGGGTAGGTAACCCCCGGCACATGTGCGGAAAGTGGCACGAGAACCCATTTGGAGTGGCACACGGCACGGTCTGCGATGCCACAGAAATTGTGGCTCCTGCCACTGAAAACCAATTCAGGCAGCCTCTTTCAGGGGCAGATGGGGCATGGAGGGTCCCCACCATCCCCATATTCCATACCTGGTGTGGAAAGAAGATGCTTGGAATGGCTTTTCTCGATGGTGTGCAGCTGCTAAGGGGCCACTTCAGGTATCTTCTTTCCGTGGCATCCCTGGGGACCCCTGTCCCCAGGCATGCTGCCAAGTGGTCTTTTCAACAGCATGCCAGGGAAGCACCACTTCCCTGTTCCCCAACCTCCAGCCATGGCTGCCACCAAATTTTCAGGCAGTCGCCACTTTTTTCTGTGGAGGGAGCCACTGGCACTGGCTGACAGTCGAGGAGGAAGGGCTGGCACAGGAGTCGGCAAAGGTTGCTGACCTCTGGTTAGTAAATCACAAGTTGTTGTAATAAGCCATAAATCCAGTATCTGTGTTCAGTTCATGATTTGTGGTGTCTGTCAGAGCGATCAGTTTAAGTTTCCAGGCTCATCTTTGAAAGAAATGTGCCAGTTTCCTTTTGAGGGCAAGGATTCCTAATCTGGGAAAAGGAGAGAAAAGAATCAAAGTAAAAAAATACTTGTTCCATTTCCTCACCTAGCAGCTTACCATGGCTGGGTTGATTATCCAGCCCTGCAGTTAAAATACAAAGAATATAAAGTGTATACAAAACACTATCAGTATTGCCCATGGAGAATCCAGATGCTTCTGGACACTGGCTACTGAGCAGAGAGGGGTGCTGTCATCATCACCTAAGAACTGAAAAGATGTGTTATTGACACTGCTACACTTAACCAGGGGTTAAAGCATAATTTTAGTGGGCCCTGTAACCCTCCTAATCGGGTGGGGCCCCTTCTGCCCCCCAGCTCCTGCCCCCCAAACACCAGTTGCCCACCCCAGCTCCTGCCCCAAATATCTATTCCCCTGTCCCCAATATCCACCCCCCAATACCCACCCCTGCCCCCAATACCACCCCATACCTACCCCCTACCCCCAGCACGAGCTGGCTGCCCCAGTACTTATCAGGAGCAGCATAGCTGCAGTAGGCCCTGGGTTAGGCCAGCAGTGTGGTCTGGGCCCAACTGAGGCAGGGGGAGTGGTGTAGGCCTCAGATTGGGGTGGGGCCTTGAAGGGTAGAGATTTGGGGCAGGGTTTTTGACAACTTGTGGAGGGAAGTCTCAGTGAACTGGTAAAGGACCAATATAGTACTTACTTTTAGAAAAGGGAACACAGAGGATCTGAGGAATTATAGACTAGTTAACCTAACTTTCATGCCTGAGAATATACTAGAGCAAATTATTAAGGAATCAATTTGTAATCACCCAGAGTAGTGGTTCCCAGCCTCTTCTCTACAGGGGCACACCTTGATGCTTTTAATTATTTTGAGGCACACCACCAGATAGTCTCCAAATGAACTCATGAATATTCGTGAGCCAGTCCAGAACTCCTTGAGTAGTTTTCCAAAAAAATCTGTGGCACACCGACTCATGCCTGATAGCATACCTCTGTGCCATGGCACACTGGTTGGGAAACATTGACCTGGAGAGAATGGTATGGTTTATAAGGAATACTCAGCATGAATTTGTGTGCAAGATGTGAGAGAGAATTATTCCACTTTTCTTCGAGTGATGATGCTTTAGCTAGAACACTGTGGCTAGTTCTAGGTGCCTTGTCTTAGGTGTGATGTAGACGAAGTGGAGAGATTCCAAAGGAGATCAATAAAAAATAAGTTTAGAAAACCTGACCTATGAAGAAAATTGAGAACAGAAAACTGGCTATATTTAGGTTTGAGAAAAGTAAAGTGGGGGGAGACCTTTTAAAAAGTATTCAGGTATGTTAAGGGCTGAGATAAAGAGGATGATGAGCGATTGTTCTCTTTGTCCACTGGAGGTAGGATAAGAGTAATGGTCTTAATCTGCAGCAAGAGAGTTTTAGGTTAGAATTTAGGTAAAGTTTTCTAACTGTAAGAGCAATTGAGCTATGGACAAGCTTCCAGTGGAGGTTGTAGAATCCTTATCATGGCAGGCTTTTAAGAACCAATTTGGAAAACACCTGTTAGTGATGGCTTAGGTTTACTTCATCATTGTGCTGTGAAAAGGGTTTGGACTTCATGACTTTCAAGATCCCTTCCAGCCCTAGATTTCTATAATTCTATATATTCCCCAAGAGCACACAATGTCAAGACTTTTGGGGCAGTGCTCTTCTGCTGTCTTGGAAGGAGCACCTGAGGTAAACCTTTCTTCCCATTCTATTACTACCGTAAATTCTGCAGAAGATTCATCATGACAAAGGATGAGTCATTCTCACTATACCCAACTAGTCCTGATGGTTCTGATTTCTGGCTCTCATATGAATGTTAACCTGTTATCCCATCAGCCTCTAATACCTCCCAGCACTGTTAACACAGGAGAATGTAGAATCAGACATTCTAATCCAGACTCTTTTCACTTTACATTTTGGCACTTGGATAGGCCTCAGAGCTAGAGCATTCCTGTTTGGAGCTGTTCAGACTATTCTTAGTCACAGCAGAGAAGACTCCACTATAAATTCCTTCTAGCTAAATGAAGACATTTCCCTTCCTAGTACAACAAAACCAGTTATCCCCAGAGACAAAAGGTATTCCTACTGTTTTGATTACCCCCTCATTTTCAAGACATGGGTTTTTTATTAGTTCTGCAGCTACATCTATCAGCGTTTCCACCTACTGACAGATGGATGTTCTGTTTTTTACTTTTCCTGATAACCACCAGGTTCCTAAATGACCTCACTAGGACCTATCTGCCAGTTGGGAAGCTAGTACCTCAGTGGGACTTATGTCTTATACTTTGAGTACTTACCAGGCTACCCTTTGAAGCTTTGACTGTGTGCTCGGTGTCCCTCTTGTCTGTGAAAGTCACCCTGTTTACCATCAAATTGGCCAGATGGCTGTGTGAGCTGGGGGTGCTCATGATGAACTTCCTCATACTGTACTTTTCATAAAGAGAACACCTCACCACATTAAATTCATCCCCAGGACAATTTCTGACTTCCACATAAATTTATCTGATGTACCGATAATCATTCTGAACATGTTTGTCTCCAGAGAGCAGAAGAGATTTTACTTTCTGGATGCTAGAGTAACTTTGGGTTCTATCTGAGGAGAACAAAACCATTTAGAAAAGGGCTAGGCTATTTGTTTTTGTAATGGAGCAAGCATGGGAGCAAGCAATATCTGCTCATAGCCTCTCTAAGTGTATGTCTACACTGGAGGCTCTGTCAAGTCAACTTAACAAGGTTGACTTTAAGTCGACTTAAAGTCGACCTTGTTAAGTCATCTTAGAGAGCCCACACTGAAAACTACTGTCAACTGCCTGAGTCTGCACTGGCCTTCCTGGTGGCCAGGAACTCTGGGAGGGGGCCTGGAGGCTAATTAGGTAGACTTAAGGGCCTTTCCCTGTCTATACTGTCTTAAATCAACTTAATAAGGTTGACTTAAGTGCTAAATGGACTTTAAGAGGTGGTGTTATTAAGCTGACTAAAGGAAGCTCTTAAGTTGACTTAATAAAAGTTCATTGTGGTCACGGGGTTCTGTATGTTGACTTCAGCTTCCTTAAGTCAACCTAAGACTCCAGTGTAGAAATACCCTAAGTGGATTCTCTGTGTGTCCTCCTATTCTCTCAGTTAGAACGTCTGCTTCCCCTGGGTGTGGTGAGAGCACTTTCTTTAGAGCACTAGCCATTTTGAGGATAACATTTCTCTAAGAGCCTATACTGGACATATGTAAAGTGGTATCAGGGGCTACCCTCCCGCTCTGCTGCAGGGGAGGCCTTAGTGAATTAGGGGCCCTGGTCAAAAGTCATTATAACTGTAAGGCAATGTCTCTTAGTGGTGAGAAAAATTTAGCTCATTAGTGTGAATTTGGTTGTATAGTAAATACAAGCCCTCATTAAAGAGTGGAATTTAGGAACTGTATCCCAGACACAGAGACCAAATTATGACTTGGTCGCAATTTGATACCAATTTTTATAGAATCACAAACAATTAGATATGGAAGGGATCTTGGGGGTTTATCTAGTCCTGGGGTCTCAAACTCACAGGCTGCGTGCAACCCCTAAAGTTATTTCCTGCACCCTGCAATGACACTATCATTATCAATATTTGCAATATTGTTGTATGAAAAGGTTTCAGTGGTGCAGTCCTCAGGCTAATGTAGTAGACCTCATGTGGCCCTTGTGGTGATTTGAGTTTGAGACCCCTGATCTAGTCCAACAGCATGTTCAAAGGAGGATCCCAACTAAATCATCTCAGCCAAGGCTTCGTCAAGCCAGGCCTTAAAAATCTCAAAGGATGGATGTTCCACCACCTCTGTAGGTAATCAACATATTTGGGGTCAGGAAGGAATTTTTCCCTAGGGCAGATTGCTGGAGCTCTGAAGGTTTTTCACCTTCCTCCATAGTGTGGGGCAGGGCTTCCCAACCTTTTTAAGGCTGGGGACCCAATTTGGAAGGAGAAAAAAGTTTGAGGCCCCCTTACGTGAGTGGTGGCACTTCCACACAGGGCAGAATGTGGCCTGCATTGCTCTCCTGTCAAAGAGAGGGGGCTGCCATGGTCATGGCCCCCTGCCCCTGCCCCTGCCCAGGAGCCACAGTGGCCATGGCTCCCTCCCCCTGCCCGGGGAGCTGGGAGCCGTGGTGGCCATGGGCCCCTGCCCATCAGGCTCTTCTCCGTCCCCCCTCTCTGCTGGTTCTCCATCCTCAGCTTCTCCCAGCCCCTTCCCTGCCCCTTACCTGGACACCCCCCAGGTTGCTCTCCCTGAGCACATGCTCAGGGAGCGGGAGTTTTAAAAACTCCCTGCCTGGGGGAAGCTCCCTGCTGGCTGGAAGCCTGGGTCTCAGTTGCAACTGGAGACCCTGGTGTTGTCTGGCCCCAGCTCCCAACCTGTGTGTGGACCCCCAGGAGTCCGCGGACCACAGGTTGGGAATTACTGGTGTGGAGCATGGCTTACCTGCTGGCGAATTCTCTGTATCTGAAAGTCTTTAAATCATGTTTTGAGGACTTTAATAACTCAGCCACAAGTCAGAGGCTTATTGCTGGAGTGAGTGGGTGAGCTTCAGGGGTGGTCTTAGAATTTTCAGGGTCCTGGGCAAAAGCTAACTATGGGGCTCTCCCCCCTCTTGATTTTTGCTCATCACCCCCATCTTGCACAGGGTATCCATACAACACAGCATCAGGAAGAGCAATTTTATGTACATGTGATGCAGAGAGAGTGCAAGTGATGTCCCAGTGTTGCCACTTGTAAGCCAAGGGACAGTCTGTTTTAACATATCCTTGTTGCTATGGTTGTGGTTAATGCACACTTTCAACTAGAGTGGGAGCTTAATTGAGAATATTGACATTTTTGCAGCTGTCAAAATTACATGGCATTTGGGATATTTGAACTGTTTGTTTTCTGCTCTAGTGTGTTTATTCATTCTGCTTTGCCAACCCCTTTTTTTTCCCCTTTAAATTAAAGTATTGAATAAAACTAATCTTCATAACTAAAATCCTAATATATTCTGAGATTCTTTTTTTTTTCTGGATATTAAAAATCTCTAACTATCATGGCATAGAAACATTGTTGTTAAAACATTTTTAAGATTAATATGCTCTACCTTTAATTAAATAAATACTAAAGTTTTTGTTTTTGACAGTATTTTTTGTCCTCAAGAAAATACAGAAGAAGCGCTGTTGTTGCTGCTGATTAGTGAATCTATGGTGAGTTAAACACTCGTTCACAAACTTTCTATATCACTTCTGTCATTCTTCTTTTGCCCATATTTAGTACATCTCATTTCTTGTTAGGAAATTGGGTGAACAGCTCTTTCTGGAACTAAAGTCATTGCTACAGTAAGAACGTGCCAGCAAGAAATGCTGTGAGGGTATCATGCTTCTGAGATGCTGCTTTCTTTAGAGACTGAGTGCATTATATTGGGCTGAATTTACCCTTCTTTAGTTTGTAGACATGGGAGGTAGAGTCTGGTCCCAAACCAGGTCTTTCACTTGGCATCACATCAATGTGAGCTGCTATTACAGGAGCTGTTGTCACTCAGTCAAGCAAGCTTAAAAATTCAAATGAGGTTTTTTTTGTTTTTTTTTTTTTTAACAACTAAAAACAAAAGTTAGCTGCGTGTGCCAAGAATTCTTCTCTGGTTGGCTTTAAATGCAGATAAAATAGAATAGAATCATAGGGTTGGAAGGGACCTCATGAGGTAATCAAGTCCAACCCCCTGGGGCTTGAACCCAGGACTTTCTGCATATTAAGCAGAGGTACTAGCCACTACACTATTTGCAGGGCTCTCAGTGAAGTTTCAGATAATTTGATATTGGTCTATTGTCTAAGGCATCATAACAAGATTTTTTTCTTAATTCCCTCTTTTTCTCCTGTGGCTGTTGCCTTTTAGTGACTTCATTGACACCCATTAGAAGGGTGCTGTATTTTACTAACCGTTGATCAGCTGATAACTTACTAATGCAGTGCTCTCAAAACAGTCAGTACAAAATCTCTCCACTTGGTGTAATGAATCTGGAACTTTTACCCACTTACATCAAACCAAAGTGTAAAATTTTCAAAAGCACCAAAGTGCTTTCATGTATTTTGGCATGTATTAGATATGGTTATTTTGGTAATTTATTGTAAAAATTCATGAATATATTTTCATTGCTTTTATATAATTGAAAAAAACATTGTTAAGGTGATAGCTCAGAAACATTAGTATTAATACCACCATTCTTCCCCTTTGGAACAGTGTTGGTGCAGAACAATTCTAGAAATTCATAGTTGGCTAAATAGATAATTCTCAGTGGTCAATTGTTGTGCCACCTTGAGTTTCCCCTCATTCTGTCTGAGGTCAGAAAAGACACTTTGGTGGGTAAAGCTTAAATTGTAATGCATAAGAAAAGGACAGTTCTAGGTAGATGTAATTCTGAATTGTAAAAGCCATCATTGTCTCATAGCAGAGGTGTCACTCCTTTGCTATGGCAGGCCAGACATAAATGTATTTCAAATGGGCCCTGCATTCCATAAATCAAAATACTGTGGTCTACACCAGGAGTTCTTAATGTTTTTTGGCCAGAACCCAGATTAAATTTGGGAGTCATCTTTACAACCGATAGTTCAGTTTTGAATTAATCATGTATCCTTTTTCAATTTATTAAAGAGGATCATGGCAACCCACCCTAAACAGCATGGCAACCCATTTTTGGGATGGTGACCCATAGCTGAAGAAGCCCCAGTCTTTACTTTCAAGCGTTGTCTCAGGGAGCACAATGTGGGCTACAGTGAAGAATTTTGCAGGCCATATGTTTGACACACCCCTGTTAAAAATTTCAGCTTGTCTCTTATATTAAAGGTTAGGCATTATCTCTTGCCATATAGCATTATGATAGTTGCAATGACTGCTACTCTCACAGTACTTGCATACATAGTGTAGAGAGCCAGCTGCAATATTATCATTATTTCTGTTATAGGGTATCATACATGTGCAGTGCAAACCTACCTTTGCTTTGCTTATCTAGGTAGGGTTCTCAGAGGACCCACACTCTTAAACAGTTCTGAGACGCTGGACATTTAAAATAGTACAAGGTCCTTCTCATAGAGAATACTTCAGACTGTATTGGCGTGGGTTATTTTTGGAAGACTGGTTATTCATCCCAGAGGAAGAATGTTGTCATAGTGACCTTCAGAAGTAGTAGTAAATGGAATGAAAATGGCATCACCTCTGGAGGGAAAAAGAGATGGAAGACCCCAGCAGCCTCTCAGGCATCAAAGATGAGCCTTATTTTTACATAAAAGACAATAAAGCAGTCATTCTGCCAAAGTAAAACCTCAAAGCACAGCTTTGGTTAAGATACTAATTAACAAAATAAATTGCCTTGGTTTTAGACAAGTAGAACATTACATGATTTAAAGTTAATTCATATATTAAATCCCTCACAAGAAATAGTGTGAGAAATTATATAAATCAGTGTTTTGTTTTAATACAAGTAATCAAATGCAAAATGAGAAGTAATTGCTGTCTTGTTTGATCACCTAATTCCAGTGTGGATTGATGTGTTTAAAGATACTACTGAAGCCCAGAACCAAGATGTTAGTCAGATTAGATTGACCACCTAGGTTCTTGGTGCTCTCTTTTAGGCTAATCGTGATGCTGTATTGAGCAGAATACCAGAGCACAAAAATGATCGCATCATCAGTTTACAAAGTGCATCTGTGGTCTACGATTTGCTTACAATTGCCTTAGGGAGAAGAGGTCAATATGAAATGCTATCAGAGGTACGTCTGTGCCATGCTTTCAGTTTGTTTCCAGCTATTAACATATATAAAATATAGATAATGAAACTATCTGTGGTTATATGAAACCAAAAACTGCCATAAATGTGCTAATATGTTTGGTTATGTTGTAGTAAAAGGGCCTAAACAATTTTGTAAAATACCTTCTACAGTTACCATTGTATTATAAATAAGTCCTTAATAGTGAATAGCTGGAAAAGGAATTTATGAAACTTTCTTTTTCGGCGAGTGTTTAATATAATTTTCCCCTCTAGATTTCAAGACATTTGGATTGTTTTAAAATGCTAGATGTGTGTGAAAATAGTAAAAATAGTAGGTAGTGGTAATAGTAGTAGTAGTAGTACCTGGATGTTACAGAGCTAATAATGAACTTTTTGTCTCGTTAATCATCTCTTCAGAACCCAGTTGTTGAAATTGCAGATGATACCTGGAGACTTTTGTTTAACTATATAATCTAGAAATCTGTACTTTTTAGGTATGCCTTCTTTACGTGATTAGAGAATTTTAAAGTACGATCTCTTATTTCTCAAATGCATGATGATTAGTCAGGATCTTTGCATAAGAGAGGATTTTTCTCTCACTTGAAGTAATGCCTGGCATTCAGCAAAATGCCTTTTTCTGAGGGCATGTCTATAGTAACGGCAGCAAATTCTGTGAAGACCCACTGAAGTCTGTCAGGAAGTCAGTTTCTGAAGTCCAGCTGCTTTCAGTGGGGTAGTGCTGAGTTAAAGGGAGGACATTCTGCTTTGACTCAGCACAGTGGAGCCACTGAGATAAGTGGACATTAGGAAGTTGAATGGAGATGTGTACGTTATTTTAAGTAACTTGCATATCTTCCTTTGACTGCCACCAAAAAACTGTGGCAAGTGAAGACCAGGGCTTAGATTCATGGTTTGCCATCTGTATCCACAATGAACCCTTAATCACACTTGAATTTCTACTTGACATGAAAGACCTATCAAAGGATTGACTGGGAAATACTAATGTGCCTCAGAACGCTCATTTGAAGGATTCTGTAACTAAAGTAAAAAATTCTATAGTGTTTTAACATGTGAACCTTTCCATAGCAATGTCTCCTTGTGTGTAATTGTGAAGTATTTCCTCCTGTTACCAGCATTTTGTAGCTTCAAGTGGTCTACACACTATTTTTATCAGAGTAAGAGTAGGCCTTCCATGAAACCAAACAGTATGAAAGCTTTCATCTCTCAACATAAGCTTAGATTGTTAAATATTTTAAGCTTCTTTCCAATAAATAAGTTTGTTTCCTAAATTGTATATTCACTACAGGTGCTTATATTGAATCTTCTTGGAGCTTCATGTGCCAAGCATGTACCCCAATTTATTAATGTAGATCGCTGTGCTTCACAAATTAAATGGCCCAGGGTTTGTCCCAATGTCTTCCAGTGCATGTAGGCATGTCAGTTATGGGGATGCATCAGGAAACTGCCTTTGATTTCATGGCTTTTGGATGGGATTCATCACATGGTTAAAGTTAAGACGTTGCCGGATGCGGGCCAAACTCTTCATAGGTATGCTGTACCTATGTATGTAGGTTATTTTGTACATTAGGGCACTTTTCAGAAGCCTAGTTCTAGTCCCTCATTTTTAAAAAATCTTGGTCAAAACATAGCAGTTCAAATATATTGATACTCTGGTCATGAAGCATAAAATCTTAAAATATTACGGCTGGAAGGGACCTCATGAGGTTGTCTAGTCCAACCCCCTGCTAAAAGCAGGACTGTTCCCACTAAAACATTCCAGCAATATACTTCACAATTACACACAAGGAGACATTGCTATGGAAAGGTTCACAGATGTTAAAACACTATAGAATTCATCCATGTCTTAAAATTTTCCAAAGATGGAGATACTGCCACCTCCCTAGGCAATCCATTCCATTGCTTCACCACTCTTCCAGTGAGGAACGTTTTTCTAATACCCAACCTAGACCTCCCCAGCTGCAACTTGAAACCATTGTTCCTTGTTCTGTCCTCTGTCACCACTGAGAAAAGCCTAGCTCCCTCGTCTTTGAAGCATTCCTTCAAGTAGTTGAACGCTGCTATTAAATCCTCCCTTAGTCTTCTCTTCTGCAGACTAACTAAGCCTAGTTCCTTCAGTCTCTCCTTCTAAGTCATGTGCCCCATCCTCCCAATCATTTTTGTTGCTGTCTGCTAGACTCTTTCTAAATTTGTCTGTATCCTTTCTGCAGTGGGGAGCCCAAAATTGGACACACTATTTGAGATGCAAACTCACCAGTGCCGAATAGACAGGAATAATTACATCTCTTGATCTGCTGGCACTGCTCTTACTGATGCAGCCCAGTATGCTGATGACCTTTTTGGCAACAAGGGCACACTGTTGACTCTCATGTCCAGCTTCCCATCCACCATAACCCTCAGGTCGAAGCAGCTATTCTATATGTAGAAAAAGTGACTTAAAGACATTTTCTGTCAGCATAAAATATATGCCAAAACACAATGCCTGTTTTTGATGAAAAGTTACAGGTATACTGCTCCATCAACTGTTCTGAAAGATCTGTCATTCTCCTAGAGAATCAAGTATTTAACTAGCTCCTAAATCCCATAACCTATCATCCAAAATAATCCAGGTTATCCAGGCTTTAAGGAGCTAGTATCTTCCAATATTCCATGGTATTGTACCTCTTATCTACAACCAAATGCTGTGAATGCCAACCAGAAGCCTCTAGTTTATTTGTGTTATTACATTAAAAGTGAGAATTTGAGAAGTCTCTGATCCATTGGTGTTAATGTACTGTGAATTGATTAAGTAGAGTATCTTAGTCAAAAAGGAGTTGGTAGTTCCTGTTCCAGATTCTTTGGTGCATTTAATTCTCATATGTGACTATTTCTGAAAAGATAGTTGGAGGCTCAGTGTTTGCTAATACAAAAGGTCATGGTAGAGATTTTGACTTGGAGTTCCCATGATGATTCACATGGCCTTATTCAACTGCCTATTCAGAAGTTGGTTATGACAGCTTCTTGTTGAGACCAGTGAACAATACTGTGCAAATGAGCATGCCAGGGCTAGGGTCAGTGTTGTTAGATGGTCCTGCTCACTTTTGGGTAATAGTGGCCCAAGTCTTTGCTTTAGAAGTTACTCTCTTGAAGTGGTCATGAGAGGTCAGTGTGCAATCAAAAATGAAAGAGATAAATGGGCTTTAAGTCATAATGCAGTTTCACCAATGAAACTTCACATTCAGTGCTTTGTGCAATTCAGTTATGAAGTGGAAGGTAGAGACTGCCAGTTGCTTCCATTTGGTCTCAGCTGCCATTTTTTGAAGTACTCCTCCAGACCAGAAGCAGGAGGTGGATGAGGTGTTCTATGGACAACTAGCGGAAGCTTCTAGATCACAGGCCCTGGTGCTGATGGGGGACTTCAATTACCCTGACATCTGCTGGGAGGCCAATACAGCTGTGAATGGGCAATCCAGGAGATTTTTAGAGAGTGTTGGGGACAACTTTCTAGTACAAATGCTAGAGGAACCAACTACGGGCCTTGCACTGCTCGACTTGCTGCTCACAAACAGGGAAGAATTGATCAGGGACGTAGAGGTAAATGGCAAGCTAAGCAGTAGTGACCATGACATGGTTGAGTTCAGGATGCTGATTAAAGGAAGGAAGGAAAGAAGCAAAACGCAAACCCTGGACTTCAAAAAAGCAGATTTTGGGTCCCTCAGGGAACTGATGGGCAGGATCCCTTGGGAAGCTAATCTGAAGGGGAAAGGAGTCCAAGAGAGTTGGCTATATTTTAAAAAAAACTCTGCTAAGGGCACAGGAAGTTGCCATTCCAATTAGAAGAAAGAACAAACCTGTGAGGCAGCCAGAATGGCTTAGCAGAGAACTCTGCTCTGAGCTTAAACATAAAAAGGAAGCTTATAGGAAGTGGAAGCTTGGTCAGATGACCAAGGAGGCATATAAAGATATTGCTAGGGACTGCAGGAATAAAATCAGAAAGGCCAAAGGACAAATGGAGTTGCGGCTAGCGAGGGATGTAAAAGATAACAAGAAGGGGTTCTGCAAGTATACTAGTAACAAGAAGAGGATCAGGGATGGTGTAGGCCCCTTGCTGAATAGGGCAGGCATCCTTGTGACAGAGGATGAGGAAAAAGCTGAAGTGCTCAATGCATTTTTTGCTTCAGTTTTCACAGGCAGGGTCAGCTCCCAGCCCACTACCATGGGTGTGGCAGATGGGAGAGAAGAAGAGAGGCCCTTGGTGATGGAAGGTCAGGTTAGGGACTGCTTAAAGAAGCTGCAAGTGCACAAGTCCATGGGGCCGGACGAACTGCATCCAAGGGTGCTAAGGGAATTGGCCGATGAAATAGCCGCACCGCTGGCCGTTATCTTTCAAAACTCATGGAGAACGGGGGAGGTGCCAGAGGACTGGAAAAAAGCAAATGTAGTGCCTATTTTCAAGAAAGGGAAAAAGGAGGATCCAGGGAATTACAGACCAGTCAGCCTCACCTCAATCCCTGGAAAAATTATGGAGCAGGTTCTCAAAGAATCCATCCCCACACACTTAGAGGAAAATAAAGTGATCAGGAACAGTCAGCATGGATTTACCAAGGGTAAATCATGCCTGACCAATCTCATTTCCTTCTATGATCAGATGACTGGTTTTCTGGATGCGGGAAGCACCGTTGATGTGCTATACCTTGATTTTAGCAAGGCTTTTGATACAGTTTCCCACAGCATTCTCATTGGCAAATTAAGGAATTATGGTTTGGATAGGTGGACTATAAGGTGGATAGAGAACTGGCTAGATCAACGGTTTCAGCGTGTAGGAATCAATGGTTCCATGTCTAGCTGGCAACCGGTCATGAGTGGTGTGCCCCAGGGGTCGGTCCTGGGGCCGGTTCTGTTCAACATTTTCATCAATGATCTGGATGATGGAATAGACTGCATTCTCAGTAAGTTTGCGGATGACACCAAGCTGGGAGGACCAGTAGACACGTTGGAGGGCAAGGACAGGATTCAGGGAGACCTAGATAAATTGGAACAGTGGGCCAATAGAAATCTTATGAGATTCAATAAGGATAAGTGTAAAATCCTGCATTTGGGACCAGAAAACCCTATGCACTGCTACAGGCTGGGAAACATTCAGCTAAGTAGCAGCAGTGTAGAAAAGGACCTGGGGGTCATGGTGGATGGGAAGCTGGATATGAGTCAGCAGTGTGCTCTTGCTGCCAGAAAGGCCAATGGCATACTGGGCTGCATCAAAAGAAGTATTACCAGCAGATCAAGGGATGTGATCCTTCCCCTCTATTCTGCACTGGTGAGGCCACATCTAGAATACTGTGTTCAGTTTTGGGCTCCCCACTACAAAAAGGACAGGGACATGCTAGAGAGAGTTCAGAGGAGGACAACCAAAATGAGTAAAGGGCTAGAGCACAAGCCCTATGAGGAAAGACTGGAAGCATTAGGCTTATTTAGTCTGCAGAAGAGAAGATTGAGGGGGGATTTGATAGCAACCTTCAACTACTTGAAGGGATGCTCTAAGGAAGATGGAGCTCGACTGTTCTCGGTAGTAACGGAGGACAGAACGAGGAGCAATGGTCTTAAGTTGCGGTTAGGGAGGTCGAGGCTGGATATTAGAAAAAACTTTTTTACCAGGAGAGTGGTGAAGTCTTGGAATGAGCTGCCGAGGGACGTGGTGGAGTCTCCATCTTTGGAGGTGTTTAAGGCCCAGCTGGACAAAACCCTGACTGGGATGGTTAAGTGGGAGTGGTCCTGCCTCTGGCAGGGGGTTGGACTAGATGACCTATGAGGTCCCTTCCAACCCTATGATTCTGTGGTTTTAAGATCAAATAGAGGAGTTGCGTCAAGTTCTTTAAAGCAACGGGGCCTGAGTTGTGAATGCCAAATCATCAGCGTACTGTGTTATTGTTTCAAGCATATTGCTTGTGTACACATTAAAAAGCATTGAAGCAAATACAAAGTCTTGTGATAGCTCATTTTTGAAAGTGCATGGCTTCCTGGTTTGACTTCTGACAAACATGCTCATCTTTGGCTACTAAGCATGGTGTTCAGCAGCTGATGAATCCATGTACCTGGAATCACTTTGGTCGGTTTCAGTAGTAATCCATCCTTCCTGACTCCATCACATGCTATTGACAATGAAAGCAGTATTAATCTTGAGGTTTTTGCTGGAATCTGGCTTGGTGTTTATAGTAAGGCCTAGGACCTATTCTGAGCAATTTCTGTGTACTCGAAAACCAGCTTGTTCCTTGTGTAGACTACTATTTGCAATGAACTGAATTTGGCTCAGATTCAAACACTTTATTACCTTGGTGGTGGTGCACAAACAGGAGATTGGCCTGTAACTAGTAGGGTCATGTGCAGGTTTTCCTGGCTTTAGAATTTTAATAGCTTTGGCTTCCCCCCACACGGTGGGGTAAGGGTAGAGACAATTTCACTGGTCTCCAGGATGTTTTTGATAAGCTGCTTCATCCAGTTCTGTGCTAATGACCCAAGGTAATATAAGAACTTGAGATAGATGCCACATCAGTCTCCTTATTTGCAAATGGTCAAAACCACTGGGACATCGGCATACATTTAGATCTCACCTGAGCAGTGATGGCATTAGTTTTCACTTGCATTTTAATGGCATGTGTGGGATTTGTGACGCCAGATGTCTCAGCAAGTTCCAGGAGTGTCTGCTTGAGTGTGTGAAGTTTAGACATTCTGTACATTCAAGCCATCATTTCCACCTTGTTGCATCCATTGCTAAAAAGAGGCCTTTCAAAATTCTAGGTCTCTGCACTCAGCATATATATGGAAGAGGTCTTGAGTCTTTGCAGTGTAACAAACAGTGTACAATGAGTTGTCTTTTGGGAATGATCCAATCTCTGCTGCAAAGGAGCTCAATAAAAAGGCATAACTGAAAGCAACTCTATATTCACGTCTTACACATTTTTGTAAAAACCTTTGTCTGATATGTGCCTTATGAGTTGTCAGGATGTTCTGAAGGCCAAAACTATATGCTTTGTGAGGATATTGTGAAGGGCAAAGCTGTAACAGGGCTCAAAAAAGAACTAGCTGAGTTGTTGGAGAGTAGGTCCATCAATAGCTATTAGTGAGGATGGGCAGGGATTGCTGTTTGCTTGAAGCTGGGAATGGATGCCAAAATGGATCATTTGATGATTGCCTGTTCTGTTCATTTTCTCTGAAGCACTTGGCATAAGCCATTATTAGATCGGATTTTGTGTCTCGTATAGTGGTGGGCACATGGGTGGCTCAGTTAACGCCTAAACTACATTAAATCTCAGTTTCACCAATAATTGTTTCTTGTCAATTGGAGTGATAAACACTTAAGTTTCTTCTAAGAACTGTGTGCAACTGTGTCTTTCTACTCTAGTAGAATTAGCTGGCATGTCAGTTCAATAGGTCCTCCTCCCTACAGTGCTGCATTTCACATAATCTAAATACTGATTTAATTCAAGTTAGCTTAAATACAATGATACTTAGCTTTTTATTTTTATTTTTATTTTTTATTTTTAAGCTAAATATCTAGTCCATAAATACAGGAGAACTACATATATTTACATCTATCAGAAGACCAGTTGTGAGTTCCCGAATTCTACAAAGTAGCAGATAAGTAACCAAACAAAATTAGAAAGAAAAAGTGCATTACGGTATGGACACTTAAAATTTAGTTTCTGTTATTTATGCTGTTTCTTGGTATGCTAATAAATACAATGCAGTATATTTTGTAAGGCTTATAAAACCTTAGTGCAAAAATTCCTCACTGCCACAGCCTAATAAATCTTATTTGAGCAGTGGAGAGAGACTAACAGTTTTTTGTGCAAAGTGCAGATTAAGTTTTTAATGGGACTTTCCAGAGGCCTGTAGTCTTTTGCTGCTTTTGGGACAAGTTACAGGACTTAAAGTATTTTTTTTATGTCATTTATTCTGAAGGTCATTTATTCTGAAGCAGTTCAAATGTACTTTCTACTCCTATATGTTCATTGAATAGATAGTCATGGGTAGGCATTAAAAAATCGACCTCTGCCTAACTGCATTCGATTGTGCATGTCTTTGCAAATTCTCAATCAAACCTGCACAATCAATGCTATGCTGTTGGAGGTGCCACTGACAGTATAGCCTAGCCCAAAGACTTGTTTTCTCTGACTAAGCTGGGGGGCTACTTCAGTGAGAGGAGCTGACACTCCCTCTCTGGAAATGTATCAGCACCCTTTAGGCAATGTTTTTCTCTCTTCCTTCAATTTTTCCCCTATCCTTTATCTCTTACTGTTCTTCCCCACCCCTCCCATCCCAATCAGGCAGAGGGGCTTCTGGGTATATACTCCCTGCTGCCGGTTATCACATTAGTAACCTTCAACATAAAGTCATGTCTGCAGAGATATCATCTCAAAATCCTGCTTTCAGATCGCATTTTGTGTTCTCCTATGTCAGCTTTATTTGGACTAAGGGTGCTAATATGTAAGAATTTCCCAAAGCAAGAAGTTTAACCTTTTCTTCTGGGAACATGTCAGGCTCTTTGACCATCTTCCTTTTAACCAGTGAAATCTGCACATGCTAGGTGGCTCCTGCCAGTAGCCTTTGCAGCTTTGTTGAATATCTTGTCCTACTCCACAACAGAGGAAAAAAATAAGTTTACTTCATAGGAAAAATGATAGATCAAATAGTAAGAAAAAGCAAATACAAGTTGTATAGAAAATAAGCATAAAGACACAATTTCAGGCTTTACAATTCTGTACTAGTTAAATTCCCTTATCTAGTATAAGGTACCTGTTTCTTCTGAACAGTTTTGCAGCATACACTTTATCTTAGTAGGGATCTCTAGTCCTCCTTAGACAGCACCTGACTTAGACACTGGCCCTCAGTTTCTGGATAGCCATCATTTCAAATTCCTTCCCTTTTAATAGGCTTGACTGTTTTTGCTCTGCTTTGGTTTAGTTTTTCTTAGACTAATTCATGGTTACACAGAGAGGGTGAATTTCCTAGACAGAAGTTTTCTTTTCAGTTTCAAGTCGTTTTTGTGTTTTCCCGTTAACTTTTAGTAGTACTTCATTGTCTCTTACTGGCTGGACAGTGCTCAGTGGCTGGAACCAATTTTGTGGAAATATACCAATAGCTTCTACACTTATATACATGTATACATTCATAGTCATAACTTATGTACATATCTCCCTTATTGGCCATCAAGTTCAAGAGGTACATGAATTCATAAAAGACCTTACTTGACGTATATTTAATATGAAGTACCACTGTATACAATCAGTTATTTCAATTACTTACTCTTTGCTATTTGGTCCCCTTGTTTTCCCCTTGGGATTTCTGGACCCTGATTGTTACACCTTGTCATAGATAAATTATCATATGTCATGTACATACTCATTGAATCAGAGCTGCTTATGTATTTTTTCAGCCTGTTTAATTTTATCTAATGGTCTCTTACAGAAATAAATGTCTATTATTTCATGATTTGTGACTTCACTGCGTGTTCTCTTGCAGTGTAACATGAATTTTATATTTTTATCCCTAAATCTACTTGGGCCTTTCTTGGTGATGACGGTGTATTGGACCTTTACTAAAAAGTATTCCTCGCCTCATTTAACTCTTTCCATGAAAGAACTATTTAACAAATAAAGGAGGCAGAGAGGGTTGATATGGGATCTGTGCTTGCCACTCAGTAAAGCTATTGGTTCTGCTCTCTTGACTGCTGGAATTTTCAACTGGAATAAATCACTGGTTTCAAAGTTAGGGCACTGCACAAGCCGGGGTAGCTGGGAGTATCTTGAGATTTACCTATTACTTGACTATGCATTCCAGACCCTATTTTTGTATCTGGAGTAAGACATCTTCTCACAGTTAAGCTAATAAGAAGAAAGTAAGGACTTGAACCAGCAAGGGAACCAGTGTTGTGCCTCCATTTGCTGACTCGGACCTAGAGTGCCCATCACCTTGCAGAATCAAGCCCTAGATGTGAGATGGAGAGGGCAAGAACAAATGTGGAGTGAGAACATGGCACATTTACATTTAATTCATAAACATTATGAAAACTACACAATGATTGTAAAACATTTATTTATGTATTGGCTGCTGTTCAGAAGAGATCTAAATGCTGAGTTATCAAAATCGCAATATGTTTTTAAAAATCAGTGCATGTATACATATGCACCATTCAATGTACCATTTTATAATACTTTGCAATGTTGGTGACTAGGCATGTGTTCATATCTCATGACAGTCCTGAGACATAAAGAAACTTTCAGTTGAGACTTCACATCTTTAAAAAAAAAAAAAAAAAAAAAAAAAAAAGTGCGTGCACATATGTGGGTTAGGGAAGGAATGTGCCGTGTGCAAATGTTTTCAGTTTCCCTGCAGAGCAAAACAAAATTGCTTGTCTCCAGGTCAACAGTCTTAAGTTATCTAATACAGATAGGAAATTAAACTTGAAGACAATATGTGATGGGGGTCAAGGAAGATGCAAAAGGTGACAATTGAAAAACAATGTATCTGCTCTGAAAGGGCTGTCAGATGTGTGGAATTGCTGTACAAATGATTAGAATTAAAAGCAGCAATTCATTGACAGTTCCATTGCTAACAGGATTGTTGAATATCCCACTTTGCATATGAAAGAGTTGTGGTATTGTGGATGAGAAGAATGAGTAGGTAAATCAAAACCAAAAAGAGAAACTGATCATTTTAATGGTGAATCTCTGAGAAAAGAAGACAGTGTTATTAGCAAGAAAACATCATAAGGACTAACTTCTATATCAAGGGAGTTAGATCTTCCTTTCTGGATTGAAGCTCAAGCAAAATAACTCCCAGCATTTCAAGACTCATAGCCCAGCTTCTCCCCTTGATGATGGTGGGGCAAAACTATCTCCAGTGGGTGGGTAGCCTTGAGAAAGGGTCAGCTGCTGCTTCAGAGATTAGGTGGACTTTGGGGTAGGAGTTTCAGAATAAGCCCTCCTTGCATGCACCTCATCTCAGCTTTTGCTCCTCTCCCATTGGGCTGTTTGGAGGTTGACTGTTCACTCTGGGTATTGTGACATGGCTCTTGATGCATGGTGTTGCAGCACTGTGTGAGAACTGGCTAGACCAGGGGTTCTTAAAATTTTTGTTTATTTAGACTGGGATCCCTTTTTAAGCATTTCAGACTCTGATGACCCTCACCAATGCCATGCCACCTGTACCAGTATATGTGGGGGATGAAAGCTTCCACTCCACATAATAACCTCATGACTATCTGAGGGGTCATAACCACCCAGTTTGAGAACATTTGGGCTAGATCTCCCTGAGGGAGATAGCCAGACAAAATTTAAGTGAATGCATAAGAGTGTGGTGACTGTGTGTGATAGGTTGCCACACAAGCTTCAATAATCTTTATGCAACAGTGCTGCAAAGGAATTACTAATTGTTTTTAAGAAAAAACAAAAAAGAGAAGACCCCAGTGAAGTGTAACTGTGCATGTAGTACAGTAATTTTTTAAGGATCTTAATTAGCAATATTCCTGTATTCAAAAGAATTTCCTATAATAAAACTTAGAATATGTAAATTCTGTTCAATAGACAGAATGTTCATTAACATATTTCTTACTATTATTCATCTATTTTAGCTACAGTATTGTATCATATAGTACTTCACTTCAGCTTCTGTTATATAGAAGCACAAAAATACTGACTTGTTCTTTCTGTGATTTTTATAATACTGATGATTCATTTGCATACCAGACATAGTATTTGGGTTCTTAAAGTTTGGGGGTATTAATCGAACATTTGTGAGTGCAGACCACCTAGTTCACATAGTTGGGCATTGTATGCTAGGAAGATAATTGCTAAATCAGTTTATTTGGTCCAGAAGAGTCTCCGAACTTCCTGGAGCTGGTCTTATTCATAAAATCACGATAAGTACAAGAGGAAATGTTTGCTTATTGCCAAAAGCAAATATGAAACTTTTGTAATTGGCACATAATACTAATTAAATCTCTCTATATTAATTATTATTGTACTCTGAGGCATCCAATTACTAAGTGGGAGTCTCAGCAGAATACTGCTAAATACTAAATGAATACTCTGTCATATCTAATGGTAGTTTGAATCCAGACAGTCTTTAAATTGGAAATAGTACTGCCAGATCAATTTTTCATTTTATCAGTGACCAGTGTGGTGGGTACTATTGTTGCAACAAGTGTTCACTTTGAATGAGAAAGGTTGATATGTAGTTTCCTTTGGCTCTTAGCTCTTAAATAGGAACTGAGCAGCTGAAAGTCTCACGTCCTGCATTTAACAGCCACACAGCCAATATGTATCCCTTCTTCAGTCAGAATATAGAAGAATAGCCACCACAGAAATATTTAAACATTCAGAGTATGAGGAAGAGAACCTGTTTCCTCAACTCTTAAATTTTGTAAATCTGTTAGAATTTCCATCTGACGAGTAGCTTTTTTTGCATGATATGTAGCAGTATTTATCATTAGTGTTGTTGTAGTGCCTAGGACACCATGTGCTAATGTTGTGTACACACAATTAAAAGACAGCTCTTTCCCCAGTACTAGGTACGCAGGTTATTTGAACCAGTTAGATTTTTATTTCATATATTTTAAGTGAAGCCATATGTGCAAAATAATCCTTAGGATCACCTGTAGATTTGTATTTTCTTAGACTATTAAGATAAGCATGTTCATAAACATTTAAAAGCCCTTAATGAGTATTTTATAAATAAATTAATCATTTTTATTTTCAAATTAGTGTTTAGAAAGAGCAATGAAGTTTGCATTTGAAGAGTTCCATCTTTGGTATCAGTTTGCACTATCCCTAATGGCAGCAGGAAAAGTAAGTCTAATATTTTCTGTATATAATTCTTTGCATTGCTGGCTAATAGTAATAATGCCTAGCACTTGCCTAATGCTTTTCATTTTAAAAAAACTTTGGAAACTTTAGCTAATCATCATAGCTGCTCTGTAGTAGTGTACCTGTGAATTTGTGGCCAGCGTTGTACAAGGCACAAATAAATACAATTTCTACCTTAACATTTGTAATCCAGAAAGCGTCAATATTAAACATGTCGACTTTGATGCCATATACACTAAACTAAGCATTCAAGTGAATGTAAGATGTATTATTTTGTTTATTTTAGATAAATTATTGTACAAGACATTACCCTGGAGAAAAATGTAATGGAATTTAATTTTTCAGCTGGCACTGAGATCAACAGGTGTTTGATCTTAGATAAACTTCCATATGATGCAAACTGATCTTTGAAGACAATCTAATAGACTTTTAAATATATTTAGTTTGGGACTTGCTCACACCATTATTTGTCAAACATTCTTGTTAAGGATGGAAAATCTCATGGATAAGTGAAAACTGAGTTAAAGTATGACAACTCTAATCTGATACTTTGGGTTATCTTTTTCCTTCTTAAATATGAGTTAAAATGAAGATTAAAATGAATAGTTAGTCTCCTGTTTCCAGAAAGCTTCATCTGATTGCATACATATCTTTGCTACAGAGGAAGATAATTTATTGAGGGGAAAAAAAGGTCTTAGGTTTATTGAGCCATAAAGGACTGATATAAACCACATCAGTTCAGAAAGGTCCTCTACATACTGTTATGCCAACTGGGCATCACTGGAGTATAGCTTGTACTCTGGATATATTTGTCCCATCCCATCACTAGCCATGCCCCGGTGCTGCAGAGAGAGTGTCATCAGTGGAGTGATACAGAGAAAGGTGAGCCTCTCAGCTTCCCCATTAAGGCAGTGTTTTAGCTCCTCTGTAGTGGTATGCAAGGCAGCAGTTGATCCATTGTTTGACTGTTCTATGTATAAAACCTTATGTCTGATCTGTACAGATGCTTATGATGAATTGTTGGAATAAAAATAAATTTGTAGAGATTCCTTCATCTGGAAGAACAGAAACCAGAAAATATAACATAGGAATCTTGTAGTTTTAAGAGCTTGGGCTTATGCTTCTAGTGTTTCACAGTGAAAAATACATTTTTACACAGTCTGCTCGAGCTGTGAAAGTCTTGAAGGAGTGTATACGTTTGAAACCAGATGATGCTACTATTCCACTCCTTGCTGCAAAGTTATGCATGGGATCTCTTCACTGGGTAAGTTTGTATTAGCTGCCAGATCAGCAAGAACTGAGCATTTCAGAACATGACATATCTTTGGTTATGGACTTTGAAAATACTGTAGTCACACTGACCACATGCAGTAGAGAAAATTAAAATACAGTGCAGAAATATTTTGCATGGGATTACAGTTGAACAGTCCTGATTTTCAGTGCATACCTTGATATCTATTATTATAAGAAATAGTTATTGTTTTTCACATAACTAAAGTATAACTATTAAGTTCTTAAATTACAACCACTTTAGCAAAAAAAAAAAATTTACAGATTTTTTTGCATAGTTTTCAAAGAGATAAGTGGTTATCTACACAACAAATCACTTGCTTTAGTGATTATATGGTACAGCGTTTAATCATTTATTTTATCTGGGAGCAAATAATTGACAGAAGGAGTTGTGACAGCATTGAATTTTTTTTAAGTATTCATAGAAGGTAAAATTTCCCTTTGTATAGTAATTATATTCTATGGAGGGAGCTGTTTCTCAAAATATATTAAATGTATGTATTATTTATATATTGTGTCTCAGATATATTAAATTTAAATCATTTGTTGTCTTAATTCAGGAAAAAAAGTAGCAAGTTGTGGGTGTAATGCAGAAACATAAAAACTTCCTTTAATTACGCCTCCACCCCCCCAAAGCCACCCAAAAACACGTCAATAAAAAAAATTTCTGTTGATGTTAGGTTTTTGAAAAGCTCACTTTTTTAATTCTACCTACATTTGGACCATATTTCTCTGGAAAGTATCCCTTTAATAATTCACTGTTCTTCAATAGTAAAGTAGATTATCAGAGAGCCTTGAAACTGGTCTTTCTCTACTCAAGTCATTGATTTAATAAAATCAATAACTTGATGTTCATGCGGTTATTGTATGAGTTGTGAAGTGGATATGTAGTGTTCAAAGGAAATGATTGGGAAGAAGAAATACTATTTAATAATTATACTTAATTTGTTTTCATTTCATTGTATTGCAGAGGGAGGGGCAGTGCTTTATAAATACCTTTTTTGTTTAGTTCATGTGTACATGAGAAAGTGGTGCAGTAACAAGAATATGACTTGTTAAGCTGCTGAAAACATTGATTCTTCTTCAAGTGCTTGTTCATATCCATCCCCAGTTAGGTCTGTGTGCACCACCTGTACCAGTGACAGAAATTTTTCTCCTTATGGTACCTGTACAGCCAGTTCGAACACCCTCCGTAACAGTATGTGCATTCATATTTGTTCTTACTACTTGTGACAATGCTGGGTCATTCCCTTGCTCCTTGAGGTCCTTCATCAACTAGTGATTTACTTATGAAGTATACATAATTAGTCTTTGTCTTTAAGCGTTAGTTTTATTGTTAATTTTAGTTTTGCTTAACCAGGGGGTAGGGCATGCCTTAGTCCCTGTGGTTTAAACACTGCTTCATGTAAGAGGCTGATGCCACAGTATGATCTGCAGCAGAGTTGCTTGAAGTGCCTAAAGGAAGCTCACATGTAGGACAATTGTAAGATCTGCAGTCTGTCCTTGGACTGAAAAGGATCAACACTTCATACTCCGAGCCATATAATGGAATCAGCAGTAAGACTGGCGCTAGAACCGAGGTTGAACTCAGCAAAAAAACACATTGGCGTCGACACAGAGCACAGTCCCTTACTCCCTCCCCCCCGCACCATCATCTTTCTAGTACCTTTCAACACCTCTGTTGCAGCTGAACAGGGACGCTTGCCGATGCGAGTTGATGTGAAGTGCCATATCCCACCTACTCCCTTATGGTGTGACTGGAGTATCATTCATGTTCACCCTTACAGTGTAACTGTGTACTGTCTGATTCAAAATATGTCATGTACGGTGTTTCTGGGATGCTCGTGACATGCTGGCCATTATTGTTATGGGCATGTTTCCTTCATTGTAACACTTGTACGGGTAGGAAACTCTGCTATGTCATATCCCCAAATGTGTGTTTCATATGACTTGAATGGATGCAGACAAACACAAACCTGTGTTCTTCTTTGAGTAGTGTCCCCATGGTGCTCTATTCAAGGTGCGTCGGCACACCCTACATCTTTGATCAGAGGCTTTTCAGCAGAGACAATGGGGGTCACGCGTGCACTGCAGAGAACTCGCAGCAGCTTCGATACCATTTATAGCACACATGCATACAACTCCCTGCTCTCCAGTTCCTTCTCAACCACCTCGTGTCTGAAGTGGAGCCTTCAGCAGCTCTGAGCAGCCCAATTAATTTTTATCTTTGCATTAGTTAAAGATTGCCTCCTCATTTGTTAGTCCCTATTACTAGTTTATCTCCAGTTTACCTAAAGAGAGAAAAAAATGTCTCCACCTTTACCTCAGAAGATTAAAGTATGCCTGCTTCATCTGGCTTTAAACGTTGCATCTGCTGTAAAGATGCTATGCCTGCCTCTGATGGGCATGAATAATGCATTCAGTGTTTGGGTGAAACACATCTCCCTCATAAATGCCCATGTTGTAAAAAGTTAAAATCTAGAGCTAGGCGTAATAGAGATATGAGGCTGAAACTCATCCTCATGGAAAGATTGTTAAGACCAGCCTCAGACCTGGGACAGTCTCCTCATATAGCAAAGTAACCCCAAAAGAGACACTCGTCTGCCTCATCATCCACAACGGCAAAGAAAAAGACTGATCAAAAAGGAGTTAGTACCAAAGAGGCTAGAGGTTCCTCTGATATACATGTTGCAAAAGGGGGAAGCTGCCCTCCAAGCTTTGATATGCAGCATGGGCGCAAAAGCACACAGCTCCAGCTGGCACCAGCAACTGCCATGGTCACAGCACAATCAACAGCAATAATGGCCACAACAATGGCACTATCGCACTGACTGTGCCTCCGATGCCAGCTGCTGTTCCAATAACACTACCAGCACCAGCTTCAATACTGGCACCACCGGCACCTATTACGGCACCACAGTCGATATCAACAACACTCTTGGTGCCACAGGTCTCTGAAGCGTCACAGCTCCATTCAAAAGCAATAAAGAGAGCATAACCAACAAGAAACATGAAGAAAAAGCACACCACTGCCAGCAGGAAGAAGGTCTACTCTCTTCTTTCCCTCTCTCCCCACTGTATGGTATTGATTCTTCACCCAGGCAGTTTAGTTCAGCGTCCTTGTCCTCAGAGGAAGACCTTGATACTGAAGATATTATATCACCCCCTTCATAAACAATACACCTACCAAACAAATTTCAGAAACAGCCTGTCAGCTTCCTCATCCCAGATATGCATGCCCCCCCCCCCGATACGCACCTATACCAGGATGGGAAAATTGGCCACAATATGGAGTAACACAAAATATACCCTCAACATCACAGGCAGCAATAGCTCAACAACCTTCTATGACTTCAGTAGTGGAACAACAATCTTTGATCCCAGCTACATCCCAACTACAAATGACGAGACAAGAAACTACACCAGCTATGCCAGACTAAACAGTTGCTGCTGCCTCCCATACACATGCGGATGACACAAAGCAATTCCAAGAGTCGCAGACAGCATGAATATTTCCCTACAAGAGACCTCAGCGTCTCAACATAAGCTTTACAGAATTCTACAGTCTTCCACTTCTACAAAAATTGCTTTGCCAGGGGGCAAGAGAACAATGGAACCGGCCAATAAAGTATGGCAGACACTGGCTACAGCTACACCAACTTATAAGGGAGCTGATAAACTATACTTCATCACTCCAAAAAAATAATTAATTTCTTCTTACCCATCCACAACCGAATTGGCTTGTCATAGAGGCAGCTAAGCAGAGGTCAAAAAAAATCACAATAAATTGACACTGCATGATAAAGATGACAAGAAACCCGATCTTCCAGGAAGGAAAGTATGCACCTTGGCCGTAGTACAGTTGTGTGGCAAACGATACAGCGATACTGTATGAGTTGGACTCAAAGGCTTCATTGTATTCTGTGGGACTATATCCTCCATTCTCTGTGTGGACTGGTATCAAGTACAAATATAGCACGTATGTACTATATATAGACTATGTACTCTGCCGGAAGACACTTCATACCTTAATGGCCACAGAGGTTTGAAGGGCAACCTCAGAGGGATCTCTATACAGGAAAAAGAAGAGGCCGTCACTTTGCCAGGGCCACTCATCAGCCAGTGCCTGCCTCCCCCCCTCCCCCCCAGCTCAAGCAATCACCCAGAGAGTGAAAACTTTGAAGGTGTTCCTGAGGGTGACCTACCGCCCGCTACCCAAGATCCAGACTCCCTATTGTTTTCTTTCTGCCTTGCTCCTTTCTTTCCGGTCTGGACTAATGTAACATCAGACCACTGGGTCTTAAATATGGTAGCTACTGGTTACACTCTTCAGTTCACTTCCTTCCTCCCTCTCACCTCCTTCTCTGTCCCACTTCAGGGTCCCCTCTCATGAGCAACTTCTTCTCTAAGAGGTAGAGCCCATCTTGTGAGTGGGTACAGTGGAAGAAGATCCTCCAGAACTAAGCAGGAGACATTTCTACTTCCACGGCTTGCTGTTTCCAAAACCAAACGAAGTGTGAGACCTAACCTGAACCTGCATGATCTTGACAGCTATCTCAAGAAGTTGAAGTTTCTTATGGTCTCTCTGACCACTCTCATCTCTTCTCTGGATCTGAACAGCTGCTATGCTGCCCTCAAATTAAATGTCTATTTCCATATGGCCTTCTTCCTGGGTTAGAGGAGATTCCTGCAATTTGTGGTGGGAAAATGATATTGCCAGTTCATGGTGCTTCCCTTAGCCTATCAGCTGCACCTCATATGTTTATCAAGTGCATGGCGATGGCAACAACCCATCTCAGATGCCGAGGAGTACAGGTCTTCCCTTACCTGGACAACTGGATCTTTGGGCTTGTCAAAGATGCAAGTCCCACACATCAAGGTTGTCCAGGCTGTCTGTCAAGTGCTGGGCCTGTTAATAAACAAGCAAAAGTCAACATTTCTGTCTGTGTAAAGAACAGAATTCTTCAGGGAAGTTGAAGAGTCTACACAAGCCGGAGCACTCTTAGCAAAGCCAGTGTTTCTGGTAATGTTGGAGCTCATAGCCAGAATATCAGCCCATTCTCTCACCACAGTGAGGGTACACCTCAGCCTACTGGACCACATGGCAGCTTGTACTCATGGAGATCAGTGTGTCAGAACTGCACCTGAGACCCCTACAAATGTGATTGGTGACTATGTATTCCCTATTTAGATACTATCTGGACATGATCTTCACAGTCCCTCCACAGATACTTACCTCTCTGTCATAGTGAACAAAACCACGTTCTTCTTCAAGTGTTGTCCTTGTGAGTGCTCCATTTCAGGTGTCCGCTTGCCCCAGCACCATTGATCGGAGATTTCTGGAGCAGTCTCTGCGAGCCACACATACCCACATGATGTTTCGTGGTGTTGTAAGCAAGCCAACTGTATTGGCCTCACAGCCCAACCCCCTCTGTTTCTTTATCACCCCTGAGACAGATCTCCATGGCACTCCTTTCCTTCAAGAGAAACAACAGACAATTGTTCATCTTAGACATAGTTTTAATCATGATGTTAGTCATAATTCCTTCTTAGTTAATACAGTGACTTCATTTCTTTAAAAAAAAAAATCTGTTCACTTTATATTAGAAGTTGATGGAATACCACCTTTTTTTTCCTTCCTCAATATGCCTGTTTCAATGAGATTCAAGAAGTGTGAGACATGGACAGACTATGCCAATTTCTGATGGTCCATCCCTTTGCATAGAATGCTTAGGAGAGAGCTATATACGAACTATATTTGCTCACTGCTCCCAGCAAGGACACGCCGAGAGAGAATTCTGACTGAAATTTCTCCTGACTGAAAAATTGACTCTCAGACTGCAGAGACAAATCACCAAGCTCTTAACCTTACAAATCTAAAAGAAAAGGAGATTTGACTTCACAAAGCAGAGACTTAAGAAAATCCAAGCAATCTCCAAGCAGGTCTTTAATGCCAGTGCCATCCTCCTCAAAAGCTGCTTCAACTAGTGCACCCACTATGGCCAGTACTGCAGCAAATAAAACAGCACTGGCACCAAACCAGAAGATGGCACTGGCTGTGGCACCCTCCACACCAGCTTGAATGGTGCCTGCATGCATACCTTCACTTTCTGCACCATCTTTAGTACCATCACCAGCAATGGCACCATCAAAGCATCAGAAAAATACCTCGGCACTGATGCCCTCCATGGAGGAGTGTACCATGCCAGTACCATTGGTGCTGACCAAGGAATTTTGGCATTGCTCACAGACAGCAACACCTCCTCACTTGCCTCTATATGGCACCAACAGAGCATCATGAATGCAAGGTTTTCTTTCTTTACTATCACTCATACCGAGTCCTCTATCGAGTAGTGAGGAAGAATACTCATACATCTTTCTTTCTTTCTTCTGACAGAGCAGCTTCTGTTGCATCAATAAAATCTATAGTTCACATGGAGAAGACAATTAGTGAATGAATTGAGCAAATGAACATCTTTGCACAAAGATCTTCACATACCCATATTGCAACAAACTGTGATATAATCAATAGCCCTGAACAACCTAGACCTTTCGTATCAGGCACAATGAGAGCCATACCAGCCTCGCCACCTCCAGGTGAAGATGCTAAGAATGCCTCTGAGGAAGAAATATTGCATGAGATCTCTCTTCTACACAGTTCATCTTCATCTCTTGATGAATCATAATTCCGCCTCCTCCTCCAACATTGGATTACGTCAAACAATTTCAGGAGTTATTCAAAAGGATTGCAATTTCTCAGGACATACGTCTGTAAGAAGTGTAAGAGACTCAGCACAAACTGTTCTGAATACTTCGTAGTTCCACAAACACCAAAATCATCTTACCTATAAATAATGACATGCTGGAACCTGCTGATACAATCTGACAAACTGTAGTTTCAAGGCCACCAAATTTAGAAGAACTGACAGGAAAGTGATGTTTACCACCTAAAGGCATGAGCTTTCTATTCACACACCCTCCACCTAACTCATTGGTAGTGAACACAGTATATACCACAAAAACAAGCAGAATACAGAGATCCACTCCTGTGGAGAAAGACAGCAAATGCTTAACTTTACTAGGTTTCCAGGTATATTCCTCTGCAACTCAACAGTTCAGATTTGCAAATTATAAGGCCTTACTGGATAAATATGACCATGACAACTATGAAAAAAAATCAATGATCTAAAGATATACTTACCTGAGGACAAACAGCCACAATTAAAATTGGCTGTGGACAAGGGCCAACTAATTGTATGCATGTCATTGTAAGCTGCACTGGATGTTGTGAATACAGCAGCCAGAGCTACAGCGAGAGCCATTACCATGTGCTGTGCTTAATGGCTTTTATCTTCTGGAATTCTGAAAGACCTACAAACAAAGGTAGAGGACATGTCTTTTGAAAAAGACAATTTACTCTCAATGACAGATGAAACCCTCCATTCGATGGACTCCAGGGCAACAGTTAGAGCCTGGGAGTATACACCCCCTTCTTCAAGAGAAGAAGGTTCCAGCCTTACTAGAGAAGAGACATCCAGTCCACTCACCACTAGAGACCGTATGATTCATTTTGGCAAAAACAATGCCCACAGGGAATACAGCCACGCAACCCGTCCACCTCCTCCCTCCTTCTCAGCCCAAGCAATCATTTTAAAGGTGTAGTCGAGGGTATGAGATACTTCCCATAACCTGGAAAGACATAATTTTTGGATGTTGGTTGTGCCCTTTTTTCATGAAGTGGGTGATGACCACAACCAACTGATGGGCCCTGGAAATCATCAACAAGGGCTTCTAGATTCTCTGAACATCCATTCCACCTACCCACACATCCAACAACCCTGTGGCTCTTCAGGGGCCCCTTCTACAAGCACCTTTTACAGCACAAGATTACTTGCCTTCTTCTGCTAGGAGCCAAAAAGAGGGTCCCATCTCAATACCAAGGCAGAAGATTCTATTCAAACTGCTTCCTTACATGGAAGAACAGTGGTTGGAGACTGATCTTAGATCTCAGGTCTCTCAACAAGTATTTCTGAGTTCAAAAATTCAAAATGGTCACATTAGCAAGCATTGTTCCTTCATGACAACAAGGAGGTTTGGTTCTCAGCCCTTGACCTAAAAGATACTTATTTTTATATAATCATACACCCAGCTCATCGAAGATTCCTGTGATTTACATACAGTGCAGAATATTTCCAATACAGTTTTACTATTTGACCTAGTTGCAGCTCCTCAACTATTTTCCAAAATACTCGCTGTGATTGCAGCTTATTTCCGTTGTTCAGGTAGCATAATAATCCCCTACCTGGACAGTTGCCTTTTTCAGAGTCTGACATATGTGGAAGCAGATCACAACACAAAGAAAACTATATATAACCTACAGAATCTTAGATTTCAGATAAACTTTGAAAAGTCAAATAAGAAACAGTTACAAGTCCCGGAATTCATTGGTGCTCAACTAAACTCAATCAGCTCAAGAGTTATTCTACCACTCCAGAGATTTCATACAATACAAAACATGGAGGTGGTGAAAATAAGTCCCTTCATTACAACCGATACCGGTCTAAAATTTCTGGGCCACATGTCCGCCACACCTTTCATGGTCCAACACTCCAGGTTATACATTAGGGACCTATTGGGTTGGCATAGGTCAGTCAAAAGCCAATAAAACAAAAAATGAACAAAAAGCTAACTTTACCACTCACAATCAGGGCATCGCAGGCTTGGTGAACAAACCCAAACAACTTGCTTAAGGATGTACCATTCCAAAAAGATACACCCATCATTGTCATCATGACAGATGCATCTCTAATAAGCTGGGGAGCTCACATGTCAGACCTAACTGCTCGAGGTCTATGGACGCAGGCAGAAACTCCCCTGCATGTCAACCTGCTAGAACTCAGAGCAGTATGAAGAGCATGCAGTCAGTTTCTCCCACTAATAAAAAAACAAATCAACCCAAACTTTAATAGACATGTCATGCACGTTCTACATAAAGAGAAAGGGGGAGGTGCATGCTCTCAGTTGTTTTGCACAGAGGCCATGAAATTATGGAAGTGGTACAAAAATCACCAAATAAAAATATCCGCATCATACTTTCGTGGACGCATGAACACAACAGCAGACAACCTAAGCAGAGAATCGACTATAGATCATGAATGGGAAATCAGCAACACAGGTCTCCATGGCATCATTCACCAAGTGGAACACCATCAATATGTCTCTTTTCAGGAAGAACAAAACATAAGTGCAACTTGTACTGCTCCAGAGCAGGTCAAGGATACCAATCTCTGTGACATGCCTTTTTAGTCAAAGTAAAGGACTCATTTCTATATGCATTCCCATCAGTTCCTCTTCTCTCACTAGTAATAAGATATGACAAGACCACTTTTTGATTATCTCTCATAGCACCTGCATAGGCGAAACAATCTTTGTATCCATGCCTCATGAAGATATCCATTTGCACACCAAAGAGACTTCCAAATGACAAGTGTCTCTTATCACAAAACAACAGCAAGAGTACTCATGCCAACATCAACATACTCCATCTGACAGCTTGGAACCCCCTTGGTTCTAATCACTGGAGATACTCTACTCAAAACTGGTCAAGGATGTACTCAAATAGCAAAAGATTATCCACGCATGGATCATACCTAGAAAAATAGAAAAGATTCACAATACGGTTCTCCGTCAGAAACATAAAATCCTTTGATGGCTCTGTTGCCTTTTGTCTTGACTACCTATTCAACCTAAAGGTAACAGGTCTGTCACCCAGGTCCATCAGAGTTCATCTAGCGGCTATTAGTAGCTTTCATTAGAACGATTCTGTCTCACCAATATTTTTGCACCTACTCATGAATGCTTTCTCTCTGCCTCTAGAACACATACCCAGAAATGTGTGATGTTATGCTACCCTGAGACTTAACCATGGTTTTAAGAACCCTTACAAAACCACCATTTGAGCCTTTAACCACTTGCTCTCTTCTCCATCTTTCAGTGTAGGTGACTTTTCTAATCGCTGTTGCTTCTACTAGAAGAGGGATTGAGCTGAGAGCCCTCGTGGCTAACACACCCTATGTGATCTTTTGTAAGCATAGTGTGGCAATGAACCACCTCCAAAATTTATCTTGAAGATAGCCTCCAATTCTCACATTAACCAGACTAAGTTCTTACTGACATTTTATCTAAAGCCTCACAAGGATCAAATCGAAGCTGCTTGTCAGACCATTGTTGTCCTCAGAATATTACAATTTTATCTGAATAGAACAAAACAATTCTGTAAATCTGTTATGTCCATGACAGGTTGATCTAAGGACAACGTAATTTCCTCCCAAAGACTATCAAAATGGACACTGAGATGTATTTATTTATGTTATGAACAGACAGGGTTCAGATCTTCCATGGCATATCAGAGCTCACTCCAGTAGAGCCATGGCCTCTTCCCTGATCTTCCTCAACAGTGTCCCTATACCTGAAAAGAGATGGGCTGCCACATTGCCTCCTGAGTACACCTTTATAAGACACTATGCTATTACAGATATGCCTGAAATAGACACTTGACTTGGATCCACAATACTGACAACTGTCAACAGACCTGCTCCAGAGTCCCTCCAACTTTTAGTTGGTCATTGCTCTTCATTCAGCTGAAGTAGAGCACTCACAGGGACAACACTCAAAGAAAAAAAGTTTACTCACCCTGTGAAGTAGCCAAAGTTCTTTGAAGTTTGTGTCCCTGTGTCTGCTCCACTACCTCCTTCCCTCCCTTCTGCTTCAGATAGAAGCTCTCCACAATAGAGAAGGAACAAAGGGTCTCGGGCCACGCTGCAGACAGTTGTGCTTTCAACATCGGAGGACACCATCTGCACACGTGACCCACACAGAAATCTCTGATCAATGGCATTGGGTAAAGCAGACACCTGAAGTGGAGCAGTCACAGTGACACACATCTTAAAGAACCTTGGCTACTGTACAAGGTGAGAAGCCTTCTTTTATGTGTTTGCAGGAGTGACTTTCACAATCCTGTGACAATTATTGTCTTTAGTTTAAGATGCCTCAGAACTGGGGTGCGTAACCCTATTCAGTGTGCTCAGGACCCAAGGCATCTGGATCAGGGATGAAATGGTCCTGCACATCAGTGTCAGAGACCTCAGAGCAATTAGACTGGCCAGTGAGGTATTCAAACCTTACCCCTCCAGCTAGATTATTCAAATTCTCACAGAGAATATGGCCATGAAATAGTAATATCCACAGATGGGGAAAAATCCTCAGCCCGTTGTTGGGAGGCATTATTCTTGTAGAACTTTTGTGTGGGTCACAGCATTCAACTGAAGGTAGCACACCTTCCTGGGGTTAAGAACACATTAGTGGATCACCTCAGTAGATCCTTTTGGTCTTGCCATGAGTGGTCACTGCAGCTGCAGGTGGCCAGCCTTATCTTCTAAAGATGGTGTACTCCCCAAGTGGAACTCTTTGCACCAGGTATCAGGGGATGCACATGTGTGCATCCCTAGCGCTATGATCCATATGATTTTTCTGTTCACTTAGGCACAGTGATTATCTGATTTTATACCCATTAGGCTATGCAAGGTTCCTCCATGAATGTTCGTAACATATTCTACATAATTCCTATGGCATCATGTTTCCTGCAGCATCATGCATGTGCACAGAGGTGTTACATATTTTCCATGGCTCAGGGGAGTGAGAGGCAGACCGAATTCTCTCCCAGCATCATGTAGACAACCAAACCAGCAACCAAGCAAGTACCTGGAGGAGGTAACAAAGCTTATGCAGATTGAGGTCCCTGGCTCAAGGGGGAAAAAATAATCTCCTCTGCCCAGAAGGGGAGAGATCAGAGGAGGATTGGAAACAACTGGTGTGAATGGGCCCCATCTGCTCTCTAAACTGACTTTAACACTTGCCTTCCTCCACTCTGGCATGTGTATATATACCTCTCAACTGTAGTTTCCACTTCATGCATCTGATGAAGTGGGTTAGAGCCCACAAAAGCTTATGCCCAAAGAAATCTGTTAGTCTATAAGGTGCCACGGGACTCTCATTGTTTTAGGTTAGTATGAGTGTTTTGCCATTTATTTCCTTGTGGTCACTCTTGATTCATTTATATTATGATTTTGCCTTGCTTGGCGACTTTTCTCACTTAAAATTGTAATCAATAAACTAGTAGTAGTTTTATCTAAGGCTGTGTGGTCTTTAGAGGGTCTGAGAGAAGAAGGCTGGCCATGATGTTTCTTTGTTAAATGATCGGACATGAATGTATGGTGATTGGGAGTGGGTCCCAATCCCTGTAAGACAGTGGCTCATGGTGTGGTAATTGGGGCTGGGGCGGTGCTCACTGAGGGACCATTCTCTACAAGACTGAAGAGGGCACACTCACTGCCTGGGACTGATCACACACAAGAGGCTAGAATGGACTGACTTGGAGTGAGTGGTCACCTGGCAAAGCGGGGTGAATCGGGGTTCAGGAATGGAGTTTGGAGAGTCACAGTGACACACCTGACCAGATTTATGGAGCAGCCTGTCACACAAGGGCAACAGGAAATGTAGTCAGTTCTGCTCCTACAAAGGCTCGATGATGGCTACTGACTACTGCTTTTCTCCTGCTGTGGTCAAGCAGTCTCTAATACACAAGGTTATCATAAAAACTGAGAGAGAAGGCTCTCATTGTTCTGGTGTCCTTAGCATGATTGCATCAGCATTGGTTTGGGATGCTATTTGAGCTTTCAGTAGCTCCCCCTTAGATGATCCCCCTCATGGCCAGCCCTTCTCTCCCAGGATCACAGTTGTCTGCTCCAACTGGACCTACCTTCTTGCACATGATGGGATGGATATTTTGTGGCTAAGCCAGGAAGAGCCATCATTCTTTTTTCAGATTCAGAAGATTCTGTTAGAAAGCAGAAAATCTTCCACCAGGATTTCTTACCTAGCCAAGTGGAAATGCTTTGGCTGCTGGGCAGCCTGCCATGATGTGTCTCTAACAAAAGCACCTATAGAGGTGATCTTGGACTATTTGCTCCAGAACCGCTAAGTGATCTTCAGTGCATACCTTCACATCCCTCTTCTCCATCATGCAGCAGGCTCAAAATGATGCTGGCTTTGGCAGAGTGGTGTTGCAAATGTCATATGTATGAATTCCTGCCCTCCTCCAAAACAAACGAGTCTGGTGGCACTTTTAAAGGCTAACAATTTTTTTTTCTCACATAAGCATTTGTTGGAGAAGATCCCACTTCATCAGACCCTTTGAAGATGGGGGCGCTTATCTTCAAAGCATCTGACAAAGTGGGATTTTCTCCCATGAAAGCTCATATGATAAGTTTGTTAGTCTTTAAAAGTGCCACAGGACTCCTTGTTCATTTTGCTGGACTAGATTAACACAGCTACCCTCCTCCAGGAATACTGGAGGAACTTCTGTCCTCCAGGAATACTGTTGGTAAGTCACATAATTGGGAATGGAGATGAGCAAGCACCCAAAGAAGAATGGTTACTTACTTTGTTGTTCTTTGAGATGTGCTGCTCATGTCCATTCCACAAGACACTCTCCTTCTCCTCAATCAGAGTTCTGGGAAGAAAGAACTGAAAGGGAGGGGGGCAGTCTATGCCCTATATACATACCCATCTGTCTGCTGCTGCAGAGAGCACTAGAGCCATTTCTATAGATACCTGTAGGGTAAAATTTCTGACACCGATACATGAGGCGCACACTCCGCTGATTGGAAATGGACATGAGCAACACATCTCAAAGAAAAACGGTTACAAGGTAAGTAACATGTCTTTCCAAATAATAGTCTCAGTTAATGTTCCCTCCAAGCTGATGATGCAGCTGAGTGGCAATCTGTGAGGCATGGCACCATGTGAGCAGCAATATTTTGGCTCCAGAAACATCAGCATGCCTAAGTACCATAATTCAAAAGAAATGCATAGATGTTGTCTTTTTGTTCAAACTTTTGTAAAGTAGTAAAACTATAATATTTCAGTTTAACATTTTTATTAAAGAAATGTAAGATGATGACATTTTACACATCATGACTTTCCAGGAATCCATTTGTATTTAATAAAAATGAAAGTTTGTGAATACAATGGAAGTATAAAAGCAGCGTTCACCTGTAGTTGCTTGCTGTAAAGATCATTTATGCATCAATTACAGCAAACTAAGTAGAACTTTAAAAGTATAAATAACAGGCAGTCCAAAAGCCTTTCCTGTTGAAAATCAGATTAAAAATGAACAAACAAACAAACAAAAGATCACTAGCTGCATGGGTGGCCTAGGTCCATTTGCTTCAAGAAATACAGAGTGAAATATACACATATTTGACTTGGATTCACAAAATGACCACCAAAGATAGTCTTTTGACTCATTCCAAAGGGGCGGCTGTGTTAGTCTAGTTCAGCAAAACAAACAAGGGGTCCTGTGGCACTTTTAAAGACTAACTAGTTTTACTGCATGAGCCTTCATGGATGATGAAGTAGCATTTTCTTCCGTGAAGGCTCATGCAATAAATAAATTGGTTAGTGTTTAGAAGTGCCACAGGACCCCTTGTTTGTTTTGCTGAACTAGACTAACACAGCCGCCCCTTTGGAATGAGTCAAAAGAATGTTTGTTCTTTTGATGCATGAAACCATTGTGCTGCAGAGGGTGGAAATTAGCTGCTCAGTGCTCCTAGAAGTTACGAAGATGATTATATCAAATATGACATCTTTTTAGTACAGCTTACAAAACATTTTAGATTCTTTTCTCTCTGAAATCAGTGTCTTTCCACAAAACAGTTTTATTCCTGAAAGAGTTCCAACATAGTAAATTAAGTTTAAAGATTGTCACGATTACATCTTTTATATATAAATGTGATCTACAATTTCTAGCTTTCTCAAATTTATATTAAAATAAAATTAAGTCAAGATGCATGGAAGATGCATTTAAAATCCCCCATAAGATTAGACTGTGTTTTGATGCATGCCCTTTTTTCCTATGGTATCTTTCTGGTAAGCTTACTCTTTTTACTAACCCCCTCCCAATTTTGACAACTAAGTGCCTTCCTAAAACAGAATTTTAAATAACTAAGAATTATCTGGCATCAGCAGGCTTTGCGCTGGGCACATAGCCAAAATCAGCAAGTTGCTTTGCCAGACACACAAGAAATCTGACTGCCAAATCCAGTAAATTTATTAAAATTTTGTGAAAGATCTTCACCTGCAATGAGCCAGCCACACCCCTTCCCACCCCAACACTCCCACCTGGTTGCTAGCTCTCCTGATCCCCCAGCCAGCTGGCCTGACCCTTCCCCAATCCCACCCTGGTGGGCAGCTGGCTCAGCCAGTCCCCCAGCTGCTCCAGCCCCTCCACAAACCTACCCTAACCCACCTGTTCCGCTGCCAGCTCCCCCACTCTCTTTCCCCCACAGCTGCCTGTCCTTTACTCCCCCAGCCAGGGCCCCCTTACCTGGCTGCCAGAGCAGCCATGCCACAGGCTGCTGCTCAGAGCATGCTCAGAGCAGGAGATTTAAAAACTCCCAGCCTGGGGCAGCTCCCCGTCAGCCAGAAGACTGTGTCTTCCAGCCGGGTAGGGGCTGCAGGTGCCAGCTGTGCATGGCTGGCAGTGTTTCCTGCGGGGGTGAGTGACTGGGGCTGTGCACCCTACCGGGAACATTGGTCCTAATCTTGTAAAATGTCCTTCATTGCTGATTCCTGCATGAGAGTAGCTTCCTGTATGTCAAGCACGTAAATTTTAGATTCAGCTTCAGTAAATTCATGCTGGATTTTTTTCCAGTTTCTAGCATAACTGTGTTATCAAGGTAAGTACAGGAGTGGTGTATGGATATGTAGACCAGTGATTCCCAAGATTTTTAGCTCACCACTGATATTTTTGTAACCCTGAAGGGCCTCTAGTTTCTGCCAGCACCCCTGCCCACCCCCATCATCACCAATTGAAGACAGACAGACAAGCAGTTCAGGAGGAAGGCTGCCTTCCCATTGATTTCCAATCATCTTGGCTGCGGGAAGAATACTGCACCTATTCTGTAGCCCTATATGCTCTACCTTGGTACCTTGGTCCTTAGGCAGTGGCTCCCTTGTGCAGCCAGGGGGATGGTAGATCAGTGCTCCCCCTCTCTTGTGCCGGCAGGAACCCCAGCGTTTAGGGACCCAGGGAGAGTGCTTTGTTCTCAGCTTGAGCCAGGAGAGGGGAATGCTGTTCTCCACTCCCTCTGGCTCCAGCAGGCACCCACCAGCTAGGAACCCAGATGGGGCACTTTGCCATGCTCCCTGCTATAGCCAGAGGGAAGGGAGCACTGTTCTTCTTCCCCCTGGGCTACATCAAGGAGCCTGTTCTGATATTGTAGCCCTGCAACAATGTGCTCTGTGTGGGTCCTTAGGCAATGCCTCCCTTTTGCAGCCAGCAGAAAGGAAGTGGCAGGCCACTTGGAAAGACCTTGCATTCCACTTTTGCTCCCTGGGCCACAGATTGGGAATCACTGGTGCAGACAGTTAGACCTTATATTATCAAACCCTTGTCAGTGGGGCTCTGTGTGATGTAAAAATCTGCCTTGCAGGGTCAAGGCAATAATTTTTACTGTTGTTTTTGTGGGTGTTTCAGAGAGCATCAACTCAGCAGAAGATATTTTCTTCTAATTGGGAAACATGAATGTAATATATTAAAGACTGACAGATGGAATTCAAGGACAGGTTTTTGACTGGGAAACAGTTTTCCAGTTTTTTTGGCAGATGACATTTCAAGTTGATTTCTATTCCTCCAGTTTCCATTGATCCATAGAAATGAGTGTCTCAGCTTTGTGTAAGAGCTGCATACTTTGTTGTGATGTTAAAAGAAAAACTAAATTTAGGCGGAGAAGCAAGGTGGATGCTTAAAGGAAGTGGTAATGGTTGAGATTATTTTTTTAAACTGACCTAATGTATGTTGCATCTGTGATGTATACATACTTTCTAACCTGAGACTTACTATAACACAAATTTTGGCTTGCTTTATATTTATGGTTTGTGTGGGTAGTGTTCAAAAACAAAAAGCTTACTAAGATTTATGTTCCTTTTTTATATTTTCAGTTGGAAGAAGCAGAAAGATTTTCCAAAACGGTTGTTGATCTTGGGGACAAAACATCAGAGTTCAAAGCAAAAGGCTATTTAGCACTGGGACTAACTTACAGCCTGCAAGCCACTGACGGTAATAAGAGTCCAGACGTAGTGTATGTCAACTCTGCAACTAGAGTGTGCTTCCCAGCATGCATACATAAAGATCTATTAGTTTTACTCAAGCTAGCACTCTAAAAATAGCAGTGCAGCAGGAGGTACAGTGAGCAGCAGCTCAAGTAACTGCCCGATTAATATTCTGGCAGACTCGTTGGTGTATTTTCAGACAGTTTTTAAAGTCACCCCCTATACTATGCTGCTAATTTTAATGCACAAAGTTGAGCAAAGCTAGTTTGTGTCTCTTTGCCTATACTGCGAAGCATTCTCTCATCTTCAGCTTAGACATAAGTAACAAGCTAGAAAATAGCAGTCATTTAATAGAAAAACCTCAAACACACCAGCCTCTAAAAGGAAGAGTGCTATACATTTTTTGCATCATTTTTGTCAAATATTCTGTGAATGTATTAATCTTTGTTCAGTAAGCATGTGCAAGCAAATCTTTGCCTCTTAAATATTGCTGATTAAATGTCCTATTTTAGCATCTCTGCGAGGGATGCAAGAGGTCCTGCAGAGGAAGGCTCTTCTTGCATTTCAGAGGTGAGTGGGTGTTAATCTTTAAATTTCATTCTGCTATACATAAGGGAAAACCTTATTAGATGTGGCTAAAAAATATCTAGGAAGATAATATATTAAGGATTTTACCACAGGGAGTCTGGCATCATGAGTCCAGAACATATTACATGAATGTTCACTTCATCAGTTTCTACTAAGCAAATCTATACTGATTTTTAAAGATTTCGTCGTTTCATTATTAAAGATACTTTTGTTATGATTTACTAGAGAATGTTCGCTTAACAGACTTTTAAAGGAATATTCTCTCTTTATGCTGTGCTAAAAATAGAAAATTTAAAAAATAAAATACAATTCTTAAGATCACTGTTGAAGCCAGTAAAAACATTTGTGTAGCAACTGTCACTGAGCAAACTGTTCATGAAGATTTTTGTAATTGTGGATGCATAATTGTTAGCTATACATGATATTTACTGACATGCACAAAGAAACTATAAGGAGTTTATCACTTGCAAAAGATTCTGGATTTCTAGATCTAGAGAATGAAGCCATCTGTAACCACAGAATAGTTACAGCACATGCAATGGGAATGCAGATCAGGCACATGCACATCCCCAAATCAGGCGCAGTAGTGCTTTGAAGTGACAAGGTTTATTCCCCAGGGGCTTCCTTGAGCTTGCAAAAGCTAATGAGTAGAATAAGGGAATGTAGAGGTGTATCATAGAATCATAGGGTTGGAAGGGACCTCATAGGTCATCTAGTCCAACCCCCTGCTAGAGGCAGGACCACTCCCACTAAACCATCCCAGTCATGGTTTTGTCCAGCCGGGCCTTAAACACCTCCAAAGATGGAGATTTTACCACCTCCCTCGGCATCTCATTCCAATGCTTCACCACTCTCCTAGTACAAAAAAAAAGGTTTTTTCTAATATCCAGCCTCGACCTCCCTAACCGCAACTTAAGACCATTGCTCCTCATTCTGTCCTCTGTTATTACCAAGAACAGTCAAGCTCAATCTTCCTTGGAGCATCCCTTCAAGTAATTGAAGGTTGCTATCAAATCCCCCCTCAATCTTCTCTTCTGCAGACTAAATAAGCCTAATGCTTTCAGCCTTTCCTCATAGGGCTTGTGCTCCAGCCCTTTAATCATTTGGTTGCCCTCCTCTGAACTCTCTCTAGCATGTCCCTGTCCTTTCTGTAGTGGGGAGCCCAAAACTGAACACAGTATTCTAGATGTGGCCTTACCAGTGCAGAATAGAGGGGAATGATCACATCCCTTGATCTGCTGGTATTACTTCTTTTGATGCAGCCCAGTATGCCACTGGCCTTTTTGCCAGCAAGAGCACACTGCTGACTCATATCTAACTTTCCATCCACCATGACCCCCAGGTCCTTTTCTACACTGCTGCTACTTAGCTGAATGTTCCCCAGCCTGTAGCAGTGCATGGGGTTTTTCCGTCCCATTTGCAGGATTTTACACTTGTCCTTATTGAACCTCACATGATTTCTATTGGCCCACTGTTCCAATTTATCTAGGTCTCCCTGAATCCTGTCCTTGCTCTCCAACGTGTCTACTGTTCCTCCCAGCTTGATGTCATCTGTGAACTTAGTGAGAATGCAGTCTATTCCATCATCTAGATCATTGATGAAAATGTTGAACAGAACCAGCCCCAGGACCGACCCCTGGGGCACACCACTCATGACTGGTTGCCAGCTAGAGATGGAACCATTGATTCCTACGCACTGAAACCGTTGATCTAGCCAGTTCTCTATCCACCTTATATTCCACCTATCCAACCCATACTTCCTTAATTTGCCAATGAGATTGCTGTGGGAAACTGTATCAAAAGCCTTGCTAAAATCAAAGTATATCACATTAACAGTTCTTCCTGCATCCAGAAAACCAGTCATCTGATCATAGAAGGAAATGAGATTGGTCAGGCATGATTTACCCTTGGTAAATCCATGCTGACTGTTCCTGATCACTTTATTTTCCTCTAAGTGTGTGAGGATGGATTCCTTGAGAACCTGCTCCATAATTTTTCCAGGGATTGAGGTGAGGCTGACTGGTCTGTAATTCCCCGGATTCTCCTTTTTCCCTTTCTTGAAAATAGGCACTACATTTGCTTTTTTCCAATCCTCTGGCACCTCCCCCGTTCTCCATGAGTTTTGAAAGATGATGGCCAGCGGTGCGGCTATTTCATCGGCCAATTCCCTTAGCACCCTTGGATGCAGTTCTTCCAGCCCCATGGACTTGTGCACATCCAGCTTCTTTAAGCAGTCCCTAACCTGACCTTCTATCACCAAGGGCCTCTCTTCTTCTCTTCAATCTGGCACACCCATGGTGGTGGGCTGGGAGCTGACTCTGCCTGTGAAAACTGAAGCAAAAAAAGCATTGAGCACTTCAGCTTTTCCCTCATCCTCCATCACGAGGACGCCTGCCCCATTCTGCAAGGGACCTACACCATCCCTGATCCTCTTCTTGTTATCAACATATTTGTAGAACCCCTTCTTGTTATCTTTTACATCCCTCGCTAGCCGCAACTCCATTTGTCCTTTGGCCTTTCTGATTTTATTCCTGCAGTCCCTAGCAATATCTTTATATGCCTCCTTGGTCATCTGACCAAGCTTCCACTTCCTATAAGCTTCCTTTTTATGTTTAAGCTCAGAGCAGAGTTCTCTGCTAAGCCATTCTGGCTGCCTCACAGGTTTGTTCTTTCTCCTAATTGGAATGGCAACTTCCTGTGCCCTTAGCAGAGTTTCTTTAAAATAGAACCAACTCTCTTGGACTCCTTTCCCCTTCAGATTAGCTTCCCAAGGAATCCTGCCCATCAGTTCCCTGAGGGAGCCAAAATCTGCTTTTTTGAAGTCCAGGGTTTGCGTTTTGCTTCTTTCCTTCCTTCCTTTAATCAGCATCCTGAACTCAGGCAGTAGTGACCATGACATTAATCCCTGATTAATTCTTCCCTGTTTGTGAGCAACAGGTCGAGCAGTGCAAGGCCCCTAGTTGGTTCCTCCGTCATTTGTACTAGAAAGTTGTCCCCAACACTCTCTAAAAATTTCCTGGATTGCCCATGCACTGCTATATTGGCCTCCCAGCAGATATGAGGGTAATTGAAGTCCCCCATCAGCACCAGGGACTGTGATCTACAAGCTTCCGCTAGTTGTCCATAGAACACCTCATCCACCTCCTGCTTCTGGTCTGGTGGTCTGTAGCAGACACCCACCACAACATCCCCCTTGTTGCTTTCCCCTCTCAATGTAACCCACAGACTTTCTGTTGGCATGCTTCCACTTCCATAATGGAGCTCTGAGCAGTCATAGAGTTCTTTTACATATAACGCTACTCCTCTCCCTCTTCTTCCCTGCCTGTCTTTCCTGAACAGTTTATACCGATCCATGGCAGAGCTCCAGTCGTGCAGACTATCCCACTATGTCTCTGTTATTGCTATGATATCATAGTTCCTTGTCTGCGCTAGTTCTACCAATTCTTCCTGCTTATTTCCCAGGCTCCTCGCATTAGTGTATAGGCACCTAAGATACCTGGCCGATTGCCCTACTTTGTCATGTTGATTTTCAATTCTATTACATATACCTCCTTGCATTTTTTCTTGGAGTTCTCCTCCCCCACTCTCCTCACATATTGGGGCTTCAGTAGAACACTTAAGACAATTATTTGATTCCCCACCCATGTTCCAACTACGTTCTCTTTTATTCCTGGTGCTACAGTTGCAGCCCCCCCCCCCCCAAGTTCCATCCCTTCCCCCAGATCACCCACATTGTCACTTACCTGTGGGCTTTGGTCTCCTTCCCCCATTGAACCTAGTTTAAAGCCCTCCTCACTAGGTCAGCCAGTCTGTGCCCAAATATGCTCTTCCCCTTTCTGGACAGGTGAAGGCCATCTCTGCCTATCAGTCCTCTGTCCTGAAACAGTACTCCATGGTCAAGGAAGCCAAATCCCTCCTGACCACACCATCTTCGCAGCCAGGCATTCACTTCTAGGATGCATCTCTCTCTCCTCAGGCCTCTAGCCTTGACTGGAAGGATCGAGGAGACCACCTGTGCTCCAAACTCCTTCACCCTCTCTCCCAGAGCCCTGAAGTCACCTTTGATCTGCTGAGGATCACCTCTCACAGTATCATTGGTACCCACATGGATAAGAGGCATGAGGTAGTAGTCTGAGGAGTGGATGATTTTTGACAATCCATCCGTTACGTCTCGGATACGGGGACCTGGCAGGCAGCATACCTCTCTAGAGGCCTTGTCAGGGCGACAGTTGGGTGCCTCCATTCCTCTCAGGAGTGAGTCCCCAATCACCACAACCCTACGTTTCCTCTTAGGTGAGGTGGCTGTGATCTGCCCAGCCCCTGGGGTGGATGGCATTTCCTCTACCTCCTTCATTGTGTCCAGCACCACATAACGATTCCTCACCACAATGGATGGTGGGATGTGAGCAGGCGTGGAGCACTGTCTGCTGCCAGAGGTGACCAGTTGCCAGTGTCCTTCCTCTGCCATAGGCATCCCATCCGTTTCCAGAGCTGTGGCAGTAGCCCTTTGCTTTTATATGAATCAAAGGTTGTGTTATAGAAAGAGACAATTTTAAACAATATAGCCAGCAGAAGTGCCACACTGTCTACACTTGATTTTTACTAATGTATATACTCTTGAAGAAACTCGCGGTATGTCTACACTGATGGCAACAATTTCATTGCTGTCAGTTAGACCTTCCAGGAGCGGTTCACAGTGAGTATGAACTTGCCGTGCTGCTCCCGGAAGTCAGCCCTGGAAGTCCTGGGGGCCAGAGTGCATAGGGAAAGGCAGACCACAAGCGACTTGCAGTTGGCTTTTTCCTAATGTGTAGCAGCAACTTTAAAAGTAGCTGCTAGTTATGCAAGGGATTCTGCGTTCCTTGCTTAACGGGTGGTCGACTGCCACCAAATTTTCCCCAAGTATGGACTCTAGGGCTCATTTGGATTGAACAGGTCAAAATGCTGTTGCAGTTTTTTTCTATTAAATATGGGGATGCATTAATTTATACTTGAGTCATTTTTCACATGATAGGTAGGATTTTGTTTAACATGGCAGCATTAGATCAGTGGGGAGTAGAGGAAATATGGACATGTATGATTCTGTGATGTTATGACAGCTGTTGTTTGGCTGAAATCCTGGGTTTGGACCATGCACTTACAGAGCAAAAGAAGCATAAATAGCTATGACTTGAACTAAAGATCTACAGCTCCATAGTTAAAGGCTGTAACATCTCATTTCCTAGGCAGATCAGCCCAGAGAAGGATCTGTAATATTCACTTATCAGTTAATGAGAGTAGCTGTTGCAGTCTGTGTAACTACATTTTGAAACATTTTTAAGCCTTCAGAACAGTTTATGAGGATTCATAAATTCAAGGGCTAGAAGGGACAAATGTAATCATCTAGTCCAGTGATGCCCAACCTGTGGCCTGGGGACTAAAAGTGGCCCACAGGGACTTTTCAAAGGGGCCTGCAGACCCCCTCCTGCTAGCTGCAGAATGGAGCCATTGTCTAAGGACCCAGGGTGGAGCCTGTTTCCACAGGGCTAAAAGCCCAGTGCAGGTTCATGGCTACAGGCAAGGGGATTGGAGATCAGCACTCCCCTGCCCTTGGCTGTAGTGGGAAGCTTGGCAATGAACTCCACCTGAGTCCACAGGTGTTGGGGTCTCTGCTGGAGCCAGAGGGAACTGAGATGAGTCCTCCCCTCCCCTGGCTCCACCAGAGAGTAAAGTCCTCTATGTGGGTTCCTACATGCTGAGGACCTTGCTGGACCCAAACAGCACTGATCTTCCATTCACTGGCTGCAGAAAGGAGTCACTGCCAATGGACCCAGATGGATCACACATAGCTATAGGACACATGCATTTTCCCTGCTGCAGACAGGAGATCAGTGAGGAGGCAGCCTCCTCACTGAACTCCTTCCATTTGATTACAGTTGTGGGGTGGGGGGCAAGAGAGGAGATCTACTAGAGGAGACTTGTGGGTTTTAAACATGGCATCTGTGGCTCTTGAGCCAGGAAGGTTGAGAATCACTGAACTAGTCTGCCCTCCTGCATAATGTAAGCCACAGGCATTCCTCAAAATAATTTGTATGAACTAAAGCATATTTTTAGGAAAACATACAATCTTGATTTAAACATTACAAGTGGTGGAGAATCTGCCCTTCCTAAATTATTCCAAAGGCTAATGACCCTCGCTGTTAAAAATGTACATCTAATTTCCAGTCTGTTTTTCTAGCTTCAACTTCCAGTCACTAGACCTTGTGATAATCTTTGTCTGCTAAGGAGAAGAGCCCATTCTTCTTCGAGTAGTGTCCTGTGGGTGCTCCACCTCAGGGACGGCATAACACCTGTGCTGCTGCATGGAGTTTCTAAAGCAGTTTGCCTCCCTGGCCGCGCATGCACAGAGGGCGCTGCTAGCCAGCTCAACGAGCCCTGAGCACAGGTGACCGCTTCCCCTCAGTTCTTTTTCAACCGTCCCCAGCTCTGCCATGGACCTTCTGCCTCTCTGTTACTTTCGTTTTCAGAAACACTCTTCTTTCAAACAAACCCACCCTTTTCTTCACCATTGCTCATATTTTACTATAAAGAAAAGAAAAACAAGTGGGCTCTTCCGTTTCCCCGCTTACCCTGCCCCCCCACATACCGTGACTGTTGTCCCCACTCTTTCCAAAAAAAAGACCCAACGTATATAAAGAGATAAATAAATACTAAAAAAAAAGAGAAAAAAAGCAAGCTGGAAGGACAGTGAATACAACCAAGGAACAAAAGCCATGTGAGCTTAAACATGTCAGCGCCCCCAGACCTTAATCAGTGTGGCAAATGCCACGAGTCAATGCCAGTCTCAGATGGGCACTCCCAATGCATTCGTTGTCTCAGGGAGTCTCATGTTCTACAGAATTGTGCCCACTGCCTTAAACTAAGTATCAGGGCAAGAAAAGACAGGAAACTACGTCTCAAAGCCCTGCTCATGGAAAAGTTGCTAGCCCTGACATCAGACCTGGTCTCTCATAGACCTAGTGTTTCTCATTCGGACCAAGGCCACAAGAGACGTAAATCTGCACAGAAAGCTGCACCGGTGCCTAAGAAAGGACGGTCAGCAGAACCCAAGTTGGTGTTAACAAAGCCCGCTAAGGAGGCTGTAGGTTCCTCAAGGCCTCCGGCTGCAATGGCGCTACGGCATGGAGAGCCATTTAGTGGCTTGTCTCCTGAAAAAGCCAGTCAATTGGGACAACAAAGTTCGTGCACTCCTCAGAACCCGCGCTCCCCGGTTCCTAGTGAATCTCTAGTGTCCTCAGATCCGCAGCCGGCGGCTACACGAAACACCGCACCGGGCGTGACTGCACAGGTTCAGACCACCCCAATTACTGCTAGTTTGCCAGAACAGGCTTCTGATGACATTCCACCTGCGATACCAGTGCCAGTATGCCCTGCTGTTTCGTGGGTTGGCACTCATTCTCCTAGCAGTCCATGACCCCTGACACCAAAAAAGAGGGCACATAAATGACATCATGTATCGCCATCTTGCTTTGTTAGCTCCTTCTCTTCCCTTTCGTTTAGACACTTCAGCAGATGCTCTTCTCTGGGCACCTGTCACTCAGCTTACAGAGCTGACTCTCACTCAGGCCATTACTCTAGAACAAGATCTTATCACCATACTAGATCACGATCCCCTTACTGCTGCTCCAGCCATTACTATCGTTCACGATTCTACCCTCATTCTTCCAGTTCTTATCACCATCAACACGCAAAGGGTCATAGCACAAGCTGTAGGCGTGATTATTCTCCGTCACCCAGTACACGATCCACACATCACCATCATCATAGGCACACATCATTACCTACAGGATCACCTTCTTCAATGCATTCAGTTGTGGATGCTTCTGTTTGCACCACGCCATCACAATTATCTCCTCATGACACATCTCCAGCAGCGGAGAAAGATAAGGAGACAGATAAGGAAATTCTCACGCCTCCAAAGGTCACTCATGCAGATGACCACAAGCAGTTTAATGAGCTGTTTAAGCGTGTTGCCCAACAACTAGACATACCTCTTGACGAACTAGCTGAATCACAGTACAAGATCTTGAAGATTTTAAACACTACAGTCTCATCCAGGATAGCACTTCCTATGAATGAAGCAATTATGGATCCTGCTAAAATAATCTGGCAGTCACCAGCATCAATCTCGTCAACTAACAAACAGACTGATAGAAAATATTTTATACCAGCCAAAGGAATGGAGTTTTTATTCACCCACCTGCTGCCTAACTCTTTAGTTGTAGATGCAGCGAACCAGAGGAGTAGGAATCCCACCTTTTAAATCTACACCAACCGACAAAAATAGCAGGCAGATGGATAATATGGGGAAAAAAGTATACTAATCTGCCACCATGATTATGAGGGTGGCAAATTACCTTGCTCTTCTTTCTAACTACAACCATACTGTTTTTGAAAAATTACTAGAAATTCTACCTGATAATGCAGAAGCCAAAAGGGAACAGTTTATGTCCTTACTTACTGAGGGACAGCGGGTGGCATGAACTTTTCTCCAAGCTTCAATAGGCATTGCGGACACTGCAGCCAGGATTACCACCACAGCAGTCGTCATCAGGAAGGCAGCCTGGTTACAGACTGGTGCACTCCCACGTGATTTGCAAAATAAGATAGAGGACTTCCCGTTTGAATGTGACCAACTATTTTCACACAAAACAGACCAGGTACTATACTCAGTGAAGGATTCCAAGGCCACCCTGAGAACACTAGGCATATTTACCCCTAATTTTAAAAGAAGGCCATTTAGGGTACAACGTTACCAACACCATTTTCAGCGCCAGTATCAGCCTTAATACCAAACTAGACAATTTGAGCAACATAGAGGGAAACACCGTCTCTACAAGAGAAAGCAACAAACGTAGACAGTTATAAATAATCAGCCCCTACCACTTAAGTCACAAATATGATCTCTTGGTCAAGGGTCTGAGAACACACACCGAACAAGCAACATACCCAATGGTACTGACACAGTTGTGAGCCAATTACGGAGGTTCCTCCATAATTGGGTAGCCATCACTACAGACAGATGGATTTTAGAAATTGTAGAACGAGGCCTTTCCATTCCCTTCACCAAAATTCCCCCTTACACTACCCCTCCCAATCCCTCTTCAGGGAGCCCGATTATGTACAAGTCCTCAGGGAGGAAGCCTCTCAATTGCTAAGGGTCGGAGCAATCGAGAGATTACCTCACCACTATTCTAGGAGGGCTTTTTATTCAAGATACTTCATAATCCAAAAGACAGGGGGATGGCGACCAATCTTGGACTTGAGGCTCTTAAACAGATACATTAAAAGGGAATGTTTTAAGATGGTTACACTTGCTACCATTATACCAATGTTGCAGCAAGGAAATTGGTTCTCAGCCTTTGACCTAAAGGACACATATTTTCATATTGATATTCATCCTTCCCACAGGAAATTTCTCAGCTTCATTCTCAACAGACAACATTACCGATAGAGTTCTTCCCTTCAGCCTTTCAGCTGCGCCACGAGTTTTCTCAAAGGTGCTTGCCGTAGTCACCAGTTATTTGCGGATACACGGTGTCACTATTTATCCATATCTTGACGACTGCTTGATCGTCACAAGGACATTCAACGAAGCCTCGCTTGCCACAAAATTCACCATCTCACTGTTTCAAAACTTAGGACTCTCAACAAACATAGAAAAGTCCACTTTAGTTCCTTGTCAGAAAATCGAATTCATAGGGGCGCTTCTGGATGCGACATCAGGCACGGCAATGTTACCTCACGCTCATGCAAAAACAATAGCCGACTTCGTAGACTATCTTCAAACGGCACCAGCGGTCCCAGCACACTCTGTACTACAAATGCTAGGCCACATGGCAGCTTCTACAGCTGTTGTGCCTTACACAAGGCTACGCATGAGACCCCTTCAGTCATGGTTAGCAACAGTTTACAGGCCACGTCAGCACCCATTGCGTGCAATCCTCACTATTCCTCTTCCGATCAAACAGTCCCTCACGTGGTGGAGGATGCCAGACAATCTTTTATCCGGCATTCCCTTCACAAAACCGCAAGCATACATGACAATAACAACAGATGCCTCCCTGATAGTCTGGGGGGCTCACATTGGATCACGCAGAATCCAGGGCAAATGGAGCTCAGCCGAAACATCATTGCACATAAATGCTCTAGAGATGAGGGCAGTCAGGTATGCCTGCCAAGTTTTCTTGTCGCAAATAAGGGGCACGACAGTCACCATAATGACGGACAACATCACGACCGTGTTTTACATAAACCGTCAGGGCGGGGAAAGGTCCCCATCTCTGTGTGCAGAAGCCACCAAGCTCTGGGAATGGTGCCTATCCCATTCAATAATGCTATCAGCTGTATAGCTACTGGGGAACAGCAATTTTCTTGCCAATGCCATAAGCAGAACCTTTCCACTTGCTCACAAGTGGCAACTATACGACCAGGTCCTGACACAAGTATTGCAAACCTGGGGTATCCCATCAATAGATCTATTTGCCACTTTTGCCAACAAGAAGTGCAAACTGTTCTGCTCCAGAACAGGCACAGACCCAAGGTCATTAGGTGATACCTTTATTGTAAGCTGGTCAACAGGCATGCTTTATGCCTTTCCACCAATCCCGCTTATCCAGAGGGTAATACAAAAAATAATTCAGGACCATGCCATAGTAATTCTAATAGCCCCTGCCTGGCCCAGGCAAATTTGATACCCATATCTGCTTGCTCTGTCAGTACTTAAAGCACTTCACCTTCCAGATACTCCAATGCTCCTGTACCAACACAATGTCACACAACATCACCCCTACATACACAAATTACACCTGACAGCATGGCTCCTCAGTGGTTCCATGGCATGGAACTACACTGCTCCCAAGGCATTCAAGACATCCTCGTGGTTGGTTTTCTACTGTGTAAGAGGAAGTCAACCATTCAAAAGTGGACTGGATTTCAGTATTGATGCCATAACCATCAAACTCACCCAAACTCTTCATCCATTCCCCAAATACTAGACTACTTGTTGGAATTCAAATCATCGCGCCTATCCAATAATTCCATTAAGGTACACCTTGCCGCTATGACCACCTTCTATGACAGCCTCTCGCAAATACCGAACTCGAATAATCCTGTATTAAAACGTTTTCTGGCAGGGCTGCAGAGGTTGCGTCCAAGCATACACCCTACCATAATACCATGGGATTTGACCTTAGTTTTAAAGGCCCTGATGCAAACTCCATTCGAGCCTATGTCTTCCTGCTCGCTATACCATCTCTCATTAAAGGTTGCCTTTTTGGTGGCAATCACTACAGCAAGGAGAGTAGGTGAGATCAATGCACTCAGAGCAGATCCACCTTATATGATGTTCTATAAGGACAAGGTCACATTGAGGCCGGATCCGAAATTCTTGCCCAAAGTCGTGTCAGATTTTCACATTAGTCAGCCCATATACTTACCTACCTTTTACCCGAAGCCACACAAGAACCATCAGCAAGCCACACTTCACACCTTAGATGTGAGGTGTGCTGTCACATACTATCTCGACAGGACAAAGCAATTTAGACAGTCAAATAGCCTATTCATCTCATTTGCAGAACACTTAAAAGGCAAATGCATCTCGAATCAGAGACTCTCCAAATGGATCAGGGAATGCATTTATCTTGCTTACCAATTATCTAATCGATAAATACCTTCCGAAGTATGAGTACATTCTACTAGAGCTATGGCCTCTACAACAGCATTTCTCAATAGCATTCCCATAACGGATATCTGTAAAGCAGCTACCTGGTTGACACCTCATACATTCATCTTGCATTATGCACTGGATCTCCAAGCAGCCAAAGATTCTCAGATGGGCAGGGCAGTGCTATCCGCTACAGACAGAAACTCACCTCCGTTCTTGGACAACTGCTTCACAGTCACATGAGGTGGAGCACCCACAGGACACTACTCGAAGAAGAAGAAGAAGTTGCTCGCCTGTAGTAACTCTGTTCTTCGAGATGTGTGTCCTGTGGCTGCTCCACCACCTCCCTACCTCTCCTCTTTCCTCTTTGTTGATCTATTTCAGATGGCGCTCTGTCGAAAAAGAACTTAGGGGAAGCAGCCACGCACGTTCAGGGCTCATTGAGCTGGCCAGCAGCGCCTTCTGTGCATGGGCGGCTAGGGAGGCAAACTGCTGTAGAAACTCCGTGCAGCAGCACAGGGACGCCACAACACCTGAGGTGGAGCAGCCACAGGACGCACATCTCAAAAAACAGAGTTACTACAGGTGAGCAACTTCTCCTTATCAAATAAAACAAACAAGGAGTCCTGTAACACTCAAACAATAACAATTTTATTTATTGCATTAGCTTTTGTGGGAGAAAATCACATTTCGTCAGATGCTTTGAAGATGGCATAACTTACCAAATGGGAGGAAATAAATGCAGGGAAGTATAACTCATGGGATCGGGTCACCCTGTAACAACAAATCAAAGCAGTTGTTAAGATTCAAATACTAGGAAACAGCATATAGAAGAAGATGAGGTCAAATCACCTGTTTTAATGGGAAAAAAATCTGAAGTCCCTCTTTAGTTCTGAAGTAATACAGTCAAATTTGCAAATAAATTTGAGCTCTGCAGCTTCTCTTTGAATCCAGAATCTAGTGTTCATTTCTCTGAGCACAGCAGTTAGTAAATCGTCAGTGGAGTGTTCGGAAAGATTGAAATGCTAACCCACTGGTTTTAGAATGCTGTGATTTCTGATGTCAGTTTTGTGTGCATTTATTCTTCTGCATAGGGACTGTCCTGTTTGTCCAATATATAAGGTAGAGGGGCATTTCTGGCACATGAAGACGTAAATTACATTAGCGCATGAGCAGGTGAAGGACCCTTTGATGTAGTAGCTGGCTTGATTAGGTCCTATGATGGTGTCTTTAGTGCAGATATGTGGGCAAAGTTGGCAGCGTGGTTTGTTGCAGGGATATGTGCCTGCTTTAATAGTTTTGTTGTTAGGTCTGTAGCTGTTGGTGAAGATCTGCTTAAGGTTGGGGGGGGGGGCTGCTGTCTGTAAGCGAGGAGAGGTCTGTCTCCCAAGGCTTGAGAGAACAAGGGATTTTCTTGGAGAATAGACTGTAGATCCATTATGATGTGCTGTAGAGGTCTGACTTGCTTGTAGGTGATGACTAGAGGAGTTGTGTTGTTTTCTTTCTTGGGTTTCTCCTATTGTAGTTGACTTTGGGGTAGCGCCTGGCTCTATCAGTCTGTTTCTTCACTTCCGCGGGTGGGCGTTGTAGTTTTAAGAATACTTGACAGAGATCCTGAAGGTGTCTGTCTCCATCTTAGGGGTTGGCACAAAAGCAATTGTATCTTAGGGCTTGGCTGCTGACAATGGATTGTGTGGTGTGTTTTGGATAGAAGCTCGAGGTATGTAGGTAACTATACCAATCAGTAGGTTGGTTTTTGGTACAGGGTGGTACTTAAGTGTCCATCCCTGATTTGTACTGTAGTATCCAGAAAATGGATTTCCTGTGCGAAGTGCTCCAGACTGTGTTTAATTGTGGAGTGGAAATTTTTGAAATTTCTGTGGAAATCTTCAAGGGCATCCTTAACGAGGGTCCAGATGATGAAGGTTTCATTAATGTAGCTTAACTAGAGGAGAGGTGCTTTGGGATGAGACTTGAGGAAGCAGTGTTCTAAGTCAGTCATAAAATTGTTGGCATGTTGTGGGGCCATGCGGGTCCCCATAGCAGTGTCACTGACTTAAAGGTATAGATTATCCTCAAATCTGAAAGGGTTGTGGATGAGTACCAAGTCACGAAGTTTGTCACAAGGTGTGCTGTGGCATCATCTGGGATGGTGGTTCTAATAGCTTGTAATCCATCTTTATATGGAATGTTGGCATAAAGAGCTTCTATGTCCATAGTGGCTAGGATGGTATTTTCTGGAGGCTCATCAATGGATTGGATTTTTTTTAGGAACTCCATGGTGTCTCGAAGATAAGTAGGAGTGTTGATAGCGTATGATGATATGATATGCTATATATTCCCTTCTCTTGAGATCTGGCCTTCAGTGTCATCTTCCCCTGCATGAGTGGGATGGCTCGGGCACCTGTCATGCAGCTGGGTTTGTTCTGCTCTTTCTCTCTTTAAAGTGCACGGAAAATTTTATTTAAAATATGACCCATAATTGACTATGAGAAATGGAGTTCTTGATGTAAAGAAATCTTCCATAGGGGTGTCTGGTATGGACCTGCGATTAAACTTCATTAATGAGGATTCTGACTGTTCACTTCATCCACTTCTAATATTACACTGAAGTTCACTTTCATGAGAAGGACGGTATGCAAAACTAAAAGGTGTTTTTGTTTAGTTTGGGTATGCTGCGAGTGATGACTTTGTAATTAAATCCAGCAAGGAAGAGACAGAAGACTAGCACATCCTTGTATGTTGAAATATGAACCAGTGACAAGTCAAAAAAGAGATCTGAATATATAGTAGATAATCTGTCTTAATGGATTAACTGTATTTTATCTTTTTTTTCAGGGCCCATAGTTTGTCTCCGACAGATCATCTGGCAGCATTTTACCTGGCACTGCAACTTGCTATTTCTAGACAGGTTAGTTCTACTTGACAAATACATTTAAAACTACACATAGTGATATGAAGATTGATATTCTGACCTGTGTAAATGGGCACAGCAGTGGTAAACAGCAAGCTAAGAAATTCATGTGTTTTCATAGTCAGAGGCAAGCTGTTCATCAATGTACAGTATACCTTTAAGGAGCATCAGCAGATCATTTTTAATTGTGGAATATTTTGTTATCCTAAGGATTCGATTACTCTTTCTATGTGTTCATTATAAATCCTGATAATCTGTTACATGATTTATATCTGTCCTCTAGATATTGAATTCTGTATATAGGCATGTTTAATTCTACTTTCCTCATGTAGTGCAATAAATGTTCTTGGCACTTTATCTACAGACCCTACACTGTGTCTAATGTCACTACAGGGAGCATTTCCCTCATGGTCTGTCAGCATGGCCCTTTAATCCAGTTTTCTGCCACACCAAACATAGCCCTAAGAATCGGAACTAGGACACAGTGTACAAAATTCTTAGTGCCTCATGGCTCTTTTAAACTTTCCCAGACAGAGGGCAACCCACTGAGCTTTGACTTTATTCTTGTTTTTCCATTTATATGAGCATCCTCCTCCACAAACTGTAGCCCATATCTAGCTATGCAGAGCAGTAGCTGTCTTAGGTTCACAGAACAGAAAATAGTATTTTTATTGTGCCTGGAGTTGTGAGTTGGTGTGAGAGAAGTACATGTTCTCTGAATGTGGATAGTTGGTTTGTTGTGAACAGTACTGTAAATATCTGTTCATAAAGAAAAGACAAATCCTTTAAAGCTGCAGAAAGAAGGGGGAAAGCTCAGTTGTGTTCCTAAAATACAGCCTGAATCTTGTCCATGTACAGTACAGCTGTTACATTAAAGGAGCTAGAAGTGCTTCTTGCATTGCATGAATTTGGGGAATGCATAGATACTTTGTATATGTCATTGTAGGCTTTTTCCTGTGTTAGGTTTGTTTTAGGAACTAAATTTGAGCAGAGTAATTTGCATACTCTAGGTGGCTATATTTCATTCCTAGGTAATAGAAGAAATATCAGCATATGTCACGTTAGAACAGAATGGGCTTTCTGGAAGGTTGTAGAATCTGCCTAGGGAGATAGTGGACTCTCCATCTTTGGAAGCTTTTAAGACTCGGTTAGATAAAACCCTGGCTGGGATGAGTTAATGGGAGTAGGCCTGTTTTTAGCAAGGGGTTGGACTAGATGACCTCATAAGGAACCTTTCAGCTCTAATATTCTTTGATTCTATGTCTTATGATGATATAATTTTTTTTTTTTTCCCCTGTAGCAGGTTATTGTAGGTTGGGCTCAACTCCTCAGAAATGTTGTAGTAGGGGTTGGAACCAAATGGAAAAGGGACTCCAACAAATAGTGCTGCAGGGGGGACAAAAAAAAAAAAAAGGAAAACAAAAAAACTGTGTTGTTACAGGGCTTAATGTTGGGCATTGGAGCCTGAATCAGCAAGTTAAGGGACTTAAAGAACCAAGTCCACAAATCAGAAAAGGGGGGAAAAAATGGGCAGAGGAGAAAAGAATATATACAAGGTACAAGCAATTCAATCCAAAAGGATGTTTTTGAAGAAAAATAAAAGCTGTGAGGGAATTAGCTTGTGGAACAAGTAGCAGATTTACAGGACCAGTTTTGGAGGTGCCAGCATAATGGGAGGCAGGACCGAAGAGGGTTTGTAATGTAGGTGTGGGATGTACTTGTGTCATAGGGCCCATGCAAGTTGCTGCTCCTACTCTGTTTTTGACACTGCTAAAACGAGGTACCTGTGACCTGAGTTAAATAATAATATATCCAGAAGATTTGGGCATTATCACTTCCCCCTAGTCTTCTATTATAGTTAAGATAAAAGGGCAGGGCGGTGATTATGGACAAATTGTTATTGAACCTTTTAGAAAGATAGTTGTGTTAGTCTGCATACAGCAAATACAATGAGAGTCCTGTGGCATCTTTAGACTAACAGATTTCTTTGGGCATAAGGTTTCATGGGCTACAACTCACTTCATCTGAATGAAGTGGATTGTAGCCCACAAAAGCTTATGCCCAAAGAAATTTATTCATCTAAAGGTGCCACAGGATTCTAATTGTTAAAGATTGGGGACCCTCCTCATCCCCAGAACAGGTGGAATAGGTTCACTTATATGGTTTTTTAAAGAAATAGTTTTGAAAGAGATGAACTATTTAACTATGCAGGATTGGGGTAAGTTATTGCAGAGATCTTTGGGGACATTTATAGTTGCAGGTTATAGCACATGCTGTTGATGAGTCAACATTAGGGGGCACAATTTGACATGAGTGGTGTATAATTTAGAATCAGCTCAAGTGGAAGCATTTAATGTGATGCTTCTGCTGGAGAAGGGTCCAAGAAAGTTAGTAGATAAGCTCCTTTAGTGGTGGAATATGTAAGAATGTATGTGTATAATAAACTAGCAAGAAGAGAGCAAACACACATTGAAATGGTGTTAAAGGTGCTTCCGCCAGAAGGCAAAGAACATCTTTTGCAGTTCAACCCTGATCCCAGTAATTTGGACAGTTTCTTAGCCAGAACTGAGCACTCATTGGAGCTAAACAAATCAACAATGTCAGTAGCTGAGGCCAAACTTTTCCAAGTGGAATCTGGCTCCAGAGGCAAGGGATTCTGGATGAGGAGATCAAGAACCTGGAAGAACATGAGTGCCAGTTCAGCTGCTTGAAAAAAGAGAATGAACCACTGGAGGAAGAAGTAAACTGATTGAAAGTTCTGCAGGGGGGTTAGCCTGCAGAGGAAACTCATCTGGTAAAGTCTCAGTAGGGCTTCCAGAGACCCATGTCACAGCTGTTTTTTATACTGCCACTTTCCCATGATGGCTGGAGACTCCCCATGGTAAAAAAAAACATTATAGCAGGATTGAAAAAGAACATGTACAAAACAAAAGAATTAGAGACAATACTGTACAAGCAGTGGAAGCACAGTATACCAAAGGACGTGAGCAATACACCCTCTCAATAGTACTTTGAGCCTTATATATTAACTATTTGATTACAGCTATTGTGCTCTTGGGAATGTGCTTCTGGCACATGCACACAAGCGCACGCATGCATGCACACACACAGAATGGAATATAGGCAGGCCTGGCTTGGCATGAATAATTGAACATGAGGGAGGCCTCATTTCTTGGAAGACAGGATTAAGGAAGTAAATAGATCAGAAGGCTGAAAACAGACTCTTTGTGCTAACTAAAATAGAGAGATGGTTCAGTGAACTAAGTGTCACAATGTCTGATCTAGCTAAGGTAAGGGGAGGAAACACCCAGGGAGCCATTTGTAAAGAACAACATACGTTAGAAATGTAAAGGTGAGGTAAAGAATCCCGTTAGGTCAAATATAACAGGTACACAGACAGAGCATGTTATACAGTGATTGGTTCCTATCAAGTGACCACGTCAGTCCCAAATTTGTAATGCAAAGTTTAAGAAATGCAATGAGATGTGTAGAGCTACGTAAAAGGAAAAGGTTTCTGTGTAACTTTGGCTCTGTGGTGTACCCTTAATCTGCCCGCTGCATTTGAGTCTGATGAACTCAGAGTAGCTTTGTTGTGTGCCAAATACAGATACCTTAATGTGAAGTCCAGAGTCAGAGTTCCTGGGAAGCTGAATGAAAAGAGATTTTGGAGGGAATTCTAACAATTACGAGTTCACTAAAATTTTCTTTTTGCTTCAGAAACACAGTGCTTCATAAAATTGTTCTCAATATTGGAAGCATTTTTTTAAACAAAAACATATACAATCTAGGTGATTATGGGAAGTTATAAAGAAGTTACTTTGAAATTTAGCTCTTATTTTCATTCAGATACGCTTGAACTGAAGTTATATTAACATCATTAAAATGAATTTTAAAAATTGCAAATAGAAGAAAAAGAATTAATGAGATTTAAAGTCAGATATTGACTGTTGTGCATAAATGTAAACACATTTTATCTGATTTACATGTTGATTTATTACTTTGGAGTGTTAAATGTTCATTGTAAAATATCAAGTTCACTTTTTGTTTAGTCCTTTATGGGAGCCTATACAGCTTTGCATAACTTCTAGGAGTATTGCACATCCTTTCAATGTTTGCATATATGCAGTAAAATTACTGTAAGGAATGTTTCTAGTAATAACTCTTTTCAATCTTTTTTTTTTTTTTTTTTTTTTTTTTTAAACTCAGATACCAGAAGCTTTGGGTTATGTTCGTCAGGCTCTGCAGCTTCAGGGAGATGATGCTAACTCTTTGCATCTCCTTGCACTCTTGTTGTCAGCGCAGAAACACTATCATGATGCTTTGAATATAATTGACATGGCCTTGAGTGAATATCCAGAAAACTTTATGTGAGTATTTTCAATATATCTCTTTGAATATGCCTTCTTTCTCAACTCCTTAATTTTGCTGTACAAAAGTAGACTCACTATCACACTAGTTGTAGTAGAGATTATTTCTGAAGACTGCAGTCTTCTTTTAGTTTAACTCCCCCCACCCAATGTATTGTTTTCTAATACAGAGCTGTTTGTTAGAATTTTAGGCTTTTTTCAAATGTTAAGAAAAAGTTTCAAAAGCTGCTTTTTTTGTATTATTCCATATACTGATTATTAGTTTTGAAAATTACCCTCTGGAGCATGTTTAATAATATCTCCTAAGTAGTAGCCTAAATAAGCTACCGGATACTTTTTTTGGGGGGGGGGGGGTAGTAGTTTCATAATCTCATCCTGTAAGGGTGAACATCTCCTAAAGTGTTTGTTGTATAAAAGTTGCCCTGTTACTTTTTCTGTGTTTAATGGCTAATCAACAGGTACGTAATTAAGCAACTGAAATCAAAGAAGTGCAAATTTGATGGTAATAGAATTTTGTTTTTAAAAAAAACTACTTTTAAACTAACACACAACTTTGTGCTGATTTTTTTAAAAAAATCAGTGTTTTGAACCAATAGGAGAGAACAGACTTACTCAGTGAAAACACTGTTTCTTAACAACAGCCACTGTTACAAAGGTTTCTGACAACCTTTTCCTGTCCAGATCACAGGGTCTGTATTTTATCTTAATGACCTCATCACTACTTTTGACCCTCTTTTTTAAAATCTGACCCTTTGAAGCTTTTAACTATGTGCCTGCTGTTTTTGAGACAGCTCCAAACTTGTCTCCTGGTGTGGGTCCCTTCTCGGTGTTATCTGTTCCTCTCCTGGTTTCACCTTCTGTCTTTAAGCTGGCGACTGTCATCTGTACTTCTCAATTCCTGATCTGTCTGCTTCTGTCCAATCTCACATCTCAGTCTTGCTCTCTGATGACATTTCTGGAATGACTCACTGGGAGCTTAAATTTAACATTGGCGAAGATGAATTCCTCTTCTTCCCTCCCAACACCTTCATTCTCATTTGCTGTTGACAGCTCTGCAATCTTCCAGTCATTCCACCGGCCCCTAGCCATCTTTGACTCATCCCTCCCTTATGCTGAATATCCAGGCTGCTTCTGAATTTTGCCATTTATCTCTGCATAAGTCCTCTTCTTTCAGTTTATCCAATAAAATCTATCACCCAATCCCCCCATTGTATCCCATCTTGAGTACTGTAATTCCTGTTCTGTGACTTCCCTAACATTCAGATCACCTCCCCCTTCACATTAAATCCATACAACACACACTTGCAGAGATCATTGTTATTTATTGTTGCAACCAGGTACTCATCAACATTACCTCCCCCTGAATTTGTCTGCTTGCTCCCACTGCTAAACTTGTGAACTTTACTTCAGAAGCCCTTCACAACTCTACTCCAGCCTACTCATGCACTCTTGTCACCTGCTGTTTATCTCTTGTCTACTCAGCTTCACGGTTTCATCATCATCTATCCTCCTTCAGATCTGTTCTCAGGAACCACAAAATACCAACAAAAGTGTTGAATGTTAAACCTCATACTTCAGGTCTTGAGACAGTCTTTAACTACCATAAGTGAAGAGGTTGGTTCCATCATCCTCTGAATCATATGGCACTGGCTACTGACAATATTAGGCTAGGTGGACTAAGGTATGATACATTATGACAGTTCCTTTGAATATGTATCAGAATGTGCCTGTGGGTTTTCCAAACTGATTAAAGAAAAAGCAAAAGTTGATACTGGTTCCTGAACTTCAACCTAGTTCCACCCCCATTCCAACATACTCTCTCTAAAGCATGAAGCAAAAGCTTGTGTTCTTAATTAAGGCAAGATTGTGGTTTTAAGTCACTGGTCAGGTTATGTGGTACAGGTGTCATGGTGAGAAAACCTAGTTGGACAGATCAGGGAGTCACTGAATGAATTCTGACTTGGCCAGAATTTCTGAAGAGTCTTTGAGACCTGGGGAAAGTGAAGGAGTGTAGACACTGGATTGGGAATTCTGCCAGTCTCCAAAAAAGAATGAAGGAGAGATTACTCTCCCCGTGCTGGTACATCTATGCCCCTATTTTCTCCCTTTTTGAGTGGATACTATTTTTCTACAGCATACCCCATCAAGTTTTGACTTGCCTCTACAGAGGGCTAAAGGGTTGGAGGAAGTCCCTTATCCTCTCTCATCTCCATTGGGCAGCAGCAATTTGGCCCATAATTTAAATCTAGTATTCTCCACATAATTACATTATTTTCTACAAGGGTTTATCAGCAGAGCCTCAATTCAGATCAGATTTTTACAGCATATTTTAGACAGGTAAACATGTAAAAATGTTCAATTTTTTCCTGCAAAATTGCTGACACACATGCCCATTCTTTTCTCTTGACTGCCTGTGAGAAGGTATTCCTTTATATTGCCTCAAAAGTTGCTAATTTTCATGCTCAACTATTCATGGATTTGTTCTATTTTCTTATGTTTTTCATTTGTTTCTTGTACATCTGAAATATTGCCTACTTTTTCTCTGGGGACACAGGCCAGAATATCCAGTACCTGACTCTGAATCTTACTAAACTAAATAGTTAGGGGCCTTCTCAGAGTCGCCTCACTGTTGCATATCAGAGACTCTCCTATCAAAGTGTGATTTTAAAGCTTTTTGCATAGATTCAGACATTGTTTTACAGATTGATGAAACTATAAGCCTCTCGCAGTGGAAAAACTAAATTTAAAAACAAATACATGATCAATGCAAATTATATCATTTATGATTTAATTTTCCATTGTGTGTAACTGAATACCACTTCATGCCACACTGTATGGCTTCCTGCCATTCTTAGTGGGCCTTTTTGGTTTGGTTTGGTTTTTTTCCAATCAGGTAACTTAAATTTCAATGTTACAGTGTTACAGGTTACCTTCATAAAACACCAGGAGGCAGAGGGAGGGCTGTAAGACTGATACTAGAAGCCCAGCTGTTAAAAGGTTACCTCCGATTCCTCCTCTACAGTTGCTGAGAACTGCATTTTGCCTAGGTGCTAATGGATTGAAAAAAGTTGCCCACTGATTTAAAACATTTTAATGCTTTTAAGTTTGATACATTCCCAAGCTTGATTCTTGCTCGGCACCTCTACTGGTACATCTCCTAACCCCTCTTCATTCCCCCCACCAACACCAACATCAAATTTGGATCCTGAGCTTACAGGGACCCTAATGACTATGCTAACAGATAGCCAAGAAAAACTGCTGAATGAACAAACAACTATTCAGATAGACTTTGTAGTGTGATTATCTTTGTTAAGCAGAAGACTTGCTTCAGGCCCAAGAGCAAACCTGAGCAGAAAGAAGTTGTGAGAGAGAATAAAAGTCACATTTTAGTATTGCCAGCAATTCATGGCACCTTCTTCACATGGAGAGCTGATCTATGTAACTTTTCATAAATATGCAACTTGACCTCCTGGAGGAAAAAAGGGAGGGAGAAATAAGATCAAGAAATAATAAACCCATGAGACTGAGCAAGTACATTATTGCTTAGGTTAGTGGTTCCCAACCTGTGGTCCATGGACCACTGGTTGTCCGTGAGCGTACTGCACGTGGTCCATGGGTGTGTGGGGGAGATAATTACTGCAGGTAAATGTACTGTGACAAGTGCAATATGTTTGTGAGTGAGAGCAATACATTATTAGAAGGAACTGCATTTTTAATACACCTTTATATACAAGTTTGACTCCTGTCAGCCTTAGGCTATGTTAGAAACGTTTAAAATGGTTTGTTTACATGGTAGTCCACAAAAGCTTCTGATGACAATTTAGTGGTCCACATAAAGGGAAAGGCTGGGAACTGCTGGCTTAGGTTATTTTTCCTGGAGAAATTTAAAAGCTGTCGATTGGGCATACCAACAGTACTGCAAGTTATTTTGCTGAAGACAGCTATGTTGTTTGATGAAAAAAATGTTTCACATTTAGAATCATCTAAAATTTTAATCTGTTACAGTACCATAAAGGATAAGCTCCTAATTCAGCTTTTTTCTTCAAAAGTGTCAGAATTAAAATTACACAAAGAGGCATAATCTCAGCTCAGTTCAATACTCATAAATTGCTAGCAGCCTACAAATAAAAAGACAGACTCAAACATCCCCAGTTATTAAGCACTGTTTTCATTAACGCCTGGGGAAAACAAGGTGTTGTTTCTGAAGAGGCCAACTCTTGGGCTTGAGTACTAAACTGTGAACCACAGAGAATTTTGGAGTTTACCTGTTGGTGTAAAGTAAATATAGGTTTGTTTAACAGAAACGCATTTTATATGTTTGGGTGCATGTTCAAGAAGGTGACTCAAGGAGACTTTCATGTTGTGTCAGGAGTGTCAGAAGGAAATGGATTACTTTAAGCACATTTTAAACACAGAGGTATCCCCCCCTTTTTACTGTGTCTCTGTCTCTCACTCCCATGTACATTTAAATGTAAAAGTTTTTCTGTGAATAGCACTGCTTTTATGAGAGATCAATGGATGATGATGTAAGAACTGTAGAAGTACTAAAGGGAAAGGACTTAGAAAACTAGCTGTGTTTGTGTGGTGTTAAAACCTTTGTCAAGGCCCAAGGCTGTTGCTCTGCACTCCAAGCAATTAAATTTCTAGTGACTGCCCTGGCAGGCCATGCACATACAAGAACCTCCATTAAATGGTGTTTCTGACACGGAAAAAACCTTAGTGAAGCTCTCCTTGTGACTAAAATATCGAGAGAGAGAGAGAGAGAGAGAGAGAGAGAACTAGATGCTTTTAGGTGCTAAGATGTTGGTGAGTAGGGTATAACAATTGAGTAGACAGACGTTTGTCGCCTACTGCAAGTAGTGTACAATAAGTAAGTTATAAAGAGGCTGTCTTGGTTTTTGATTGCAAATAATTGTTTTTTCTACCAATTGACTGTGTTCTTGCTCTTTGCTTAGGACACAGATTTTTGTAGATTTCTGTCATGAACGTCATATTGTTTTGTTCTTACAAGAAATTGTTTCCCATCTGCTTATCAGTTACTCAGAAATCTAGTTAATACTTTGGAGAACTTAAATTTCATTCAGATCAGGTTCACTGTTTTCTGCAATGCATGATCTGTTTAATATGGTTGTGTATGAAATCTCAGTATTTTTGTCACAAAGCAAGATATTAATTGATAGTCCTTTACTTAAAATCTCAATTTTTACAATTCTCAAGCTCCTTTTTTTTTTTTACTGTCTTCTCATGAAGTATGTCTTTCTATGTGGCCTCAAGCTATTTATAGTATGAAATTTTTAAATATCTTTTTATTTATTCTACCTCATGCTTAGCCATCAAATTATCACTTGGTACAGTAGAGTTATGTTTCATAATTAAATATTTATGTAGTTGGTTTTTTACCTTGTTTTTTTTAACTTATGATATTACATTACCAAATCAATAGTCTAATGTGTAACCTCAGATCACCATGATTTAATGAAAAGCCAGTTAAAACAATAAGCAATAAACAATAACTGCTAATAAGCTGCAAATTAGTGATGACTTCAAGAGATGACAGCTGACAGGCTTTTTAAAGCAGCAGACGTAAGGAACAGCAGAAGGAATATTTGAGGAATGCAAGAATGTTATTTTAATGTTAAGCTGTAAGCTCAAAAAAGGAAAGACATATGGTAACAGATCTGAAAGCAACTGAAGACTAAGCTCACTGTTTAAACATTTACATTTGTTGAAGTGTGATGGAAAACTTTTTTTGTTCCAAGGATATTTCATTAAATTTTAAGCAAACGTATCATCTTAATTGAAACCTATAAAATTCTTCCTGGCTCATGGGAAATTTTTCTGAGGTACACTGTTGCAGGGTTCAGCAATAAAATACAGAGCCTTTTACTTTTTCCTGTGTCAGTAATATCTGCAAGTCCATTTTCATCTCATGGCTTTCCATTATCATAAATGAAATGAGTTGATGGCCTCAGATGGCCACATAATTTTTTTTTAGAGGGGTAGCCATATTAGTCTGTGTACAGCAAAAACAACGAAAGTCTTGTGGCACCTTGAAGACTAACAGATTTCTTCAGGCATAAGTTTTCATGGGCTCCAGCCCACTGCATCTGACGAAGTGGGTTGGGACCCACAAAAGCTTATGCCTGAAGAAATCTGTTAATTTTTAAGGTGCCACAGGACTCTAATAATTTTTTAAAAAGTCATCACTGTTGTTACATGTGTTAGCAGTTTGCAAGACACTGGTTGTCTATAAATAGAATTTTAGTCAAATGTAAGTAAGTCGGCTCAATAAAGGGCTGAGTGAAATGTAGTGCCCTGTGATAAATAGGACCTCACACTAGATAATCCAATAGTTCCTTCTGATCTTAAACTCTGTGATTCTATCCCATGCTCTTTTGTTAGGTGTCCATTTAATGTATGAAGTAGAGTGTTTGCAGCTTCACGTTGACAGATCAATATGAAACTATGCCAAGATGGGATATATTTAATTTAGTGAACATGTGACCTCATTTTAAAATTAATTATTTAAGCTATATCAGTATTATCAATCAAGTTTTGGCATTAGACTGCTCTAACTTATAGCAGCTGGCACTGTTCATAAGTGATCATACACCAGCTATGAATTGGCAGAGTCAAGCTGTGATCTCCCAGCCCCAACAGGGTTCTGTCTGTCCCAGCCAGACCCCTAGTGCTGGGATGGGGAAGTCTGTGTAAGACCTTGTCTACTGCTTTTATACCATAAGAGGGTGTTTCTGGTGGGGAAATTTTCAACAGCTTAGTTGCTGGCCTCTTTGATCCTCACAGTCAGGGTACTGAGGAAAGAACCAGGACAGATGTTGCACTTCTAACATGTTTAGTAAAGAAAAAGTTTTTTTCCTTATATGATTACTATCCGTTGTAATAGACTGAATAGGCTTGTCAACTGACCTCCTTCTTGCAAGGGACACACCAGAAAAATAGTATGACTGCCATAGTACAGGCCAAATAAGCAAACTCTGCATCAAACCCATAACTTCCAGTTGTGCTGTTGCATAATCTTATGGAAGATATCCTGTCTTGTTTTATAGTGACACAGAATTTACCACATATCTCGGTAAATTGTTCCAAATCACTGTTATTTTTTAAAATATGTACTTTATTTTTGGTCTGATTTGTTTAGCTTCAGTTTTTGAGTTATGCCTTTCTGCTAGATTAAAGAGGGTATCAGAAATCTCTTTCCTGTATAGTACATAGATCAAGTCTGATCGTCACCCCTTAACCTTCACTGAGATAAACTAAATATATTGAGCTTCTTCAATCTCGCTCAACAGCTCATTTTCCAGACTTTGAATCATTCTTGTAGCTCTTCCCTGAACCCCCCAGATTTTTCAACTTCCTTTTCATGGGTATGGACATCAGAACTGAACTCACTGTTCCTTTGATGATCTCACTAATGCCATATACAGAGGTAATGTCAACTTCTTAGCCCATGTTTGATGTTCCCCAGTTTATATGTCTGAGCTAGACTTGTGTTTGCCTGGCTAGGTATAGCATAGCACTTGGGATCTCATATGAACTGGTTATGTGCCATAATCCCTAGTCCAGGGGTCAGTAACCCCTGGCACCCATGCCAAAAATGGCATGGGGGCCAAGCATGAGCAGCACACTGCACTGCTCAGACCCCTTGGCTCTGCCAGTATCCCATTGGCCACACTTCTCAGCTGAGGAGTGTGGCCAGCAAGGACAAGGAAGCTGTGGCATGTAGCTGCTGTCCCTGCCCCCTCCAAGGCAGGACTAGATGGGACTGGGTCTGGTCGGCCAGCCTGGAACCACCGCTTCTGGGGGCAGGTGCCACCCAGCCCCAATCCTGACTCCCGGAGGCTGCCCACCATTGCCAGGAGGGGTGCTGGTCAGCCCCAACCCTGATTCTTGGAGGCCGCTGGCCAGTGCTGGCCTGTTGTGACCCCCAGAGACTGCCCGCTACTGCAGGGGGGGTACAGTGCAGGCTGGCCCCAACCCCAACCTCCAGAGGCTGCCCGCTGCTGCAGGGTGGCAGTGCGGGCTGGGACGGCCAGCCTGGAGCCGCCGCTTTTGGGGGAGGGTGCTGGCCAACCCCAAGCCTGACCCCCTGGAGGCCACCAGCTGCTGGGGGGGGAGGGGTGCCAGCCCTGCCACCGAAACCTGGTCCTGTCCCTAGCATCCACTGAGGGTGCGGTGGGTGGGGCTGGGATAGGGCCCGGCAAAGGTTGCAGACCCCTGCCCTAGTCCTTTTCATTTGCTGCATGCCAGGGTAGAGTCTCTCATTTTGTGAGATCTACAATCTTTCTTCACAGGTAGGACCTTGCATTTGGCTATGTTAAAATGTGTGTTTTTCAAATACAGCCACCTTACCAAATGATTCAGTTTGGCCAGTGTAAGCGATTTGCCCAGGTGTGTAAATATAGGTAGGCCTGTGCCCAGCAGGTTAGCCAGCATGCCTCCCCATCGCCACCTGCCACAATGCACAGCTTTGGTGTGATCGGAAGCAGGACTGGCCAGGCCCACCCAGAAGAGTCAAGGGCCCAGCCATAAAATGAGGGCTGGATACATCCCTGAATTTGCCCCCTACTATTTACCACTCCATCAATTTTTATGTTAGCTGCAGATTTTATTGTATTTTCTTCCAGAAGATTGATAAAAATATTCAATAGCAATGAGCTAAGAAGAAATGATACCTGTGGAGCTTTACTCAGAACACTTACAAAGAACGGTAGTCTCCCATTACAGTTACCTTCTGAGGTCTATTAACTAACCCATTTTTACTTCACTTAACATTGGCTACAATGATCTTTGTTTAATGCTAATTTTTTTTGTCAAATTAAGAGTTGTGAATAAGTCAAATGCCTTACAGAAGTTCCAGAGGTGTGGCCGTGTTAGTCTAGTTCTGCAAAACAAGCAAGGAGTCCTGTGGCACTTAGACTAACAAATTTATTTATCGCACACATCTGACAAAGTGGGATTTTCTCCCTCAAAAGCGCATGCAATAAATAAAAGTGTTAGTCTTTAAAAGTGTCACAAGATTCCTTGTTTCTTCTAGATTATGCAGATCTTTGTAATGTGAGAATTTGTCTCCATTCTTACGTGCTTTGATCAGTAATGAAATAGGTAACAAGTAACCTATTCCAATGGTTCACCTCTCTCCTACTGAACAAGTTTTTCTTAGTATCCAGTCTAGACTTCCCCCACTGCAACTTGAGACCACTGCTCCTGGTTCTGTCATCTCCTACCACTGAGAATTGCCTAGCACCATCCTCCCTGGAACCCCTTCTTTCAGTTAGTTGAGGACCACTATCAAATCTGGCCACTTCACCCCCTTCCTCCCCACCACCACCACACATGCACATTCTCTCTTCTTCAGATTAAATAAACACAGTTCCCTCAGCTTCTCTTCTTAAGTCATGTGCCTCCGTCGCGTAAGTGTTTTCATTGTCATTTGCTCGACTCTCTCCAATATGTCCACTTTTCTTTAGTGGGGGGCCCAAAACTGGACAGATGATTCTAGATGTGGCCTCACCAGCTCCAAACAGAGGGGAATAATCACTTTCCTCAATCTGCTGGTAGTGCTCCTGCTAACGCAATCCAATATGCCATTAGCCTTCTTAGCAGCAAGGGCACACTGTTGAATCCTATCCAATTTCTTGTCCACCATAACCCCCAGGTTGTTTTCTGCAGAAGTACTGCGTAACTGGTCAGTCCCTAGTCTGTAGCAGTTCATGGGATTCTTCTCTCTTAAGTGCAGGACTCTACACTTGTCCTTGATGAACCTCATTAATTTCTTTTGGCCGAATCTTCCAGTTTGTCTAGGCCACTCTGTACCCTGTTCCTACTCTCCAGCATGTCTACTGCTCCCCCCAGCTTAACATCATCTGTTAACCGTGCTGAAGGTGCAGTCTTGCCATCATCCAGATCATTAATGAAGGTGTTGAACAAACCAGCCCCAGGACCAATTCATGGCATCTCTGCTTGATACAAGCTGCTGACAAGGCATCAAACCATTTATCATTTATGGTCCTGTGTGTACCAAGTTCTTTCCTCCTCCCCCATTTGTCCAGCCCAGGCCACCAAAGAGAATGCCATTGTGATGATCACTTCATTGTTTGGTAGATAGATCCATTGACTCTCAATGGCTTGTAATCATTGGTTTGGCATCTATGGAGAATGGTGCTGAAACTCCCTGTTACCTTTTGACATTCCAGAACCCCCAAAATAATAAATTATATGTTGGGGTCCAAATCTACATTCACCACATGAAACCCCTTATTCATGACAGCAATGCTCAATTTATGTTTTCATGTTTTTCTTCACAACCATAATGGCTAGAGACTGACATAACTACTGTTTAAAAAAATAAATAACCTGAGATTATGGAGACCAAGATGGAAATCCCCCTTCAGCCTCCCAAACAATAAATACCAGGTTACCTACCGAGTGCAACATGACCCAACTCAAGACCTGGTCTATAGACTCTTTGTTAATTTTTTTTTTTTTTTTTTTTTACATAAACTCAAGCACCTTGTATAGCATCTACTCACTTCAATGCTGTTTGAATAACTATATTTAACATATTTCATTTGTAAAAGATACCTTTTAAATTGTACTATGACTGTGTGAGGGAATACAAACTAAAAAATGATGGAATATGTATTTCTCTAATACAGTAAGTGTTCTTAGAGCAGTACCTAAACATTTTCAAGGCTTTTTTTTAATTATTTATTATTATTCTTAGAAGTGACTACTGTGTAGGCCTCTGTAGGCCCAAAGACTCTCTTCTTGTTTCTTCCCAACTGATGCCATTCTCAAGGCCACCACAATGATCTCTTAATTGCTAGCTGAAGCCTAAGGATTGAGATTCTTTTCTAAGCTCAAGTATATATGATGCTGTTACATCAACTGTAAGATTCTCTACACACAGGGCACTCCCAGCCTTTGAGTAACAAACTTGACATGGAAATAAAATCTGGATGCCCTTACATGTTTGTAGTGTGCTTTAATGCTTTAACTACATAGCCTGAAGATTAACCTATATACGGGCTTTAAAAGAAATATATTTTGAATAAAAGAAGTGTTCATAGTCCATTTATCTATTTTTAAATTGTCTAGATGCAGTTTACAAGCATTCTACATGAACTCAGCATTCAAAGAGTAATTGATTTTTGTATATCGGTGTAATTTTTCTTATTCAGTACCACTGATAAATACTTTTCCTGCAGTCATTTGGAAATTTCAGGGAATTATGGAATTACTTTTCTTCCTTCCAACTCTTTTCCAGTTTGATACTATCATGTAGTCATCAGAAAAATACTCTGCAAAGCATATTAAAGATTGCTATATTACAAATACATACAAACTATTGTATTATTCAAAGAGAATACATAGAATCCCATAATGGTCTCATTTTTCAATTGTATAGAACATAATACAATAGAAGTTTTTTTTCATCACATTGTGCATATAGGTACCTCTTCTTTAATTGCCTTTTAAATGCTATTTTTTGACTTGACCATGTGGCAGCACTGCAATGGCACTTTTTATGCTCTTATATTCTTCGTTCCCTGAATGTGTTATGTACCATGCAGAAAGAAAATGAAGTTTACGTCAAGCGCTAGTTCAAAAAAAAAGCCCAGTCCCTTGAGCTTCAGGGGGATGGGGATGGGAAGAATTGTCATTCTCCACAAGCAAATAAGAATGATCAGTCTCTCTGGAAGTGCAGGAAAACAAAAGGAAAGAAGTGGAATGAAATTGATGTTGCTGGGTAACATAGTGAGAAGTGATAAATACCTAATAGATAGGACTGAAGAACAACAAAGGCACAATTGGACTATAGCAGTGGATGAGAGCAAAACAGAAGCTTAGTGACTTGGACCTCTTTTAGTCAAATTCGGTCCTGTTTTATGCTGACTTTATGGTGGAAAGTCTGCCGCAGAGCAGCAATAGTAGCTGTAGCTTTCCCTCTGGTAGCTCAAATGGTGGATAGGGTTGTCAGTAGAGGAGTAGAAGGTGGCATGATTAGGAAAGCCATTTTGCTGTCTGTTCAGCCCTGCTCTGCTGCAGCCTCATTTCCCAATGCACCCAGTAGGTGTGTAAGTCTTGTAACAGATTGCCAACTTCCTTTTTCTCCTGTCTACTCCCTGTCAAGCTGTCATATTTCATGAATATTCAAATGTTTGTTTTTTCAAATCATGTTACTTTTAGGCAGCTAAGCTGGTCCTTTTTTAGTGGCCTTAGTGTATATAAAATCGTGTACTGTAGAAGAAGTGAGTAGTGTTATTTACACTTTAATATACATACACAAAAGTCCCAGGGATCATCTAAATAAATAGGGAGTAGATTTAATGTAAAGAAGAGAAAGTTCTTTTCACACAATGTATAACTATCCTATGGAACTCATTGCCATGGGATGTTGTGTTGACCAAAACAATAACTGGGTTCAAAAAAGAACTTGATAAGTTCCTGGAGAACAGGTCCATCAATGGCTATTAGCCAAGATAACAGGGATGCAGCCCCATACTTGAGGCAACACTGCACCTCTGTGTATCAGCAGATGTAGAGGATCAGTTTATAATTCCTCTGCTCTGTATATTTTCCTTAAAGCGATGAGGTGAGCCACTGTTGGAGACAGGATACTGGGTAAGATAGACCTGGGTCTGAACTAATATGACGGCTCTTATGTTATCTTTTCTTACTCCTCAGTGATTATTGATAGTAGCTCTGTTTCCATGCATCTTACTATTGCTCTTCACAAAATGTTATCAGTTAAGATCTTCCTTACTAAAACTGTCTTCAGTTATTCATTGTTTCCAAGCATGTATCACCTTGCCTCCTTAAACTTGGTTACTCGATGGTGATTAAACTTTTTTCATTGATCCAGAGGACCAGAGTCCTGAAAAATACACTTTCTAAGGGAGGGGACTCTTCAGTTCATGACTTTTTGACTAAGAATGCCAAATGAAATGGGTTTCAGATAGCTTTTTCTCTTATACTTCTCATTAGATGGAAAGATTGTTTCACGTCTATTGGGTGGTCTGTAGTCAAGCAGTAGAGAACCACCTGGGTTTTTAGGTCAAATAAGATTTTTCTGAAGAGTGAAAATTTGGCTAAATTAAAGTACCTGCATTCATAATTAAGTGAAACCTTGTTAAAGCTAGCGGGCATGACAGCCACTCTTCATTCAGAATAAAAGTAGGTAGCAGTTAAGCTCATTTGGTGTAACATGACTGAAATGATGGGAGCTAGTACCCAAACTCCAGATAATGTGAAAGAACAGTCATATGCTGAGCTCTGTTTAATGGAGAAATGAGTGTTTAATGTAAAAGCAGACAGAACAGCAGGGGTTAAAATAAGGAGGAATATCATAGGACCTAATCAAACCAGCCACTCCATCAAAGGGTCCTTCACCTGCCATTACCTTTCAAAACTCATGGAGAACGGGGGAGGTGCCAGAGGATTGGAAAAAAGCAAATGTAGTGCCTATTTTCAAGAAAGGGAAAAAGGGGGATCTGGGGAATTACAGACCAGTCAGCCTCACCTCAGTCCCTGGAAAAACTGTGGAGCAGGTTCTCAAAGAATCCATCCTCAAACACTTAGAGGAAAATAAAGTGATCAGGAACAGTTGGCATGGATTTACCAAGGGTAAATCATGCCTGACCAACCTCATTTCCTTCTATGATCAGATGACTGGTTTTCTGGATGCAGGAAGAACCATTGATGTGCTATACCTTGATTTTAGCAAGGCTTTTGATAGTTTCCCACAGCATTCTCACTGGCAAATTAAGGAAGTATGGGTTGGATAGGTGGACTATAAGGTGGATAGAAAACTGGCTAGATCAACGGTTTCAGCGTGTAGGAATCAATGGTTCCATGTCTAGCTGGCAGCCAGTCGCGAGTGGTGTGCCCCAGGGGTCGGTCCTGGAGCCGGTTCTGTTCAACATTTTCATCAATGATCTGGATGATGGAATAGACTGCATTCTCAGTAAGTTCACAGATGACACTAAGCTGGGGGGAACAGTAGACATGTTGGAGGGCAAGGACAGGATTCAGGGAGATCTAGACAAATTGGAACAGTGGGCCAATAGAAATCTTATGAGGTTCAATAAGGACAAGTGTAAAATCCTGCAAGTGGGACGGAAAAACCCCATGCACTGCTACAGGCTGGGAAACATTCAGCTAAGTAGCAGCAGTGTAGAAAAGGACCTGGGGGTCATGGTGGATGGGAAGCTAGATATGAGTCAGCAGTGTGCTCTTGCTGCCAGAAAGGCCAGTGGCATACTGGACTGCATCAAAAGAAGTATTACCAGCAGATCAAGGGATGTGATCCTTCCCCTCTATTCTGCACTGGTAAGGCCACATCTAGAATACTGTGTTCAGTTTTGGGCTCCCCACTACAAAAGGGACAGGGACATGCTAGAGAGAGTTCAGAGGAGGGCAACCAAAATGATTAAAGGGCTGGAGCACAAGCCCTATGAGGAAAGACCGAAAGCATTAGGCTTATTTAGTCTGCAGAAGAGAAGATTGAGGGGGGATTTGGTAGTAACCTTCAACTACTTGAAGGGATGCTCTAAGGAAGATTGGAGCTCGACTGTTCTCGGTAATAACAGAGGACAGAACGAGGAGCAATGGTCTCAAGTTGCGGTTAGGGAGTTTGAGGCTGGATATTAGAAAAAACTTTTTTACTAGGAGAGTGGTGAAGCCTTGGAATGAGCTGCCGAGGGAGGTGGTGAAATCTCCATCTTTGGAGGTGCTTAAGGCCCAGCTGGACAAAACCATGACTGGGATGGTTTAGGTGAGAGTGGTCCTGCCTCTGGCAGGGGGTTGGACTAGATGACCTATGAGGTCCCTTCCAACCCTATGATTCACTAATATAATTTATGCCATCATGTGCCGGAAATGCCCTCAAGCCTTATACGTTGGACAAACAGGACAACCCTTATGTAGAAGAATAAATATACACAAAACTGATATCAGAAATCACAACACAAAAAAAAAAAACAGAGTTGCTGAGCGCTTCCATCTTCCTAATCACTCCATTGATGACTTGTTAATGATGGTCATCAAGAAAATCAATGGGACATCAAGACTTCAAAGAGAAACACCTGGGAAATTGAACTAATATGCAAATTAAATTGTGTGAAAGCAGAGCTGAATCCTGACTATGGATTCTTTTCACATTATAACACGTAATTTGACTTTACCTTCCCTCTGTATGCTGTTTTCTGGAGTTTGAATCCTTACAAATGCTCTGATTTGCTGTTGCAGTATGACCTGATCTCATGTCTCACAATCCCCTGCATTTATTTTTATCCAATTCTGTAAGTTCTCCCTCTTCAAAGCATCTGACAAGGTGGGATATTCTCCCATAAAAGCTCATGTGATAAATGTTAGTCTTTAAGTGCCATGAGACTCCTTGCTTTTTTTTTTGCTTTACTAGACTAACACGGCTGCCTCTTTGGAACCTGTCAGAAATGTCTCTCTCATTGCTTGTTGTTTTCACAAGAGAGGAGGAGGAAGGATGAAAAAAAAGCCCAGCAGCTCAGTACAACTTCCTCTTACCCTTTCTGTGAGAAAGATGGAGAGGATAGTACCCCTGCTGCTCCTCCCATTCTCCTTGCAGCTGCTTGTGTGGGAAGGGGCAGAGGAGGTTGAGTCCCTGGGGTAGCCTCTGTCAGTCTGGAAGCAGGGTGATAGGACCCATGTGCAGCTTCCAGGGGAATAAGTAAGCCAGAATGCATCAGTATGCCATTCTGGAGCCCACTAGTTTGAGGCTCAGCATTCTGGGTCCCCAAAAAATAGAACATGGAGCCAGAACACTGCATTCCGGGGCTCGCCATTTAAAAATAGCAGGCCCGAGAATGCAGCATTCCAGTTCCATGTTCTATTTTTAGGGACCCAAATGTTGGGGCCCTAAAAATAGCAGGTCCCTGAGCAGCATTCCACCACGTTTTGGTGGGCAGGGGCAGGGGCCAGGAGCGTTGCTGGGGGGGCTCAAGGCCTGCCCCAAACTCCTCCTTTTGCACACCCCACCCCAACCTGGGACATGCAGCCTCATCCCCAGATGCGTTGCCGCCAGTAAGTGTGTGGGCGGCCAGGCTTGCACTGGGGGATATTGGGGGCAGGGAGGGAGCTGGCAAGTGGAGAGGCAGGAGCTGGGGTCTGGGGGGCCCCACCCATGCAGGAGCGTTCTGGGGGGCCCCCAAATTATACTTTTACCCCGGTATCCTCCCAGGTCTGGATGAGTGAGGGAGAGGGTGACAAAAGTGTAAGAGAAGCAGAAGTGAAGCTGTGGCTGGGAAGGGAGGTGTTGGTTAACTGTTGTGGGGGCAAGGTGACAGAACCTGCTGGGCAGAGGGGGGAAGATGAAGGGATGAGAGCTCCTGCAGCAGGGCCAGAATCACCTTAGCCAATAAGTGTAGAAGAATGGGCAACCTTAATTGTTCCTCCATCCCGCACACTAAGGGTGTAAAAGCCTAAATGTTTAAATGTTTTAAACAGCTGATTTACCATTTAAACTGGGAAGAGGGGAGCAGCAGCTGGGCTGGCTTCTCGCCATTGAAAGCAGCTGGGCAGCTTTTGCTCTGGGGGAGGTGGGTAGCCCAGCATATTGGGAGATGGGTTCGACTCAGCTCTTCACTAACAAATGCTACCCAGCTTTGGCTCTGCACATGTTGGAGAGGGGAGCTGGAACTAGGCAGCTGTCACTTGGCAGTTAGGAACCCAGTCCAACTTCATGCTTCCCACTCCCATGCATTTAACCATTGAAACATTGTATTTTTGTGGAATTTGGTCTTCCCAAAAATGAGAATTGTTACTGAAATGCTAACAGACATCAGCTAGATTGAAGGAGATTTTCATGGTCAAAATGCCACCACCTTTCCCAGATTATTACATTTTTGGTTCTTATGTTTTTGGTGCCAACTTTGCAACTGAAAAGGGTTTTTTGGATGTTATATAACAGGCATGGCCAAACTGTGGCTCACGAGTCACATGCGGCTCTTCAAGGAAAAAATGCGGCTTGCCAGCAGGGAGCTGCTTCAGGCTGGGGGAGTTAAAATCTCCAGCCTGTGAGACAGCTCCGCAGCTGGCAACTCAGAGGAGGGTCAGGGAGGAGAAGCGAGCAGGCAGCAGAGAGCTCAGAGGAGGGATGGGGGCTGGGGAGGAGGGAGCAGCAGCCCTGGCTCAGAGGAGGGTGGGGGAGGAGCCGCTGATCAGCTCTGGGAAGCAATGGGGGTTGGGGGTAGGTCTCAGAACAAAAAGGCACTTCAGGGAATGGAGGCAGTGAGGGAAGGGACTGGGGATCAGGGAGGAGACAAGCTGTAAAGGACTTAAAGACTAAAAACTTATTTTCTGTTTCATAGATTTCAGTGTGGATTTTATTTTGCATTTTTGTTTTTGCGTACTTTGTATTTTTTATTTTGTTTTGGTCTGGTTGCTTTGGATGGGTTTGTTTCTTTGTTTGTTTTGTATTTACCTTATATCACGTGCCATGGCAGCCTCAGTCCTGTCCATAGCACTTTAGAAACTTAAGGGCACCTCACCCACTCCTTTTACAAGTATGGTAGTCAGGAAAACAGGTTAAAAAGTCTTCCATTGTATCAGAGGGAGAAAGAATAAGCCAGTGAAGAATCCTACTCCTTCTTGCCAATTCAACAGAAACCTGTAGATTGAGCGCTGGACAGTTAAACAAGGAGTTTTGTGGCACGTTTAAAAATTAACTTCCTTGTTTATCACATTTCTCCCATGAAAGTTCATGCGATAAATAAATGTTCTATTCTTTAAAAGTGCAGCAGGACTCCTTTGTTTGTTTTGCTGAACTAAACTAACACGGCTACCACTTTGGAGCTCTGGACAGTTGAGGCTTTTCGGAGACCCTGAGGAATTGGGACTAGGGAGGAGCTGTTTTCCATAGCATCCTCTCCCTTCAGAATTATTTTATGCAGAATCCTGTTCCACAAAACCAAGCCTGTTTTGAAAGACAAGTGTTAGGCTATGTATGGAGTAGGAAGGTGTTTCCCAGGACAGTTGAGTTATCATGGGAGACAGAAGCAATGTGGTGATGCAGCTGACCAGGTTATGCATGCACTTGGGAAGCCGATGAGCAGGGGCACCATGTCAGGGGACTGGGAGAGAACTTGCTCAGCTGCATCCAGAAGTTGCTAAGCTGCATCATCAGCTTAGAGGGAACGTTGCAGGGAAGGGCAGCGTGGTTGGAGACAGCAGGAGAAGTGAGCAATGGTCAGGGACAACAAAGAAGCAATGGCATGGTAAGACGGCACTGAGGGCAGAGGGCGGCATGGTTGGAGAAGCTGTGGCATGCTTAGATTTTCTCGTAGGCCCTAATGCAGCTTACTGTTTTGTTAAAATTGTGTTTCAGAAGTACTAAACATGACGTGGAATACTAAGAAACCAAAATACAAAGGAGAAAATTTTAAAACTGAATGTAGATTACTTTCAATTTTTAGCAAAACTTACTGCTGTGAAGCATTGTATTCCACAATGAAATTTGTTAAATCAAAACATTGTGCAATACTTAGAGATCAGCACCTATGAGAGCTTTTACATACTGCATTGACAAGTAACAGCCCAGATTTAAAAAAAAAAAAAAAAAAAAAAAAAACTTGCCACTAGCCTGCAGTATTCTACATCCAGCAACAGCTAAGTTTTTACTGTACAGGCCTAGTTTTCATGGTAACCTTAAGTAATTATTAGACTCTGTCATTAGTAGGATCAATATTTGCACTGTTTTTAAGATAAAATCAAAGTGTGCAATAATTTTTAAGCTTAATAATTTTGGAATAAGTGAAAATATGTGGTTATATGCCTCAGTGCAGCTCTCGAAGGTTTAATAATTGACTTGTACGGCTCTTGAGTTCCATAAGTTTGGCCACAGCTGTAATATATACACAGTAGTTATTTCTTAGCCCCACCTTGACATCTCATTTTCAAAACAAAGGATTCTCCATATTCAAACAGTTCTTTTTAGTTTATTCATTTTGTTCTAGCTTAATGTCTGTGCATTTGCACATTCCTTTCATTGGCCAGAGTCGTCAAATGAAATCCACCTTCAATCTTAATAAATTAATAAATCGAAGACTTGCCTTTATAACAGAGGTCCTCAAACTGTGGGCTGCGCCCCAGCTAATAGCCCTACTCCTGGCTGCAGCCATGGTGCCTGCTGGCTGTTACCTTACCTGCATGGCCCCCAACTGCTGTGGCCATGCTCCTAGTTTCAGCTAGCATGGCCCAGCTGGACCCAGAGCCTCAGTCCTTGGTCTTGGCACCTGCCTCCCAGCTGCTGTACCCAAGTCAGCTGCCATGCCTCTGCTCCTAGCTGCAACCTCCAGCCTGATCATGGCCATGATCATGACTCTACTCAACAATCCCAGCCCCAGCCCATGGGGGTGGGCATGGACAACTGTGACGGGCCACACCTAAAAAGTTTGAGGACAACCTCTTTAAAGGAAACTGTTCATATATATTTAAAGAAATATTCATGTATATTTTTCTTTTTGATCTAATTTATACCAAATATCCATTAACAGGTAAGTGATGCATATGCCTTTTGATATGTTTTTATGTGCAAATCATTTAATAGGGGTTAAAAATTGCACAAAACAGAAGACAAAGTAGTGAAAACTGCATACAGTGAGACAAGAGGACACACAGATAACATCACAAGAGAAGCTGAAGCTGACAATAAAAGAGATGTAAATAAAATACTTTATCAAACCTCAATAGGGTTCTCCCTAGAAAATTTTGACCAACCAAAGGCCTGTTAAGTACAAACAAGGAAAGATCTTAACAACAGAAAGAGAGTAAAAAGAGTGATGGGCTGAATACTGTCAAGTGTGCTAACTCAGCATTGCCAATTCCTGCAGTTTTATCATGAGTTTCAGGAAAATTGTTTTTCTTAAAGCACCAGCTCCTGGAGTCACTTCAAATGTGATCGCAGTACATCCTACCTTAAAGAATCAAAAAGCAGAAGGCCAATTAAAAAAAAAAACACTGAATCTATCATTTTAAATAATCTCATTTTAAAGCAAATCTCATGAGTTTCGGTGATCCTGACTCATGATTTTTGAACCTTTGGAGGTGACAACACTGTTCAGTGAACCAATTCCACAAGAAGCCTTTGGCAAAAGTCAAACACCCAGAAGACTACGTTGTAACATCTCAGATTATAAATGAAGTGAAAGACTTTTTTAATTAAAAAGTAAAGCTGGAAAATTTCAGGTGAAGACCAATTTAACAAGGAAGTGTTGAAAGCTTGTGAAAGCTGGAGTGTGTTAAGAATAAAGATCTGCCCTGAAGAGATGTAATTGGGGAGTTTTAGGAACACAAAGCCTGTGCCAACTGCAAGAACACCTCTGTCAAACTGTACTTAGAGACAGAATATTCGTGGTACTTAACAACATAGAAGATGTACACAAGAGAGGCCCAGGTTAGGCAGTACAGATGGTGAAGTTTTGTTCATCTCCCATCCAAGAAGGATTCAGATTGATTATATTAAATATTAGTTTTGAGTTTCCAAGTATGTTAGTCCTTTTTTCCCCCCTAGTGCTCTTTACTACTTGAATTTCTGTGTAATAGGTTCAGATCTTATTTTGTTAAATAATACTCCTATCAACTTCTTGAAATGTGATACATTTAGTCTGTGATTTGTAAACCATGGGTTTTTTGTTTGGTTTGGTTTGTTTGTTTTGGGGTTTTTTTTGTTTGTTTGTTTTTGGACCCAGAGAATTAAATTGTGATCAATGACTTTTGAAACCTCAGATATTCTGTTTGTAGCAGTTGTGGGGTTGTTTGGGGGCTTTTTATGTCACATACAATCTATATATTAGAGTGCTCAATTTTTGTTTTGATGTGATTTCTCAGGCTTCTTTATCATTTATATCAGTATTGTAATTCTGAACATTTTCCCAGCATGACTTTACTTTGCAGTAATTTCATGCCATTAAAGTACTTCTGTTTCATTGTTTCTGGCTCTTTTCTGATTCAGTAGATACTCTTTTTTCTTCTTTTCTTACTGGAGTTTACTTCATCTCAGCATATTTTAGTAGATGAACAGGTATCTATGGCATCTGTTATTGTTTTTCTGCTAAATTGAATTGGGCAGGAGATTGTAGCAATAAAAGTTTTGGAATAATTTTAAATGTTTTGCCCTTCTCACCTATAAACAGATTAACAAATATGGATTGATTGATTGCTTATTTCATTTAAACTGATTTAGTTGGTCATCCCAGGGTGAAGTTGCAAGGGAGCTCCATTGTTTTTTCTTGCCTTGATAATGACTGTTGAGCCCTCTATTACTCCTTTTAAAAAAGGTGCAGAAGATTTCATTCTCTGTTTCTTGGCTACTTAGCTCAAGATCCTTTTTTATGGACATTTTATCATCTTTTGTGGGTGCTACAGTCTAAGATGAGGTTTTCTTTGCCACCTGCTTGCATTGTTATTACTACTTGCCTGGCTTGCAGGTGTTACTGCTATTTTCTTTTCAATTCTGCACACTGAATCCTCCATTGTTCTCTGTATATGACTTCCTTTAATTCAGCCCACACCTTTTCAACTACATATACTGAGTCAAGTGTTTGAAAGCTGTTATTTAATGTTAATTAGAAGTTCTTTTTCAGCTAGATGTGTTGCATATGACTTCCCTTAAGCTATGTGCTCTGTACCTGGTTTTCTTTACTGTTTAAACTAAACAAAATCTAGATATCCAGTCCACTAGTATTCTGCCATCTTGATTCAAGAGAGCTTTTTCCAGTCTGTTGCTACAGAAGGAGAGCAAATGATGTTGTTCTTAATGTACAGATTAAAACTCTGAAAACTAATAAAATACAGTCCAAGCAAAATAAATAAATAAATAAATAAATTAAATATATATAAAAAAAATTCCTCTCTCACCCCTATGGGTGGTATGTGTCATCCTCAACCTTGGGTCCTCTACCAGAGGCCTGGGAGTTTGAGGGTTCTGCGCAGTATCTTAGCTGTTCCTAGCACTGCACTCTTCTGGACAGAGAGCTCTGATGTTGTTCCTGGGATCTGTTGGAGCCACTCTCCCAGCTTAGGAGTCACAGCCCCGAGTGCTCCTACCACCACCGGGACCACTTTGGCCTTCACTTTCCACATCCTCTCTAGTTCCTCTTTCAGGCCCTGGTACTTCTCCAGCTTCTCATACTCCTTCTTCCTGATGTTGCTGTCACTTGGCACTGCTACATCTATCACCACCGCGGTCTTCTGGTCCTTGTCTATTAGCACGATGTCTGGTTGATTGGCCAGTACCTGCCTGTCTGTCTGGATCTGGAAGTCCCACAGGATCTTAGCCCTGTTATTCTCCACGATCTTCTGTGGGATCTCCCATCTGGTCTTGGGAGGGTCTAGCCCATACACTGTGCAGATGTTCCTGTACACAATGCCAGCTACTTGGTTGTGCCGTTCAGTGTATGCTGTTCCTGCCTGCATCTTACATCCTGCCACTATGTGTTGGACTGTCTCTGAGGCCTCTCTGCACAGTCTGCACCTTGCGTCCTGTCTAGTGTGGTAGACCCCTGCTTCAATGGATCTGGTGCTCAGTGCCTGTTCTTGTGCTGCTATGATCAGTGCCTCAGTGCTGTCTTTCAGTCCAGCCCTTTCCAGCCACTGGTAGGATTTCCCAATGTCAGCCACCTCTGCTATCTGTCGATGGTACATTCCATGCAGGGTCTTGTCTTGCCATGGCACTTCTTCTGCTTGATCTTCCTCCCACGTCTGCTGCTGCCTCAGGCATTCTCTCAGCAGCTCATCTTTGGGTGCCATCTTACTGATGTACTCCTGGATGCTCTGGGTTTCATCCAGGACAGTGGCTTTGACACTCACCAAACCCCGCCCGCCTTCTTTCCGGCTGGCGTACAGTCTCTGGGTGTTGGACTTGGGGTGGAAACCTCCGTACATTGTGAGGAGCTTCCGGGTCTTCACATCGGCAGCCTCCATGTCCTCCTTTGGCCATCTCACTATACCGGCAGGGTATCTGATGACTGGCAGGGCGTACCTGTTGATGGCGTGGATCTTGTTCTTCCCATTGAGCTGGCTCTTCAGGACCTGTCTTATCCTTTGGTGGTACTTGGATGTTGCTGTCTTCCTTGCCTCCTCATCGTGAGTCCCATGTGACTGTGGGATGCCAAGGTACTTGTAGCTGGTCTGTATGTCTGCTATGTGGCCTGCTGGTAGTTCCACCCCATCAGTCTTGACTACCTTTCCTCTCTTTACTACCATCCGGCCACACTTCTCCAGTCCGAATGACATCCCAATATCCTCACTGTAGATCCGTGTCAGGTGGATTAGCGAGTCAATGTCTCGTTCGTTCTTAGCATACAGCTTGATGTCATCCATGTAGAGGAGGTGGCTGATGGTAGTTCCACTCTTGAACTTGTATCCATATCCAGTCCTTGTGATTATCTGGCTGAGGGGGTTCAAGCCAATGCAGAACAGCAGCGGGGACAGCGCATCACCTTGGTATATGCCGCACTTGATGGCCACTTGTGCAAGCTGTCTTGAGTTGACTTCCCGTGTTGTCTTCCACAGTCCCATTGAGTTCTTGAGGAAGCTCCTTAGTGTCCTGTTGACTTTGTATAGCGCCAGACATTCACAGATCCATGTGTGCGGCATTGAGTCGTAGGCTTTCCTGTAGTCAATTCAGGCTGTGCTCAGATTGGTCTGTCTAGACCTGAGTCTTGGGTGACTGCTCTATCTATGAGCAGCTGGTGTTTTGAGCCTCTGGTGTTGTTCCCAATGCCCTTCTGAGCTGCGCTCATGTACTGGCCCACGTGGTCCTGTAGCTTGGCGGCTATGATGCCTGATAGGACTTTCCATGTTGTGGGGAGGCAGGTTATTGGCCGGTAGTTGGATGGTGCTGTTCCCTTGTGGGGGTCTTTCATGATCAGCACTGTCCTTCCTTGTGTTAGCCAGTCTGGGTGGGAGCCTGCTGCTAGCAGCTGGTTCATCTGTGCTGCTAGGCGTTCATGCACTGCTGTTAGTTTCTTTAGCCAGTAGGTGTGGATCATGTCCGGGCCAGGTGCTGTCCAGCTCTTCATGTTCTTGACCCGCTGTTGGATGTCGGCTATTGTGATGGTGACTGGTTCCTGTTCTGGGAGATTGCTGTGGTCTGTTCTCAGGTCCTGAAGCCACTTTGCACTGGTGTTATGAGTCTTCTCTTTCTCCCAGATGTTCTTCCAGTATTGTTCAGTTTCTGCTGTTGGTGGCTCTGCTGTTATTGTGTTGTTGCACTGCAGTTGGGAGTACACCTTGGATGGTTCTTTGGAGAACAGGGCATTTATCTTTTTGGCCTCTGCTTCTCTAGTGTATCTCCTTAGCCTGGTGGCCAGTGCTGTGAGCCTTTGCTTAGCCGTCTCTAGGGCTTCAGATGGAGTCAGGCCCTCGTATTTTCTCAGTAGCCGAGTCTTATCCTTAATCTCTACACCCTTCTGTAGTTCCACCAGCCGGCTGACTTCTCTCCGGGGTTGCCTTGATCTTATCCTCCAACCTTATTTTCTAGGGGGGGTATGTACTGGCGTTCCTGATTGTGTAGCCAAGCATCTCCAGGATTACAGAGGCTGTAGCGTATACCAGTCCATTGGTTTCAGTGATGGTGGTAGTAGGAATTGTCATTAGGGCTCTATTGGCATCTTCTAGCCTACTATCTGATGGTACTTCTCCAACGAGCCTTGGTAATTGGTCTCGAGGGTTGACTGTAGCTAGTTCATCCATGATCTTATGCCTCATATCAGCTGCTTTGCTCTGTAATGGAGGGGGTGGCAGTGAAGTTCCAGCTTCAGGTGTTGGCTGCACATCTAGTTGTTCTTCTGGGGCTTCTTCTTGAGTCAGGCAGGTAATGTGGAGTTGGTCTATCTCAAGTTGTGAGAGCTGCTGCCTGTTTACTATGTTGAAGCGTTGTGTAAGTAGCTGTTTCTCAGTTAGTGTGGATGTAGGTCTTTTGTCCATCCATAGTTCCCTCATACCTTTCATATATCCCCTCTCATTAGGTCTGCTGTTGTAGTAGCATTCCATCAATTCCAGGTTCTCTTGTCTCGTCCATGCATGGTTTGTTCCAGTAGCCCACTTATCGTCAGATTGTCCTGGTTCCCCAACATCTGGCGCAGACCTTGTTAATCCGGGCGACGTCCAAGGCGGCATGACTCTCCTAGTTCATGTCACTCTCATATTTGAGGTAGGCAAGTGAGGTGTTAGGGGGTCTTTTGCCCAAGGACCCCTATTGGGAAGGTAGACAGGTACCTACCGGGATTTGAACCCCGGTTTCCCATATCAAAGGCGTCGCTCTTAACCACTACAGTGCTCTTAACCACTACACTATCCAGTCACCTATATGTATATATTAAATCATGTCAGCTTCCATTAGCTTGTGTGTTTGATTCATAACCGATAAGATTATTGAAATTTGTCTGTGAACAGGGCTTCACTGGAAGCACTACATCAGCGCTTTGGCACTAGTGTAGCTGTGCCAATATAGCATGTCTGGTGAAGTCATTGTATGCTGACTGGAAATTTCCATTGGCATAGTAACTCTTCCCCAGCAGGAGGCAGAAGTTATGTCTCACGCCACCAGAAAGCTAGTGTGGAGAGAACTGAGGTTGCTGTGAGTTAAGTTACTCACTTTTTCACACCCTGAGCAACATAATATCGATTTAAACGATAGTGTAGACATGCCCCTGATGAGACAGTGGTGATTGTGCATTAATTACAGAGTTGTTTGTTCTCCAGATAGTTTTGTGAATACTTGCATTTATTTTCATTCTATTCTGTAAGTTCCCCCATCTTCGAAGCATCTTACGAAGTGGGATTTCTCCCACAAAAGCTCATGTGACAAATAATTCTGTTAGTCTTTAGAAGTGCCACAGGACACCTTGGTGGGTTTTTTTCAGTGCTGGAGTAGACTAACACTGCTGCCCCTTTGAAACTAAAATCTAACTTTGGTTTGAACATTTCTTGATGGTAACATAATGCAGAGAGGAGGTTCATTTTCCTTGCCACTCGTACTATTGCTCTCTTCCATCTATTCTGTCTAGTCCAGTGGTGTCATTCCAGTATGACCATTCCAGTTTTCTATTATAATTGACAAAGAAAACTTTCACATACTGATCATTGTTAGAAGTAGTTATGACTTATGGCACAGTACAACTTTCCTCTTTGCCAGAGAGATTCACACTTAAGCTTTTAAAATTCTTTCACTTATTGGCTATCATGGCATTTACTTACTATTCCAGCCCACATGTACATAAAAGTAGCAGTCACAATCCCAACTAAGAAATATTATTCTGTCTCCTCAGACACCAGAGACTTTATTCACTTTCCTTTTGGTTTCACTTAACATGGTTATCTCTCTACTTCTATTATGACTAATGTCTTATTCAAACCAATGTAAATGAATGTATCTGGTTCAGGTGTTCATAACCCACAGCATACAAAGGCATGGTTTCTATCAGGATGCTGTACTGAAACAAAAAGTAATGTGAAAATTTTAGGGCCTGACTATTCTGAGCCTTGTTGTAATTACGCTATCAAGTGTACGGTGTAGCAGTAGCCAGGTTGGTCCCAAGGTATTAGACAGACAAGGCAGGAGCAGAAATATCTTTTATTGGACCAACCACAGAGTCAAGCGTTTGAGCTATGCAGAAGAGTTCTGTGGTGCTTGAATGCTTGTCTCTTTCACCAACTGCAGTTAGTTGGAGAGCAAATATTTTTATCACCCGCCTTGTGTCTTTATCAAATTCACAGTATACCACTGAAGTTACTAGTTCTCAGGATTGGTTTGATAAAGGTGTTGTATCATAGAAATTGTATTCTGTGGTCAGACACTTCAGCCGTGGGTTTACAGTGATCAAAAAGAACACTCAGCTTCTATCAAGAATAAAAAACAGTTCCTGGAGTTAAACGTACAGTGGTATACAAGATAAATACTTTGTACACCACAGTTCCCAAAGACTGATATACATAGGTGCTGCGTTGAAAGTGTAATCAATGTCATCTTAGATCAAAGTGGTAATTTTGGCACTGAATGAAGTCCATATTTTTCCATGACTATAATAAACATATTAAGCATACATTACGAAAAGAAAATTACTTATAGACTCACTTTAACACAGAAGGAGATTAACTGAAAAACGCCCTCTAGTTCAGACCAAGATCTAAATGATTATGAAATCAAAATATTAGGTTGTGTCCACTTAAAGAAAAAAAAAAAAGCTGTATGGTGCCATACATTACTTTACCTACAGTGTTTCCATTGGAATTATTTATGTGTAAGATGATAAGAAAAAGAGCTAAAGAATACAGTTTCAAGGACCTGATACTATAAAGTCAGTATTTCAGATTTCGCTCCAGTTTGGTTCTCTGTATTATAGAATCATAGAAACTGGAAGGGACCATGGCAGGTCATCGAGTCCAGTTCCCTGTACTTATGGCAGGACCAAGTACCCCCATTAAACCACTCCTGACAGCTATTTGTCTAACCTGCTCTTTAAAACCTCCAATGTAGGAGATTCCACAACCTGCTGAGGGAACTTATTCCAGGATTTAATCACTCTGACAGTTAGGAATGTTTTCCAAAGATCTAGGCTGAACCTCCTTTGCTGTAATTTAAGGCCGTTGCATCTTGTGCTATCATCTGTGATTAAGGAGAATAATTTTTCTCCTTCTTCATAACAACCTTTTAGGTATTTGAAAACTGTTATCATATCCCTCTGTCTTGTTTTTTCTAGACTAAACAAACCCTGCTCTTTCAATCTTCCCTCATAGGTCAGATGTTCCAGACCTCTAATCATTTTTGTTGCCCTTCTCTCGACTTTCTCCAGTTTTTCCACATCCTTTTTGAAATCAGGCACTCAAAATTGGACACAGTACTCAAGTTGAGGCCTAATCAGTGCAGAGTAGAGTGGAAGCATCACTTCTTGCATCTTACTTGCAATATCCATATTATTGCACCCCAGAATGGCATTTGCTTTTTTTGCAACAGTATTACACTGCTAACTCATATTTAGCTTGTGATCGTGTATTACGCGCAGATCCCTTTCTACAGTACTACTTCCTAGGCAGTCATTGCCCATTTTGTATGTGTGCAATGGGCTGTTGAGCCCTAAGTGGAGTACTTGGCACTTTTTATTGAATTTCATTCTATTTATCTCTGAACATTTCACCAGTTTGTCCAAATCATTTTGAATTGTAATCCTATCCTTCAAAGCACTCCCAGCCCCTCCCAGCTTGGTATCATCTGCAAACTTTGTTTGCTCTCTATGCCATCATCTAAGTCATTGATAAAAATATTGAACAAAATACTAGACAGTTTTGAGACTATCTATATTCTAAACAGTATTGAGAACATCTATATTTTAATTTGTTTTCAAATCACTATAGTAATGTCTCAAATGAATATTTAGAGGTTTTGCTAGAATTTGACCCTTAAAAAAAAAAATAAACATTTTCCCTTCTCCATTAGATTACTGTTTTCAAAAGTCAAACTGGAATCCCTGTGCAGAGGCCCAGATGAGGCACTCCTTACCTGCAAACATATGTTACAGATTTGGAAGTCCTGTTACAATCTCACTAACCCCAGGTAAGAGCCTAAAGAAATCTCGGGTTTTGTCTCCTCTACATTGAATGTCATCAGAAGAATTCCAGTTTAATCATAATTCATAAATCTCTTCTCTTGTGTTTAGTCATAAAATGGTTCTTGGGATATTATGTATTTCTGAGCTATAGGTACAAAAGGTTTATTTTAAATACATTCCTCTATAATTTTCAGACACAAGTTGGTGGTTAATTACAAGTTTTATGATAATGAAATCTGGAAAGGCCTGATCTTAATTTTTAAATATATATTTGCATTTCTGCTTTTATTAGGTAAAGTAGAGAGAGGTGGGACTAAATTTTTTGATTTTTGTTTTTCAAAAGGAAAAAAGGTTTTAGTTTGAAATATTCAATGTACAGTCAAAGTTGCATTTAACAGAGTCTAAAACTCAGCCAGTTCACTTCCTAATTACTCAGAGCATTCACCCAACAATTTGATTAGTAAAATGAAAGAGCTTTTATCATCCATTATCTAGAAGGGAGGAGGAGTGCTAGAAATCGTGTGCAAGCTGCCACAATGGAAAGATTTTCCAGAGCAGGTGAGATTTTCGAGTGGAGGGGAGAAAATAGGTGCTATTTACAAGTCCCTGATTCTGAGGTTTGGTCTCTGCTGGACCTGGCCTGACTGTAAATTAGAGATGCTATCAGGCTAATTTTTACTAGCTGAGGCTGAGCATAGCAGAGGGGACTCTCTCCCAGGACATCCACTTCATCAGGTGGCATTTAGTGCAGGGAACTAGCTCTGCCAAATTAACCATAATTGACCATATCTGAGGACATAGCTCTTCAATCTATATACCTTTCTGCCAATGGGAATATAACCGTTTTTGCCACAAGAGAAATAAAGAGGTTTATCTTTAACTATGTCCTTCATTCTGGTACCGTTTTATACCTGAAAATGTGTTCTTTCAAAAACCTGTCTAATCCCTTGATTGTAGTGACTACATATGTTGCTGCTTTAGGTGTAGTTTATACAAAAATAGTATCAGGAATAGTTCTGTTTCTTTTGAATTTCTATTCTGTGCAACAACTTAAAAAGCATGACGGATGGTGCTGCTGGGCAAGAAGTTTCTGCCGGAGAGCTGTATTGGGGAAAAATCCTTCTAGAAGACACATTGACATATCAAGAGAACCATCTATTTAATACTGAGTCCACCTAAACCTTCAGTCATACATTTTCTAAAAGTACCCCATCCCAATTCACTAAAGAAATAAAGATCTTATGTTCACCAAATGTTAAGAACAGCTAACATGATTACCCATTGCTTGAACATAAGGATTTTATTTTGTGATGTGCAATCTTCCACACAGCTTTTAGTTCTGATTTTGCAAACATAGGATTCTTATTTAAGGTGGGAATAAGCAGTAGAAACAGATGACCTCTGTATTATTTTTCATGCAGAAGATGCCTCTTGTGAAAATAGTGTTGTGAGGGAAGAGGTGTTAGAAATAGGTTAAAAAATATGTATATAAACATACCTCTCAAATTTTATTTTTCAGAGTATGCTGTAAATATTTTCAAGCTGAAAGAAATATTCTGTTCAGATTGTTAAACAAGAATGAAAAATGGCTAGAAAATGGAGTAAAATAGGACTATTTGGTAACGGTCCAGATTCTGTCAGTAGATTTTGAAGTGACATTTGTTATTTGAAAACTATTTGGAATATTTCCTAATTTATATATGGCAAAAGGCACCTCTCATCTGAATTTCCAGAGTGCTGTGCTGAGCACTGTGGTTGTAATTTACTTATAAGCTTAATATGAACACCATGCCTGTGCACATGACATTGTTCACATACCTTCCTACAATATTCAGTTACACTTGTGTGCAGTGCAGATGACTAACCATGCTCTGTAATTTCTTCCCTGATGTGCTCAGTGCTATCGTCCCTAAAAATACTTTAGTTGAGTAACAACTCCTTGAGATATCAGCAGGAATTCTGATCTGTCCTGAACTATAAAAGCTTACTAGTCTCATTACATTAGGTTTTATATCAGTTTGGAATAAAATTGTTGCTATCTCTCATGACCTCTCCCTATAAGAACGTGGAAGCTCCTATCCCCTTATCTGACGCTAACCTAGATTTTGAGGCTGCTAATTTTGGTTAAAAACAAACCAAACAAAAACACAACACCAAACACCCACACACAGAACACTTAATTCAGGTTTGAAAAATCTGTAGAAATTACAGTCAGAATGGAAGTGGATCAGCAGGGAATGGGCCTATGATTAAATGCTATAACACAGGAGACTTTGTTTTGTGAATCAGATCACATTGGCAGTGGTGGAGTTGTGGTGGTATTGCAAACCTCTATTATATAGCACCTAATGTAGAATACTTCCCTGATATAGCACTGGCAGGGTTGCGGTGGTGTGGCATACCTAGTCTAATGTAGCATATTGCATTTTCACACTTATAATACCTGATCATGGAGCACTATTATAATTAGAAGGGGATTCACTTTCTAATCTCCTTGTGCTGCTAAATGAAAGTTCCCTTTCCTGATTAGCTCTGCTTACTATGTCACATATCTCCGTTTGCGAAATCAGATCATCTCTTGTTGGAGAAAGCTGGAGTGGGTGTCCTCATTAATCTGTTACTTATGAGAATAACTGGACAGAACACAGAGCTAAATATACTAATCATTATACTTTACCCTGGCTTTGATTTTATACAACACAAGAAAATAATCTGCTCTTTGTTGTCAAATGCCATTTCCAGTGTATAAATAAATGTTTGCTCACTAATTAGTTATAAAACCTGAAAATTCACTGCTCTTTAACTCCCTTATTCTAAGGCAGGCGTGGCCAAACTGTGGCTCGGGAGCCACATATGGCTCTTGAATGAAAGATTGTGGCTCCTGGAAGAATGTCAGCAAATCAATTTAGGAAAGCAGCCCCAGCCTAGGAGTTCAGGAGTGGGTCGGGATGGTGGAGAGAAGTGTGGCATGGTCAGGATTTTAAAAAAACTCGCCACTAGCCTGTAGTCCTCTACATCAAGCAGCAGCTAAGATTTTACTATATAGGCTTAATTTTCATGGTAACCTGAAGTAATAATTAGAATCTGACATTAGTAGGATCGATATTTGTCCTCTTTTTACAATAAAATTAAAGTGTTCAATTAATTTTAAACTTAGTAATTTCGGAGTAGGTAAAAGTATTTGGCTATAGGCCTCAGTGCGGCTCTTGATGGTTTAATAATCAACTTGTGTGGCTCTTGAGTTCCATAAGCTTGGCCACCCCTGTTAAGGTATAAGGCTTGTAGGATTAAGAAGTAATATGTCAAATGCAATGCATCTGTACAGGGCCAGATTAAGGCAGGGGCCATAGGGGCTGCAGTCTCCCAAAAATCCAGCCCTGACCTGAGTAGCTGACTGCCGCTGATCACTTTCAGCCTGCCTGCCCACCCAGCCCCCAAGGCTGGCTGATCTGCTCCAGCGGCAGGAGTGTGGCAGACCGTAGCTTCCAGCCTGGCACCTCATCCCCATCCCCCTGCAGCAGGTGAGCTGCGCTGGCCTCAGCTCCTCCCAGCAGTAGCACCAGACCACGGCCCCCTCTGCTGTCCCTACTCCAACAGACCCATGCATGGCTACTCCCTGCTGCAGCCCCTCCCAACACCCTAGCAGCAGCGCTGCCCAGCTGCAGCCTCCACAGCATCAGCTGGGGCCTCAGAGCCCCTCACCCTGCCACCCAACATGACTGGGAGGGGGTGTCCCCAGACAAGGCACCGGGGGGGGGGATGCAAGGGTGTGTAGTCACAGGTGCCCAGGCCTTGACCTGGCCCTGCATCTGTAGTCTGGTTGCTGAAGTACATTGAAAATTAAGATATGTTCTTTCTCTTCTTTTTCTTTAATTTTTTCTCATTAGAATTGCAATATGAGGTACTTACCTCTTTAAATCAACACAGCCTAATTAAGGGAGTACATGCATATACTTTCCTTTCTATTTCTCTGTTCATGGAATAGAAGAGCTAGATACACCCTGAATTAAGAGCAGTGTGGACACTGTCACATGCAGACTTATTTTGGAATAAATATCAAAATGTGAACTACGAGAGGAAATCAGATAACCACCCAGAATGTCAGTGCAGTAATTAAAAAGTAATTTACATTAAATGTTGTTCTCCTGCTCAGTGATATTTGGCATGACATTGTTCCTGGGTTGAAGAAGTAATTAATACAGGAGTTACCAAAACATATGTGCCAACTGATGTAATGACTACAGCTGATAATCTGTGTCCCAGAAAGTTCCCTTCTGTTTCCTGTGGATTTCTATAATAGCATCACTTTGTAGGGAAATTGCAGTCTAGCAGTGACGTTAATGTCATGCAAGTTCTTATTGGTAGCATTTTAGCCACAGCTGCATAAAGAAAGGAAAATAGATTAATAGCCCTAGAAACAAAACTTACTACTTATCCACAGAATGTTTAAGGTACAGGCATCATCAGTACAAGCTTTCCCATGCTGTCCTGTTAATGTACCTTGCCACCAACGTGGAGAGAATCTTAAGAAGAGAGAGGAAATTTGCCATCCAATTAAGGCCTGGCCTTTCTGCTGAAACTGGCAGTCAGGGTACCAATAATGTTGGTTTATTTTTTATGGGAACTAAGAAATGAACTAATATGCCAGGTTTTTTTTGATATAGGCTGCCAGATCAGCTAACTGAGTGGCAGTGATTGAGTCAAGCTAGATTAGACTCAAATGTAGTGAAACAGAGGTGAAAGGTGGTTCTAGTAATTCATTACCCATCTCCTGTACCATCTACATTTATAGAAATATTGTTGCCCTATATTTAACTGAGTATAAAACTGAAATGATTCATCTGTAAAACATCTACTGTTCTTTACATTCCTTCTTCAAACTCAGCTCTTTGAGAAATTCTTTTACGCTACAGTAATCCAGACAGGTCCGTCTGAACTTCAGCTGTCTGTCCTGTGTTTTCGTTTGGATGTGTTTAGATCAGGGGGTCTCAAATGTGTGGCCCATGGGCCGCATGCAGCCCCAAAGCTATTTCTTGCAGCCCGCAATGACACAATCATTACCAATATTTGCAATATCATTGTATGGAAAGGTTTCAGTGGTGTGGGCCTCGGGCTACCATACTAACCCTCATGCAGCCCTTGTGGTGATTTGAGTTTGAGGCCCCTGGTTTAGATTCTAAGTTCTTTAGGCCTGTCATTATTAATTGCCATGTAAATTTACTGTGTTGTGCACTAGTTTAATAACTTGAGCCTACACATATAATTTGCTTGTAAAGCTATAATATTATCAAACAAGGAGTACTGTGGCACTTCTAAACACTAACAAATGTAATTATCGCATGAGCTTTCCTGAGAGAAGATCCTATTAAGTGACACAGGACTCCTTGTTTGTTTTGCTAAACTAAACTGATAGGCTACCCCTTTGGAACTATAGTATTATATGAATCACTTTAAATATTTTTTATCTTTTGTGCCCATTTTGATTAAGTTTTTATGAGATGAAGTTGCTAAAATAAGTATGGATTAAAGTTTTGGTTATATTTTATTTGTTAATTGGTCCATGACTAAATGATTGACCATGTTAATACAAAACTTTGATTATCACTAGCCAGAGAGAGAGAGAGAGAATATGTGAGGAGGAGTGGTCCATAAATTATGTCTCAACAATCCATGTTTCATTTTATATTTTAAATGACTTGTACTTTTTAAATATTGTGTTACAGTGATTCTGGACGTGGGAGCAGTCTGTTAGACAGAGCCATTGCTGACAGACGACAGCTCAATACAATTACCTTACCCGACTTCAGTGACCCTGAAACAGGTGAGAATTCATATCTTGAACAATAAAGTGGCATAAATAACTTGTGGGTTAGTATCATCATTCAAGTCTTACAAATAGAAAGACCAAACGAATTGGTGTAAGAGGTGACTATTCTTGCTCTACATATCCTCAGCATTTGTTGTAAATTTAAAAAAAAAAATTACATCGCAGTATTAAGTTTGTTTGAGGAGATGCTTTCAATCTAATTTTATTTTTATTAAGTAATTTTTTTGTTTTTAAAAGTGCCCATTGTGCAGGCCTCTATCAATGCATTTATATTAATAAAGTATATAAAAGCAATTTGAGTGTTTTTATACTTTTATATATTTAATAATGATTTAAAGTTGGCATGCTGATATAGTCTAGCTAGGATGTGATATTTTACCCATTCCCTTGGTACCTGACCATTTCTGAGTAATTTTTTTTCTAAATAAGATTTAAAAAACAAATTAGGAAATCAAAGAGAACCCCTTCTGGCCCATTAAGAAAGAATTAATGTTTGTTTAATAATTTTTTGACACTGTGTCTTTGAAAATAGGTTTCATCTTGGTGGCAGGTTCACAATTTTGACATTTTGAGAGAGAGAAGTATTTTACAATTCATCAACCTGTTGAAACATAATGTAACAGCAGAAGTATTCAACAATAAAAAAAATTTTTTTGCTTGTCTGCTTTATTTCCAAAACCATTAGACTGGATCAGATGTGCACTCTCATATGCATGAGGGAGTGCATTTTTGCCATTATAATAGATATTCTGTTATAAGAGCCTCATTTCTGAGAATTATAAAGGCTTGATGAAGTATGTACTTTACCATAGCAAGAAGTCTGTTAGTCATACAGTTAAGAGGATTTTTCTGCTTTTGTATTCTTATGTGCATTGCAGTTTTAAAAAGCATTCTAATTAAAAATATGAAATGTGGCTTGTGATCATGCTACAATCTGCAGCAGCAAACTGCTTTTGTTTTATCAAGGGAATACAAGAAGTGAGGTATGACATTTTAAAATCTAGCTTATTTGTACATGTGAAGAAACATTTGTTTTTCAACCAGGTGCCCAGGTTCTTTACAGAGCCTTGAGAACACCCTATGTTACCTGTCCAGTTATTCAGACTATGAACAGTAGTAGCCTTTATACCCTGAATTTTCTTTGGGAACCTTCATCACTCACCCATAATCAGATGTGTTGCTGTTAAACAGAGATGTGCCTGGATCAGAACATCTTATCTAAAACCTCATGAACTTTTTGGGAAGTTTGCATCCAGGTCTCTGAACTTTATTATTGCAACTTGTCACAAGCATGGTAACGTATGGCTAGAAGGGACCTCTCAGAGGGAGGACCACATTTACCTAAAGCACCCCTGACACATGTTTGTCCAAGCTGTACTTCAAATTTTCTTGAGTCAAAACTGGAACACAGGAGGATATCAACAGACTTGACGTTTTGGAAGTTCAGATTTGTCTTACTCTGAACTTCTTGCATCCATACACAAGTGAGCTGGGGGTTGTAGAAAGAAAGGGAAGTTTGTAGTAGAGAGAGGTTTACAGGGATAGTGGTAGAAACTCTGCAGTCACTCTTTGGCTGTGTTCACACACGGGGTTATTGCGATATAAGTCGTTTCAAAACAATTTATGTCGAAATAACACCTTATTTTGAAATAACTTAAGCCGAATTAGCAAAAAGTTACTTCAAAATAAGGAAAAAGGCGGGAAACGAAATAGCAAGTTCACAGTGTGAACATGCTGTTTTGCTTGGGGAGGGGGCTGCAGGCACCCGCGGGTTTCAGGGCTGGGCTGCCCTGACCCCCGGGGGTGCCGGCAGCCCTGCTCTGCTGGCCAGGGGACACCCCTCAGCACCCTGGCCAGGGTGCTGAGGGGGCAGCCCTTCCAATGTTGTTTCAGAATACCTTGTTCCGAAACAACATGTTCACATGCATTGTTTCGAAACAGTGGTTTCGAAACAAGGTTGTTTTGCCCCCAAATGGGGTTTAACTTATTTTGAAACAATGGGTTCCCGTTTTGAAACAAAAATGCTGTGTGAACACAGCCTTTGGGATCAGAAAGTGGAAAGAGCCCTGACTGTATTCAACTGAGGACCAAGATAAGATTAAAAGGTGAAACCCAAGAAAGGTAGAAAGGGGTTTAAGTTTATACTTTTACTCTAGAGTTATTGGGGGATTCCCACGGAGTGTCATGGTCCTGGGAAAAGGGTAAACTTAGGCTGTGGGAGGGACCTGCTTACAGCCTTGGTAGGAGGATGTTCACGGAGGTTACAAGTAGTCTGAGGAATTAAAACTTGATTGCCTGTTTTAAGGTCCCGGACTGTAATTTATTGCAGGGAGTGCAGCTCTCGTAGCCCACCCATCCCCCTATAAGGTGGTGTGGAACTCCTGAGAAGGCGTATGTGCTTCTGAAAATCTGAATAAAGGGCATATGAAACACGGGACCCAGGATCAAGGGTGGCAGATTGAACAGAGGGATTCGAAACTTGTTGTGTGGACTTTCTGTACCACAGAAGGATTGGACTAAAGTAGAACATGGCCGGAGGGTCAAGTCAGAAGGAAAAAGAGACTGCTGCAGAGACGGAGCCGTCACCTATATGAGTCTTCTATACCATGCCTAGCTACAGGAGGACATGTCCTCTTTTTTGCTTCTTTATGAAATTTAAAGAGAGTCTGAAATTTTCAAAGGTTTTACTTAATAATAACAATAAAAACATTAATATTGTAGCAGCATCCAAAAATTCCAATACTGATTTAAGGCTTGTTTTGCTGCATGCTGCAGGAGGAAACATTCATTGCCCCAAAGAACTTATAGTTTCACAGAAATTCAGGTTTTCAACTATCCTTTTGATCTAGTACAGTATATATATGGATGGGAAAGTAGCAGGATTATGACAGTGGAAGTACCAATTTAGTATGTTGATTGAGGAGAAGGCTGTTTTAGGTAGGTAGCTTAAAACTCTTTTATTTTTACTGTCATAGCACCTGCTTAATTCAAATGGCAGGAACCATATGCAGGTAAGGATTTTAGATAACAGAAATGCAGGAGTGTTGAATTTTTATAGGCTCTGAGAGCTCCCACTCCAGCTCAATGAGTCTGCCAGTGGTTTAAAAAAAAAAAAAAAAAAAAAACCTGACCTTTCTGATATTTTTAAAGTAAAAATTAACAGGACAACAAATACCTTTGTGAGTGCTACATTCAGTCCTTGTTTGTATTTTGGAAAGAAACAAAATGTAAGGAGGTGGGAGAGTTGAATTTAACTAGTATTTTTTCCTTTGTAAGTTACCTTTTAAGTGATGAATCCCTTACACACAGAGCTGAACAGCATACCCCAGCCTGTGCTAGCTTAGAGAGTAAAAGACTAAATCTAAAAACCACACCAGAGGCCTTTTCTGTTTATCCAAAACCTCGTACCAGTTTAACTAAGTGTTTTTAAACTAAATGCTCCTGGTGCAAAATCCTGTGCAGATAATCTTATTTCCAATTAAGAGTTTCATGAGTCAGTTTAACATAAATCAGTTCCTTACCAACTTAAGCTAAACTGCAATAAGGTATTCAAAATAAGTGTTTTGACAGGAATTGAAACTGATTTAACTAAACATGCTTAATAGCGTTGACTTGTATCTGTGGGATTTTTTAGCATGGACAAGCTCAAAGTCTCTCCTTTTCACAAGACTAGAACACTGATGGTAGTCTTCTGGTTAAATGTCATGTCATATCAGCCCACCTAAAATTCTTCTGTTCTTTCAGCTGGATGCCATATTTTTCAATTCATATGAATCCTACATATCCGTATCTCTCATTCAGTCACTGTTGAGTATATACATGCACAACTACACACACAGAAACACTTGAATAAATCACTATAGAGGGACTTTCTGTGCTAGCCGATGGTGGTAGGTGGGTATCTCTACCTTTCATTGATGTTTCAGGTAGCACAACACACATTGTTCAAGAGGTTCACCTGGCTGTTTTGGTGCAGGTAAGTAACATTAGGCCTTTTAAAGTCATGCTACTTGATTATGTGATAGTTTTAACTCAGTTATATTTTTAGTCTAATCTACTAGAAAGTAAAATTAGTAGCTGGTTTTTAAAGCAGGTTTTCTAGAACCTTGTTTTTCCATAAAACAGCTTAGAGTATATTAAAGAAAATTTGCTTTCCAAAATAATTGATTTTAATTAAATATAGTTTTCTGGTTTTTCTGGTTTCTCGTTTTATCATACAAGATAAGGGATTTCATAGAATCATAGGGTTGGAACGGACCTGATAGGTCATCCAGTCCAACCCCCTGCCAGAGGCAGGACCACTCCCACTAAACCATCCCAGTCATGGTTTTGTCCAGCTGGGCCTTAAGCACCTCCAAAGATGGAGATTTCACCACCTCCCTCGGCAGCTCATTCCAAGGCTTCACCACTCTCCTAGTAAAAAAGTTTTTTCTAATATCCAGCCTCAAACTCCCTAACCGCAACTTGAGACCATTGCTCCTCGTTCGGTCCTCCGTTAGTACTGTGAACAGTCGAGCTCCATCTTCCTTAGAGCATCCCTTCACGTAGTTGAAGGTTGCTATCAAATCCCCCCTCAATCTTCTCTTCTGCAGACTAAATAAGCCTAATGCTTTCGGTCTTTCCTCATAGGGCTTGTGCTCCAGCCCTTTAATCATTTGGCTGCCCTCCTCTGAACTCTTTCTAGCATGTCCCTGTCCTTTTTGTAGTGGGGAGCCCAAAACTGAACACAGTATTCTAGATGTGGCCTCACCAGTGCAGAATAGAGGGGAAGGATCACATCCCTTGATCTGCTGGTAATACTTCTTTTGATGCAGCCCAGTATGCCATTGGCCTTTCTGGCAGCAAGAGCACACTGCTGACTCATATCCAGCTTCCCATCCACCATGACCCCCAGGTCCTTTTCTACACTGCTGCTACTTAACTGAATGTTTCCCAGCCTGTAGCAGTGCATAGGGTTTTTTTTGTCCCAAATGCAGGATTTTACACGTATCCTTATTGAATCTCATAAGATTTCTATTGGCCCACTGTTCCAATTTATCTAGGTCTCCCTGAATCCTGTCCTTGCCCTCCAACATGTCTGCTGGTCCCCCCAGCTTGGTGTCATCCGCAAACTTACTGAGAGTGCAGTCTATTCCATCATCCAGATCATTGATGAAAATGTTGAAAAGAACCGGCCCCAGGACCGACCCCTGGGGCACACCACTCATGACCGGTTGCCAGCTAGACATGGAACCATTGATTCCTACACGCTGAAACCGTTGATCTAGCCAGTTCTCTATCCACCTTATAGTCCATGCATCCAACCCATACTTCCTTAATTTGCCAGTGAGAATGCTATGGGAAACTGTATCAAAAGCCTTGCTAAAATCAAGGTATAGCACATCAATGGTTCTTCCTGCATCCAGAAAACCAGTCATCTGCTCATAGAAGGAAATGAGATTGGTCAGGCATGATTTACCCTTGGTAAATCCATGCTGACTGTTCCTGATCACTTTATTTTCCTCTAAGTGTGTGAGGATGGATTCTTTGAGAACCTGCTCCGTAATTTTTCCAGGGATTGAGGTGAGGCTGACTGGTCTGTAATTCCCTGGATCCTCCTTTTTCCCCTTCTTGAAAATAGGCACTACATTTGCTCTTTTCCAATCCTCTGGCACCTCCTCCGTTCTCCATGAGTTTTGAAAGATAATGGCCAGCGGTGCTGCTATCTCATCGGCCAATTCCTTTAGCACCTTTGGATGCAGTTCGTCCGGCCTCATGGACTTGTGCACATCCAGCTTCTTTAAGCAGTCCCTAACCTGACTTTCCGTCACCAAGGGCCTCTCTTCTTCTCTCCAGTATGCCACACCCATGGTATTGAGCTGGGAGCTGACTCTGCCTGTGAAAACTGAAGCAAAAAATGCATTGAGCACTTCAGCTTTTCCCTCATCTTCCGTCACGAGGATGCCTGCCCCATTCAGCAAGGGGCCTACACCATCCCTGATCCTCTTCTTGTTATTAACATACTTGTAGAACCCCTTCTTGTTATGCTTTACATCCGTCACTAGCCACAACTCCATTTATCCTTTGGCCTTTCTGATTTTATCCCTGCAGTCCCTAGCAATATCTTTATATGCCTCCTTGGTCATCTGACCAAGCTTCCACTTTCTGTAAGCTTCCTTTTTATGTTTAAGCTCAGAGCAGAGTTCTCTGCTAAGCCATTCTGGCTGCCTCACTTGTTTGTTCTTTCTCCTAATTGGAATGGCAACTTCCTGTGCCCTTAGCAGGGTTTCTTTAAAATATAACCAACTCTCTTGGACTTCTTTCCCCTTCAGATTAGCTTCCCAAGGGATCCTGCCCATCAGTTCCCTGAGGGAGCCAAAATCTGCTTTTTGGAAGTCCAGGGTTTGTGTTTTGCTTCTTTCCTTCCTTCCTTTAATCAGCATCCTGAACTCAACCATGTCATGGTCACTACTGCCTAGCTTGCCATTTACCTCTACGTCCCTGATCAATTCTTCCATGTTTGTGAGCAGCAGGTCGAGCGGTGCAAGGCCCCTAGTTGGTTCCTCTAGCATTTGTACCAGAAAGTTGTCCCCAACACTCTCTAAAAACTTCCTGGATTGCCCATGCACTGCTGTATTGGCCTCCCAGCAGATGTCAGGGTAATTGAAGTCCCCCATGAGCACCAGGGCCTGTGATCTAGAAGCTTCCGCTAGTTGTTTATCCACCTCTTGCTTCTGGTCTGGTGGTCTATAGCAGACACCCACCACAACATCCCCCTTGTTGCTTTCCCCTCTCAGTGTAACCCACAGACTTTCTATTGGCATGCTTCCACTTCCATAAATGGAGCTCTGAGCAGTCATAGAGCTCTTTTACATATAGTGCTACTCCTCCCCCTCCTTCCTGCCTGTCTTTCCTGAACAGTTTATACCCATCCATGGCAGAGCTCCAGTCATGCAGACTATCCCACCACGTCTCCGTTATTCCTATGATATCATAGTTCTTTGTCTGCGCTAGTATTACCAATTCTTCTTGCTTATTTCCCAGGTTCCTTGCATTAGTGTATAGGCACCTGAGATACCCGGCTGATTGTCCTACTTTGTCATTTTGATTTCCAATTCTGTTACATAAAAAAATCCAATTCTGTTACATAAACCTCCTTGCATTTTTTCTTGGAGTTCTCCTCCCCCACTCTCCTCGTGTATTGGGGCTTCAGTAGAGCACTTATGACGTTTATTTGATTTCCCCCCTCATATTCCAATCACCAAATTTTGTAAAGTTGTTTAAAGAAATAATTAATGCTTGTTTTCTGCAGAAACCATCTTCATGCTCTTGACTACTGAAATAAATACTTTACTTTTCTTTTTGACATTCATAAGTCTATTAAAACCCGTTCTTGGATCTTTGTTCCTTTATCAATTTTTTTCATTTTTTTTTTTTTTTTTCCTTCCAATACATCCTCCTCTTCTCTCAGGACCAGAATCTCCTCTCCACCTGTTTGTATGTTCTCATCCCAAATCTGATGCCTTTGTCTGGCCCCATGCAGCTTATCCATACTGTGACCATGTTCCTGGGCCCCAAGCAGCGTCTCTCTGTAAACTGGTTATTTCTTCCTCTATCTTTGTTTGTTCTGTTAATCTTCATAACTGATAAACAGTGTTTGTATTTAAAGATTTTAAATGTCAAAACAGTAGATGCAGCTGGAACCTGCCTATTCAGATGCACTTGGTTAATTAGGGGGAGAGGAGCATTAAAAATAAAATCATTAGTAATGTGTGAGGAAATGTTAATAGGTAATATTGGAATAGCCAAAGATCTACTGTTTTGAATAGTGCCCAAACTCATGGATGTGGCACAATGTGGTAGAAAGTAGGAGAAAAAGAATATTGCTTTATAGTATCTATTATATGTATTGCAGTAAAGTATATCTGATATTGAACCTAGAATAGTCAGTTATGTTACTTCTTACCTTGTAGGTATATAACCATTTGCAAGGTTTGTCTTTCTCATCCATAAGTTTTAATAATTTACTTTTTTTTTGTTAGGTTTTTCATTAACAACTATAATTTATAGCAGATGTCTTTTCCTGAAATCTTGCACCAAGGAGGAAAATGCATCAAATAATCTGAAGCATTTATTTTGCATATTGCAACTCATTAATTTTTTTAAAAAAATAGGCTCACAGGGCCTATTTTTTATTTGTCTAGCTGTTCTGCTACAATAAACCTATTGTAGACCTGATTCTCCTTTCACTTAAAACTCTATACACAGTGATGCTACCAAAATAAAGCTGCAGGTGATGTAGTGAAATCTTGTTTTAAAGTTTAAATATTTTTCTCATTTTATATTTGTTCTCATTCCACTAGATTGCTTAGTATTGATATTCCTGACCCTCACTGTTAGCCTTAGCTATAAGGCTGTTTGGTTTCACTGCTATACCACAATAATACAGTGGCCCAAAGTTCAATTTTAATAATAGTTGCTGACCACTTCCATGATATTTTAAATGTCAGAAATGCATGGAAGTATGAGTGTTTCTTGAGACTTCAAGCTACTTAGATACAATGCTTAAGAAGTTGAAAACTGTGTTTCACTGGGTAGCACTTTAATACCTGATTAATTAGGAAAGTATTGCGGGTTTAGCCGTGTGCTTCCACAGGGCATACTGCTATAATATGGAAATCCCATGCAGAATTAGATTGTTTGTTCTTTGTAGAGCTATGAGTCACTAGGAGTTCCACAGGGATGCTTGATAAATAATGAGAAAATGGAGAAGTACAAACATAGACTAAGTTATACAAAGTCTGAGATTTCCATTTTCAATAAAACCTACAGTATTAATGAGGAAAAGGGCTTTGTAGATTTCTTGATGAAGTAGGGAAGACCATCTTCAAATGCTGATTGGGCATAAAAACAGAATTTCAGATTCCAATATAGAGTGTAGACAGTTGGTGAAATTCAAAGCTTTGGGTATTTTTTTTCTTTATGCTATGTGAATTAAAAATTTAGTCTAGACCCTTGTAACTTCTTGGTATAGATAGCAGGGCTTAAGATAATTGGCTGCATATTTTTATTCAACTCTACATCTTCCTATAATAGAAACTAAAACCATCCTCTTGTACTGGTGAAAATCAAAATAGTTCTGGAGGTTGTACCAACCACTCTCTCTTAAAAGAGAGAAAAAAAAAAGAATTACAGTTTGAAGAATGTCAGTGTCTTTTTTGCTTTCTTGGAGTTTTTAGTTTTTGTATATTTGTCTTTTTTTAATTAAGATTTTAATTTATGGTTTGATCTGTTGTTCAAGGTAACCCACCAGATGCTTATTTTCATGGTTTTTACTCCCTTTTTTCAGTTTGTAAGTAGCATTCACTATACAGGTTTACTTTTAATTTCTAAAGAACTTAAAAATCACATTCCTCCACCACAGAATGTATATGTTGTTTATCAGTAGTGGATGTTGTTAAAGTGTCTAAAGCTCAGCTGATGCTGTTTGCCCATTCAGTCACTCTGAGGGCTGTAATCTTACAAAATGTGAATGCATTCTACCAACACTTGAATTTAATTATTAAAGAGACAGTATTAATTTTCTGTGGGTTGCAAATAAAGGTTTTTCAGGAATGTCTTATATAGAATAATAGTCAGTCACCAGTAATTTTTTTATCAAAGTTCTTAAGCCACCACTGTTAGTAAGCATTACAGTCATCTGAAATGTAATGGGGGGGAGGGTTCTTCTGTCAATCTAGTTCAGCAAAACAAACAAGGAATCTCTGACAAAGTGGGATCTTCTCCCACAAAAGCTCATGCAATAAATATATTTGTTAGTCTTTAAGGGTCACAGGATTCCTTGTTTGTTTTATTGAACTGGACTAACATGGCTGCCCCTTTGGATCAAGGAATCTCATGGCCCTTATAAAAACTAATAAATTTACTCATCGCATGAGCTTTCATGGGAGTATATCCTAGTTCATCAGATGCTTGAAGATGGAGAAGTACAGGTGAATGAGAGGAACATAAATGCAAGGAAGTGTATGTCACAGGATCCAGGTCAGACTGTTAGAGCAAACCAGTACAGTTGTTTAGAATCAAACAGTGGAGAACAACATATTGGAGGAAGGTGAGGGAAAAAGGAAAGCAAAATTACCTGCTATAATGGGGGGGGGGGGGAATATAGTCTCTATTTAACCTTAAGTTGATGGTGTCAGATCTGAATAAGAATTCCAATTCTACATTTATATGCAGATTTGACACTGTCAGCTTAGGCTTAAATAGAGACTGTGGTTTTTTTGCCCATTACAACAGGTAATTTTGCTTTCCTTTTTCCCTCACCTCTCTCCTATATGCTGTTCTCCATTGTTTGATTCTAAACAACTGCACTGATTTGCTGTAACAGTCTGACCTGATCCAATGACTTACACTTCCCTGCATTTATTTTCCTCCCATTCATCTGTGCTTTGCCATTTTAAGCATCTGACAAAATGGAATTTTCTCCCACAAAAGCTCATGAGATAATTTAATTTGTTAGTCTTTAAAAATGCCATTAAACTTCTTGTTTGTTTTGCTAATATGTAATGTTACTACTATTGGTTCAATTTCTGGTGCAACTCACAGGGAGCTATTGGTCTCTTTTCTGGGAGATGTTCCATTCCCTGGAATAATGATCGTAGGGGGAAATCTAAAGACCTCTACAGAGAAAATAAAATAGAAAACATACATGTTAAGATTATTTTATGTTTATCTGGAATAGCAAATTGTGGCATTTGTGTTTGCCATTCATCACCCTTTTCAGTTTGAAATTGCCATTCCACAAGTAGCAGAGAGATTTTGCTTTCTTAATGATGAAGGAGAAAGTAAGGAAAATTGAGAAAAACTATGCATCTTTTTCTGCATATGTGCCTGTTCAGTGCAGATTGACCTGTGCAAATTTGAAGAAGAGTTCTGTCTAAGCTTGAAGGCTTGTCTCTCTCATCAGCAGAAGTTGTGGGAAGGGAATCCAAATGATGCTGTAAAGTGACAAGGCTGTTTCTTTATAGATGGGCGCGTGCCATTTCCTGTAAATCATCAATAAAAGACATTACGTCACCAACTTTGCCCTAGTGCAGATAGTGTTATTCGGAGGGAAAGGGACACTAAATCTTATTACCCAGACTTGGCTTTCTTGAAATGTTCCTTTACCTAAATCAATAATTAACATTGCAACTTCTGTGTGAGAAGTAGTCTCAAATGCCTTGTGATATTCAGCAAAAAGAGTGTAAATTTCAGCTGAAACATCTGCTTTATTTAGCCCTGCAGAAGGTACTGTCTCTTTATCCAAAATGTGTTTGCTTGCATTAACACACAATCAAATGCATGCTACTCCATTAATATTTTTGAATGCTTTAATATCTGGTTTTTGTGCATGTGAAATTGGAAGTGTTCTTCATTCTGCCTGAGTGTTTCTGTTAAATTCTTATCTCTCTTTCCTTGAATAAGACATCGTTCCATTAAATTTGATAAATAACTTTCCTCTTCCAGGGTCAGAGCAAGAATATATGAAGTACTCTCATTAGTCAAGTATTTAATGTTGCAATTTATTTAGAAATTACGAAAAAAATAACTAGGAAAGCTTGTGACATCCTCATTGTGATAGGCATGGATTTTATCATACTTTTCTTTTGCATGGGGATGCTTACACACAGACTGTGAACAAGACTATTGTTTTCATCTAGGCTTCAACACCAGATGGAACTTTAGAAGGATATTACAGAGATAATCTGTAAATTTAGGGCATTGCTGTATTTGCTGAAATCAGGCAATAAGCAAGTCTTTGAGATGGAAAGGACTTCTCAGGGCAAATGCCAATAAAAATGCTGATGGCTCAGTAATCACCTTGTGACAATGTCAGGCTTCCTTAGTAATTTGTGCACATTATGGCAGATGAAGTCTGCTATTAAATGAAAACATTGAAACTTGCCCAGTCTGATCCTAAACTGATAAAACATTGATTGAGTGACAAAAATTCTCTCCTTGTAGATCCTGAACAGTGATTACAAAAGGAAAATTAGAAGAAAGTGTAACAAAGTATTCCTCAACAGAAATGTGCCATGAAATAAAGTAAGACAGCAAATCTCACATGCCATTTTATAATGTGCCAGATAATTACTCTTTTCAGTTGTTATTCAGGTGGTCACTAATTATGTGAGTTCTTCAGCTTGCAGAAACAGTAGCATTCCCACCACTGAGACCATGTTATATTAAGTATGAACCCTATAAGAATTAAAACCAAAGAAACCAAAAGTGGTAGCAGAGATCAATTATGCTGATGTATTATGATTATTTTTCTTTCCTAGACCTCACATGCTTTTTTCAGAAATTTGATTTCAAAAAAATTTTCAGTTTTTTCCTGGAACACAGCCCTTCCTCAGTTCTTCACAGCATTCATGCTTTTGTCTTGATTATTGTAGTTGTTCACCAAGTTCTCTGTACATGTTACAATTTCTGATGATTAGATAATCAAATGTTTTACAGCAGATTCATCTGGACACAAGTTGACCTTCACAATAAATTCTGATAGCCTGGGTAGAGATTAAAGAATACAGATTATATATATGCCTGGATGACATAATGAAAGCAAAATTGACATAGCATATTTAAAAAATGGAAGAGGGATAAAACTGAGTGAAATGCACTAACACAACCTTTCTGGAGAGAGCTAAGCAACTGGCAAAGGAAAATGATTGGCTGAGAGCCTTAACCACACAAACAAAACTAGCAGGGATCTATATAATGCTGGGGAGGGAGCACAGTAAGCGTGCAGTAGGGTGGAACAGGGAGCCAGAATGTAGACATCCAGTGATTCGGTTGTCCACACACCTTTAAGAGAAATGGTGTGCCATGCATTTCAGCTACAAGAGCCACAAATTAGCCAAAAGCTAATTAATAGTGGTGATACCAGAGAAGCATGAGGTATTATGGGATTAGTGGTCTGGGGATGTGCATGATGCATTGTCAGGATGCTTGTTTTGATCACTGAAAAGAATGTGTGAATATAAAGAAAGAGTATACAGAGGCACAAGGGCCTCTTTTTCCCAGCATGGTGGTGTGTGAATGGGCTGTTGCTGGGGGGAGGGGCCCTGGGGCCACAGGGCCCTCCTGCACACCACCCCAGCCCACCACCCCAGCCCCACTGCAGCTGGTCTGTCCCGGGGATGGGCCTGCTGGTGCATGGCTTCCAGAGGCTCTGGAAGGCAACACCAGACTCCCTGCCTGTGGATGGAGTGAACATGCACTGCCCTGCCCCCAAGGGAGTGCCATGTGGCCCAGGAGTGGGAGTACAGAGCCTGGCCTTTGGCCTCAGGGCACCCCACCTGCCCACCCCCACCAAGTGCTGTGCAGGGCAGGGGCCATCCCAGCATTCCCCAAAGCCCCACTGTTGCTGAATGGGGCAGGGGTAGGGTTACAGATGTCAGGCAAAAGGAGGACATGTCCTCCTTTTTACCTTCACGTCCTGTGTCTGGCAGGCATTTTAAAAATACATGATTTGTCTGGCTTCTTACTTACAGGGGTTAAAGGATGCTGGAACACCCTATTTTTAAGGGGAAGCATCCAGGGCCCCCTAAAGATAAAAGAATATTACATTAATACTACATGTTCTCCATGTGTCCTCCAATGTCCTCCTTTTCGTACTTCCCTGTCCTCCTTTCCATGCTTTGGTATCTGGTAACCCTAGGCGGGGGCCAGATCAGGCAGGAGCCTTAGGGGCTGGAGCTTGAGGGCCCTCCTTTAGGCCAAGGCCCAGGGCTTCACCCCCTATAACTGCTGCATTAATCCAGTCCTGCCTAGGCATGATGAAGATGCAATGGTAGTGTTTACAAGAGACCCACAAAAATAAGGACAGCCAGTAGCTATATTGAAGGCTTATCCCATACTTTGCAGAAGGGCTGTGAAACATACTTGGAAGCAACTAAGGCCTGGTCTACACTAGAGGGGTTTGTCAATAACATAACAATGCTCCGAGCAAAAGAACTGCCCTGTTTGTCAACAAAGTAAAATCACCTTGAAGAGAGCTATAGGGATTCTTTTGGCAAAGCTAAGGCAACACTATGTCAGTGTAGACTCCATGTCCCCTTGCAGCTGTGGAGGGGCTCTCATTCTTGTCAATTTCACTGCTAACCACAGGGGCAGCGTAAGCCAGGCTTTTTCTGTGACTGGAGGGGATGGAGACATGGGTGGCTGCCACCAAGTTCCTAGCTGCATGCCAGAACACAGTGGAAGGCAGGGTTCTGGCACCCAACTCCCAAATGGGAGTTAAGACCAGTAGGGATGATGACTGATGCCTGTCTTCCAGCTGAGAGCTTGGACTGAACAAAATGCAGCCAATGCCCAGCTTCCTAGGGCATGGGCAGGTGATGCCTGGCTCTTAGCAAGGGTATGACCAGCTGCTGAGCTGGAACATGGGAGCGGAGTGCAGGGGTCTTCCCCCCTGACTTTCAGTTGTGAGTCTTTGCATGGGAGACTGCACCCTGCTCTGAGCCCAGAAGGCGCCCCCCTCCACCCCCACCGCACCCCCAGTTTCTAACTGCAAGCTGGGGCACATGCGTCTGCACCCTGCACCCAGCTCAGAGCTGGGACCCAAGGTGAGGAGAAGTCTCCGCAGCTTCTGCCCCAGTTCCTGGTTGAGACTGTGGGGCAGCCCATAGGGTGTCTGGGATCCAAGAGATGAGTCTTTCGGTTCCCTTCACACTGCTCCCTAGGTTAGAGGAAGTGGTCCTGGTAAAGGTGCACTCAGCTGAGCAAAGGAGGGTAGCGTGATCATCAGCCACTGCTATAGCAATAGCTGAAAGTTGACATAAATATGTTAATTTACTTTTTTAGAATAGTCCAGGCCTAAGACACAATCAAATGAGCAGTCCATGGAGGGAGAGGGGAGGAAGAAGGAAAAATGGAGTAGTTCTGATCTGGTATTTTGTGGAAATAATGCCACAGCCAAACTATATACTCGTGCCTTGTTTTTCTTTACTCTTCAATAGCAATTAACTGCCAGTGCCTCTCTACTACACTGAGATTACTTTAAACTTCTCAACCTTTGAAACAGATTGAAGCAAAAAGAGTGAGAGAACAAAAACTGAGATACAATAAATAATTTTTTTAGTCTGTAAAAGTGCCACAGGAGTCCCTGTTTGTTTTGCTGAACTAGACTAACACAGCTACCTACCCCTTTGGAATTACATAAATTCACGGTACTCACACAAATTAAATGCTTTGTCTGTTTCTGGTCACCCCCTCTAAAAAAAAAGAATACTGGGACTGGTCAGCGTATACAAGAGACAACTAATAGGAATATGGTTGAGATCTATAAAACTATGAATGGTGCAGAGAAAATGAGTAACACAAGAGCCAGAGATCTCCCAATAAAATTAATAGGCACGTTTAAACATTGCACACAGTTAGTATGTACAGCTCCTTGTCAAGGGATGTTGTGAAGGACAAAACTCTAACTGGATTTTAAAAAGAATTAGATAAATTCTTGGAGGATAGATCCATTATTGTTAGCCAAGATGGTCAGGGACTCAACCACATGGTCCAAATGTGTCTCCACCTCTTGCTAGCAGAAGTTGCGTCTGGACAACAAGGATGGATCACTTGATAAACTGTCTATTCTTTTCATTCCTTTTGAAGCATCTGGTATTGGCCTCTGTTGGAAGACAGGATACGGGGCTAGATGGACCACTTGGCTGTCCCATCATGGCCATTCTTATGTTCTTAAGTAAGCTGTTATAATTTTGGTATTGTTGATTATACTACAGAATTATCTTCTATTCAAATAAGTTTTACCACCAGCTACCTGTTAAACTGAATGTGGATTTATCCACTTATAGAATTACTGTAATACATTGTTTACCTTCCATAGGTTCTATAATTTTAGACCTAGATACTAGGAATGTGCAGTCTGAATATATTTTCTAGATGGGACAATATTTGGCCTGTTTAGAAGTCACTTCTTTTTCTCCATACTGGGGGGGGAAAAAAAAAGTATGCCTGTTAAGGTTGCATAGTTCCCACTATACACCCAGCCTCCTACCTACTGAAGTTTGGTTCTATTAGAAGTGAGGGGTTGGTGGTGGTCCACAAATTTCCTCTTTCTTCAGCTTTTCTTCATGATAAGGAGCTGCATCTCTTCTTTACCAGATCCTCAAGAAACCTGAAGTGGAATCTCTCCTTATTAGTCATTTACAACAGACCATGTCAGCAATGGGACCAGAAAGGGCCCCTGCTCCATTGCTGAACCACTGCACAGATGGCATCAGGCACCTTTTAGCTAAGAAAGTTTTCTGAGCACCTTGCCACTGGGAGGAAGAAGGAGAGTCTGCTAGAGATTCTGGAGCTTGTCATCTTTAAAAATAAAGAGGGAAGTGATGGGCGGGATCATGAAACAAATGAGGTCACTACTTTTAGAGCCTCTGTAGAACTGTTCAAACATATCAGTACATTTCCTTCTGTAGTGTAAAAGCAATAAAATACACACAGCAACATTTCCAACATTAATTGGGAAGCAGGGGCACCAAGCTACTCTGGGAGAGTGAAGTAGGTAGACAAGAAAAGTGTTGGGGCAAGTTTACACAGTTGCATTCACTACATCCTCCACTTTAAATGTACTCTGATGTTACCATATCAGTGCTGTGTGCAGTTTATTGAAAGCCAGCCATATTCTGTCTCTTTTGTGAAAGCCTGTAATGTTAACAGTCACGTGACCAACTCGCATTTTATTGTTTTGAAGGCTCAGGCAAGCAATCACCAACCCAAGCTTTTGGCTTTTGTGGTTGTCAGCATTTTCCTTTGAAGCATCTGCTGTTAGTCAGTGTTTGAGGGAGGGTACTGGATTAGATGGACCTTGGGTCTGATCCAGTCTAATATTTCCTGTGTTCCTATTTTCCTATTTCTATAAGCAGTGTAAAATTTCTGATTTACTGAACCTAGTGAGTCTCAAATACAGTTTGAAATCACCAACCAAACTTACAGTGGTATTATAAGTATTAAAATCGCAATGAGAACTATAACATAAAACGTTTATGGTCTGGATAGAAAAACATCAGTGCTAAAGATTCTCTGTTAACAATTACGTATTTACTACATAAATTTAATCTACAGTAAAGGCTGCGTACATACTGAACTGATAGAAAACCTAATTCATTTTTCATGAACTGTAAAAGTATGCTGTTTCAGACTGAATTTTAATATCCCTTAGGAAAAAAATTATTTTTAGAGACTAATCTTTTCCATTCAGCACTTTCAAGGTATTCTTCCTGCAAGGAATTCTTTGGCTGCTAAACATTTTCCTTCAACATTGTTGATTAGCTAAAGTTTACATCCCATGCAGTTTAATTGTGTATTTGTGCAGGGGCATATTGTGATCAGCCTATTTATTTTAGTTCTGTCTGTCTTTTTTTACAACCTATTATTAGCCTTTAAATAGTCACCTAATTGCATGCTATGAAAAAACATTGCAATTATTAACATCAAAATGCATGCAGCATATAGTGCTGTCACAAGTCCTCTTTGGATCATTTGTACTCATAAATGAAATGGTAAGTTAAATCTTCAGAGTTATAGTGGCTGCTGAAATTAGCATAAACATTGCTGCTAGTTTTTCATAACATGATTTTAGTGTACATTCTCTCAAGTTCATGCATTTCGCATCTGAAAGAGACTGACAGCAAACAACCAGAAGTTAAAACCCAAGCTAGCTTTTTTGGTGAAGCCTGCGTTATGGAAAGGGTTAAGATATAATATTTAACCTAGCATTTGTGAACATTTTTCTCTTTCTTCCTCCGCTCTCTTCTCTCCACACACAGACTGATGTAATTTTTTATTACTTCTGCAGGTTCAGTCCATGCAACGTCAATAGCAGCATCCAGAGTGGAGCAGGCACTCTCTGAGGTTGCTTCATCTTTGCAGAGCAGTGCTCCTAAACAAGGTCCTCTGCATCCCTGGATGACTCTGGCTCAAATCTGGCTTCATGCAGGTACTGGGGAACAAAAACAACTTTTTTTTTTTTCCTGTTCACTAACCTATGAAGCAGCAGGAATCTACACTCATTTCATTCAGCAGGTCAGATTCTATTATCATTTGTCAACAGATACTGGAGCTTTTAAGGGCACATTCAAAATGTGGCATTTAGTTTCATTTCAAGAAAGAACATTGTATGTTTAATTTATAAAACAGTGGTCATTAAGGATGGCATTTAGTTTTTAATTTAATAATCATTTCATAGTGTTCATACATTTTCTAACAACATTTTAGCCTTTATTAGGTTATAGATTTCTAAAATTTCTCATTTGGCATATTTATCTTTGTGAATTAAGGGTTGCTGTCTTTTTGTGAATTTCCAAAGGGGCAGCCGTGTCAGTCTAGTCCAGCAAAAAAAAAAAAACAAGCAGTCATGTGACTTATATTTTTCGCATGAGCTTTTATGGGAGAAAATCCCACTTCGTCAGATGCATTGAAGATGGGGGAACTTGCTGAATGGAATGAAAATGGGATTTTTCTCCCACAAAAGCTCATGCGAAAAATAAATCTGTTAATCTTTCAGTGCCACACAACTACTTGTCTTTTTGTGAAACTTCTTTATTAAAATTCAGTCACCAGAGGAACATTTAATAGACTTAGAGTCTTAATAATAATTAAAAAAAATACATATTATGCTTTGCTGAATTTAACAAAAATATAGTTTTAATGTGATTTGTTCCTATCACTCTGAAAAGGGGGCATGATAATTAAAGTTGATCTTTCAAAATATATTCATTGGATGCCTAAGTTAAAAAAAAGTGCTGGCTGCTTTTATTTTAAAAAGGGGGGAGGTTGCATATGTTTCTGTTATTTTTCCTTGTACAAAAATTCAGAAACCTAATAATTCCAAGTTTCTATAACAAAGACACAGAAGAGTATTTGTTAGAGATGCTGCTGACAAATCTTAGTCATTGTGGGCTGGGTGTGAAGGGCACCTGTTTGAAGTAGTACTGTAAGCACGTTATTTGGTAAAAGTTATGAAGTAAAAAAGTTGGACTTTTGCTCATTCTTCTTTCAAAAAGGCTGGATAGAGATAGAGTTTTGTGACAGAGAAAACAATATACAGGCCTCAAAACTTTGAACTAGGCCTCTGGGAAGTACTTTCTGGTGCATGGCAAGTTGGTTGATGTGAAGTTTTGTGCTACTTAAACAGGCAAAGAAATTGAAACGTGTGGGGGGGTTCTTTTTGCTATATTTCTCCTAATCAAACCTTTATGGAGCTCTTTTTAAATTCATATTTTCTTTTCAAAAAAAAGTTGTTTTTTTTTTTTTAAGGAAAAGATTTGTATCCTGGTGTTGTGGCAAGTAGAGAAGGGGAAACATTTCATAGAATCATAGGGTTGGAAGGGACCTCATAGGTCATCTAGTCCAACCCCCTGCCAGAGGCAGGACCACTCTCACCTAAACCATCCCAGTCAGGGTTTTGTCCAGCCAGGCCTTAAACACCTCCAAAGATGGAGAGACTCCACCACCTCCCTCGGCAGCTCATTCCAAGACTTCACCACTCTCCTGGTAAAAAAGTTTTTTCTAATATCCAGCCTCAAACTCCCTAACCGCAACTTGAGACCATTGCTCCTCGTTCTGTCCTCTGTTATTACCGAGAACAGTCGAGCTCCAATCTTCCTTAGAGCATCCCTTCAAGTAGTTGAAGGTTACTACCAAATCCCCCCTCAATCTTCTCTTCTGCAGACTAAATAAGCCTAATGCTTTTGGTCTTTCCTCATAGGGCTTGTGCTCCAGCCCTTTAATCATTTGGCTGCCCTCCTCTGAACTCTCTCGAGCATGTCCCTGTCCTTTTTGTAGTGGGGAGCCCAAAACTGAACACAGTATTCTAGATGTGGCCTCACCAGTGCAGAATAGAGGGGAATGATCACATCCCTTGATCTGCTGGTAATACTTCTTTTGATGCAGCCCAGTATGCCATTGGCCCTTTTGGCAGCAAGAGCACACTGCTGACTCATATCTAGCTTCCCATCCACCATGACCCCCAGGTCCTTTTCTATACTGCTGCTACTTAGCTGAATGTTTCCCAGCCTGTAGCAGTGCATAGGGTTTTTTTGTCCCACTTGCAGGATTTTACACTTGTCCTTATTGAACCTCATAAGATTTCTATTGGCCCACTGTTCCAATTTGTCTAGATCTCCCTGAATCCTGTCCTTGCCCTCCAACGTGTCTACTGTTCCCCCCAGCTTGGTGTCATCCGGGAACTTACTGAGAATGCAGTCTATTCCATCATCCAGATCATTGATGAAAATGTTGAACAGAACCGGCCCCAGGACTGACCCCTGGGGCACACCACTCATGACCGGTTGCCAGCTAGACATGGAACCATTGATTCCTACATGCTGAAACCTTTGATCTAGCCAGTTTTCTATCCACTTTATAGTCCACCTATCCAACCCATACTTCCTTAATTTGCCAATGAGAATGCTGTGGGAAACTGTATCAAAAGCCTTGCTAAAATCAAGGTATAGCACATCAATGGTTCTTCCTGCATCCAGAAAACCAGTCATCTGCTCATAGAAGGAAATGAGATTGGTCAGGCATGATTTACCCTTGGTAAATCCATGCTGACTGTTCCTGATCACATTATTTTCCTCTAAGTGTGTGAGGATGGATTCTTTGAGAATCTGCTCCATAATTTTTCCAGGGATTGAGGTGAGGCTGACTGGTCTGTAATTCCCTGGATCCTCCTTTTTCCCTTTCTTGAAAATAGGCACTACATTTGCTTTTTTCCAGTCCTCTGGCACCTCCTCCGTTCTCCATGAGTTTTGAAAGATAACGGCCAGCGGTGCGGCTATTTCGTCGGCCAATTCCCTTAGCACCCTTGGATGCAGTTCGTCCGGCCCCATGGACTTGTGCACATCCAGCTTCTTTAAGCAGTCCCTAACCTGACCTTCCGTCACTAAGGGCCTGTCTTCTTCTCTCCCATCTGCGACACCCATGGTAGTGGGCTGGGAGCTGACCCTGCCTGTGAAAACTGAAGCAAAAAATGCATTGAGCACTTCAGCTTTTTCCTCATCCTCTGTCACAAGGATGCCTGCCCTATTCAGCAAGGGGCCTACACCATCCCTGATCCTCTTCTTGTTACTAATATACTTGTAGAACCCCTTCTTGTTATCTTTTACATCCCTTGCTAGCCGCAACTCCATTTGTCCTTTGGCCTTTCTGATTTTATCCCTGCAGTCCCTAGCAATATCTTTATATGCCTCCTTGGTCGTCTGACCAAGCTTCCACTTCCTGTAAGCTGCCTTTTTATGTTTAAGCTCAGAGCAGAGTTCTCTGCTAAGCCATTCTGGCTGCCTCACATGTTTGTTCTTTCTCCTAATTGGAATGGCAACTTCCTGTGCCCTTAGCAGAGTTTTTTTTTTAAATATAGCCAACTTTCTTGGACTCCTTTCCCCTTCAGATTAGCTTCCCAAGGGATCCTGCACATCAGTTCCCTGAGGGACCCAAAATCTGCTCTTTTGAAGTCCAGGGTTTGTGTTTTGCTTCTTTACTTCCTTCCTTTAATCAGCATCCTGAACTCAACCATGTCATGGTCACTACTGCCTAGCTTGCCATTTACCTCTACGTCCCTGATCAATTCTTCCCTGTTTGTGAGCAGCAAGTCGAGCAGTGCAAGGCCCCTAGTTGGTTCCTCTAGCATTTGTACTAGAAAGTTGTCCCCAGCACTCTCTAAAAACTTCCTGGATTGCCCATGCACTGCTGTATTGGCCTCCCAGCAGATGTCAGGGTAATTGAAGTCCCCCATGAGCACCAGGGCCTGTGATCTAGAAGCTTCCGCTAGTTGTCCATAGAACACCTCATCCACCTCCTGCTTCTGGTTTGGTGGTCTATAGCAGACCCCCACCACAACATCCCTCTTGTTGCTTTCCCCTCTCAATGTAACCCACAGACTTTCTACAGGCACGCTTCTACTTCCATAATGGAGCTCTGAGCCAGTCATAGAGCTCTTTTACATATAGTGCTACTCCTCCCCCTCTTCTTCCCTGCCTGTCCTTCCTGAACAGTTTATAACCATCCATGGCAGAACTCCAGTCGTGCAGACTATCCCACTATGTCTCTGTTATTCCTATGATATCATGTATGGGAAGTGCTTGATTAATGTGCAAGATAGGGCAACAGTTTTATGATGTGATTGCTACATGTGGATCAGACCTCTGCAGAACAGTGGAACATACCTTTGTGATCTTTGTAGGTGTAATGTTGTCAGAAGCTTCTTGACAAGCTAAATAACATGAAACATAAATGGCATATTTTCCTAGGAAAGGGCAGGTATTTATATGACTATCATATATCACAACTGCAGCAGGAAGAAGAAACATCAGCGCTGCATAAAAAATTAACTTGACAAAAATGTCCCCAGTGTAAATTGGTATCATTTTGCTTTTGTGACACCCATCTGATGTAAAAACAATAGTGAGCTTCTGGTCACTCCTTTTTGTGGCTTCCTGTTGGGATATCTGGTAGCATTTTCTTAACTGGTGTATGATTTGGAATGGAGTTTGTGCCAAAGAGCTACTTGAAACTTCACACCAAACTTGATCAGAGGTGTCGTTCATGTCTGTGGAACATTAAAGAGCATTACGTAATGTATTATGTGAAAACAATGGTCTAACTATTCTTCTGAAAATATGCAGTTTGAAAAAAAAATCCTACTATGTTTTTGGATACAAATATTGACAGAAGAAAAGTGAATAGACAGTATACTATAGTAATTACAGTTCTGCAGTATTAATTTTGCTGTTTCAGTATATTAGCTTAAATATTTTTTATTTATACACTCTATCACTGATAGCTTTAGTAAAAGTCATACAGTAAAAAAATAACCATATATCAGAGGTTTCTAAAACACTGTCATTTAGCAAACTGCCCTAACCTCTTCCTTGGTATGAATTTATCATAACTTTTTCAAATTGTTGGAGTTCTTTGCAATTTGAAAAGTAATCACATTTATTTTTAGTATCGCTGTATTTCTTAGCATACTTAACTAGCCTTGTATTATACTGACCATTCTGTTGGGCAAAAGTAATTAGATAGCCATGCTGCCAAGTATTTAATTATTTCAAAAATACAAAGGGGGGGGATCAAAAGATGTTTAGTGATTAGTATATTACTTTATTTGGCCGAGATGCCATAGAATTCCTACCAATTCTGACAGTTCAGAAAGAGGTGACTTTTCCTCCAGAGGATCACACAAAGATTTGAATGGGAATGGGCCTCTAGGGATAACCTAGTCCTTTCCCCTGCATCAAAGCATGACTAGTTTCAATATTCATAATCCATGCTAAGCAAGTGTATTTTTGGTAGCTTTGAATATCTCCAGTGCTGACAATTTTCACAGTGGCCTATTGCAGTTTGTTTTATTGTTTAACTCATAGTTTATTTTTCTGCCTATTTATCCTTAATTTTCCATGTTGTAGCATCAACCCGTATTCCTCCTTATTCAATCCTCAGTGTTTAATGAGAGCGAGTGTGGGGATGTGAACCATATCCACCTTGCTGTGGGAGGCCCTTTGGTCTTTCACATTAGTGAAAGTTAGTGAGGAAGGAAGTGATGCTGGGCCTGGCCAGTCTCTTCTTGGTGATCCAAAGGAGTTCGTTCTTGTACAGCCCAGTTCTTCCTGTACCCTCCTGCAGTTACCAAAGTAATCAGACCTATTTGTGGGCGATTTCGATGCCGCCTTACTTCAGCTACTAGGAGCAGAATTGGAGGAAAGAGCGAGAGACAGTTAGCAAGGTCAAAGCACCCATTAGGAACAGGGATGGAAAAGACAAATGCACTCCAGATGGGGGCGGGGGGTTAAATGGGAAGCACCTTGAGCACATAATGAAAGAGAGGAGAAGGTGGAGAGAACAGGGCTCTTGCAAAGAACTTCTCTCCTGAGCCTTCTCTAATTCATCTCTGTTAACTCAGCACATAAAGTTGCTGTTTGTGCAGTGCTTTAGGTTGAAGTACATTATTTTTCTTCATCGAGCAGTGCTCCCGACTGCTCCACATTAGGTGTTTGGCGCCGCTAAACACCCCGGATCGGAGATTTTTGAAATAGCAGTGGCTCTGCAGCAGGGAAGCCGCGGCGGTGTCCTTTTCCTGCCAGTGTGACGTCAGCATGACAGCTTCCCTGCTGCCTCTCCTGTCAGTTCCTTTCAACCGCCCGGGACTCCGGACGGAGTCCGCACTGGCTCTTCCTCACAGACCTAAGGAGAAAGAAGAAATAAAAATAAACACAGGAAAGAAACAGAAAAAAGTTAAACGCAAAGCAATTACTAAACAGAACAACTATATTCAAGTGTCCGCGGAGTCACACAAGCGCTATGCCTAACGCATCGGGCTTCAAGCGCTGCGATTCCTGCCATGAGGCAATGCCTGCCTCAGATGGGCACAATTCTTGTATTAAATGTCTCGGTGAAGGGCATCTTTCTCACAAGTGCCCAGACTGTAGACAGCTTACGACCAGAGCGAGGAAGGAACGGGACTGCAGGTTGAAGCTCTTGCTCTTAGAAGGCTCCCTGCGCCCGTCCTCAGACCCCGGTGCCTCTCCTCAGCGCGAAGAGGGAGCGCACAAACGGAGGTCTCCAGCCTCTTCCCCAGTCCCCAAAAAGAAGCCTAAGGGGACTGAGATGGCTCTGAACTGCCCAACCGCTACAGCAGATGATTCCCGTGCGGCGGCGGCATCAAAGAAACAGAAAAAAGTTAAACGGACGGCGCCGCAGGCTTTTACGGCGCCGCCAACTACCACAATTCCGATGCCCAATCAGGCGCTTGCAGCGCCGTTTCTATTGACACTGTCCACGGCACCGGGCTTGTCAGCGTTGGGTACGCTACCGTTGGTGGCACCGGGAACAGTGCAGGCTTCAGCACCGCCCCTGATTCCCTGTACTCCTCAACCCCAGACAGTTTTGCCGCAGGGTGCTGTCACGCCATTACTGACTCAGACACCCCTGTCAACTGGTATAGACGCTGTGGTGCAGCCTCCAGCTACCAAACACCAAAGGAAATCTAAACATATGGAGCTGTTAGACGGTCTCACGGTGCACTCAGCCCCGTTATCTCCTCTCTTTTGCTCTGATTCTTCGGAATCTTCTCCATCTATATCACCATCAAAAGGATCTGCCTCGTCGGTGGCTTCAAGCCCAGAACACGAGCAAACTTCGCAGCAGTTACCTCAGGCGGTAGCCCAAAGTGCTACTCTAGCTATGCCTTGGGCATACCCTCCCTGGATGATGTCATCTCAGCAGGGGTTAACTTATTTACCTTGGCAGCCCTTCAACATGCCATTAGCAGGCACGAACAGCACAGCGGTGCAACCGACTTTACAACCCCCGTCTGTAGCCCTTCCAACGGTAACACAAACCGCACCTATTCCTATAGACTATTTGAAAAAAGACTCTACATCACAGAATAAGAATGATGACCACAAACAATTCAGAGATCTATTTAAGAGGGCAGCGGAGTCTCTGGATATTTCCTTACAAGAGACCCAAACCACCCAACACAAATTGTACGGCATCTTACAGTCTTCTGGATCCCAAAAATTGGCCCTTCCAATGGACGAGGGCATCTTACAGCCAGCAGACGAAATATGAAGGACACCAGCCTCAGCGCCTCCATCCAACAAAAAGGCTGATGAAAAAATATTTTATAAATTCTAAAGGAAATTAATTTCTATTTTCTCACCCTCAACCCAATTCTTTGGTAGTAGAGGCAGCGAGTCAAAGAGCTAAGCAACCCTTTTCTAAGTCCAATTCTATTAATAGAGATGACAAAAAACTGGACTTTTTGGGGAAAAAAGTGTATACTTTGGCCGCATTACAAATGCGTATTGCAAATTACACGGCCTTGTTAGCGAGTTATAACCATGACATATACACCAAACTGAATGAATTTTCAAATTTTATTGAACAAATTAAACAGGAACAATTTGCTCCTCTGATCGCTGAAGGCTTGTTAGTGTCGAGGATTGCCCTTCAAGCTTCCCTGGACGCAGCTGATGTCGCAGCTAGGACACTAGGAACGGCTGTCGTGATGCGTCGTGCTTCATGGCTCCAGGCAGCGGACTTGCCCAACCCAATGCAGCGTACCATTGAGGACCTGCCATTCAATAAAGAGAAGCTATTTGAGAAAACAACAGATGATGTCATGCATGGCCTTAAGGATTCCAGAGCCACACTGAAGACTTTAGGAATCTATACCCCGCAATCCCGCCGTCAGGCATATAGGGCTCAACCCACCAATTTCGGGTACTTCCAACAGACGTCTAATCGCAAAGTGGACACCTATAGAAACCGACCTAGACAACAAAGGAGGGGCAGGGACCAAACCTACGCCCAGCAATCCTCCCAGCCAACTAATGTCAAACAGCAATTTTGATGGACAAGTCGAGGGAGTGTTCAACCAGTCACTAAGTCACCTGCCACAATTACCATCATCCAACCCCACGTTCCGCAACAAATTACAGCCATTCCTCTCACTTTGGAGAGAGATAACATCAGACAAGTGGGTTATAGAGATCATTCACCACGGTTATTCTATCCCTTTCATTTCCACACCCAACCACCACCACCCCACCCGTCCCTCTTCAGGGACCCCAATCACATACAGCTCCTTCAGTCAGAAATTCAACACCTACTCGATCTAGGAGCTGTAGAAGAGGTACCCAGAGAACAACGGGGGAAAGGGTTCTATTCCCCATACTTTCTAATACAAAAGAAGACGGGAGGTTGGAGACCGATATTAGATCTTCGACGTCTCAATACACACATAGTGGTGAAACGCTTCAAGATGGTGACCCTCAGGGACATATTCCTGGCCCTTCAACGATCCGACTGGATGGCCTCCCTCGACCTGAAGGACGCGTACTTCCACGTCTCTATTCGACCGGCACACAGGAAGTTTCTCAGATTCCGTTTTCTTCACAATCATTATCAGTATACAGTCCTGCCCTTTGGCCTAGCCACGGCGCCCAGAGTCTTTTCCAAACTTATGGCCCCGGTGGTTGCATTTTTAAGGAGAAGGCACATAGAAATTTTTCCATACCTAGATGATTTTCTCATCAAGGCCCCTACACAGATCCGTACAACTCAAGCAGTACAAGTAACAATCAGGTTGTTTCAAGAGCTGGGTTTGAGCATAAAATTCGACAAGTCCACCTTGGTACGGACACAGGAACTTCAGTTTATAGGGGCAAGACTTTGCTCACCGATATCACGGGCCTTTCTTCCAATGGACAGGTTCATCAGCCTACAGCAGATAGCGCACACCATTCGGGGAGCAACCATCATCTCGGCTCACATAGCAATGCGTATGTTGGGACATATGGCAGCGTCAACCTACCTTGTAGAGAATGCAAGACTTTGCATGCGTCCGTTCCAACTATGGTTTCTCTCCCACATCAGACATTACAATCGTCTAACCAGAACACTACTCACAGTGCCGAGTGCCATCAAAGATTCTCTATCTTGGTGGACATGTCACACCAACCTGTTACAAGGAGTCCCCTTTCGACAACCGCAACCACAATTCACAGTAACTACAGACGCCTCGTTACTGGGATGGGGAGCTCATTGCCACGACCTTACAGCGCAGGGCAGGTGGTCCACGGCAGAGAGAGGCTTACACATCAATCTGCTCGAGCTGAGAGCAGTTTTCAAAGCGTGTCAGAAGTTTCTCCCTATAATTGCTCACAGCGTTGTAATGGTGAGAACCGACAACAGGTCCACCATGTTCCACGTAAATCGGCAAGGAGGCACCAAATCTCCCATACTCTGCCTAGAAGCGGTGAATCTGTGGGATTGGTGCATCCAACATGGCATCATCCTCCAGGCAGTGTATCTCCTGGGCAAAGAGAATATTATAGCAGATGCCCTGAGCCGCTCGTTTATAAACCGTCACGAGTGGGAGATCCGACAGGACATCCTTCACAGTATTTTCGAGTTATGGGGTCATCCTACGCTTGATCTGTTTGCTACGGCGCACAACAAGAAATGCAGCCGATATTGTTCTTGGGCGGGGAGAGGTCCAGGGTCAGAGGGCAACGCCTTTCTCATTCACTGGGGAGGAGAGCTGCTTTATGCCTTCCCGCCCATTCCATTGATAGCACGGACTTTACACAAAATCGCACAGGACAGAGCAACAGTAATAATGATAGCACCAGCTTGGCCCCGCCAGACCTGGTACTCCATGCTCATCAAAATGTCCACAGTACCTCCCATCATTTTGCCACAGGTACAAGACTTACTGTCACAAAACGACGGGACCCACAAACATACTTACCTGAACAAGCTGCACTTAACAGCATGGAAACTCAATGGTTCGATACTACGGAACTCCAATGTTCCAATAGAGTAAGGAATGTACTACTAAATAGTAGAAAACCATCCACAAGACGTACTTACCTTCAAAAATGGACACGGTTTTCCAATTGGTACACACAGCGATCGTCCTCTCCACTTGAAGCGCCCATACCGATGATCCTGGACTACCTCTTGCACCTAAAAGAAACAGAGATATCAGTCAACACCATTAAAGTCCATCTCACAGCAATTTCAACTTTTCACATACCTGTAGATGGCTCTTCAATCTTCGCTCACAGAGTCGTTAAAAGATTTATGTTGGGCCTTAATAATTTATTCCCACATGTTCAACCGCCAGCAACACCGTGGGATCTCACATTAGTCCTTAAAACATTGATGCGACAACCATTTGAACCTCTCGCCTCTGTCTCTCTCTTGCACTTGTCCATGAAAGTGGCATTTCTCGTTGCAATTACATCAGCAAGAAGAGTGAGTGAAATGGTGGCACTTGTGGCTGACCCGCCCTATACGGTTTTCTATAAGGACAAGGTATCCCTATGTCTCCATCCCAAGTTTCTTCCAAAAGCCTCGTCTGCATTCCACGTCAATCAGGTCATTCACTTACCTGTCTTCTATCCAAAACCGCACGCAACGCCACATCACAGAGCCCTACACGCCTTGGACGTCAGAAGGGCACTAGCCTATTACCTGGATTGAACCAAGGCATTCAGACGGACAACAAAGCTATTTGTGTCTACTACCGAGCGATCTTTCGGTCAGCCCATCTCTAAACAACGACTGTCCAACTGGATCTCGTCATGTATACGCACAGCCTACAATATTAACCAGAAGACGCCGCCTGACACAATCCGCTCTCATTCAACAAGATCCATGGTATCTTCAATGGCGTTCCTTGCGAAGGTTCCACTACAAACAATTTATCAAGCAGCCACTTGGGCTTCCAATGACATGTTTGCAAAACATCATGCGTTAGAACGTTTTTCAGTAGATGATACGGCTTTCGGTCTAGCAATACTACAAACAATGGACAATGGACAGTCCGAAGTGCCCACCGCCACATTCCAGTGACTGCTACGTACTCACCTAATGTGGAGCACTCGGGAGCGCTGCTCAATGAAGAAATGGAGGTTACTCATCTTCGTGCAGTAGCCAAAGTTCTTCGAGATGCGCGCTCCTGACATGCTCCACAACCCACCCTCCTCCTCTCTACTTCGGAGGCTATTTCTTGTCATTTCAGATATCTTCCGGGGTAGAAAGGAACTGACAGGAGAGGCAGCAGGGAAACTGTCATGCTGACGTCACACTGGCGGGAAAGGGCACCGCCGCGGCTTCCCTGCTGCAGAGCCACTGCTAATTCAAAAATCTCCGATCCAGGGTGTTTAGCGGCGCCAAACACCTAATGTGGAGCATATCAGGAGCGCGCATCTCGAAGAACTTCGGCTACTGCACGAAGGTGAGTAACCTCCATTTCTCAAGCATCCAAGTTGCTTTTATTAATGTGACAAACAGTAATAAATAGATTTAGTTCTACATCTTGATAAAGAGCTTTTTCCTGTAGAAAGACTGTCAGAAAACAGTTTTGGTCAGAGAAACATGGTAAAGGGCCAAAGCACAGCTGTTTTTTCAAGATACCTTTATCACAATGTAAGAGTTATTTATATTATAAACAGTGGCAAATAGCATATAGAGGGAAGTGATGTCAAAGTACCTGTTGTACTAAGTTATTCATATTATACCAACAACGAGTCCTGTGGCACTTAGACTGACAGATATATTTATTGCATGAAAAAGTTTGTTTGCATGAAAATCCCACATCATCAGATGCTTTGAATATGGGGGAACTTACAGAATGGGAGGAAATAAATGTGGGGAAGTGCAAATCATGTGAGTTTTCAAAGTGTCTGCTGAAGTGGGATTTTGTCCCACGAAAGCTCATGGAATAAATAAAATGGTTAGTCTTTAAGTACCACAGGACTTCTTGTTTGTTTTACTGAATTAAACTAACACAGTTGCCCCTTTGGAACTTATATTATATTGTTATAACAATACACTGCTGTAAAACCTATTTTAAACATAATTTATGGAACACATGCTCTAAATAAAAGCAAAGGTCACCATGTAGGGAATCACTTCCTTCTGATGACGAGGAAATCCAAGATCGGACGTTAGTTACATTAACATGTGCATTAATTTAATATAAAAATGTACAATTATTCCACTGCTTGCTAGAACTTGGGAGTACAGGGATAATAGGGGATGGATCAGTAGATGATTGCCTATTCCTTTCATTGCTTCTGATGCACCTGGCATTGGGCACTGTTGGAAGACAAGACACTAGGCTAGATGGATCATTGCTTTGCCACAGTTTGACTATTCTTATGTTAAATCACAGAAACAATAAAGGAAAAATATATTAACAGAGCTTTACAACTAACTCAGCCCTAAACTGACTGTAATACGGTGTTCAATCTAAATAAATAGCCCTAAATATTGGTAGCTTTTTATTTTCAGTTTCTCTACCTTTTTTTTTCATTTGCAGCTGTTACAGGGGTGTTGGTTTGTTGGGGCTTTTTGGTTTTGTTTTTTTTTTTGGGGGGGGGGGGGGGTTGTCTCCCAATTGCCTCAACCTCGTATCTTCAATGCTTACTGTTTCAGGCAACCTCAGTGTTCCAAAGTGGTAGTCATATAAGTCTAATTCAGCAAAACAAAGGAGGACTTCTGTGGCACATTTAAAGATTAACAAATTTATATATCACATGAGCTTCCATGGGAGAAAATCTCACTTTGTCAGATGCTTGAATATAGGGAACTACACAATGGGAGGAAAATAAATGCAGGGACATGTAAGTCGTAGGATCAGGTCAGACTCCTACAGCAAATCAAAACGGTTGTTTAGATTCAAACAGTGGAGAACAGCATATAGAGGGAAGTGAGGTCAAAGTACCTGTTGTAATAAGAAAAAAACCCAGGAGCTCTATTTAACCCTAAGGCAATGGTGTCAAATCTGCACATGAATTCCAGTTCTGCAGTTTCTCTTTGAAGCTTTGATTTGTAGTATATTTGTTTAGATCCAAAGGGGGTGGCCATGTTAGTCAGGGTGAGCAAAACAAGCAAGGAGTCCTGTGGCACTTCAAAGACTAACAGATTTATTTATCACATGAGGTTTTGTGGGAGAAAATCCAACTTCATCAGATGCTTTGAAGATGAGGGGAAAGTAGAGAACGGGGGGAAATAAATGGAGGGGAGTGTAAGATCAGGAAGATTGAAATGCTGACCCACTGGTTTTACCATATATACTTGTGTGTAAGCTGAAATTTTTGTGCCTGAAAATTGCCTTCAAAACAGGCACTCAGCTTATACACGGGTGAATAGGTAGGTAGCCCCAACCCAGGGGTTTCACTGGGCATGCTCCAGGCTGGGGCCCCAGTGTGGCTGGGACAGCCATCTTGGGCAGTCAGCCTGGGCTGGAATTAGAGTTAGGAGGGGACCCCAGCATCTGAAGTGGCAAGATAAAGTAGTCTAGGGGTTGGGGGGGAGGGTTCTGGGGAGGCTGGGGAAGCAGCAGCAGGGCCCTGTGGTTTGGGGTGTCTGGGAGGCCAGGAAAACTGGCAGCAGAGATTGGGGTGTCAGAGAAAGGGCTGGCAGGAGTGTGGGGATTCAGGGAAAAGCAGCAATGCAGCAGTGTGGGGAATAGGCGGCCCAGTTGGGAACAGGGGAGAAGCGTCAGCACGGTGGGGAACGAGCAGCACAGTAGGGAAGAGGGGGAAAGCAGCAGTGTGGCAGTGCAAGGAACAGGGGAAAGTGGCAGTGTGGGGAATGGGCAGCACAATGGGGAACAGGAGAAGAGGCAGAGGCCTGGGGGGTTAGGGGAGGGTGTCAGGAACTCTCTGGAGGGGGGAGCCAGCGGCACTGGAAGGGGGAGATTAGGGGGCTTGTTGAGCGGATATTTTCATGGAACTGCCTCAGTGACAGCCAGATCTCAACTGCTCAGTCTAGCGTACCGAGGGACCCCTTATCAGACCAGGCCAGTACCCTGGGTCAGGCTGGCCTCACAAGGCACAAATTACCTTCCCTCAGTCTTGGATCTCATATGCTTCCCTGATGCTCCCCCGATGCTCCCCCCAGCGCTGTACCTTAGTTCCAGGATAGGCTGGGGGTGGCTCAGAGTAACCTTCCAAGCAGCATGAGGAAGTGACTTGCTGGCAGGCACAACAGGCCCACAGACAGTGCCAGCATTTGGGATGGGAAACAAGGGGGAGACCCAGTCTCTTCCTCTCTAGGTCTCACCCTGCACCACTACTCCATTATCCGCTTGCCGCTGTCAACCCTTCCCCTATCTGCCCTGCCAGAGATCACCCTGGGGGGCAGGACAGCGCCACGTGCACCTAGCACTAGGAGTAAACCTGGAGTGAGTCCAACAAGGAGCAGAGGGATCAGTGGCCCTGCAGCACGGAGGGTGCTCTTGACCTGAAAGCGACCCACAGGGTCCTGTCTCTGGGCAGTCCCCTTTGCCCCCCCCCATGGACTAAGAACAGTGCCAGCCACCAGCTAGCTAGGTCCCTATCTTGAACCAGGCCAGCAGGCTCAAGCAGAGCTCCCTGACAATATTGCCAGTTCCCCAAGTAGCTCCAGCAGCTGAGGCCAAAAGAGGACCTTGGCTTACACATGGATCACCCATTTTTGCCTCTTCTTGTGCTCAGAGTTGCAGGGGTCAGTTTATGCATGGATCAGTTTATGCATGAGTATATGCAGTAGTTTGTTGGGTTTCCGATGTCAGTTTTGTGCCCATTTATTCTTTTGCACAGAGACTGTCCTGTTTGCCCAATATATATGGGAGAGAGGCATTTTTTGTACATGATGGCATAAATTACATTGGTGAATGAGCAGGTGAATGAGTCTGTGATGAAGTAGCTGGTTTGATGATTAGGTCCTGTAATAGTGTCTTTTGTGCAGATACATGCGCAAAGTTGGCAGTGTGGTTCGTTGCAAAGATATGTGCCTGCTTTAATGGTTCTGTTGTTGGGTCTGTAGTTGCTGTTAAGTACCTTTTTAAGATTGGGAGGCTGTCTGTAAGCGAGGAGAGGTCTGTCTCCCAAGGGTTGAGAGAGTGAGGGATCATCTTGTAGAACAGACTGTAGGTCCTTGATGATGTGCTGTAGAGATCTGACTTGGGGGTTGTAGGTGATGACTAGAGGTGTTCTGTTGTTTTCTTTCTTGACCTTCTCCTTTAGTAGTAGACTTTGGGGTACCTGTCTGGCTCTGTCAATCTGTTTCTTCACTTCTGCAGCTGGGTATTGTAGTTTTAAGAATGGTTGATACAGATCCTGAAGGTGTCTGCCTCTATCTGAGGCATTAGAGCAAATGCGGTAATGTCTTAGGGCTTGGCTGTAGACAATGGTTTGTGTGGTATCTTTAGGATGAAAGCTCGAGGGATGTAGGTTTTTGGTATAGGGTGCTGCTTATGTGTCCATCCCTAATTTGTACTGTAATGTCCAAAAAGTGAATCTCCTGTGTGGAATGTTCCAGGCTAAGTTTAATAGTTTAATGGAAATTTTTGAAATCTCTGTGGAAATCTTCAAGGGCATCCCTCAATGGATCCAGATGATGAAGAAGTCATGAATGCAGCGTAAGTAGAGGAGAGGTGCTTTAGGATGAGACTTGAGGAAATGTCGTTTTAAGTTGGCCATAAAAATGTTGGTATATTGTGGGGCCGTGTGGGTACACGTACCAGTGCCGCTGACTTGAGGATATGAATTATCCTCAAATCTGAGATGGTTGTGGGTAAGTACAAAGTCACAAAGTTCAGCCACGAGGTGTGCTGTGGCATCATCTGGGGTGGTTCTTCTAACAGCATGTAATTCATGCTTATGGGTGTTTGTTGGTGTAAAGAGCTTTTATGTCCATATTGGCCAGGATGGTGTTTTCTGGAAGCTCACCAATGGATTGGATTTTTCTCAGGAAGTCCGTGGTGTCTCGAAAATAGCTAGGAATGTTGATAGCATAGACTCTGAGGAGAGAGTCCACATGGCAAGATAGGCGTACTGTGAGAGTGCCAGTGCCCTAGAGCATCCGGGGTTTCCTTTTTTTATGGATTTTAGGTAGTTGATAGAATATCCCTGGTCGGTGTTCAGATGGTGTATCTGTCTTGACTTGTGTTCCTCTGCATTTATTTCCCCCCATTCTGTAATTTCCCTCATTGTCAAAGCATCTGACAAAGTGGGATTTTCTCCCACAAAAGCTCATGCAATAAATAAACCTGTTAGTCTTTAAAGTGCCACAGGACTCCTTGTTTATGCTTGTTTATGCAGCCACTAACATATCTATCATCAGTGTAGTGAGCAGGGGATTAAACTGTTCCCCTCCTGTTTTTTTTATTGTTATTTCTGATGTCAGATTTGCGTCCATTTATGCTTTTGTGCAAAGACTGTGCTATTTGTCCATTGTCTAAGGCGGAGGGGCATTTCTGGCACATGATGGCATAAATCACATTGGTGGATGAGCAGGTGAATGAGCCGTTGATGGAGTAGCTAGTTTGATTAGGTCATATAACTGCCTTTTGTGCAGATATGTGCGCAAAGTTGGCAGCATGGTTTATTGCAGGGATATGTGTCTGCTTTAATGTTTCTGTTGTATGGTCTGTAGTTGCTCATGTGTATCTGCTTAAGGTGGGGGGAGCTATCTATGGCTATGTCTACACTACAAACGCTAAGTCGACTTAATAAAGTCTAAAGTCAACTTTAAATAGACCGTATTAAGTTGACTTAGTGAGGCCACGTTGCATTGTCAACTTTATAATGTCGACTTAAGCCAGGGGACCTATTTAAAGTCGACTTTATTAAGTCAACTTTAAATGGGTCCCCTGGCTTAAGTTGACTTTATAAAGTTCACTTAAATGGCCCCATTGTACTAAGTCGACTTTATAAAGTTGACTTTAATGGCCACATTTTGTTAATGCCTCACTAATTTAAGGGCAACAGTTATTAAGTCAATTTAGGGAAGCTCTTAAATCGACTTAATGAACTCCAAATGTGGCCAGGGCTTTGCTTAAGTAGACTTAAGCTCATAAATGTAGACATACCCTATAAATGAGGAGAGATCTGTCTTGCAAGGCTTGAGAGAGTGAGGGATCATCTTGTAGAATAGCCTGTAGATCCTTGATTATCTCACCTGATCCGATGACCTATCCTTCCCTGCATTTATTTTCCTACAATTCTATAATTTTCCCATCTTCAAGCATCTGATGAAGTGCAATTTTTCTCACAGAAAAGCTTATGAGATAAATTTTTTAGTCTTTAAGTGTACTACAGGACTCCTTGTTTGTTTTATAGGTGAAGTGGAAACTCACTGATGTTAATCAGAAGAACTCTGTATCTGATAATGCCTCTATTTAGACACTCTCTAGTGTGTCCCAACTAGGGAAACAAAAAGTGCAGGTCTTTAATTAACACTATGCCCCTATTCTTTCAAGAGGTACATGAAAAATGAAGTCCCTTATAATTTGCTCTGTTTCATTAATACAGGGTTTATTCACACTAATTACAAAACCACTAAATACATTAGCAGAAGCATGAAAATAAAAGTAGATAATACAGAAAATGTATTGGATTGGTTCACACTGCCAGTAAGTTTTATTACGAATGGGACTGTAGGGTAGCAGTGTTAGCAAAATGTAAACAATCATATTGGATAAGGAGTGAAGAATTTGAAGGCATTCTCTAGATTGGGGCAGAAGGAGCATCTTCAAGACAGCTGTGTTTTCATTTTTGAGTTCATAAATCTTCAAACTGCAGTTCCTCATTTCTTCTTTGAGTAAGGTCTACCCAGTCAGGTGCCTTTTTTATCAGCCTTTTATGAATAGCTTGTTTAAACTTGCCTCACTAATTTTAGCATAGTATTTTTTTTCCTCTTACAAATAATTTGCATCTTAGTGAGATTAAAAAGCAGCTTCTCTTCTGTTAGTCCTGGTATCCAAAGATGTTTTCACTCATTTATTTGTAGACCTCAGAATGAATTAATCCATAATGGATTGAGATACTTGAATAATTAGATAAGTAGTTTGCCTTGAATTAAGTATTCTGTCGAGCAGCTAACCAGGGGTTTAACTTCTACATCCAATCTTAAATATAGATTTCCAATCTCTTTTGGAATTTAAAATATGAATAACATATATGGAAAACACAAAATGTGCTTCTATCAATAGTTTATTAGTTACAGGAATACATACTAATTAATGGTATCAAGATTTTCCCTACAAAACTTTGCTGTCTCCCACCATGGTTTTTCTATTTGTTAGTTCAAAATAAAATCATTTCCAGAAGCCTACGCTTTCTTGCCTCTGTTCATCAGCACTCAATACTGGCATGGTTTGACTTGACTCCAGACAATGAGTACCAGAAACTGAGCTGTGTGAGTTGTTTAAGTTAAAACTTATCTGCACAGCTTTCCGGTTCAGACTATGGGGATGTGAATAGCAATGTGCACCAAAGAGCTGTACTATAACTTCCCCACTATGGTTGCTTTCAGCATGAACTAGGAGGTACCTAGTTTCCATTAAAGTAGTCTTGTTTGAAGAGGACCACTTTATTGCATACTATGAAGTTTTTTGTTCATGCCCACAGCGTCCACACTGGGGAAAAACAGCATAGCACTTTGGCATGCACTGCTATTCAAACCCTGTAGTCTGAACTTTGGGGCCACTTTAGACATGTCTTAAGCCTCTGCATGGTTATCTTTCAGTCTCGAATTGTGGTAGTAGCTAAAAATTACTTTTAAGTAGGTGGTTAATTTCCGCATGCTACTTGCTAATAATTATAGCTTTCACTTAGCACCTTTCACAGTCTAAACTAGCAGCTATTCTTGGACTATATACCATCAGATGTTTCTGGTTCCCTCAAACCTTGCATTAAGACTTTTAAACTCATGAAGCAAATATTTCATGAAAACATCAAGTTCCTTCTTTGTCATATTGTACAAAGGACACAAAAGTGTGTCTTGGAAAATTGGCAGCTTGACTTGGAGCTGTCTTGGGGCTCCTGCCACCCACCGCCCATTGCTACCCCCAGCATCCAAATCCTGTCACAGAACTCTGGCAGCAGTGAGACCAGGTGAATAAAGGGTCTCACGGGGTGCAACCTGGAGCCCTAGGCTAAGAGGGAAGCCACCACCCATCTTCCCTACAAAAATAAACAAAGCCCCATCAAACCAGAGTGCTGCAGCATCTGCTCATGCTGGCTGAACTTTGCATCCATTCAGGTAACAGAGCACCGCAGCCTGCCAAGTGCTCCCAGCCCAAGTGCCACAGCTGCCACCGCTGGCTTGCTTGCCCTTCCCTGATCCTGCGCTTGCTAGTCTCTGGAGTGCAACAGCCACTAGAGTGCTCCCAGGCCAAGCACTGCTGGCTGCCAGATTGTAGTGTGTCATGCAGGGGAACATCGTACATCAGGTGTGTCACAACAGAAAAAAGGTTGAGAACAACTGTTTTACAGCATGTGGTTTTTTTTTACTGAATCATTCACTAACAGTGTAAATGAGTTATTTCCTTTTTCAAGTACTGGTCCCAATGTGTATTCTGTTGTGGGTTTCGCACATGTACCCTGTGCTCCGATGTTGTCTTAAATTTGACCCATCTATTTGTGATAGACCTTCTGTTCTCTGGTAATATATGTTATTCCTAAAAGATGAGATAATGGTGTTAATTGAAGTACATTATAAAAGAAATATTCGTGTAAATTCTCAGAACAGGCAAAGATTAGTAATTTTGAATCTTAAGTGAACTTTCATACATCTCTGTCCTTCCCTGATCTTTGATTAATTATTCACTCATTAGTTTCCTTCTGATTTTTATGACTCCTGTCTTCTACTGGGTCTACCATTCTGCTTGTTGTTGTTCAGTGTGCCTTTAGATTTGTCTTCCCCCAGTCTGTCCCTCTTACCATGTATATCTCAAGTTTCCGTATTTGATCCATGCCTCTTCCTCCTCAACACTGTGTCTCTAGGTGACTCATGTACTCATATGACTTTGTCTACCATCTCTATACCAAGAGCTCTGAACCTCTCTCTCCACTCCTAATCTGTTTCTCACTCTTTTCAACGCTGCGTCTCATACTCCTTTCCCGATATCTCAGCCTTGAATGGCTCATTGTCAACTTAAACTTAACATACCCAAAACTGAACTCATCATGCCCTTGTTTTTCTGGTGACATTGACCTCCTGGTTAGTTAGGTATAGGATAAGGTTGTCAAAAACTGGAGGAAAGAAGGTTCAAAAAGTAGAAATAAAGGGACAATTTTAATCATGACAAAAGGTTAATAGAAGGCTTTGTCAAGGATCCATACTATGCCCGACATAATATATTAATTAATGATCTGGAAAAGAAGATGAGTGAGGTAGCAGATTTTGGAGATGACAAAAACTTGTTTAAATGTGTCAAGACCAGAGAGTATGCCACAGAGACCTAACAAAGCTAAGTTGAGAGGACAAGACAGCAGCAAATGAAATTCTGTATTGATAAATGCAACATAATGGAGGGAAACATTTTAAACGACTTCTGCACTGCGAAGGGTTCTACATTAGTCAGTATGAGCTCAGGAAAAGGACTAGCTTGATAGTAGAAATGTTTCCATTAAGACCTCTTCTTATCACACAGCTGCATTCAGTAAAGCAAACAAGATAGTAGACTGCATGAGGGATTTAATGGAGAGTAGTATAACATTCTTATATAAAACAGTGGAATAGTGTGTGCAGTACTGGTCACCCATCTAGGAAGAAACACTGCAGAATTACTGGGGGTTCAATGAATTGGGATGAGAATAACTATGGGCTGGGAAAAACTGTGTGATGAAGGTTTGCAAAGATTGGGGATGAGTAAACTGCTGAGTTTACCACAATCAAATGTTATTGAAGCCAAGAATTTAGAAAGGTTCAAAAAGGGGTTGGACCATTCGGTGAACAAAAATATCAGAGTTGTTATAAATAAAAATGTGGGAAAAGATATTGATCCTCATGATTCATGTTTAAAGACAAGATCTAACCTATCGGAGATTAAGAAGAGACATAATGTGAGGGGCAGCACATTATTCCAGTTCTGCCTGCTGTGGCATTCTTTCACCTTCTCTCTCTGACTATCCACTTACATTTGTAAATTAGCACTCCAGATAAAATCATCCATCATATGAGGATCTAGGTGATAGATGCTATTTTAAAAGTTCAAGGTTACTTCTGGTACTAAAAAAAGAACTCAAAAAAAAAAAAAAAAAAAAAAAAAAGCAGAACACAATTTTTTTTAGAAAACATATAAGGAAACTTTTGTAATTAAACCATCTTTGAGATATTCTAACTGTGTTACACTTTCTGTCTGTCCTTTAAGACTGCATCATGCAAATAAGCTACATAATAATTAATCTGAAATGCTGGTAATATCTATTTCCTTTGATAGCATGACTGCTGTAAAATCAAATAAGTCAATGCAGAGGCAGAAAAAAATCTATAATGATGTTAAAATTAAAGGGCATCTATCTGTTTCTCTTGGTATGAAGATAAAAAATGGAAGAAGAGAAGAGATATATAATATAAAAGTTATCCACACTTCTTTGAGGATACTACAGTAAATTATATCTTGGCTCTTACACTGTGTTTATTGTCCACTTTTGTTAGATGCCTGTGAACTACAGTTGTGACAATTATCAGGAATTAATACATGACAGGTGTTCACCAACTGAAAATTTGCAGTCTCCCTTTCCCCTTAAAAATTACTAGACTGAAGGAACATTAATTATTATATTGGTTTGTTGTTATTCTTCATCTCAGAAAATGGTGTTTTAAAATTGATTGACATGTATTTCATCATACTGAATTTATTTAGGCTCTCTTCCAAAGATCATTAACTCAGTAAAAAGACTCCAGTAGACATTGGATTAAGCTCTGTGTCCCTGCCCTTTTAAATAGGGTTGATGTATTGCTCCAAATAATATAGTGAGAAAGTTGACTTGAAGAGGTGGGTCAAGAGTGTTTTAACTTTTTAAACCCACTCAGTTTGTTATAAACTGTGCTATGGTAACATCTAGAGGTTCCAATCAGGATATGTGGCCCTGTTGTGCTGTACTAATGTAGAAGATAAGTCTCTTCCTTATCCATCATCTTCGGTCCTCATGTCCTCTGTCCCAGAACAGACTTTAAGGAGAAAAGGTTGAAATAAGCAACAGGAGAACTTGGACTGAGTTGCTTGAGTGGTTGGGAATGTGAACAAAGGTCAGTTCCCTCCACCTTTGTCTTGTAAAATCTCGTCAGTAATAAAGCGCTTTTCAGTCAGCTCAATAATGGGTGCTTTCCATTCTGAAACCCGAAACACTGGAATGCGGTTGTTTGCTTTAATAGTTCCAGCATATGTGCTGATAAGTTCATCAGATCAACTCTGTTTACTGAAGTTTCCTTTTATTAATGAACATTTCTGTTAAAAGCTTCTCAGCTGTCTGCGGCAGCCATTGTAAAGAATAATGAATTTATGTTGTAGACAAAAAAGCTGATATTTTCTAGGAGATTCATTCTGGGTGGTTTATGTGGCAATTTCTTGTAAGCTTATGACCTTCTGGAGTGAAATAGCCTAATTCACTTGGCAGAAAATGAAAAAAAGCCTCAGGAAAATGTAACAGCTCTTGCAGTATTTTGGCTTATTATGATTAACTAGAGAAAAATATATTAATGTATCTGTTTTTTTTTCTCCCACAGCTGAAGTTTATGTAGGAATTGGGAAGCCTGCTGAAGCCACAGCGTGTATCCAGGAAGCAGCTAACCTTTTTCCAATGTCCCATAATGTCCTCTACATGAGAGGTCAGGTGGCTGAACTTCGAGGAAATATTGATGAAGCCAAACGTTGGTATGAAGAGGCCTTATCTATCAGTCCTACCCATGTGAAAAGTATGCAGAGACTGGTAAGGCTTGAGTCAAAATGGATAAATGTTTTAACTTCTAGTTGGACTACTCTGTTCTTTGGGCCTCTACATTACATTTGGGAGCCATTTACATTATGCTTCCCCAATTTTGAGTTTTTTTAACTTAAAAGTTATTTAAATTTATACTTGGCCTGAAGTAATTAAATTATTTCCTGCCTGAGGCGCAAGTTATACACTCTTTTAAAAACCAAAAAAAAAAAAAAAAAAAAATAGTTCTTTGTAAGTTAGAATAAAAGAAAGGGTACTTGTTTTTGCCATTTTTGTATAAATTTTGCACTCCCTCTAACAAAAAGGGGCTTAGTTTTGCAGATATATTTCATAATATGAATTATTTGTTTTGAGAAGAGTGAAACAGCTAAGCTTGACTACATCTGAATAGAGGCTGCTATGTATGTATAATATATGACTGAATTATATTCCATGCCGTATGTCATATGTATAAAATTCTCACTGATTTCAATGGGACCCATATTTTCATGTTCAGTGAGATATTTTCATGGAGAGAGATATGTTTAAAATTGGAATGTCGAGCTTCAGCATGGTTTCCAAAGAAAGAGTATACAAATTCCATACAAAAGACTGAAGTTCTAATATATTTTAAAGATCATTTATTAAAAGAAGTTCACTATTCACACTATCAGGTTTATAAGGTGAATTTTATTTTTTGGCTAAAACTATATCAGTGGATTTAACTAAAAATACCAGAACTTGTGAGGGTGAAATTCATTTAGTTACAGAGAACTACTGTAAATTTCACTGCCAGTTTGCATGGGTGAAGTGGCTGTATGTGAGTTTCTACACTTTATGCACTTCAGTAGTAGAGGGAGGATCTGGATGTTTTGATATGAAGGGCTCTTGGGAAAGGGGTAGAAGAGTTGTAGTTCCAATTCATAGGCTGGATTAGCAACTCTGAAACCTTTTTCCAGAATGAGAGATGAATTATGTCCGTTTTAAGCAGAAAAGAGGGTGAATTCCACCCTAAGAGTAAATATATAGCCTTATTAAATACAGTAATTGATTAGTTTTTTTAAAAAATGTGAAAATTGGTTCATATTTCCCTACCTGGTGAATTCAAACATTGTGGGAAAACACTCAGTGCTTTATTTTAGCTGCTTGTGATGTCAGTTCTTCCAGGAAAACATTTGGCAAGCAGACGATGGAGGGACCATAGATCAAATATTTTGTGTTAAAGCATAAATGTATTTACAATGTTTGTCTGCAAACTAGACTGTTAATTATGGGTCTTAAGTTTTTTCTTGTTCCTAAAACATTTATACTTCACCATTTGCAGAGTTTAAAAAAAGATTTAATATAATTTTTGAACTCCAATCAGTCTTATTAGATTTTTGATTAACAGTACTAGACTGTTACACTTTTCTCTCCTTACAAGACTAGGAGAATGTTTATAAAGACTCAGATTTCCTTTGTGGCACAGCCGAGGAGCAGTAATTAGCTTTTCAGACGCAACCTTTTTACCCAAAAGAGTTAAACTAGTTTCTGCTAGGTGCTTATGAATTATTTATCCAAAGAGGTATTGCTCATGCATCCAAAAGGGGAACATAAGAGACAAAAGTTCAAATAGGAAAATAGCGAAGGAAACATTTTATGTTTCACTTTCCAGCTTTTCAAGATACTTGAGCCTATTTACAGTTGCCAGAAGGTTTCCTTTCTGAAGGACATACATGGCCAAAAAAAAAAAAAAAAAATTAATAAAAAATGAAAGTTGTATATTATGGATTTTTTGCATTTTCCCATTTGAAATCACTTTAAATAAACATTCTTTACAAACAAAATGCTGCACAGAATGAATGATGAATTAGCTTTCTTACAAAGTTTGCAAGATGAACTGTTTCTCAGTTATTTCTAGTGTTTTACAGTCAGTTTGTTTAGTTTGAACTTTGGTGCTTAAGTGGTTAGAGGTGTTTCATAGTACTGTCTAGAAGATGAGCTGCTGCATTTTAGTGAATTTGACAACTCCTTAAATGTTTTTGCTTTTAAAAAATGTTCCTAAAAGCCTTCTCTATTACTTTGGATCTCTTGTTTCTTTTCAATAAATCTCAACTGTGTTCTTAATCAGATTGTTATAAAGACTAATATTTGTGATGAATACATGAATTTTAGGGAAAAAATCGATAAAACTTTAAGCAATGAGTTATCTGTATGAACATCATGTAACAGAACCAGGAAACTACATGACACAGATTCCAAGACTAGAAGAGATTACGGTGGTGATTTAGTCTGACTTCTACAACAAAGACCATAGAACTTCCCCAAAATAATTCCTAGAGCATATCTGTTAGAAAAATATCCAGTGTCAATGATAGAAAATCCATCGTGACCTGTGTCACAGTTCTAATGCTTAATTACTCTCACTATTAAAAATTTACATCTTACTTCCAGTCTGATTTGTCTAACTTCAACTTCCGTCCATTGGACTGGGTCATATCTTTTTCTTCTCGACTGAAGAGCCTGTTACTAAACAATTGTTCACTAGGTAAGTACTATAAACCATGATAGGGTCACCCCTTCTCTTAATCCTTCTCTTCTCTGAACCTCCTTCATTTTTTCAACTTTGTGGGCACCCAAACTGGACACAGTCATCTAGCAGCAGTCACACTAGGGCTGTATATAAAGGTAAAATAACATATCTACTGAATACTTGAGATTTCCCAGTTAATTGAGTCCTTCAGTGAATCATCCCTTTGGCCAGAGCATTTTGGTGGGAGCTTATACTTAGCTGATTATCCACCATGACCACCAAACTGTTTTCAGAATCACCACTTCCCAGAAGAGTCCCCCATCATGTAAGTAAGTATTGTATATATTCTTTGTTCCTAGATATATACATTTACATATAGCCATATTAAAACATACACTGTTTGCCTGGACTCAGCTTATCAAAAGATCCAGATCATTTGGTGTCAGTGACCTGCATCTTCATCATTTATCATTGTCCCAATTTTCGAGTCCTCTGCAAACTTTGTCAGTGATGATTTTATGTTTTCCAGATCATTATAAAAAATTGAATAGTGTAGGTGCAAAAACCTATCCCTGTGGGATCCTCCTAGAAACAAATTTGTTTGAGTAATTCTGCATTTAGAATTACCTTCTGAGACCTATCTGTCAGCCTCTAATCCATGTAATGTATGCCATGTTCATTTTATATCTTTCTGGAGTTTTTATCTAACTGCCATGCAGTAGTATCCAGACATCTTAAGTCTATTACATTAATGTCAGTAAATCTAACCAGAACAAATTTATGCTTTATCAAACAGATTTGTAATCTTGTCAAAAAATAAATCATTAGCTGACAGGCTTTATCTTCCCCAAACCAATGTTGATTGGCATTAATTGTATTGCCGTCCTTTAATTTTTAATTAATAGATTCCTGGATGAGCTACTCTCTTATCTTACCTAGAATTAATTTTCTGTCTGACAGATCTATAACTACTTGGGTCATCTCATTTATTCCTTCTAAAAACTGGCACAACATTAGCTTTCTTCCAGTCTTCTGGAATTTCCCCTGTGTTCCATGATTTACTGAAAATCAACATCAGTGGTTCAGCAAGCTCCTCACCCCAGCTCTTTTAAAACACTGCATGTTGAGTACCCATATCTTTCCTCATTTTACTCTTCTTATTTGCTAGACATTTTAATGCTCTCCTGACTCTTCTAACCAGTTTCTTCTGGAGAAGATTGATCCCTTTTTTAATGAGGTGAAGTCCATCCAAAGCCCCCTTTGCCCATAGAAAGTGAATCAATATTCCACAAAACAAAAACCCTCAATCCTACGTCACTTATCTAACCAGCAGTTCACTTCTGAAATGTTCTGCCTTGCTTTGTTCATGGGACAAGAACGATGTCAGAGAAGAACATTCTTCTTCTTCAGCATGCTTCCGAGTTCCCAGAAGTCATCTACTGTCTGTGAGACATCCTGCAACACAGTGTCATTATTGCCAATATGAACTTTAAGCAGTTGATGCTTCCTGTCAGCTTCAAAGGCCTATCTAATCAGTGATGTCTCATGTCTTGACTCCCTGAAGACTACACAATATCCCGTTGCCCACCTTTTCCTTGCAGTATGTTCTTCTGAGTCCTCAGTATTGAAACTATAATGATATATTTGCTAATTCCAAGGAGAGAATGTTCTGAGGAGAACATTTGATAATTTCTCATGTGCATATGCATAACTCAACATTTTTGTTCCCTTTGGGGAGGGAGGGAAGAAGAGGAGCAGAATATTAGTTACAGGTGTACAAGAGAGATGTTTAGGCCCAACAGTAATGCAATAGCAATTAACGGCATCATGAAGGCGCCAACACCCCTTCAGGAGTAGTTGGTACCTCTAACTTGTGATTACTATATTTAGATGTCTAATCTGCTTAGCAATTTTAAGAACTCTAATTCTGAGAAAGAATATGTCTCAGGAGTCTTGATTTTTTTTCCTCTTTAATCCTAATTTTTTAAAATGTGCCTTTCTTATTTAATATGGCTTTCTAGTGACTTCTAGAAAGCAGTAGTTGAATTCCCTGCTAATTTAAATAAGGTAGAATACAGTACATACATAAATCTGGTTTTCTTCATAATATTTTGTTTGAGTGGATATAACAGAACTGCCAAAAAAATGAGCAAAATATCCCACAAATTGTACAGTTTATATTGCTTTGTATGGCAACATTTCACATTTTCTCATTCTGTTTCATTAGGTTATATAGATATATAGACAATAACAGTTATGTGTTTTAAGCAAAAATGATTTAAAGCAAAAATTGGATCCAGTAACCCTGCAGCTGCAGCTGTGTTTTCAGATAGCGTGTTTGTATAAATTGTTGTGGTAGGCAATACCCAAAGTAGACATTAAACCAAATAAATTTTCAAAAGTGTATTTCGAGCACAGATTTGTACAGATATCTGCATCTCATTTCTTTCTTGGATATAGTCAGTGCAAGAAAATGTACAGTCAGATGGATGAATAGACTGAGAGTGAAGTTTAGAAGATGGTAGTCTCTGTAGAACCAGCTGTTCAATCCCTGCTGGATCAAATTAGCCCTGGATCCTTCCAAAGAGGATAAACTGAGCTTAATGAGTGTACTGTGTGACAATTTTAAATATGAATGGTGTGATTTTTTTCTAAAGTGCTAAACAAGCATAGTTCATATTGAAGCCATTGAGAGCTGTTGGTGCTTGGCACCATTCAAAATCAAGCTGACCCCAGCCCCAAATGGACATTCTTTTACATAATTTATCAGCAGTAACTTTTTAGTCTTAGCTTCAGAATCCTTAGTAAACATTTCAAAACCATTTCCATTTCTTGAAATCCAAGCAAATACTTTGGAATTCTTCAATTTATAGTAACTTCATTATTATGATGGTGTCAAACCATTAGAACATTTTTATCTTCATCTGTTTTAGTTCACCCCCTGATCTTAAGTGCATCACACTCCTAGTCCCAATAGACTTCTTCCCATTGAATAAGAGTTCTACCTTCAGATAACAGTTCTTCGAGTAGCTGCTTACATCCATTCCATTATCAGTGACTGCGCTCTCAGTGCATGGACACCGGAATGTTTTTGCCTTAGCCTACTCCCCGTAGCGCCAGCAGTGGAGCCCACTAGAGTGGCACCTGCACCGCCCAGTATAATAGCCACTGGTGGCCTCGCTCCCCCCAGTTCCTTCTTTCTGCACTTAGGTGACGGTCACTGGAATGGCTCGTTTATCATTTGAAGTGCCTTAGTAGTTCACGTAGTCATATTTGCTGTTAGTTTCCTGTTTAGTTTGTTCTCACTAGTTCTTTACTTAAAGAAAGGAAGAAGAAAAGAGAAGAAAGTGGCAATGCCGCGGTCGCCAGGCTTTAAGCCATGCCCCTCATACGGCAAAGGCTTCTCTCTGGGCAGCCTGCACAGTGAATGTTTGAAGTGCCTCCGGGAGGCTCATCGCCCCAAGAGATGTAAGATTTGCAGAACCTGCAAGCCCAGAACGAAGAAGGATCGGGACGTGAGGCTTTGCGCACTGCTTATGGAGGCTGCCCTGCGCCCTACTTCTGAACTGCCCCACTCACCCTCCTCTCCATCCTCTGTGAACCAGAGTTTTCAGTCAGCGCCTCCAAAGGGCAGATCGCTGATGAAAAAGCCGGCTGTCAAGCACTGCACTCTCACGGTACCGGTCACACCGGCGGTACCACCGCTGCCTATCTTGCCCCGGGCGAATTCCTGCAAAGGGTCTTCTGCGGGCTCGAGACCAGCCCAGGAAGGCTCACTGCATCCCCCGTCAATGCTGGAGGCATACAAGGCAGCAAGAGTCTTGATGGCTCTGCATCCTTCCCTGGCAGCTTCCCGAGAAAAGATCCACCCCCCATCAAGGGGAAACCTTCGTTGTCCTCACTGGCATGGGGACAGAGGTTACAAGCGGCTGCCGCGGCTTCTACTGATTGACCTTCCCCTGCGTTGCCTGGGCCACAGAAGCAACCCCTCTCCACACTGGAACTGGAGGGACACGCTGGCTCGGATTCCTCTGAGTCTGTCCCCACTGTCTAGCACGGGGCTGTCCCCTTAGCACCATGCTGCTCTGCCTCCCATTCTCGGCACCGCAGAAGGCAGAGGGTGTCATGTCCCCCCCAGAAAAGGTCACTGCTCGGGGTCTTCTTCCTCCAGATCCTCCATAGGTTGCCGCTGCCACCGACACTGTAGTTCCTCTTTAGAGTGTAGGGGGCCCCACCCCCTGAAGAGGTCCCAGTACAGGAGGAAGAACGAGGGAGGTGCTGTCACCTTTCTCTGTCTCTCCTGTCCATGGGGACCCTAAGGACTTGCTCTCTGGGGGAAGGTCTGATCTGCCACCCTTCCTCCCTACACAGACCTGGCCCCCCAATTAGCCATCTTGGCGCCTCTGATTCCCTCCCAGGGTAACCCTACCCCAGCATGCCACACATGCTGCGTCTCCTCTTCAGTTGCAGTCCACTGATTCCTGCGACCCCAGGGAAGGTACATCTGCTGCCCTACCTTCAGCCCCACTGGCATTGCCAGCAGCACTGGGGACTGGTGACACTCCTCCTGCAACAGACGATTTTAAATCACATCAAGTCTGCTCAGGAGAATGGCCCTGAACCTAGGTCTAAAGGTGGAGGAGGTGGCTGAGAGCTCCAACTTTCTCTTCAATGTTCTGATCTCTCCCTCTCCAGCCAGGTTAGCACTCCCAATTTACAAGGCTGTACTAAGGATAGTGAGATCGCTCTGGCAGTCTCCATCTTCTGTAGCTGCGATCTCTAAATTATCTGAGAAGTACTATGTCTGCCCCTAAGGACTTCCAATACCTCTTCTCCAACTCTCCAACCTACTCATTAGTGGTGGACGTTGCAAACCAACGGGAGCAGGAAGGGCAGCCCACCACTGCCCCAAAGAACAAGGAGGCAAAGGTCCTGGACGCCTTTGGCAAGAAGGCTTATTTGGCACCAACCATGCAGATTAGAATAGCTAACCACCAAGCCCTCCTAAGCTGGTATGCCTTCAATCTATGGAATTCAATTAAAAGATTTATGGACGCCCTTCCTCTAGATCAGAGTCTCAACTTCTCGACACTCCTTGACGAAGGTCTTCTGGTTGCTCGCATGAGCCTCCAAGCTTCATGGGATGCGGCGGACTCTGTGGGAAGAGCTGTAGCAACCGCAGTTAGTATTAGGAGGGCATCTTGTCTGCAGGTTTCTGGTCTCACACCTTTGGTCTAGAATTCTATTCAAGACCTGCCTTTTGAGGGTGTTTTCCCTATTTTTGGACCAGCCCGATCTTAAGCTGCATGGGTTAAAGGACTCAAGAGCGATCCTTCAGTCCCGAGATCTTCAGGCTAATAGCCAGCAAGTCGTCCATCCTGCCCTCCGACATACCAATAACCTCAGATGAGAATACCCTTCAGTTTTAGGCCTGGAAGGAAGAGGGACCAAGAGAGATCCAGGCACCAGAGATGGAGGCACTGGAATCCTTCCACAGCCTCAGGTCAGGGCTCAAGCTGTTGGTCCTCGAACTGCTGGCAAAACTTTTGACTCGTTGCTTGAGGAAAGTGAACCATTTCCTTTCCACAATCCAGATCCTCTATTCTGGGACAGAGTGGCTGGCTTCTATTTGCAGTGGTCCCTCATCACCACAGACCGATGGGTGCTCGACACCATCTCAGCTGGTTACTCCCTTCAGTTTACCTCGACCCCCGTCCCAGTCTCTTTTCAGGGACCCCTCCTACGAACATCTCCTGGATCAGGAGGTGGCAAACCTCCTAGCCCTGGGGGCTGTCAAGCCAGTCCCCAGAGAAGAGTAGGGAAGGGGGTTCTACTCCCAGTACTTCTTAATCCCCAAAGCTCAAGGGGGTTTAAGACCCATCCAGGTCTTAAGGCATCTGAACAAGTTCTTGAGAAAGCAGAAGTTTCGGATGGTGTGTCTCAATCACATCATTTCTTCCCTGGATACTGGGGATTGGTTCACTGCCCTCAGTTTTAAAGGATGCCTATTTCCATATAGCCATAAGGCCAGACCACAGACATTACGTGCGTTTTGTCAAGGGGTCCAAGCACTTCCAGTTTACTGCCCTTCCCTTCGGTCTGTCATCAGCACCAAGGGTGTCCACCAAATGCGTAGCCATTGGTGGTGGCCCATTTAAGAAGAAGCAGGGTGGACATTTACTCGTACCTGGACAACTGGCTTATCAGAGGTGGTTCCAGAGATGAGGTGAGATCTAGTGTCCAGCTTACCATGAGGGTGCACGATCACCTCGGCCTGCTCATCAGCCTGCAGAAATCTCAGGTCAACCCGGTCCAGACAATAGAGTTTATTGGAGCGGTCTTGGACTCAATCCAAGGGAAGGCAGTCCAACCTCAAGGGAGATTTGAAGTGATTTCCGACATGATCTCAGTGTTGTTCCATTGCCCGACAACTACAGCAAGAACGTGCCTTTGTCTGCTGGGACATACGGCAGCGGCCACCAATGTAGGGTGCCTGGCACGACTTCGGCTCAGACTGTTACAGTGATGGCTAAGGACAGTGTTCCAGCCTAGGAATCACCCGCTTCACTAGGTGATACCAGTTCCTCAAAAGGTTCTCCAGCAGCTCCTTTGATGGCAGAATCCCAGGTCCGCACATCAAGGGATCCCCTTAGGAGTGTCTCACCCCTCACTCACGCTAATTTCGGACGCTTTGGATGTGGGCTGGGGGGCGTTGCTCAGTCAAAATCTCTGTACTCAAGGGATGTGGTCAAGAGTGGAGACAGAGCTTCACATCAATGTCAGGGAACTGAAGGCCATTTGCCTGGTCTGCATGGTCTTTATTGAAAAGTTACAAGGTCAGACCATACAGGTCCTAACAGACAACTCATCTGTAATGTATTATATAAATTGCGCGGGGTGGGGGGGTGCATATCCCAGCCCTGTCGGGAGGTCATTTATCTTTGGGAACTAGCAGTAAATTACAGCTTTCCAATAGCTTCTCACCTGCTGGGGGTCAAGAACAATGAAGCGGATGGCCACAGCAGGACCTTTTTATCACAGCACGAGTGGTCCCTCCATCCTCAGGAGGCACTTTTCATTTTCCAAAAGTGGGGTTTTCCCTGAGTCGATGTATTTGCAACCCGCGATAACCACAAATGTCCCCTCTTTTTCTCACTACGAGGTCAGGAACCCAGGTCTCTGACAGGCACCTTCTTGATGGACTGGGCCAGTCCCTGACATATGCTTTTCCTCTGGTCCCACTGGTTCTGAGAGTAATCCTCAAAATAAAAAGGGACAGGGCAGTGGTTATTCTAATCACCCCAGCTTGGCCCTGGCAGTTTTGGTACAGCCTGCTGGTAGACATGTCATGCTCACCTTCAATGAAGTTCCACCTGAGACCACATCTCCTGACGCAAGATGAAGGTTGGCTTCGTCATCTGAACCTGAGGTCCCTACACTTGACGGCATGGAACTTCCGTGGCTGACCAGCGAGGAGAGGGCTTGCTCCTCACGGGTCCAAGAGATCTTAATAGGCTCTAGGAAACCATCTACACAGGCCTCTTATATCACAAAGTGGAAGCATTTCTCAGTGTGGGTGCAATCATGAGGTCTTGAGCCAATGTCCCTACCAATCCAGGAAATCCTTGAATACTTCCTGTCCCTCAAGAAGCAGGGCCTATCTCTATCTTCCTTATGGGTTCATTTGGCAGCTGTTTCAGCCTTTCATGCCCTGGTGGGGGAATCTCCTGTTTTCTCACTTCCTATGGTGGCTAGATTCTTGAAAGGCATAGAAAGGTTGTATCCTCCGGTCTGCCCACCTACCGCTCAGTGGGATCTTAACTTGTTTCTGCATAGTCTGACAAAGCCCCCATTTGAACCACTAGCAACATGTCCACTCCTGACTCTCTCTTGGAAGGTTTCATTCCTGGTGGCTATAACTGCGGCCTGACGGGTATCAAAGCTTAAGGCACTCTCCTCAGAGCCACTGTTCACTGTGTTCCACAAGGACAAAGTTCAACTTAGACTGCACCCAGCCTTTTTACCCAAGGTGGTTTCCCAATTTCATGTGAACCAGGACATTTGCCTACCTGTTCTTTATCCACATACCTCCAATGAGCAGCGAAGGTGGCACATGCTGGACGTCAGAAGAGCTCTGGCGTTTTATATCAAGCAGATGAAACCATTCTGGAGATCATAGCAACTTTTCGTTGCAGTGGCGGACAGGATGAAGGGGCCACCCGGTCTATTCCCAAAGAATTTCTGCTTGGATAGTGGCATGTATCAGGGCTTGCTACATAGAGGCTAGAGCTCCTTTGCCCGATGTGATACATGCTCACTCAACGAGAGCGCTGGCCTCCATGACTGCCTTTCTCGCCCAGGTACCACTTCAGGAAATCTGCAGGGTGGCTACGTGGTCCTCTGTTCACACATTTACTGCTCATTATGCCATTGTTCAGCAGGCCAGAGATGGCGCAGCCATCGGGAAGGCAGTGCTGCAGTTAGCTAGACCTTAACTCTGCTCACCATCCTGACTGAGGCTTGTTATTCACCTATAGTGGAATGTATGTGAGCAGCTGCTCGAAGAAGAAAGGGTCGGTTACTTACCTGTAATAGCCATTCTTCAAGATGTGCTGCTCACATCCATTCCACACCCGCCCTCCGTCCCCGCTTTCAGAGTTAGCAGAAAGAAGGGACTGGGGGGAGCGAGACCAGCAGTGGCTATTATACTGGGTGGTTTAGGTGCCACTCTAGGGGGCTCCGCTGCTGGCGCTACAGGGAGTCAGCTAAGGCAAAAACATTCCGGTATCCATGCTCTGAGAGCACAGTCACCTATAGTGGAATGGATGTGAGCTTCGCATCTCGAAGAACGGCCATTGCAGGTAAGTAACCACCCCTTTACTAAAAGATACATATTTCTCTTGACAAATTGTTGGAAATGAGCAAAAAAACACTGCACAAAGGATTTATGCTAATATATAATTCAGGTACATAAACTCTGTGTGTTTTGAACCTTTATCACATGACTCGCTAATGGGAACCAGCTACAATAACTTGTAGTCAGCCTGTCAGCCCTCATTTCTGTGTTCAGCAAGACTTTCTAATTCACCCCAATTATCTGACCATCTTAGAATTTCTTGGAGTCTAGACTCATGTAGTTGGAGATTTTACTGTACTTCTTGACTTTGGACAGCTGAAAGTCTGTTATACCTCCATATGTATTTATAAAAAGAGGGTTTGGCATGGTTTGGCGTGGGTTTTAAGTCCCTACACATGGAAGCTGCGCTCAGTCTATATTTGGATGGGCAAGCAATCTCCTCCTAGATTGCTGTAAAAGTTGACTACCACTAGTGTGTATACTAATACTGGCTGTGCTTCACCTTCTCTCCTGGTAGTCTAATGGCATCTGTTGTGCTTTGAGTGCTGGTCCCAGCATGCATTCCATTCATGGGTCCATGTGCGCTGTGCGCTAGAGCTAGGACTGTTTGAAGTAGCATCTGTCAGCCCATCCACCATATGTGGCTTCCATGGTTGCATCTAAGGTCTTATGAGGCTCTGCAGGTCAACAACCCGTCAATTCCCTCTTACTGCCACATGGCCAGTCTTTTGATCACATCTCTAGCCTTTGATAACTGCATAGTTTTTGTTTTGTTTTGTTTTGTTTTTTTAAAAAAAGTCACTACCACCCCACAACCATGGTAATAATTAGAAAGTTTGTTAGCTGTTTATGAACCTTCTTTGTTTTTGTCATAATTCATTAGTAAAATAGATAGTATAGTAGCTGACATTGTTAGGTCCTCTTTGGGCATCCCACATGTCTGGAGGACTTCGACTAGTTTGGTTTAAGCATTCTTTTTTTCTTGCCTGCATTCCTTTTTGGTCAGTAACAGACATCAACACTACTTCTGCTGTGAGTGAGACTCGTTTTGCCACCTGGTACTCCATTTATCAGTCCCTCCCAGTGTGAGCATGTCAAGCCAGGAACTAAGACTCTGCAAGCATCTCCTGGAAGAGACAGTGCATCCACATGCACATACCAGAGTAGCACCAATGAACCCACCAAAATACCCAGCCATGCCGGTATATTGTCCCCCTCTGGTACATCACCACCAAAGACTCATCAGGCCCATAAAAATTATGGCAATGGGCATAAGAGCTTTGTTCCATCCCCAAGCCAGGTTAAGCTTGTCAAGAAGTCAGACATCAGCCCCAAGGCCCCTTATCTTATTGGCTGTGTTCAGAGGGATGCATGGCTTCACCCATTGTGATTCCCCACCAAGATCCAAGCCATACTGAAAGATCTCTTGGTTGATAACCATAGGTTGCTGAGTAATGAAACAAATGAGTCTGCAGTTTCATAAAGACTCCCAGGCCACCTTGCAGTCACTGGCCCTTCCATGCTTCAGCCTTTGCCCACTATCAGAATAGACCATTTTTCAGTGCATGATACCCTACCCACAGTGCAACAATACCAGCTGCATCACTGTCAATCGTCCCAGTGGCCAAGATTCTCAGCCACTTCTTTATGCAGGAGTCAAAAGGGACATCTGGAGGGGTGCTGCCAAAAGATTGAGGCATAAAGAACTGTGGACCCAGCCCAAACCATTACCTGATGACCCTGATCATCTTCAGGAGCTGTCTTGCTCTCTTTGCCCACAGCTGGAGTAAGATTACTATTGATAGATGTATGTTAGGTGTTGCATGCAGAGGATATCTTATAGAATTCCATACCTTTCCCCCATGCCACCTTCCCCATGACAGTCTCACCCCCCTGACACAAACGGACATCCTCCAACTGGAAGCATACCCAGTCCTTCACAAAGGAACCATACAAGTCCTGTGCCTATATCAAGACCTGGTTTCTACTCCTCCTGTTTCCTCATACCAAAAAAGGGAGGTGATTTTATCCTATTTTGGATCTGCAGGCATTGAACCCACATGTATGAGCAAAGTTAAGATCTACATGCTTACTCTCCCTCAGATTATCTCCTTCTTGCCCAGAGCACCGTTCATGGCTCTCAGTATGAAGGATCCATACTTCTGCATGGAGAGCCATCCCACCCACTTCAAATTTCTCCACTTTATGGGGGGCACCCACTAACAACTAAAAATACTCCCCTTCACTGCCCCTTGCATATTCACTAAGGTCTTTGTTGTGGTGGCAGCACAGATGTGACACTGGGACCATTCCCTTTTTCCTTACCTGAACAACTAGCTTCTAGTAGCACCAGCATGTGAACACCTCTTTCACACTATCTGTACTCTGCAAAAGCTTCTTGGCAGCCTGGGCATATGTGTCAATGAGACAAAGACCCACCCTAGTGCCAACCAAAAATATTGCCTTCATAGGAGCCTGTCTGTACTCCCATGCAACCAAGGTGTTCCTTCCACAATACTGGTTTGCCACACTTAGAGATCTGATTATGTGACTGCTGCCACACCCACATGTGCCTCCTCCACTACCTGTCACTCCTGGGGCATACATTACAGTCCCCCCCGTACTTCCACTTCCACATGCGATGCCTTCAGTTATGACTCCATTTGGTGTACAGTCCACAACAGAACCAACTCAACAAATTGTCTTCCACCTGCCCACAGTAATAGCCTTCCTGTCCTGGTGGTGTACCCTAAATTCGCCCAATGTCCACCATATGCTAGCCTTCTACCTCAAATGTACCCAAGATTTTTGAGCTTCATCCAGTTTCTTTCTCACTATAGTGGAGCACTGCAAAAGCCACACCCTTTCTTCCCAGCACATCTGTAAATGGATCTCCAGCTGTATCATAATATTACTCCTTTTCACAAGATTCCCCACCACCAGACATCACTGTCCACTCTACAAGAGCACAGGCAGTCACATCAACTCTACGCACAGACATCTTATGGCAAGACATTTATAAAGCAGCTCTGTGGTCATCCATCCAACATTTACTGCTCATTATGCTCTCTCCAATTCATCAGCAGTGGATTTGGCAGTTAGCAGAGCAGTACTGCAAAATTATTTCTATTGAACCCCTGCTTCTACCTCCAAACAGAATACAGCTTGATATGCTATCTGTGTATGGAATCCACAAAGGGACAAGCACTCAAAGAAGGAGAGGTTACTTTCTATAACTGATGTGTCTTCAAGAGGTGTGGTTGCTGCCTGGATTCCAGTCCCACCACCCATCCTCTCTGCTATGGGCTTGAAGCCTAATGATAAAGAAGGAACTGAGCCTTGCAGCCTCATGAAACCTAAGATACAGCCAAGTGAATCATGCATGATGTAAGACTACTTCAGATTGTTCTAGCACATGGTGCACATGTGCACCCATGTAGGAATTCAGATAGGCACCACCTATCTTGGGAAAAAAACATAAGTTATAGTGAGTAATCTTTTCCCAGCCTTGCTAGTTCAGCATTAAGAACTTGGGTTTGGCATGTGACTGCAGCATGTCAGCTGTAGGCCATTAGGTTGGGCTACAGACACATCACCTGTTTATTGAATCCATAATTCTCATCTCGTAATAATGATGCTGCAATATGGTTCCAGTTAATGGCATTTGAAAACATCCCCTTTACTTTGATGAACCTAATGTGCCTAATTTCTGGTGATGGGATTCATTTAATTACTCCTAGGGGAATTCTAAGCCAATATATTAAAAGTTCTGCACACAATATTTTAAAATTCTACATCATACCATTTTCAGTTATTTTGGTAACTTTTTTGAAATACTTCATAGTTTTTTGGGGGAAGGAGGGATTGTTAGGGAATTAGTGGCCTCCCACCCTGGCTGACCCCTAGCCTCTCCCATTCAGGTGCCCCTGCCCCCAGGAACCATGCCTCCATGTGTTCCTATTTGGTTTGGTTTGGTTTTTGTTTATGTTAGTTTGCTTGAAGAATGAAAGTAACAGTGCATGATATGGTTAAGTCATGACCTATAGATCTAAAATTATTTAAATAGCTTGGAATTCTGAACCAAAACAAGCAGTGAAACTCCATTTTAAGTTAAATATCTGTGCTGTTCATGAGTCTTCAACATAATTCTCACTTTGCTTAAGCGTTACATACATTTGTTCCGTGTTTGTCACCTATCTGTTTTTACTTAGTTTCCTATGGATAATTTCCTCCATTCTCTCCTCTCTTGTTTATCCCCTGCAGATTTCTGCATCACTGTGCATTCCTGTTTTTGTAGCTCTGCCTCCCTTGAGGAAGGAGAAACAAGGTTTCTATATTTGACAGTCAGCAGCACGTGGAAAAGTAACCGTTACTTTTCTGACTCAGTTGGGATGTAGGTCATCATTCAGTGGTGGCTGGAAGTATACAGTATGCTTCATGCCACTGTCCAGAAAATAACGCCCATGCAATCCCTGAAAGGGCAATTTGCAGGCCCCCACCCCCAAGATTTTATCTGAAATAATTTGACCACCATGCATTATTCAATATGTTGTCATAATGCACTTTTACAGTGCCTTCCAGTCATCACAGAAACAGCCAGCAGTTAATCCTTCCAACAGCCATTTTCAGAGATGGGGAAACTGAAAGAGAGAAGAGAATGACTTGCTCAAGATCACTTGCTTAAAGAACTTATTCTATAAATAGTTTCCAGCAGAGTATTGTCATGCCACTTTTTCTATTGCAATAAATGTGTTAAAGATGCCTATACTTGTGCTTAGCTACTGTCATTAATAAGCCAGATCTTCTAAGAATTTTGCAGATTTCATGTCCTTTATCACTGAATTCCTGATATTGTGTTATTTTTTTGTTTCCCCAATACATTGACTAATACTGTTATTTCAGAACCAAAAAAATGTTAGGCTGGAGATAAGGTTGAGGGTAGGTATCAGTAGTTTGGATGTGCAGAGGGTGGGGAAATGTTCAGCCATTAGAAATCTAAGATGCTCAGTACTGGGATTGAATTTACAGGAAATCTAGACATTTCAAAATATGGAAATACTAAGTGGAAGCATCCACCCAACTTTGCTCTGTCCTTAGAGTGAAGCCAGTCTTCACTCTGCTTTATTCCTTTCATATCAAGGTCCTGATTATGAAGATTGTCAGTATTGCTATCAAGGGTTTTCAGCATCATTACCTGCATTGTAAGAGATGTTTTCCTGAGATCGGTAAACCTTTCCTAAGCATATTACTAGTTCCTGCAGTATATGCTAAAGTAATAACCAGAGAGATAAATACCTTATGGCATGTCCACAAGATTTGCATGGCCCCTTCTCCACTGAGTTCCTAAGCATGCCATGTTTGTAGAAAAAAGAAAGGGGAAATAAAAGTAATCTGTGGTGTTAGATTTGTAAATAAAAGATTGCTTATGTTTTTAATAAAGTTGACCTTTGGAAGTTCGATTGCTGCAGGAAAAAGAAGAGAGAGCAAAACATGCTGTAAGCCAAAAACTTTAAAGGAAATGCCTTTTTTGTGAGGAGCAGTATTTTAGCTACTCAGAGGTCTAAATCCTTGAAATAATGTTCTTATCCTAAAAATAAAGAATGTCACTGTAATTCTACTAAGTTTGAGCAGCCCCCCCAACCTCACCATTGGATCATTCTGTCCAAATAATAATTGTGTACCTAATACATGACCTGCTGAAGTCAGTGGAAGTATTTCTGTTGACTGTAGTGGGTTTTGAATCAGGCTTCATGAATGCAGGCCTGAAACCAGGTTTCCCAAATGAAACACAAGCTTAGAAGCAAATTCTTCATTTTGAAAGGACAGCAGACGTTTTACCAGGAACTTTATTTAAATCAAGATAGCTTAATTGAATTATAAGCACTGCTCCCACAAACTGTTCAGTTCTTCACGTGCTGTCACATGTTGCTCAAAAACTGACATTCTTTTCTATGTTGGAAGTTTTGAACGATATTATTTCTCATTTGAGCCTTACAACCATAAGCCCCACTGACCATTGTAATAAAATCAAAGGACATAGACAAAAGCAACCACAGGCACTGCTTTTTGGAAATTAAGATTTTATCCATATAGCTGAATAATCAATAAAGTCAGTTCTGCTACATTTTGATTTTAAAAAGTCTCTCTTTATTTTAATGCTAGTGTATAAGATTTCTGTCCAGATTTTGGAGATAACATATTAAAGGTAGAAGAGGGATGAGTCACCTGCAGGCTTTCACCAGGCTCTTTAAAATTATTATTTTATGTCAGATTCTGTTGGTGTACATATCTACCGTTGAACATACATTTGAGAATGGCTACTGCTGGAAGTTTCTCATTTTACTGGACAGTAAAACTTAATGGCTACTTTGGGAATAAAATATATTGCTTCTAGTTTTGTATAACCACATGCAAACCATATGTGACTGTTAATGAAACATTAGCAACCCAGTATTGTCAGTTCAGACTTTCTATATATTAAACTTGGGTTGTAATTGGAAGTGGATGGAAGATGTGCATTACTGTATTCTGCTTATGTGATTGTGAGATGTGTCCTGGAGAATACTGAAATGGAATTCTCTCAGCCAGTTAGTGTGGTAGGGTGCTGTTTGGTTGTGACCAGTTTACTATGTTCTCTTAAACTTGGGCTGTTTGAGGTCTGAATTTATGTAATTAGAGTTATTTGTCACCCATATACTATGCAAATCCATGCACTCAGTTCGACTAATAATAGCCATCTTCCAGTTAAGTTACAAGAATGTGCTGTGTGTTGCACACTGTTAAGTTGCTGAGAAATACTGTGTCTTTTCAAGCTGGTATTGCACAAAATTGCTTTTATGTCTGAACAGGTCTTAATTAAGCAAATTCTTCCATACTGATTGGCTGCTTATCTCAGATCTTCTTATCCATCAGCCCATGACTAAAATGGCCACTTCACTTCTGACACTGAACCAAAACTACCAATTTATTCTGTAGACTGGAAATAAAACAAGGAGTCGTGTGGCACTTAAAGACTAACAGATCCGTTAGTCTTTAAGTGCCACACGACTCCTTGGGTTTTTTTGCTGGACTAGACTAAGATAGCTATCCCTTTGGAAATAGGACAGGACAGGAAATAGCCATCAAGTAGCGTCTTTTTGGTCTGTGTGAGTCTGGTCTGGATTTGGACCACTGATCCAAAAGGCCATTTGTTACATCATGGTGCACCATCCAATCCCTACCAGTTACCTTTGAAATTAATCTTGAAACTTACACAAAACTCTATTTCTGCAGTACAGCCTGTTTTAGTACTTACTTTACCATTTGCTTTTTAATACTTCAGTACTGTTTGTTTAAAAATTTTTATATCCCAGTGAGGACCAGGGCCGCATTGTGCTAAGCCCTATAAAAACAGATAAGATATGGTGCTTGCTCAAGAGAATATACAATCTCAGAAGACAATTGACATGCAAAGGGTTGAGGAAAAGCAATACACTGATGCATAAAATGTTTGTGTTTTGTATTTTAAAGAACATGTTACAAATAAAAAGAGGTGCCAACTAGCCCCATTTTCAAAACAACCTAGCCCTCATTAATTGGCTGATCTCTTATAGGCAATGCGGTAACCTAAGGCTAGTGAAACATGATTACTTATGAGGATTAGTTATGAAAAAAGACCTTTTCAGTGAGAATTTTATCTGTTCGTTTTTGCTATTTCTTAAATGCCTGAGCTTTAATGATTGGGATGCAGATCTGAAGCAAACCAGAAATGTGCCAAACTTATTCCCCAATGTTTTCATTATGATTTGGTTAAACTCTTTGACATCTACAGCCTGTTCATGGGATGGGCTTGGCAGTGCAGATAGATGGTATTGGTGGTTAGTGATTAAGAACTTTCATTGTAAACTGCAATGTAAGTAGCCCAGTTTTCTGGGCCCAGGGCTCCCTCCTAATCGCTTCACTGTATGAGCCGCTAGTAGGACTCTCCTTACTAGGTACTCACTAGGATGCTGTGTTTGGGTCCCAGCACTGGATCCATGTGCTTTTAACCTTTCCTGAGTTTGAATAGAGTCCAGTCACTGCCTCTGGATCCGAGTTTCTAGGACCATTCTAAATAGCCTCCTCGCCTGAGCACTGGCACTGTAGCCCAACTGTGTCAACTCTGAGGTTAGTGCTTGTTTCCCCAGAATCCATAGGTAATTAAGCATACCCTTTCCCAGAGGTCCACCCTTATGGACACACTGATTTTAAGGTCAACTCTTTAGGAAGATGTGGTGGTAGAAGCAAACAGAAACAGTCTTTGCAAAATTTTCTAGCACACTTACTTTTTACTTCAAATGGTACAAGAGATGTGTAGATCTAGGCAAATAAGAAATGTCAACATGCATTTACCTGCTTCCTCAGCACTCTTGAAGATTCTTTTTGTGTTTGGATCAGTTTCCTTTCAGAGTATCCATGATCCCCTCCTGCAGTTTATAGGTTGTCTAACTTAGAGAGCTGCTTCCTTTCACTCTTGCAATCCACTTCCTTCAACCTGGTCTGATTCAGAAGTCAAAAAGTTCCCCTCTGCCATGAAAGTGTGCCCTGTTGTTCCTTTCTCCTGCCCCAAGCTTTTTGCCTATCTGACTGACCCAACCTTTGTGTTTTTAAAGAGCTGTATCAACACTTCATCTCTTTGTTCTCCTGGGCAAATTCCATTTCTTCAAACTGCCTAGCATTGTGCAGAGAAGTTGAAGAAAACTAGCTGTACCTAGATAACAGTACCTGTTTGTTCTGCTTGGGCAAATTCTATTCAGTTGCTGATAGTCTTTAATCATCAGCCTATTCATAAGTGGATATACAGCCACCACTCCACTGTCTCCTTAACACAAGTAGTATCAGGGTGTACAAGAACATAGTTTAGAACTTTTGAAAATCATCAGGGCTTAACCAAACATACAATTCATTGTCTCAAACAATGAATAACAATTCATGAGTTTTCCAAAGACAAATTTTCTAAGTCATCACAGGCTCTTAACGAGCCATGAATTTTGTCCTTTCTCCCTTAGGCCAAAATGTTGCCCAATATTATAGAAAGAACAGAACATATTTGTAGCTTTTAGAATACACAGCAGGCCCATAACACAACTGGTGGTTTTTAGAGAATACTTTGTGTAGCGCTTACATATATGGTGTTTTAAATTTCTTCGAAAAGAAGGAGAGCTCAAATAGTCAATGCTCAGGAAGCACAGAGGTATGAAAGGAAGTGAGGTTGTCATAAAATAGTAATCCTGGGACATTTAAGTGGCGCATTTAAAGTCTCCATGTATGTCTGATCCTCCAAGGGGGTGATTATCTCAGAGATTTATATAAGGAATACACACATCATTGTCATCTGGGAAATGTTGATATCCAGAGCATTCTTCTTTGCCCTTCCTTCCATGACTGTAGCTGGGTAAGATTTTAGCACTAAAAGGGAAAAACAAACACATGCCTATTAAATAAATTTTTACCAAAAGGAAAGAACTAATAAGTGAGATGACATTAGAACAATGAAAATGTCAGCTGGCTGTAAACCAATACCTTCAGACCATAACAAGGGCTTTTTATGTCTTCTGAGTATTGATATGTGCTGCTAATATTGAATTTAAGACATTTCTTTGTTTAAATAAAGAATGAAATTCAAATGATGTTAGAGACTCTGGAATAATCTTGAGAGCATGCTTTGAATCCTAGCATGTGACATTTAGCAACCTAGTGTATGCATTTTTGCATTGATACTTATGCTTTCCTTTGCACGAACCTTAAAGATACAACTTCCCATTTTGCTCCCTGTGATTCCTTTGATATTAAATGAGAATTGCTTTGCAAACCATTTTTTAAGTTAGGTCAATCTGCTGTGCAGTGCACAGCACTAATTATTATTTTGTTTCCTATGCATTTTTTCTGCTCATTGAATTTATTTCAACTTTACTTCATAGCTGGAGCTGAGAAGTTGCACAGCAGTCAAAGCTGTGTGGCACCTGGCATGCCTGGCCATCTTGCCTATATATGCTCTCTGAGGTTTTTTTGCTTGTAAGCAACATCTGGCACCTAATCATTTGTAATTGTATTTTAGTATAATTTAATAAAAATTACCCTATTTTAAAAAGGAGGGCTGAGATTGTTTGGACTAAATAATGGATATAAAAACAGTGCTGCTGAGAGCAGCTATTCCCACCTGGGTTTAAAAGGAGATTGAAGTGAAGGGTGGGGGAGAAGTAGGGGTAAGAAAAATGCTTTGACATTCTCTGAGTCTGAAATCATTCGTTAGCTGCAAAAATATTTGTGCTGACAAAAGTCACCCAACCATATTGTCTTTTCTATCTTCTGGAGCACTCACACTAGTAAAATTTAAATATAACTTTCTATCAAGGTCAATCTGTATGGCACAGTGTTCTACATGTATTCTTCAGACTTGTAATGTAGTTTTATTAATAAATGTATATACTAATCTTGTGTATAATACATTTGGTAATAAGTTACCTCCAATAAATATTCAGTGACTAAAGTAAATAGCCTGATAATTCAGCATAGGCCTTGTAAAATAATTACTAGAAAAGATAGTACAGGAGTCATAAATATTACAGAGCTGCTGAAATTAAGATGTAATGACACTACAGCTTGCTGTACTGTAGGAATAATTTTGTGATGGCTGTCTAAACTGAATTTACTTCTAATGCATAGGCCTTTTGACTACTGTTCTACATTTATTAGAACAGACCCAGGTTGTTTTGGGGTACAGTCTTTACTTCCCAAAGCAGCAGGCTTGTGTCTTGAGACAACAGCAGTAACTTAATCAATTATAATGATTCCTTATTGCTGACTGGGAATTATAACTTCTGGTTCCTAAGAGGAATGCCCCGTCTAGTCTTTAATTTACTTTCTGGTTGATATTGTTAATGCATGCCTGATATCTTGAAAAATGATACAAACTGAGATAATGACCTCCTTGTATATGTGTTTTCCTTGGCCATGATTATGTCAAATGGCTACATTTCACAGATAAGTTCTTCACTTCTGGCACAAGAGCCTTCTCTTCTGCAAATACTGCAATCTGAAAAAGGCTTTTTGTACCTTTTTATCTCATCAGTTCTGTCTCTCATTTCAGGTTTAATTAGGGCATCTTTTTTATTTTCCCCTTTTCCTGTGCCTTACTTCTGTTCCCTCTGCTATTTATTACTGTGGCTTCTGGTCCCAAGTGAGTAGTCAGATTTCAGGACCCTGGGATGTTCGCCTTTGGGATTAGAAATTACAAAGAGTAACTACACAAAAATGAGCAAGCTAGTTAAACAAAAATTAAAATGAATAGGCACAAGCGTGCAGAGCTTGGAAGTTGAATGGAAACCTTTTAGAAACACCATAACAGAGGCTCAAATTAAATGTATACCTCATATTAAAAATACAGAGAACCAAAAAAATTCCACCATGATTAAATGAGTTAGAGGCAAAAACGTATTATTCAAAAATTGGAAGTCAATTCCTGCTGAGGAAGATGGAAAGGAGCATAAACTCTGACAAGTTAACTGTAAAAGAATAATTAGGCAGGCCAAAAAAGAATATGAAGAGCAACTATCAAAAGATACACAAACTAACAACAAAGATAACAATATACCAGAAACAGAAAGGCTGCAAAACAATCAGTAGGGCCTCTGGCTGATCAAATGCTAAAGAGGCCCTCAATAAAAATAGATTCATTGCAGAGAAACTAAATGAATAGTCTGCATCATTCTTCACGGTAGGGTATCAGGAAGTTCCCCTCATCTAATCCATTCTTTTTAGGTGACAGAATTGAGGAACTGTTCCAGACTGAGGAGTCAGTTGAGGAGGTTTTGGAGCATATTGATCAATAAAATAGTAGTAAGTCACTAGAACCAATGGTAGTCACCCAAAAGTTTTGAAGGAACTCAGATATGAAATTACAGAACTATTATCTATGGTACATAACCTGTCACTTAAAGCAACTTCTGTACGAATGGGTGGAGGATAGCTAATGTGACACAAGCTTTTTTTTAGAAAAAGGCTCCATAGGTGATCTTTACAATTGTAGACTAACAAGTGCAACTTCAATACCAGGCAAAATTGATTGAAACTATACTAATGAATAGAATTATCAGACACGTAGCTGAACACAATCTGTTAGAATTCTTTGAGGGTATCAGCAAATATGTGGACGTGGATGATCCACTAAATACAGTGAACTTGGATTTCTTCTTTGAGCAGTGCTCTCAACTGCTCCACTTTAGGTGTTTGTGTCCCATGGAACCCCAGACTGGAATCTTTTTTCACTAGCAGTGGCTCAGGCATCAGGCAGCTCCAGTGGCATTCATCTTCCCGCCTCGATGATGTCAGCCGCTGAGGGTGCCCATTAATGTCTCTCACTCCAGTCTCCTTTTTACCACCCTGGACTCCAGATGGAATCTGAGGTGGCTCTGGAAACAGTGGTCAGATCTGACCTGAAAAAAGATCAAATAAATAAGAAATAAGTAGAAAGAAGATAAACATCAGTTAATAGAACAGTTATAAACAAGTGAAATTGACTAGAAGCCTGCAATGCCCAACCAGCCCAGCTTTAAGCGATGCTGCTCCTGTCATGATGCAATGTCTGCCTCAGACGGACATGATTCATGCATAAAATGCTTGGGAGAAGGGCATTCCTCCCAGAAGTGTCAACATTGCTGCAATCTAACATCGAGAACACGAAAAGACCGGGAGCGGAAGCTTAAATTGCTTTTATTAGAGGGAGTACTGCGTCCCGCCTCAGACCCCGGTGCCTCTCCTCACATAGTTGAGGGAGCACACAAGCACGGGTCAGCTAACTCCTGCCTATCCCTAGGAAAAAGTTCAAAGGGAAGGAGAGCCATGGCAAGCCTCCCCAGCACAGCTCAGGGCAGGTCACTGATAATCCTGCAGGCCGTAAAAATCACAAGAGCCGCTCCGCGCCGCAGCCGGCACCACCAAAAGAACAAGCACTGCTGCCGTCTGCTTTGGCGCCATCCCCTGCACTGCCGTTTGCACTGTCATTAATGCCAGCGCCCACACTCTCTGCCGCGGTAGCGGCATCATTCTCGGCAGTCGCCAGTACCGACATCAGCACTCAACCTGGTGTCTCAGACTCCTCTACAGCCCCCCCGGCCAGTTCTATGCCAGCGCAGCTATTGGCACCATTAGCAGCGCCCCCTATCCCTACATTCAGCATGACTAGGGAAGCCTCCCAGAGTCCGTTGCCTGTTAAACACAAGAATAAAACAAAGCATAGTGAACTGATGGACGACCTGACCGTTCATTCTTCTCCGAGGTTGCCTCTGTTTCAGACTGATTCTTCGGAGTCAAGTCCACCTTCCTCTCCATCGACGGCTTCGGATTCAGCAGGATCACCAAGCCCTGAGCCAAGCCAGCTGTCCATTCAACAGATGCCCCAACAAATAATGGGCAATTCACAATTTACTATGCCCTGGCCATATCCTCCTTGGGCATTTTACCCGCAACAGGGCGTAAATTACCTGCCATGGCAACCATTTGCGCTGCCACTGACATCTAACGGCGTCTCCTAGCACCCTCACAAATCCAGCTTCAGCCATTTACATCAATATCTGCTGGATCAACCACGATAACCGCTGGTGTTGATAATTCCATACCAGACACTACCACACAAGGGAAACGTGACGAAAATAGACAATTCAGAGAACTGTTTAAAAGGGCGGCTGAGGCCAAGGACATCTCACTACGAGACACAACCACCACATCATAAATTATACGAAATCCTACAATCAACTGAGTCTCACAAATTGGCACTCCCTATGGATATAGGGATTATGGAGCCTGCGAATGAGATCTGGCAAACGCCGGTGTCTGCACCCCCTGCCAATAAAAGGGCCGATAAATACTTCATTGCGCCCAAAGGGAACGAGTTTCTCTTCACCCACCCACAACCAAATTCCTTGGTGGTAGGCACTGCAAATCACAGAAATAGACAAACAAATGCTAAGTCTCTCTTTGTTAGCAGGGAGGATAAAAAACTAGATACACTGGGGAAAAAAGGTGTACACTTCGGCAGCATTGCAACTCAGAATCGCAAATTACACGGCTCTGCTTGCCAGCTATGACCATGAGATTTACACTAAACTAAACGATTACACTAAGTTCATTACACAGGATAAACAAGAACAATTCCATGCTTTGGTGACAGAAGGGTTGCTTGTCACCCAGACAGCCCTTCAAGCCGCACTGGATGCCGCGGACATTGCTGCAAGGACCCTCGGAACAGCAGTGGTAATGCGACGCTCTTCCTGCTCCAAGCTGCTGAGCTCCCTAGGCGGATGCAGAGAACACTGGAGGATCTTCCATTCGATAAAGATTATCTGTTTGAAAAAACAACAGATCAAGTCATGCATGGAATGAAGGACTCCAGAGCAACCCTAAGAACATTGGGAATTTATACTTCCCAGTACAGGTGCAGGTTTCACAAAAACCAGTCGGCCAACTATAGGTACTCGAACAACCAATCCAACCGTAGAAGTGACTCGTACAGGAACAGATCTCGACAGCCACGCAGGGGTAGACAAGGAACTCAACCCCAACAAACCACACAGCCAACTAATCTGAAGCATCAGTTTTGATGGCCAGGTCAAGAGAGCAACCAGTCCGCAGGAACTACACCATCTACAAGGACCATCTTGCAATCCAATATTCAAGGACAGACTCCAACCTTTCCTCCAGGAATGGAGGCAAATAACAGACAGATGGATCTTAGTTCAAAATGGATATTCCATCCCGTTTGTCTCCAGACCCAAAACCCAACCCTCTTCCCTGTCCCTTTTCAGGGACCCTACTCATGTACAACACCTCTCAGGAGAGATCCAGTATCTATTAAGCATTGGCGCCATCAAAGAGGTTCCAGTAGGGCAGAGGGGAAAGGGTTTTTACTCTCCCTACTTCCTAACAGAAAAGAAGATGGGAGGTTGGAGACCCATACTTGATCTAAGAAAGCTCAACAAACATGTGCAAGTGAAAAAGTTCAAGATGGTAACATTAAACACCATTCTTCCTGCCCTCCAACAATTCGACTAGTTAGTCTCTCTCAACCTAAAGGATGCGTATTTCCATGTTTCCATTCATCAACCACACAGAAGATTCCTTTGATTACAATTTCTTCAAAACCACTACCAGTATACGGTCCTTCCATTCGGCCTGTGTACAGCTCCCAGGGTCTTTTCCAAACTGATGGCCCCAGTAATAGCATTCCTACAGAGGAGACACGTACAGGTATTTCCTTATCTGGATGACTTCTTAATAAAAGCTTCTACACAACAGCGAGCATCCCAGGCCCTACAAGTGACAACCAAACTATTCTTGGCACTTGGCCTCAATATAAATTACAGCAAATCTACTCTGTCTCCAACGCAACAGATTCAATTCATTGGAGCAAGAATCGATACAGTTCTGAGAACAGCATTTCTACCGTCCGACAGAATTTACAACTTACAACAACTAGCGCTCAATATCTGCAGCTCACCGGTGGTATCAGCCCACACGGTGATGAGAATGTTGGGATACGTGGCTGCAACTACTTACCTTGTCAACAATGCAAGGTTGCAGATGTGCACACTACAACTATGGTTCCTTACTCGTTTCAAATGGCTGAGGCACCTGTCCAAAACCCTCTTATCAGTGCCCCATCTGTTCAAAGATTTGCTGTCTTGGTGGATCCAACCACCGAATCTAGTACGAGGTGTCCCATTTACCTTACTGCAATCTCAAACCATCATCACAACAGACACATCACTCCTAGGTTGGGGTGCGCATTGCCAGGATCAGACTACTCAAGGCAGGTGGTCCTCAGTGGAAAGGGCACTACATATCAACCTCCTAGAGTTAAGGGCGGTTCGGAAAGCCTGTTACCTCTTTCTTCCTCTGATAACAGGCAAGGTGGTAACAATCCGCACAGACAACAGGGCCTGCATGTTTTATATCAACCAACAGGGTGGAACCAGATCTCAATCGTTATGCCTAGAGACAATGTCCCTTTGGGATTGGTGCATCGATCACGACATCTCCCTTCGAGCAGAGTATCTACCAGGCAAGGAGAATATACTAGCAGACTCGTTGAGCCGCTTATTCCCAGACCACCACAAATGGGAAATTCGAGAAGACATAATTCAGAACATCTTTGCCAAGTGGGGCCTTCCAACCACAGACCTATTTGCCATGGTAGCCAACAAGAAATGCAGGCATTACTGCTCTCGAGCAGGAATCGGCCCAAACTCCTGCGGAGATGCGTTCCTGATACATTGGGGGGGCACACTCCTTTATGCCTTCCCACCGTTTCCAATGATTTCTCGCACACTACACAAGATACTGCAAGACAAAGCCACAGTAATCATGCTAGCGCCATCCTGGCCATGCCAGCCGTGGTACTCACTTCTCCTAGCAATACCCTTACCATTAGTGCACGACCTTTTGTCTCAAGACCACAGGAGTCACATTCACACATCTATAGACAGGCTTCACCTAACACCATGGAACCTCGATGGTTTGAGGACATGGAGCTTCAGTGCTCTGACCGAATCCGTGACATCCTTTTGAACAGTAGGAAACTGTCTACAAGGACCACTTACCTGCAGAAATGGGCCAGATTCTCTTCTTGGTGTAAGCAGTGCACATTGCGACCGGCAGAGGTTCCCATTCCAGTAATCCTCGAATACCTAGCACACTTACAAAGCAAAAACCTTACAGTGAACACAGTTAGAGTACACCTGGCTGCTATCTCCATGTTCCATGACCAGGTGGATGGTAAATCAATATTTGCTCATTGACTCACCAAGAGATTCATGCAGGGGTTACACAATTTATTCCCACAGGTACAGCCACCGGCAATACCCTGGGACCTTACACTAGTACTGAAATCACTCATGAGGCCGCCTTTTGAGCCATTAGCTACCACCTCATTACTCCACTTATCTATGAAAGTTGCATTCCTAGTAGCGATCGCGTCGGCTAAGAGAGTTAATGAATTAGCAGCGCTAATGGCTTACCCACCTTACACAATATTCTATAAGGACAAGGTGTCACTAAGGCTACACCCCAAATCCCTACCAAAGACTGCAACATCCTTCCATATCAATCAGGTAATCCACTTACCTGTTTTCTGTCCAAAACCGCATTCCACGTCACAAGAAAGAGCACTGCATACTCTTGACATTAGGCATGCACTCGCATGTTACCTAGAAAGAACCAAAGAGTTCAGGAAATCCGCACGTTTATTTGTATCTACAGCTGAATGCTCTAAAGGACAACCAGTCTCCAAAAACAGAATATCTAGCTGGATCGCATGATGCATTTTTACAGCATACTCGACACGTCAAACAAGCTCATTTGACACTATTCGTTTGCACTCCACCAGATCCATGGCATCGTCTATCACATTCCTTAGTAAAGTTCCACTTCGTGTTATTTGTCAAGCGGCCACTTGGGCTTCCGATGACACCTTTGTGAAACACTGTGCGTTAGAGCACATCGCAGCTCTGGATACTGCCCTTGGCCAAGTAGTACTCCATACAATTGACATGGAAACTCCGAAGTGCCCACCACCATGAACTCATGACTGCTACAGAATCATCTAAAGAGGAGCAGTTGGGAGCACTGCTTGAAGAAGAAATGGAGGTTACTCACCTTCGTGCAGTAGCCGAAGTTCTTCGAGATGCGTGCTCCCAACATGCTCCAC
>ML681963.1:24379861-24428879 GCA_007922195.1 Podocnemis expansa
AGTGGAGCATGTTGGGAGCACGCATCTCGAAGAACTTCGGCTACTGCATGAAGGTGAGTAACCTCCATTTTTAGAAAGCCTTTGACAAGGTCCTTCACAAAAGGTTCTTGTGCAAAGTAAGCAGTCATGGAATAAGGGGGAAGGCCTTCTACTGGTTCAGTTACTGGTTAAAAGGCTGGAGACAAATGGTAAAAAGAAAGGGTCAGTTTTCAGAATGGAGAGCAGTAAATAGTGATGCCCCCCAGGGATCTCTATGGGGACCAGTGTAGTTCAACATATTCATAAAATACTTTGAAAAATGGGTAAACAGTGAGGTGGCAACATTTGCAGAAGATACAAAATTTTGCTCAAGATAGTTAAGTCCAAAGCAGACTGTGAGGTGTTATAAATGAAACTCAGAAACTGGCTGATTGGGCAGCGAAATGCAGATGAAATTCAATGTTGATAAATGCAAAACAATTCATATTGGGAAACGTAATTCCAACCATACATACAAAATAATGGAGTCTAGGTTAGCTATTACCACTCAAGAAAGATACTTTGGAGTTGTCATGTATGGTTCTCCATTGAGTGCTTGCTTGTGTCCATTCTGACTTTAGGTGTATGCACACCTGCATGCATGATCACTGGAGTCTTTTTTACTGTAGCAGTAGTCGTAGCCCCAACTTGGGTGCCCTCTGGAGTCCTACGCTAGCACTGCGGGATATTAGGTGCCCCCACATCTACACCTGCTCAGTTCCTTCTTTCCACCTCTGTGGGTCACTGGGAACTGCACTCTTGAAATCTGTCTTCATTGTTAGCACTAGCTATAGTTGTTAGCTTGTTAGTTTTGTTAGTTAGTATTAGTAGTAGCCATTGTTTGTTCTTTTATTCCATTTTGTCCCTGAAGACCTTTTTACAGGCAGTGCCCAAGTCCCTGGGGTTCAAGCCCTGTAAGGGAGTGTGGCAAATCATTTCCCCTCAGCAACCCACGAGTCCTGTTTAAAATGTCTGGGGGAAGCACATAGAAAGGACAGGTGCAAAATCTGTAAATTTTTCAAGCCCCGCACTCAGAAAGAAAGAGAGAAGCACCTTAAAGCCCTTCTCATGGAAGCCACTCTGAGACCAATGGCAGAGGTAGTGGGGACCCCTTCGGCTCTGAGTGCAGTGTTGGTGCTCAGCACTCAGTCAGCCCTGGCACCGGGCCCATCTGCCATGGGGACATCAGTCACGGCACTGTCCCTGCCCCGTCACTGCAGTGCCTCCCATAAGAGGAAGATGAAGAGACACCAGAAGGAGCGTGAGGGACCATCTAAGGGGGCTGAGACAAGAGACCTACCTCTTCTATACCGGCACTGGGGGGTGTAGCTCATGCACTGGCTCACCCATCCCCATGCAGAGCTCCACCCCTGACTCCCAGGAGCCTGAGGGTGCCTCTGCTGTATCCGACCTCCTCCATGCCAGAAGCCCTTCAAGCAGCAGAGGGACCTGATGGCCCTTCCCAGCCCGCTTAGCCAGTCTTTGGAGGCAACCCAGCCTGGGGAGGAGCAAGCCTCACAACAAACCTCTGCAATGGGAGTCACAATCCCCAGCCAGAAATAAGGAAGTGAGCGTGCCGCCATGCCAACCCTGATCACCAGAACGGCGCCATGAGCGGAGCCCATCATCAGCTCTGATTCTTGGTGCTGTTCAGGGTCTGAGCTCTCCTCAGTACTGTCAAGTTTGCCCCCGCACCAGGGCTGCAGAACACGGTCACCAAGGAAATGCCACCATAAGGGAGGCACAGGAGTGGACAGAGCTGCAGCTCCCATTTGACAGCCTAGTAGTTCTGACTCGCCAGGACAATCTGACAAGAAGATATGCTGCCATTGTCAGATTTACACCATAGTGTTGTCAAGCTGTTTCCACCCCGGGGCTCTAGATCCAGATGGCACCACAGGCACTTATCAAGAGCAACCTGCAGGTCTAGCAGCTCATCGAGGGTGCTAAAGCAGCATGGGGGGGGGGGAGAACCAAGAAGACCCCAGTTCCACCCACAACCTGAGAGACTGGTTTGCCACCCTCATTTTAAAGGATGTGTATTTTCATATTTCAGTCTGGAACCATCACAGGAAATATCTACAGTTCATGGTGGCAGGCCGCCATTTCCAGTTCACTGCCATTCCGTTTGGCCTCTCCTTGGCCCCCAGGGTCTTCACCAAATGTACGGCAGTTGTCATGGCCTTCATTCACCGCAGAGGTGTGCACATTTTTCCATATCTCAATGACTGGGTGCTAAAAGGCACCTCACTGGATCAGGTCAAATGGAGCGTTGCACTGACTCTAAGCACATGCGCCAGACTCGATCTACAGATAAATGCAGAAAAGTCCACTTTAGTCCCAGTACAAAGGATAGACTTTATAGCTGTGACATTGAACTCGTCTCAAGCCAGAGACTTCCTGCACAAAGCCAGGCACAGAGCAATAGTAGACCTAATCACGCAGCTCCAACAGTGCGCTACAATAACACTCAGAAGCTGTCTTTGCCTGTTGGCCCACAAGGCTTCATGTACTTCCATGGTGCACCTGGCTCACCTCAAGCTGTGTCTGCTCCAGGCATGACTGTCAACAGTCTACAGTCTGGCACTGCACCCTTTGAACAAGATAGTCACAATACCACAAGGAACTCTAGCTCATCTAGGCTGGTGGATGGACCCCAGATCCGTGCTACGGGGCATTACCTTCACAGAGGAAAGCCCTTCCTTAACGCTGCTATCAGATGTTTCAGACACGGGGTTGGGGGCTTTCCTCAACACCGGAGACCACACAGAACCGCTGGTTTCAAAGGGACAAAGACCTTCACATCAATGTCAGGGAGCTGCAAGCGATACGTCTGGCATGCAAAGCATTCCTTTACCAACTCAAGAGCAGGGTAATCCAGGTCTTAACAGACAACACAACAGCTGTGTGTTACCTGAACAGACAAGGAGGAGCCCATCCCTCTCGGCTTTGTTGAGAAGCAGTTTCCCTTTGGAACCTGGCGATACAGCATGATTTTCACCTGATAGCCTCACATCTCCTGGGAGGCCAGAATACAGAAGCGGACAACCTCAGCAGGTGATTCCTGTCTCTGCACGACTGGTCACTGGAGGTAGCAGACATGATTCTCCAGAGGTGGGGTTATCCCCAAGTGGATCTATTTGCCAGCCAATGGAACAAGAAATGCCCACAGTTCTGTTCCTTTTGAGGCAGTGAACCCAGGGTGCTGTTCGATGCCTTCCTAATATCATGGTCAAGGGCCCTCTTATATGCATTTCCCTCATTTCCACTACTACTTTGGGTTGTGCTGAAATTAAAAGGTACAGAGCAAACATGATTTTAGTTGCTGTAGCCTGGCCCTGTCAGCTGTGGCTCACAATCGTGATGGATATGATGATAGCCCTCTTGTGGGAACTACTGCATCATCCAGACCCTCTATCCAAGGACTTCAGAAGGCTGTTGCATCTGGACCTGGAGTCGTTGCACGTCAGAGCCTGGAGACTCTGTGGCTAAATGTGGAGGAAAGAGCATGCTCCCTTCAGCTGCAAGCCACCTTATTGGGAAGCAGGAAGCTATCTACTCAGCACTCCTATGCAGCTAAATGGAAATGTTTTAGTTTGTGGTCGCAGTCTCAAGGAATCTCACTAGTTAATTCTTAAAATACAGTTTATCCTCAAATACCTATGTGACAGGCTGCTCCCTGGATCCTGTCTGGTGTGCTGCTGTGACCTCCCAGTTCCCACTCCTGAACCCCGATTCACCCCGCTTTCCCAAGTGCCCACTCACTCCTGAGTCAGTCCACTCCAGCCTCTTGTATGCAAACGGTCCCAGGCAGTGGGTGCATGCCCCCTGGCTACTCAAGAGACGGTCCCTCAGCAAGCACCCACAGTCCCAGTTACTACACCAGAAGCCACTGTCTACAGAGATTGGGAACCACTCCCAGCCATCACTCTCAAGTCCATTCATTTAACAAAGAAATGGATTGTGCCCAGCCTCCTTCACTCACACCCTCTTAAGATCACACAACTTTAGGTAAAACAACTACTAGTTTATTGATCAGACTATAATTCTAAGTAAGAATATGGCCAAGCATGGCAGAATCACAATATAAGTAAATCATGAGAGGCCACAAGAAAATGAAAGGCAAAACACGCATGCTAACCTAATACTTCTACTTAAACTAACCTCATAGTTCAAACAAGTTTATGCTCAAGGTGTTTGGCTGTTAGATGTTTGCACAGCCAGTCTCTGCCTGAGGCCAAGCAGGACCCATATCTTGCTTGGAGTTGTTTCAAGGTGGAGAGTCCCAGCTCAAAAAACCTCTTTAAACTTCCAGGTCTCAGTCTTCATTTCCAAACTCCTCAGCCCATCCCTTTCAGGGCTGAGGTGATTCTTTTGTCTCTTCACAGACACCTCCATTAGCTCACTGCTGCTGGGAGAGACCTCTGTCTGTTCACTTATCCCTGAGCCATAGAAAGCATGTTACATGTTTGTTCACACACATGAAGTTATAGGAAACATATCATCATAGAAATCATGTAGAATAGGTTATTAGCATCCACACAGAAACATTGCATGGTGCAATTGGCAGCAAATCGTACAATTCCAGTGTACAAGTAAACAGAAAAATCATGTAGATCATAACCTTGGGTGCACAGATGTGCACACTGTCACAACCTACTCCACCTCAAGCAGCAAGCACCTCTCCCTGTCATCACTACAAGTCCACTTGTCAGCTATTTCTGCCTTTTGGCAGCCCCTCCAGGGCAGAGCAGTCTTTTCACACTCCATGACAGTTGTTTTCGCAAAGGAATCGAGCACCTATTTCCTAGTATTAAGAGCCCATCCCCACCTTGGAATCTAAACCTTTTTCCTTGCAGGTTAATGTGGTCGCCATTTGAACCCATGGCCTCCTGTTCCCTCCTAGTGCTATCATGGAAGGTTGCCTTTCTGGTAGCGATAATACCTGCTAGGAGGGTTTCTGAGCTTCGGGCATTAGCCTCAGACCCCCCCCCCACGATATTTTTTTAAGACAAGGTCCAGAGAGGCCACATCTGGTCTTTCTTCCTAAGTTGTGATGTGTTTTCACTACAACCAAGATATATTTCTACCAATTTTCTTCCCAAAACCTCACAAGACTAATGAGGAGCAAAGATGGCACACTTTAGATGTGCTTAGAGCTGTGGCCTTTTACACCGAATGCACAAAGCCTTTCTGCAGATCCGCACAGCTTTTTATAGCGATTGCGGACACAATGAAAGGTCTCCTGGTTTCCTCTCAGCGCATTTCATCCTGGATTGTCGACTGCATTTGTTTCTGCTATACCTTAGTAAAGGTACCACTCCCAGGACTGGTGACAGCCCACTCTACTAGGGCACATGTGTCATCTATGGCCTTTTTGGCCAATGTGCCAGTGACTGACATCTGCAGGGCTGCAACGTGGTCCTCTGTACATACTTTCACCTATGACTGTGCAGTTGTTCAACGGGCCAGGGATGATGTGGCATTCAGCAGAGCAGTTCTTCAGTGTGCGCAGCGTTAACTCCGCACACTGTCCAAGGTAAGAACCTATAATCAGAATGGACATGAGCAAGCACTCGATAGAGAAAGACGGTTCCTTGCCTGTACCTGTCATTCTTTGAGATGTGTTGCTCACGTCCATTACACACCTGCCCCCGTCCACACTTTTCGGAGTTAGCAAAAAGAAAGGACTGAGCGGGCATAGACCTGAGGGTGCCTAATGTACTGCAGTGCTAGCGCGGGACTCCAGAGGATGCCCAAGCAGGGTCTACAGCTACTACTGTAGTAAAAAAGTCTCTGGTGACCATGGATGCAGGTGTGCATACACCTATAGTCAGAATGGACACAAGCAACAGATTTTGGAATACGACAGTTACAGGTAAGCAACCATCTTTCTCTGAAAACATCCACTTGCTGTGCTGCAGCAGTCAAAAAGCTAACCAAGTTAGGAGCCATTAAGAGAAGGATAGATATTAAGGTCGTAAATATGATGCCACTATATAAATCCATGGTGCACCTTCAATACTGTGTGCAGTTATGGTCGTGCCAGCTCAAAAAAGTATATTAGAAATGAAAATGTTATGGAGAAGAGCAATAAAAATTATTAAGGGTTTAGAAGAACTTCTGTCCGAGGAGAGATTAAGAGACTGGGATTACTTATCTTGGAGAAGAAACAGCTAAGAACATGAAAGAGGTCTATAAAGACATGAATGGTGCAGAGAAAGGGAAGTGTTATTTATCTCTTCACATAACACAAGAACCAATGGTCACCTAGTGAAATTAACAGACAGCAAGTTGAAAACAAACATACAGAGGTACTTCTAAACACAGTGCATGGTCAGCCAGTGGAACTCATTGCTGTTGGATGTTCTGAAGTTCAAAAGTATAACTGGATTTAAAAAAAAAAAAAAAATTAGGTAAGTTCATGGAAGATAGGTTCATCAATAGCCATTAGCCAGCTTTGTTAGGAAGACTAGGCCATTCTCTGGAGTCCAAACCTCTGACTGCCAGATGCTGGGACTGGACAACAAAGGATAGATGAATTGATTGCTTTATTGTACTTATTCCCTTTGAACCATCTGGTATTGGCCACTCTAAGAAGACAGGATGCTGAACTATATAGATCATTGGTCCTACCCAGTATTGCCATTCCTATGTTTTTATCTCTTACACAGTTTATCCATCTTGAGGCAGCTTGTTGCCTGCTCAGAGTAGAGCTGAGGCCAATGGATGCTCTTAAAGCTAGCTGTCTCACTGGAAACAATGAAAAGAGGAGTCCATTCTGAAGAAGGGCAGCTGTAGCCTTATTCACATTCAGGACAATGAGATATGGCAGTGGTTTTGAAAGACAGAAGTTTTAAATGTAATTCTCTCTAATAGAATATTACTTATGTCTCTGCTGACCAATAAGCTTTTAGTTAGGAAAATTAATAGCAAAAGACCATTAATCTTAGATATTGCTTTTCAGAAGCTGCCCACTGTACTAGGCCTATTCAATAAAGGTACTAAGATGAGGAAACTAAGAATATGTGTTCTGGAGAATGGGAAAGGATGGAAAGGGAAGTGGGATATGCGTATGTAAACACTGAAACAAGGAAGACGAAAGCTTTGTGGTGGGGAGTGTACTGGAGGACGGTGGTTTTCAAACCACAGGTCAGGACCCAGCACTGAATTGCAGACTCTCCAGTGCTGTGTCATGGTGCCCCCTGCTGCTGCTGCCAAAAGATTATAATGCATTGCTGAAAGATGTAATTGTTGGGTCATGGGCATAACTGATTTTTATCAATTGGGTCCTGAGGAAAAAAGTTTGAAAACCACTGCTGTAGGAAGTAGGGAAGTGCAAGAGGATGAGGAAGTTCAGACCATTAGAAGATGGGAAATCTTGAGTATACACTCACTTTGGTTTTTCTGTTGTGGCAATGCAAAGCATCTTTCTAACCATTTTAATTGGCCACAATGTCTGGCTGCTTTGTGCTGCTCTAAGATAGCATAAAATATCCAGAGCACAGCAATGAAAATGGCCATCAGTTTAAAATTAAAAATGATTTAAGGAATGTATCTTCAAATAATTGGGGATATCACATTGAAACTTTCTCTTTGGTTTCCCTGTTCAGGTATGAAATCTTTAATTAAAAAAATAAATACAGTGAGGGGAAAGAAAAGAAAACAAAAATATAACCTATCATTAAAAACCAGTTGAATATAAGCTGGGACAAGAAACATTAAAATGTTATTGTTGTAGTCATGTGATGGCTGCATGGTGTTAAGCAGGGTGGAATTAAAATTGTTTGGATGCTCTGATTATGGTATTTTTTCATCCATTAACATGTCTGAATTTCTTCTAAATGTAACTTTAATTCTAAATTTCCTGGGCTTGTAATACTGTTGCAGTTATCCAGAAAGTAAGTATTTTAACTAAAATTACTAGTATGTATTTTCATCCTTAATTCAATTTTAATGTAGCTTTTGTCTGTGAATATACAGAGCTGTATAAAGTCTTTTAGGATACAGATCTTATAAAACTTGCTATACGAATTGTGATGTCCATATGCTGAACATGAAAAAATAGAGGGTATCAATGTAATATAGAAGCCTTTGCTTAGGTGTCTACCTTCAACAAATTAGAGCCCTACTTACTCTGTGTGTTTCTTTGCTGACCATAGAATTTACATCCTGTCACTGTAAAATGAAATGTATTAATATCTGTTAAAAGATAGACAGAATATTACAGCAAAATGGAACAGTAAAGGGGAGTCCAAAATAATATCAAGTTTGCGAACATTCACTAACAGCATATCTGCACTGCAATAAAAAAAACTGAAATATTAAGTGTTGGAGCCCTAAACAACTGACTTGGGCTCACAGCTCTCAGGCTGCGGAGCTATAAATTGTAATATGGACATTTGGGCTTAAGTTGGAACCCAGGCTCTTGGAGACCTACTCCCAATGCAATTTTCAGCCCTGCACCACAGCCCCAAAAGCCCAAGTCATCTGGCCTGGGCCAGATGTGGCCATGATGCTGATCTTTTATTTCAGTGGAGACATACCCCAAGGCTCTGTGTTGATGGGCAGAAAGGATGTGATTCAGCTGTGTTGACTCAAGTCAAGTCAATTTGCAAGCTACCATCTTGGAAGCCATATTAAGGCGTCAGTGTTTCATGTAGATTCCCCCACAGTCAAAAACACAGTTCACTGACATGGATGTAAATTTCTTGGTAATGCACTTCTGTCGAGTTAAGCAAATTAGAGTCCATGTACAGTGGAGTGCAAACTTTCACTGTCACATCTGTCCATGCTTACTCTGCGGTTGGGTTGGCAGAAGAGCTTGGGCTGAAGGTGGAGCTGGGGGCAGAACTGGGGATGCTGGGGCTAGAGGTAGTGCAGGAATGGGTGCAGAGCTGTGCTGGAGGAGAATGGAGCTGCGGCTGGGACAGAGTGGGGCTGGATGGCACTTTCTTCCTCACCCCCACTATAGATGTTTCTTCGCAACCCCCACAGTTTAGAGACCACTGCCTTAGCACTCAAAGGGATATACACAAAGTACTTAAAATAACTTGCATATCTCCCTCCTGTTGCCTACTGCCTGCTTACTGCATTGTTCTCAGGAGCCTGAGTTCAAGGGAAACCCTTTCCCTCTGACTTAGTGCTACTCCTTCTGCAGGGGTGGTTTTACTGGATGAGATTCCTGATTGACAGAGTAGGTCTTCACAAGACCCACTCAGTCGATCAGGGAGATGGATCTGATGGCTACAAATTTGCTGCCATCAATAAAAACAATGTGGTAGCAACTCTAAATTTGAAAGATGCATGTTGTTTTGGCTGCCAGTCTGACCTTTGCTAGCAGAAATTGGTTGATGTGTACCTTTACTACTAAAGCTATTATGCCTCATTTTATTGTGAGAGCACGTAAGTACGTTTTATGCTCAGCAAAGTGCCAGAGAAAATAGGAATCTACTTTGCTGGTTTTGCCTAAGTGTTCCTTTTGTCATGATGTGCTTTATAAAAGTCTTGGGTGCTTGATAAAATTCCTCTGTCAGTTACATTGTAATTGTTTCCTGAATACCTGCAAGTCTCACTTTTTTCTCCCCTCAATTATTCTAGTGCTTTGTTGCCTGAATTTTGAGTGGACTATGTGAGAGGGTCCTATGGCTACAGTTTCTGCTTCAGCTCTTTTCATTTGTAATAAATTCATAGGCATCTGAATAATCCTGAGTTTGAAATAAAAATATAAAGGTAAAGCTGACCAATACTTTCAGTTCTCATTCCAGATAATATTCAGATACCTATTAAAGAAATTAAGTAGAAGAAAATAATATAATGCAAATTCCCTGTAAATTAAGAAAATACTTTGCCTTCTTACAGCAGCATTCCATCCACACTCTTCATTATTGTTAGTTCATTAATGCAGTAGGTTTCAGGATATTGTTTGCATTGAGATATACACATATTAACAACAAGAGTCTTGTGGCACCTTAAAGACTACTATGGCTACCCCTCTGGAAATTTACACAAGTGTTAATTATCCCCATCATAAAAATGGGGAAACTGAGCCACAGAGTGACTATCACTTGCCTCAGGTCAACTTGGTCACTCAGGTCACTCCTCACTTCTAGTTCTGTGCTTTAACCATAGGGTTTTCACTTCTATATTGTTTTCTTTTGGTGTCACTCCTCTACAGTCCATCAGTACAATGTAAATATGCTTGTAAGATGTATTTAATTTAAAAATACATAAAGTAAACACAGTGTTAATGAAAGGTGCTGGACCAAAAAATCAGGAGAGGTGACATCTTCCATTTACCCAGAAAAAAAGTATCATGACAAGATTTGCATGAACTAAAAATCTCAGCCTGTCTCTTTGATATCTTCTCATGGATGTCTAGCCATCAAATGCAGTTCAACACGACTAGACCAAGTTCTTTATCTCCTTCCCTACTCCCTCCTTTCTTGATCACTGTGGACAACAGTTCCATATCAGCCCCTCTCTGAGCAATAACCTAAACGTCATCTTCGGCTCAGACCTCTGTCTAGGTCCTCGCATCTAGGCTGCATCTAAATATTTCAGATTCTTTCTACATAGCATCTCTAAGATATGGTTGGTCTTATCCATCCACACAATTGACATTCTCATCGAAGGTTCTCATCATATTGCATCTCAATTACTGCAAAATCCTTCTGTCTCGCCTTGACAAATGAACACCACTAGTCACATACAGCCCTCAAGTGAGACCTCTGCAACAGATCATTAAGGACCCACGGCCTATTCTAAAAGATGATCCCTCTCTCTCTCTCAAGCCTTGGGAGACGGACCTTTCCTTGCTTACAGACAGCCACCCAATCTTAAACAGATACTCACCAGCAACTACAAACCTAACAACAGAAGCATTAAAGCAGGCACACACCCCTGCAAGAAACCACACTGCCAAGCCTGCCCACATATCTGCACAATAGATACCATCATAGTCATCCTAATCAAGCCTGCTACTCCATCAAAGGCTCATTTACCTGCTCATCTATTAATGCGATCTATGCCATCATGTGCAAGAAATGCACCAACACCTTATACATTGGACAAACAGGACGATCGCTGCACAAAAGGATAAATGAACACAGAGCTGATATCAGAAATCACAAAACAAAGAAACCAGTTGCTGAGCACTTCCATCTTTCTAATCACTCGATAAATGATTTGTTAACAACTGTCATCAGAGATGTGGCTGGGACATCAAGACTTCAAAGAGAAACAGCTGAACTCAAATTAATATGCAAGCTAAATTCTGTGAAAGCAGGACTTACTCGAGACTATGGGTTCTTTTGCCATTACAAAAGGTAATTTGACTTCAGGCTTCCCATGGTCTGAACCTAACAACTGCTCTGATTTGCTGTTACTGTATGACCTGATCCTATGTTTTACACCCCCTTGCATTTATTTTCATTCCATTCTGTAAGTTCACCCATCTTCAAAACATCTGATGAAGTGGGATTTTCTCCCACAAAAGCTCATGCAGAAAATAAATCTGTTAGTCTTAAAGTGCCACACAACTCCTTGGTTTTTTTGCTGGACTAAACTAACACGGCTAATCCTTTGGAAACTGACAAAATGTAATCCTGCCTTGCTTATAATCAATTCAAAATGCTGCTGAAAAAACAGTATTCCTAGCCAATTACTTTGACCACTGCACATCCCTCCAATTACACTTTTCTGTCACATAAAATAAAAGCCACTTGTATTCACTTGCGAGGCCTATCATAGCCTACCCCTACCCTACTTATCTTCCAGTCATTATCGAGAGGCCTTCCCCTTCTCCACATGGTCTATGATCCTGGCCCTGTCACCAACTTGTTAATTTTCAGACAAGTATTTCTGTGTTCCCCATAAATATCCACAAAGCTAACAGATTACCCACCTTCAAATGCTTCCTTGAAATTTAATTTTTCCACAGTGCCTGTTTAAAAAAAAAAAAAAAAAAAAAAAAAGTGGCTAAGCTGAAGATGTGTTAATAACGTTGCCTATCATGCTAACTGGTAGTCTCATTGTTTGCTTGTATTCCCACAACTGTGTGTATCGGTCTATGGTCTCTGGTTTTATAATTGGACTGTAAATTCTTGAAGCCAGGACCGTTGTTTTGTTCAGTATATGTACAGCATCTCACACAATGGAGTCCTGGTTCACAGCTGGGACATCTACATGCAATGATAATGCAAATAATAATTATCAGCTTTAACCTTGCACTGGATTTAAGGATAGATAAGAGAGAGTTTACTCACCTTGGTGTGTCTGCTAAGATTGCCAAAAAGGGTAGCAAGTAATTGCTATGAAGATGCTAGTCGTGACCCTGTGATTAAGGTTTAGTTGAATTTTGCACTTGAGTTAATATGTTCTTAACAGAGATCCTTAGAAATTTAGAAAGCACCATAGATCACAAAATGTGCATCTTTTGCTCTGCTCATCACCACCCCACGCTTAGCATATGTATATACATTTCCCATTTACATTAGGCCTTTTCATGCAAATTTCAGAGATGATGTTTAGAATAGAAATATAGTTTTATTATAGTGTTGCAGTACTTCAGGGAACATGGCTTGCAGGAAGTAGTTCAGAATTTACAACTCAAAGCCCTGGAGTTGCCTTTTGAAAGTCAGCTTTGCTTCGTTGTTTTGAATTGGCTTAGAAAACTAAAGAATTGAAGGAAAAGGCTGTATTAACAAAGAGTTGGGATGCCAGAGGGACATTTTCATAGCCGAAAGCCACATTTCTTCACTGAAGCATTTGACCTGGAAGAGAGTCTGCTTATATACAATTATGTACTGCTCATCAGATACTACAACTGAGCAGAGCTGTCCATTAGTGAGCCATCTCCTTGGCACCAACATGAAGACTAATGCACTATTATCACAAGTGTGTTGAAAGCTTAAACTAAGAACTCTAATTCTTGCTTCATGGTTACTGAATGCTACTCAAAGCACTTGTGTGAAATTGTGTAATTTAAGTGGGCCCATTAGGATGTACATATCATGTGCATTCTTTTCATTTTTTTTCATATAATTTTTTTCATATAATTAGCTGAGTAAGATTTCCAGTGAGGGAAGGGATAGTTCTTGCCCCAAAGACCGGGTTTCAGAAGAACAGCTCTTTCCACTGCTTGTATGATGAGACTTGAAAATTCACATAGATTCTCTCTGAGTCTAATCCGCTAGTGATCCTTTAAACTAGGGGTGCCCAAAGTGTGGCCCTTGGGCCACGTGCATCCCGCAAACAGCTTTTCTGCAGCCCTGGAATAAAAATTTTTAACCAGGTCAGCCGCAGCATCAGAAATAGAAAAAATCCAGCCACTGTGTCAAGGAGCAGCCCCAGCCCAGGCTGGGAGTTTTGCAATCCTGTGCTCTGAGCATGCTCAGGATGGGAGCGCCAGCACATGGCATGGCCTCCAGAGCGGTGAGGGTGGAGATGCAAGGGAAGGGGTTAGGGAGCAGGTGAAAGCCAGCAGTGCAAGGTGAGGAGATTAAGGAAGGGGTTGGGGAGGCACAGGAATCTGGCGGCAGAGCAGGGGGAAATGGATCTGTCTGCCAGTGGGGATCCGGATCCGTCCCTAGCCACTGTGATTAGGGAGCAGGAATTTTGGGCACCTGTTTTAAACTATCACATTTTTAATTAAAAATATCTTCATTTAGTGCCAACTGGTCTGGTAGAAATATCAGTTGCACAACAATGTGCTTAGCGATCTGTAGATAGGTTTAATGTATGAGATAGCTAATAGAACTGTTTCTGTTTTTATTTTAGTGCTATTAAGAATTTTCTAAATCAATTGTCCATTGGATGATTAGCTACTATAATTTGCACTGTATTAGTCAAATTAGCTGGCAGAGGAGACACTTGTTATGCCAAATAAACACTGTGCACTCATTATGCACACTCATTATGCCAAATAACATCATGTAAGTGATGTGGATCAGGGACATTGTCCTATCAGTAAAGAAATGTATAAATAAGAGAAGAAAATAGTGCACATCCAGTATCTCTTTTGCACAAGCCAACAGTTTGAAAATAACTTGAAAGATCAAAGCCTTGACTGTTCCAGGAGAGTAATAGATGGAAATTGAATGAACTGATCTCCCAAATATGAACTACTAAAAGGGAAATCATATGTGGCCTTGCATTCTGACTCCTTATCAGTAGAATAGCTTGACTACTACTTTTTTTTTTAAATAAAAAGTGTCTTTAAATAGAGCTAAATTCAAACATATAGGCTATGTCTACACACAAGGTTTTATTTCGAAATAAGTCATTCCGAAATGACTTATTTCGAAATAAAACCTTTATTTTGAAAAAACAACATGATTTGAACTTCCTCCCAGGGTGCTTAGCACCCTGGGAGGAAAAGCCACCCCCTCAGCACCCTGGCCAGGGTGCTGAGGGGAGACAAGCCACAGGGCATGGGGGGCTGCCCCCAAGACCAGTGGGGAGCCCTGCAGAGGGGTGCCGATGCCCCGCTTTCCCCGCCGCTGGGGCTGCTCAGAAGCCCTGCAGCAAGGGTGCAGGGGCTCCCCGCTCTGCCCGCTGCCGGGGCTGCTCCCAAACCCCACAGTGGGGCCCGGGGGCGCCCGGCTCTCCCTGGCGCCAGGGCTGGTGGCAAACCCCGCGCAGGGTGCCGGGGCCACGGCTTTTGCCTGCCGCAGGGGTGCAGCCACAGGGAGCCGGGTCCCGCCGGTCCCTCAGGCCCTGGGCTCAGCAGCGGCTGCGAGCCCCGCGGCTCACCCGGCACCAGCTCGGGGGCCTGCAGCCGCGGGCGGGGTGGCCACAGCCCAGGCAGCTCACCCCGCGCCCTGTTGAGGGGGCTGCAGCCCCCAGTGGGGTGGCTGCAACCAGGGCGGCCCACGCCGCACCCTGCTGGGGGGCGCTGCGTCCACCCCGCCCCGGCTGCAGGCCCCTGAGCTGGTGCCGGGGTGAGCCGTGGGGCTCGCAGCCACTGCCGCCGCTGAGCCCAGGGCTGGAGGGGCCGGTGGGACCCGGCTCCCCGTGGCTGCAGCCCCCCCGCCGGGGAAAAACCGGGCCCCCGCAACCCGCCCCCGGGGTTTGCCACCAGCCCTGGCGGCGGGGAGAGCCGGGCGCCCCGGACCCCACTGTGCGGTTTGGGAGCAGCCCCGGCAGCGGGCAGAGCGGGGCATCAGCACCCCTCTGCAGGGCTCCCCGCTGGTCTTGGGGGCAGCCCCCCATGCCCTGTGGCTTGTCTCCCCTCAGCACCCTGGCCAGGGTGCTGAGGGGGTGGCTTTTCCTCCCAGGGTGCTTAGCACCCTGGGAGGAAGTTCAAATCATGTTGTTTCGGAATCCATTTGTTCCGAAACAACATGTCCAAATGGCATTATTTCGAAATGATCATTTCGAAATAACAGCCATTTCGAAAACATCCAGGTTTAACTGTTCCGAAACAACGATTCTTATTTCAAAAGGACAGAATCTGTCCTTTCGAAATAAGAAAACATCGTGTAGACTAAATTTCTTTTATTTCGAAATAACGAGTGTTATTTTGAAATAAAAGTGTCGTGTAGACATAGCCATAGATTCTCTGGTAAAAGCTTGTAAAAGAAAGCATCTTTCATTGTTTTCTGAAAAAGGAGTAGAGAACAAATATCTCTGTTAAAAATAGATATTTTCAAGTTCCTAAAAAAACTTTCAGTAGGGGCGTCAATAAATCTGTAGTGTTTTCGGATCACTTTAAACCCCACATCTTGTTTTTGTGGTCTTTGCTACAATCTACCAATATAGACTATATTGTTTTCCCTTTTTTAAGACTCTTTTGAAAGTTTCAATCCAGTATAATACCATTTTGGAGACATCATAGCTGCTATGACATCTAAACATATGATGCTATTAAATTACCAGTATTGTGTACTGATGAATCTGTATGCCTGCCAGAAGGCTTTGACAGGCAGTGTTGTGGATACAGCCTTTGGTAGCTTCTCACAGTCTCGATGTGGCTCCTGGCCAAAAGTTGGTAAATACCATTGCCAAAAGTTAAGCTAAGCTTGGTGTGATGCCCAACACAGTATGAAAAGCTGTTGGGTTTATTAAAGTAGTTGGTGCTCTAGATTTGACTTTTAAAATTGTGATATAATGGAGCAAATCCTGATGAACTAAGTCTATATTTTAAAATGCACAATGAGACCTTGATCCTGCACCATTAAAAAAATGAAAACTTTTCCATCAACAAGGTGCCCTAAATCTTTCTGAAAAGTTATCAATAGATATCATTTTGTGAACCCTAAAAAAACCTGTTGGTACCGTCTTCTAAATGTAAGCATACTAGTTTAAAGGGATGCTCTCAACTTAAAAAATTAAAATACTTTTGTTTGAACTTTTTTACATATTTGTAATGGGGTTCCCTCTTTGCTCATGGTGCCTCCTGTGGCTGCTCTGGAGATTAACTCCATCCTATGCTGTCCCCTCTTCAGCAATCTGTCTGCCCATCATCTTCTGTATGCAGCCTCTCTTGCTTGCAGTGCTGCCTGTTCCAGTCCTTGACCTGGGTAGGTCAAATCAGTCACTCTCCCCTTCTCAAGAAATCGGTCTTTCCAGACCAGCTGTTTGGCATCTTCCGCACCTGAGCCACTATTCAGTGGCTTGTGGGAGAACCTTGGCCCACCCTGTACATGGGTTCCAGCCCAGGGACCCTAGAATATGCAGCTTTGGCCTGCACTGCCTTTGACTTTGCTACGGCTTCCCTGGGCTTTTTCCTCCCTACCTGGCCTCCCCATTTTTCTGGGTTCACCAGCTTCTCCTCTCAGGTAGTTTATGCAGCCTCAAAGACTCCTGCCCCTTTCCAGGGGGTGGCTGCCCTTCCCAGGTAGTTGCCTTGAAGCCAGCCACCTGGTTTTCTGCTGCCCTACTTATTTCTCACCAGAGAAGAGATAAATATGGCTGGGGAGGAGGAGCAAAGGGGGGAGGAATTATTTAAGTTCAGTGCCAAGATACTTGAAAGCTGTATTCAGATTCTTGATTTTTCAGTTTTTATGTTGGAATGGTAAATGATGCAGTTTTTATTTATTAGACTAATATTTTGCTTGTGGTTTACATAAAGCTCTATTTGGACTGAAATTCAGAATCAATTAAATGCACATGAGCAGCGTTTTAACTTTTTTATTAAGTCTGCATTAAATGTGGTAGATACATTTTAAAAAAATCAGAATATGTTTTGTCTGTAAAACTTCACTAAACAAGGGGAACATCTCTAGTTAGCAAGTTGAGTTGGTTATTTCTAGTCACTATGTCCTCCAAAATTTTAGAAATAATAGATCTCATCCTCTCACACCAAGTTTTTATTTGTAGATCGGAAGAGGAAATCAAGATCTCTAGCTTTTCAGCTTGCACTTAGCTTCTTAACTTCGGATGAAGCTAGTCATTGAACTTAACTAATTGAACAAACTGAAAGGAAGAATATATTCTCTCTGCAGAAGGGTCTGCTGCCTTCAGAAGCTGGTTCAGCATTTTGGAAATTCTGGTTTCAGGTGCTGACCAGTTCCATCAATCGTATGGTTTGACTTTCTTTAAAACTTAGACAGGAAATGTGTACTGCGTCATTATTTTTAGTATTAATTTAAGTAATTTGTATAGCCTTTAATAAGTTGTGGACAACATAGGCTATCAATTTCAATTATTTAAAATAAATCTGTATTATAAAAATCCAATTTAAATAAACCATTTAATTTTTTTTAAAAATCAATTTTTATCTATGCCATCTTCCATCAATACTTATTTTTACAAAAAAAAAGGCAAATAGTAAAAGTACGTAAATAAAATGACTTGGTAGTTTATTTTTAAAAAGGAGAGACACTTTAATATGATGTTGAAGTTTCTAGGTGAAATAAATGGCTGCTTTACCATGCTGTTTTGTACTCATCTGTATTTTATAGTGTAAACTGCATAATCTAGAGCAGTGGTTCTCAACCTTGACACACTTGGCGACCTTACAAGACATACCAGACCACTGCCCCCAAAAGCCAAATCCAGCCATCTCCTCAGCTTTCCACGATACACCGTGTGGCTACGCAGTAGTGTGTCCTGACACACTGGTTGAGAACTGCTGATCTGGAGTGAGGGATTTCCTGTTGTGAGGCAGGCAGTAGGAAAAGCAATTGTGAAGTGGAGCAGATATTGATAGTTGATGGACGGAAAAATGTATTTGACTTACCTACCAGTCAAAAGGTGTTTATATTGTTAGACTTCCCACCTTACTGAATCCCCACTAGTGTAACTGTTTCAGCCCTCCAAAATGAAGGCTTGTCACAGTCTGAATTTCAGCTGAGGGGCTAGATGAGCACCAACTAACAGCCCAGTTTGGTGAGAGCTATAGAATTATAGGTGTATGGGGAAGCTCATTGTGTGTTCTCTTTCTGTCCTCCCCACCAGCTCTGCTTCAGTGATCTGGGAAGGTGATTCAAAGGAACATGATTCTGCCTGTCACTTAAAAGCCAGATTTGTATCTCTTTCAGTCAGCCAGTAATAATAAGCCAGAATCGAGGGGTGAAGGGGTGACAGACTTTTCAGTGTCACAATTAGTGTCTGTCAGGATTCAACTGTTAAAAGCCTCATTCTAGCACATCTAATGGTTTAAATTGGGGTATTAATCAATACAACGTTTGAAAATCAAAGTTCGTCATTTTTAAGAAAGCTTTGTCTCAGTGAGGGGCTTGCTGGACTTTTGCATGGTGCTTTTTTGCTTTATCTTCAGTTAAAGCAGAAATGTTCAAAGTTGGCCGGTTTTATACATGAAAAGAACTCTCAAAATGAATACTCACAAAGAGTCACAAGATGGTACACGTGAAAGAAGGTAGCAAACTGTATTTATCCTTCCTTCTATCTGATCACTACCACAGTGAGTGAGTTTGTTGTTTACTCCCTGCGTTCTGTTGGAAATATGTCTCCTTTCACCAGCTTTTTTTTTTTTGCTTTTATCTACGTTTTTATCAATAGCTATACATATTAGATTTTTGCTTACTTTGTCATTGCCCACATCTGTTTACTTTGTATTCTGATTGAAGATAAATTTTTTAAAAAGGAGTTCAGAAATGCAGCCACTTTTAAGATACTAATTTCTGATTTTTTCTTATTCATAAATAAATCTGCTTACACTTTATGCTAGCTTCCCCCAGTACGTGTGTTAAAAGCCCTGCTCTCACTCCTTTGGTTATCACCAGCTCCTTCTCCTCTGTAGTCATCCTTATCTTTCCCCACCAACTGTAACTGCATATCCCTTTTAACTGCCTCCCCTTTCTTTATTTTCAGACAGGTTTTTTGCTAAGCTCAGATCTTTGAGCAATCCTTCTTGAAGCCTTGTAGGCAGTTTTTTGTTGATTGCATTCTTCTTTTACAAGGCTATTTTAATATATTTCACCTTTAATTACATCATCTTTTTTTTAAAATGAAGCAAGGAGTCCTGTGGCACTTAAAGACTAACAAATCTATTTATCGCATGAGCTTTCATGGGAGAAAATCCCACTTTGGCATCTCTTGAATCCTGTTTCTGTTATTTAAACATGTAGCTGATTTGATTCCAATAGTCCAGTTATATTTTGCTTGCTTATTTTGACAACATGAAGAGTCTGCCTAAATGTTGGTTATCCAAAGTAGGGGTGAGAAGAGTCTTCATTATGTATTTTTCTGGGACTGTACAGAAAGTAATGGGAACGGGTAGCATGGTCAGTTCCTAGCACTATGGTCCCCTAGCCTGTTTGTGTGGAACACTCTTCCCTGAGTCAGGGGTCTACAGATAGGAAATGTGGTGTGTTGGGAGAGAGGAACACAACCCTTCCTCCCGAATCTCCCACTATGGAAAAGCTAGTGAAAATGAAATAGAGAATGTGGCTGTGTTAAACATTCTGTTGTTCCCATGCAGTGTCACAATTAGCTTCTGTCAGGATTCTACTGTTAAAACCCTCCAGAGATAGATATTCTGCTAGGGAGCCAGAGGAGGGTGGATAAGGTCCTTGGTTTCCTGCAGTTTACTTAGAAATCTGTGGGTTCTGGAAGAAAGGGAAAGATGACAACCCAGAAAGAGTGATTTCCACAAAACACCATACAGGGGACCTTTCTCCCTCCCATGTGTATTTCAGAGGGAGATGGCAATCCAGGCCCAGATTGGGGGAGATTATCAGAATGAATCTGTTTCAATTGAGGATTATTTCATTTTATATGAAGCACTTGGATTCTCTCTCCCTGGACTAAAAGAAGTGCTGACATTGTTCCAGTGACTGACAGCTCTGTGTGTTAAGAACTAATTTACCCTTCTCTTTATTATCAAGAATAATCCAGTTTCTTTCCCTGAGATTCTTCAGATAGCTAAATGTCAAAGACTGAGTCATTGATATTCTATTGAAATCTTAATTTAATCTAATATATGCTATTATAGTCTAACAGCAAAATTATTCCAAAGGTGCTAACCATAAGCCTGCGTGTTATTACGTATGTAGATATTTAGTTTTATATAGCAAAAATCTCTGTGATTGTGTGTGGAAAAAATATGAAGGCTATGTTTGATAATTTATGCCTTTAGATTTCCTATTTGTATTTTTTTCCAGTAAAAGAGCCAGGCTTCCTTTTTGCACAGTATAGAGCATCTCTGAATTTAAATGTTTACTAAAGCTTTCGTCAGAATGTTTGAGGCAACACACACATGCATAAATGCAAAAATGTTTCTGAAAAATATGCTCCTGTCTTAAACAAAGCTCTCTTTGGTTCAGTTGTGTTTCCAAAGAACTCCAGGCAGTGACCAGCATGCTCTCTACATAGCTAACAAAAGTATCCCACCAGGATGGACTTCACAATGTGCTGGCCTGATCCATCTGTGTAGTATCCTCTAACCTTAATGTGACTTATAAAATGTAGCATGATTCTATCCCTGCCTTCCTTCTACATTTTACACTATAAACTCTATTCAAACACAGTTTGCACTCCATTTGGTGGGACTCAGCACAGCGTGTGTCAAATGTATAACCTTTGGACATGTATTTGAATATGAAGTTTAAAGAGGTGAGACTAAACTTTTGGTGAGCCACTGGAAAGCCTTCTGGTCATTTAGATAATGCAAACTGAACAGGGGCAAAAATCAGCACAATTATGTAAAGTACACAGGAGGCAGCTCGGTCTACTGACTTTAGCGTTAAGTCTACAATCCAAAAGCTCCTGAATTCCAGTCCTGCCCATGCTAATAACTCATTGTGTCCCTTTAGGCAAGTCACTTCACTTCTTTCTCTTTCTCCATATATAAAAGGGAGCCAATATTATTTAGTTACCTACCCAACAAATGTGATGTGAGGGTTACTTAATATTTGCAAAGCACTTGGAAATCGCAAAGCGCTATGTAAGTTCTAAGCATAGTACTATCAGAACACAGGTTTGGAATATGTTTTACAATGCCTTCAGAAGGTAGACTCTGGAGCAGGGGTCTCGAACTCAAATCATCACGAGGGCTGCATGAGGACTAGTACAAGGCTGCATGAGGACTGGTATGTTAGCCCAAGGGCCGCACCACTGAAATCCTTTCATTCAATGATATTGCAAATATCAATAACAGTAGTGTCGTTGCGGGCCACAGGAAATAGCTTTAGGGGCCACATGCAGCCTGCAATCTGCATGTTTGAAACTCTTGTTCTGGAGGGACCTAATGTAAGCAGCAGCGAGCATAATGTGTTTCACACCATCTTGTCACGTCAGCTATGCTACAATTTTTCACTATTTTTTCTTGGAATACATCACATTTTTATGATTAACCAGTACTAGGAAATCCATATTCTCAACTGTGTCCATACGCAGGTTTTTTTGTTTGTTTGTTTTGTTTTGTTTTGTTTTTTTGAAGTCGAGCATCCCAAAAACAGGGACCTTAAAATTAAAATTCTGACTCCACAGCCATAACCTATATCTTCTTCGTGAGGTTCATAGAGCCTTGACAATCTTTACTCCTGGAGCCACAATTTTAATTACCTAAATACTTAAACATGGATTCAGAAGTTCAGTGTTTTACAGATTCTGCTTTTGAAAATATTGGCCTGACATTTTTTGTTACCCCATCTTTAGTATCTACCTGTGATTTTATGGATTAATTCAGTTTTTATTCTTAAGTATTGAAAGCAATTTTCTATCATTAGTTCTGTGATTTGAATAATGGAAATTTGTCCTTTTGCATTTTGACCTTCGACTCAGAACCCGAAGGGGTACGGCTACCCTCAGCTGGTTCCAGACTCAGGGGCTCCAGATAAGGGGCTGTTAACTGCAGTGTAGGCATTGGGTGTTTGATGGATGAGTCTGAGGGTTTTACTGATCCCCATATCTGGGTCAGGAAGGATTTCCCCCAGGGCAGATTGGCAAAGGGCTGAGGGCGTGGGGAGTTGACTTCCTCTGTAGCATGGAGTATGACTCAGTTGCTTGTGGCATCTCTGTACCTTAAAGACTTTGAATCATGATTTGAGGACTTTAATAAAGTACAGGTAGTCCTCACTTAGTGACCGGGTTCCGTTCCTGAAACCCGGTTGATAAACGAATTGGTCACTAAACGAGGAGCAGCCCTTACCGGTATTTCAGGCATAATGTACTTTACTGGTAGTGGGTTTTTCAACCATCGGTAGATAGTTTTAATGTCACCTTTGCATCATTTATAACATTTTTCATATATATTTTAAATGTTTTAAGCTCTAATGTATTGAACTTAGTTTGCATAGTGTACTGTAAATATAGGTAATCTGAGAGAGTTGATGCGAGTTCTCGTACATCGCCATAATACCAACTCATCAGAGAGCCGGTCATAACTCTGAGGGGTCACTAAACGAGTAGGTCACTAAGTGAGGACTAGCTGTAGTCATAGTTTAGGGATTTATTAAAGGAGTGGGAGGTGAGGCTCTGTGGCCTCCAATGTGCAGGAGGTTAGACTTGATGATCATATTGGTTCTTTCTAACCTTAGACTGAGTCTACAAGCTCTGGCTGCAGCCTGAGCTCTGGGACCTTCCCCACCTGGCAGGATTTCCTAGAACAGTGGTTTTCAAACCTTTTTTCTTGGGACCAGTTGAAAAAAAAAATCATTTATGCCCACAGCTCAACAATTACGTCTTTGAGCAATGCATTCCAGTCTTTTGGTGACAGCAGCAAGGGGTGCCATGACTCAGTACCTAAGGATCTGTGACTAGTGCTGGGCCCTGATCCATGGTTTGAAAACCACTGCTCTAGAACCAATGCCAGACTGAGTTTGAGCATCTGTGATGCAGTTAAACAGCCTGTTAGCCTGAACCCTGCAAACCCAAGTCAACTGACATGGGCCAGCTGCAGATTTTAATTGCAGTATAGATATAGCCAGATGAGGAGTAGTATTAATAGAACATCCAGTTTCTAGGAGCCTTAATTTTCCTACTCTTCTGAAACCAGCTCATTGCTAATGAAGGTTGTTTATAGCCTTAATAATCTGATATAGAGTAGTGATTAAGGACTTGCATGGTTCTAGTCATTATGTATGTGTATGTGAGCAGAGTTGTGATTGTAACTGAAATATATACAGTAGTTAGCCAAATATCTGTACATGATCTTCTCACTAAGATACATGCAGACAGAGCCCCATCTCTGCATCTTAGGTCATGTTTACACTACAAAAATTAAGTCAACACTTGTTATAGTCAAATTAATTCTTACAGCACACTGTGCCAGTATGTTCTTTTGAAGCTGGTCTAGTACTGTTCCTATCAGCTGTGTTACAAGATTGCTAAAATGTAAAAATAGAACCCAAAATAGCTATAATTTTGGGTCAGTATCAATCAGCTGGTTTCAAAAAAACAAACAAACAAAAAAAACCCTCTTTCCATATTTTTTCCATCAGTTGTAAGTGATAATTAACTGAAAGGCAACAACATTCTTGTTAGAAGGGGTCAGGCATTTTCAAAGATTTTGTAAACACTCTGAGATGCACTAACCACCACTCATGTTCATTATTGCATGCTGGTAATATAAAGTTAAGTAAGTAACAATGCCAGTGTTGATATTTTAAAAATATGTCGCCAAGAAAACGATTGTTTATCTTAGTAACAAGCGTTTTTCAATAGGAGAAACAGGTTCATGTATTGGTTGGGAGGAAAAATAATATGGTAGGATCAGAAGCTTACTTTCATAATATATAATGCAAAATATATAGCTAAATTTTTCATGGTGCTAATAATTGAATAATGCAAGTGAGAGAGGCAGTAATAGACAAATAATGAAAACAGTTGTTTAAGATAGACTATGAACAAGTAAAATGTTATCTGCAGGCATTATTTTGTTCATAAATAATCTACCTCTGTAGGTGAGTGGTTGCATGCACTACTATAATGTAACAGACCATATTTGTTCATAACAGTGTCAGGATAATAAAGCTGCTATGAAGGCGAGCAGTTTGTGTATGAATGTCGTACAGTGAAAAACATCTTTTATTTCAAGATTACATTTATTAGCAACAGTGGAAGGAATTAAAAAGCTGTACAGTCAGGAACCCATGATTTACATTACAGTGCATTCCCTTTCTCTTTGCCAAAACAGGTACTGTGTTTTGAAACTCTGAACACATATACCAAAGGCTGATATTCATCCTTTTGTTTAATATGCACCTAGAATTCAAAATCTCTGAAGAATGCTTTTTTAAGAAATACTGTATTTTAAATTTAAGTATTCATGACCAGCCAAGTTGCCATTAAATTTAAGCACACAAAAATATAATAGAGTTGATGACTGAGTCCTTAATTTGAAAATCATATGAATCCAAATATGCAATATAGTTATATTACTAAGCAAAAATACCTTAAATAATCCAAAAAGAATCAAACCACTTTAATAAATTTTAATTATTTAAAAGAAAAAGCTTCTTAATGTGGATTGTATCATAGTTAGATAAGAGATATGGATGTTTTGATTGCTCTCCTGTTATACGGAAGATAACACTACAGAATAGTTCAAGTCCAGTTCCTCATTTCACTACAGGTTGCTTTTACTTAATCTTTAAATTCCAAACTGATGCACATCTAAGTTTTATCTCATTTGCATGAAAAACTGGATTATAATAATTACAAACAGATTAAATGTGCCATGTACACATCTCCATAAGAAACAGCTAATAAATCATTTCCTTGCATACTTCCTTTAAAGAGACATGCCAACATATTCATTACAAATAAATCTGCTAAAAGGGAAATAAAAGTATACCGGTGAGAGAGCAAATATGGATTAGCTCACTGATTTCATTTTATATTACAGTTCTTATGCTTGTAAAACACATGGAACAAAACCAAAATCTTTATGATGACCAAAATGTGGTTTTAAAACCTATGTGTTTCTGTCTCAACCTATGGGAAAATCTCAGATTCTGGGAAGGGGATTTTCATGTTACCTTTTTTATATATTACAAAAAATCTTATTTTTCTAGATATACAAAACTAGCATTTGTTTTATAATTATAATACAGTACTGAAAAGTTTGTGGTAAACTCGAGTTTGATAGGTTTGCTTGAAAACAGCAGCCACATTAATAAGATGTGCAAAATAAACTGAAAGCTGTACGCTGTTATTGGTGAAAGAAACTTTTTTGATATAGTTACTGTGCATATGTATTTGTGCAGGTTTTGCATAGTCAGTCAAGGTCTGTAACTGTCTGTATAGTTGGGACATTCTTAGTTTTCATGTGTTTGGGTGAAACTTTTGTAGTGTTTTTCTGCACAAGTATAGATACTTAAGTCTTGTTCAGTTGGTAAAGTTGCAAGGAAGACAACCAAAAGAACATTAGAGAACTGGTAAACCTAGCCATGGTTAGGGATTCATGAAACCTCTGTTAGTTTTAATACTTCTGCTTTGGCTTTCTGTGTCACCTTCCATGATGGTCGTAATGTCCTTTACTGGTGGTAATTTATTAGGCCTCACCACATGCCTATGAAGCAGGCAAGTATTACCATGTTTTTCTGTTGAGAAAACAGTGTATGTGACTCAGTCTCAGTGCTGGGAATGGGGCCCAGGTTTCCTGAATCCCACTCCTTTGCTCTAACCGTAAGAGCACACATCACTTCTGATTTTCACAAAATAGTTTTTCGAATATGCTCTTGTTTTTTAAAGCAAATTTATGTTTTTAATCAGATATGTCTGAGTAAATGAAACTGTGCTATAGAACACATCTACCCGTTAGAGTAATTCTTGATGTACTTCTAGGTTTATCAAAGAAATAAACATTTTTAAAAACACAACAGTTCAGATCTCATGCCTTAGCAGGTGGAATTTGAAGCTTAATAGTCCTGAGTTCTCTTCCAGATCTAGAGCTCACAATTTTTTTTAAGTTTGGCAGAATGAGATTTTCCAGCCCTTCCCAGGAGGTCAGTTGTTTTGCACTAATTATTTCCTTTCTCCAGTGGGCAGGTCCTTTCACAGCAGGCTTCAGAGGCAGTTCATAACTCTGGCCAGCAGCACTTTTTTGCTGATACCTCCCCCCACAATGGTTAGCAGAACGTCTTGTTCTTCAGCAAGAACTGGCAGTCCCAGTTTCTGTTTTGCTTAGTTCTTAAATTCATATTTCCCAGTGCCTGCAAAATTTTTCTCCTCCATTAATTTCTTCTCCTCCTCCTAGTTTGTTTATTCTTTCATCTGCTGTTTGTCTCTTTTTTCCCCTCTGTTCCTCTTCCAGAGCTTTACAGTGTAAAGCTGGAAAGTTCCCTCCAAAAAGTATCAGACAATACAGAAAACACTGAAGAGGTGTATTTACAGTACCAGTAGTGGGAACATGGAACAAAACAGTATCAGCCTCAAAATGGAAGTAACGATGAGTTACCAATGTAACCGTCCTTCTTCAAGATGAACTGCTCACATACATTCAGATCCCTCCCACCATCCCCGCTAACCAGAGTTGGTGAAAAGAAGGGACTGGGAGGGTCAGGGTCACAGTCACCGATATAGCTTTGGTCATGGCACGGACGGGGCGTTGGCTGTGTGCCCTGACTTGACAGGCTAAGGTTAAAGACTTCCAAGCTACCGTGTGCTGTGGCACGTATATACCTGTAACTGAATGTATGTGAGCAGCCCATCTCGAAGAAGGACGGTTACATCGGTAACCCACCGACAAGCAGTCTGTGTATATAAGCAATTGCCATGTTCTTCAAGCACTGCTCACATCATTCAGTTATAGGTGACTGCTAGCCATACCCTGGGTGGTGGGTGGAGTTACAGCTTACCCACATTGAGTATGGCTCTGCCCAAAGCAGCATCCTCTCTAGCCTGTTGGACGATAGCGTAGTGTGTTGTGAAGGTGTGCACCGGTGACCACGTGCCTGCCCTGCAGACCTCCTGGATCGGGACCTAGGTGAGGAAGGCCATTGATGAAGCCTGGGCCCTGGTTGAATGAGCCATGACATTCCCTGGGAGGGGTGTATTCAACCTTCTGTAGCAGTCTTTGATGCAGTTTACTATCCATTTGGAAATGCACTGTGACTACACTAGAAGTCCTCTTCTACGTTCAGCGACCAACACGAATAATTGGGAGGTCCTGCAGAAAGGGTGTATGCACTCAATATATGCTAAGAGTGCCCTTTTTATGTCCAGGGTATGCCACTTCCTCTGGTTCTCAGTAACCTGAGGATCTGGGAAAAAAATACTGGCAAACAAATGTCCTGATTTAAGGTGAAAAGGAGAGACCACCTTAGGAAGGAAGGATGGGTGTGGGCGGAGCACCATTTATCAGGCAAGATCCTCATATATGGAGGTTCTGAGGAAAGGGTCTTCAGCTCAGAAACCCTTCTGGCTGAAGAATCGCCACCGGAAAGGTCACTTTCCAAGTAAGGACCAGCAGAGTGCATGAGTCCACGGGTTCATAAGGCGTCTCCGTTAGGCATCGGAGCGCCACATTAAGGTCCCATTGTGGAATAGATTCACAGGGTTGTGGGAAGATTCCTTTAAACTCCTTCACGAATCTGGTGGAGGTGGGGTGGGAGAAGACAGGAGCACCGTCCACCTCTTCGTGGAAAGCTGAAATTGCTGCTAGATGGACTCTTAGTGAGGAAAGGAAGAGGCTCTTGTCTCTGAGGTCTAGCAGGTAATCAAGGATTAAGTGTATGGGGCTAATGTGGGAATGGACCTTTACTTAATGCCCAGCAGGAAAAATGTTTCCATTTGGCTGTATAGGTGGCTCTAGTGGAAGGCCTTCTGCTACCATTTAATACCCTCCTGACCCTGTCCAAGCAGAGTCTTTCCTGCTCGCTTAGCCAAGGAGGCTTCACGCTATCAAGTGCAGGAAACCGCGTTCAGGTGCTGCAGGCACCCTGAATTTTGCATCAGGAGGTCCACCCACAGGGGGAGGTGGAGTGGAGCATCTATGGACAGGTCCTGTAGGAGTGAGTATCAGTGTTGTCTGGGCCAATCCAGAGCTATTAGTATCGTGCTCTGTCCGTCTTGGCCTTGAGGAGGACCCTGTATGTGAAGGGAATTGTTGGGAAGGCATACCATAGAGGTCCCAGCCAACTGACAAGGAAGGCGTCTGTAAGTGAGCCCTCCTCCCAACCCCTGAGGGAGCAGAAACGATGACATTTGGGTTCTGTTGTGTTTTGAATAGGTCCACCTGGGGTATTCCCAACCAATGTTCCCTCTAAGCTGCACTGGTGCGCTGCAGCGCAGCCCGCCGCAGCCGCCAGCGCAGAGAAGGCTGCCAGCAGCATATGGCCAGCAGCCAGTGTCCCTACACAGGGCTCCTCTGGGGCTGGGAGTTTTCAAAACTCCCGCCCAGCGAAGCTGTAACGGAGCATGCCCAGAAAATCTGAGCATGCTCCGTAGTGCTTCTCTGCCCCAGGAGTTATGGCTGGGCCATGCGGCTCCAGTCCAGTCCAGCCCCAAGGTAAATTTGTAGGGGGTGGGGGGATGCTGCCGGGAGCGGGGGGGGGGCACACCGGCGTGGGGGGGATGCTGCCAGGAGCGGGGTGGGGGCGCGAGCGGGAAGGGAGCTCAGTGAGCAACAGGAGTTGCTCAGCTGCCTACTCCAGTTAGAGGGAACATTGTTCCTCACTTGTTGATTAGGTGGGATATCACTATGTTGTGGAGGGACCACTCATGGTGGGCTAGAGGGGTGCTGCTGAGCGAATCCGCCAGTCTGTTGTCATCTCCTGGCAGGTGAGCTGCCACCAGAGAGAAATTGTGCCTCAGGGCTAGTTTCCAAAGTCTGGTTGCCTCCCTGCAGAGAGCTGAGGAGCGGAAACACCCTGCTGGTTTGTGTAGAACATGACCGTGGTGTTGTCCATCAAAACCTGGACCAATTTGTCTTTTATCTTGTCCAGAAAAGTCTTGCAAGCCCGCAGTTCCTTTGCTTTTATGTGAAGGAGACTGTCTGTTGGAGACCAAAGTCCTTGGGTGGAAAAGTCCCCCTGATACGTGGGCTCCCCACCCCGAATCTGAGGCATCGGTGATCAGTGTCACCATAGGGACTGATGCCTCAAAGGGGATTCCCCCCATGGCAAAGAGGGGATCCCTCCAGATCTCGTGTCCCCAGGATGTTTCGGGGAACCGACAGTAGCTTGCACAGAGGGTAGCCAGAGCTGAAACGGTCTCATTCTCAGGTGGGCCATCCTTATCACGGAGGTGGAGGCCACCATGGGCCCAAGGAGCTGTAAGCAGCGCCGAGCCATGGTTACCTGGGGGTCTGCAGCCCTGTGATGATGGTGCAGATGGACTGAAATATTGAGGGGGGCAGGAAGGCCCTCCCTCTTTGGGAGTCTAAGAGAGTGCCTATGAACTCTGTTTTGGGACGGGCAGAGTTTTGACTTTTCTCAATTTATGCAGAGCCCGGGGTACTTGCACAGCCAGCTCACTACTTTGATGCTGTGTTGGACTTACACTCTTGATCCCCCTTTTATTAACCAGTTGCCTAGGTAGGGGTAAATATTTATACCCTGCCATCATAGGTAGGCCGCAACTGCCACCATGCACTTTGTGAACGCCCTGGGGACCAGGGAGAGCCCAAAGGGGAGTGATGCGAACTGAAAATGTCTGTCCCCCACTCTGAATCTTAGAAACCTTCTGTGGCGGGAGCGTATCACTATGTGAAAGTAAGCATCTTTTAGATCGAGGGCTACAAAGCAATCCCCAAACTCCAGAGATGGGATGATCTGTGATGGGGAAACCATATAGAACTTCATTTTCTTTATGTATTTGTTTTGAGCTCTAAGGTCTAACACAGGTCTCAGGTCTCCATTTAGTTTGGGAACTAGAAAGTAACAGGAGTAAAACCATTGTCCCTGCTCTGATCTTGGGACCCTTTCTATGGCCCTGAGGAGAGGAGTTTCTCACACTCTCTCTCCAGCATCCAATCTTGTTCCCAGCTCCCGAGATTCAAGGGAGGTGGCAGTTCTGTGTCCCGAGGCATTGACCAAAATTGCATGATATACCCCTTTGAGACCATTTCCAGTACCCACCGATTGGTTGTGATGTTGGCCCAGTGGTGCGCGTATTAGCCTTGTGGTTCTGCTGCCCTCGGGCTGACTGTCAAAAGTGCTGCTTCTTTCCTGCTGAATGTGCAGTACCTTGCCCATGACGATTAGCCTGGGAGGCCTGGGGTTTTTGGCCTCTACCCAGGCGGGTCTTATCCCTATCCAGACCCCCATATTATTGTCGGGGGTACTGGTAGGGCCAGGAAAGGCAGCCCTGAATCTGGATCTGCTGTTTCAGCTGCTGTAGTTGTTGTTGCAGCAGTTGCTGGGGCCTAAAGGAATGCCTAGCCGGTGGTGACATGTACATGCCCAGGGATTTAAGAGTGGCCCTAGAGTCCTTCGTCCCATGTAGCTTTGAGTCCGTGGACTCAGCGAAGAGGGCAGGGCCTTCTAATGGTAGGTCCTTTATGATGACTTGCATCTGCGGTGACAAGCCGGAGCCTTGAAGCCAGGCCGCACATCTCATAGCCACAACAGAGGCCATATTGCGCGAAGCTGTGTCTGATGCATCCCAGGAAGTCATAAAGGCATCTCTAGAGGCCAAGACCCCTCCTCCACCATCATCTCGAAGTCTCTCACGCGGTCCTCAGAGATGGAATTACGGAAACCCTACGTGGCTCTCTAGAGATTGAACACATATCTCCCCATGAGGGCTTGATGGTTAGCAATGCGCAGCTCTAGGGCGGAGGTGGAATAAATCTTCCTACCAAATAGGTCAAGCTTCTTTGCTTCCTTGTTCTTAGGGGTAGAGCCCGGTTGGCCCTGCCTTTCTTTCTGGTTAACTGCGTCCACCACCAGGGACCCTCGCATAGGGTGATGGAAGAAAAATGCAAACTTGATGCAGGGAATGTGGTACCTCTGATCCACCACCTTGGACATGGGAGGGATTGATGATGGGGCTTGCTAGTGTGCCCTAGCAATGCTGTAGACCCCTTCATGGAGGGGAGCAGATTCCTTCACAGGTGGGGTGGCGTCACCCACGTCAAAGAGGAGCCTACACTCCTCCTGAACCACTCCCAAGTCCAAGTTAAGGTTTGCTGCCATACAACAAAGCAGTTCCTGTTGCATGCAGGGATCGCCCCTGTATGCCAAGGGTTTTTGAAAGGTAAACTCATCTGGAGAAGAGGACAATGAAGCCCGTGGCTACTATGCTGGGAGATGTTGGCGAATGCTTTCAGCACCACTTGCCTGCTCGTTCATCTATACCAAGTTCACTTTTGGAGATCCAGGGCACCAAATGGAGCCAGAAGATGACGGCAAGGAGGAACTAGACCTCTGCCATCTCGAACCCTGGAAGCACAGTACTAGGGGCTCGCGGGATGAGTGCCAGAAGGAGTGGTCATTTGAATGGTCTTCAGTACCATTCTGCGGTGCCATTGGAGGGCTCAACTGTGCCGAGGCCGGGAGCGGTACCAAGTCTCGCGTTGTCCACTCCTTGGCCAAAAGCGCCAGTTTGCCCTTCAACTGAGCTTTCTTTGTTGGTACCGGAGCTGGTTCCTGGAGCAGGACCCGCACCGCTGCAAGGGCCTCCAGTGTCAACGGTACCGAAAGGTGCCCCGGTCCTGACTGCTGAGAAGGGATGTCCAGAGATGGAGGTGGACGGTGCTGTACGGGTGCCGAATTTGATGCCAGTCACGGCTTTGTGTTCCAAGCGGGAGAGTGGGGCCGGGCAGGTTTCGGTGCAGAGTTTGCACGTGGTGCAGGCAGAGTGTTTAGCGCGTGAGGTGTATTGGGTGCTGGGTGAGATGCCCGATCTTGGGCAAGGGTGCACAACCTCCACTCCCTGTCCTTGCAAGTTCTCCGCTTGAAGGACTTGCAGATGGAGCAGTTTTCCACAAGGTGTGACCCACTGAGGCATGCAAGACATTTCTCATGGGCGTCATCAGTCAGGAAGGCTTTGCAGCACGATGGACACAGTTTAAACCCCAGCATCGCTATTACAAATGAATGAGAACAGGCACATGCTTCCACAAGTTTCGGCTGTTCTGATACCATCACTGAGGGCAGAAAGAAGGAACTGGGAGAGTCAGTGTCATGGTCACCTGTATGGCCGCAGTCGTGGCACAGAGGGGCTGTTGGCCATGTGCCCTGACCTGACAGACTAAGGCTAAAGACTTTCCAAGCTACTGTGCGCTGTGGCACATACACACCTGTAACTGAATGATGTTAACAGTGCTTGAAGAAGAATTACTGGTTTAAACCGGTTTCCTAACAGTTCTTCATTTCCTTTGGAAAAAACAACTCTATATATGGTAAAAGAGTCAGGGTGGTGAGAGGGAGTGGTCTTGACAGGTAGGGGAATACTAGCTTCCATATAAGGTAGGCAGAAGAGTTGAAGGGATATGTGACATCAGGCAGGGATGGGTTCGTGACAAGAGACGTGGGTTAAGGGGAGAATACGTAACAGAAGACAGCCTGCATGCTGCCTATTTGGTCAGCCTCTGTATTTATGAGGCCTAGTGTGCTTGCATGTATATTTTATCCTAACAGGCTGTAAGAGAAGCCAAAAGTTTTCACTTCGTACCAAGTTGACACAGAGAGGAAACTAAAATGGCTCTCCTGTTGAGAACTGTGCCCGTTCCAGTAATGCTAAGATTTTGTCAATTATTTTTAGTAAAAGTCATAGACAGGTCACAGGAAGTAAACAAAAATTCACAAAATGTCACTGTCCTAGACTTTTACTAAAAATAACCATGACAAAATGGGGCTGTTGGGGAATGAGAACCTAAACCTTGCTGCAACAAAGTAGTCGAGGGGGATGGTGTCCAATACTCACTGTTGTGAGGGCTTAAAGACTTGTGGTTTCCCTGCCTCTTGGGATTGCCTGGCCCCTATGGCGGTGGATTTCAAACTTTATTCCTTGGGACCCAGTTGAAAAAAACTCATTTATGCCTGTGGCCCAACAGTTACATCTTTCAGCAATTCAGTACAGTCTTTCAGTGATGGCAGCAGGAGGGCACCATGACCCAGTACCTGAGCATATGCAACCCAGTAGTGGGTCCCGACCCATGGGTTGAAAACCACTGCTTTACAACATCCTCAGAGCCGTGGGGGGCAACCACTGCTTGGGATTTGCAGGGACCAGCTGTGCTCCAGGGCTCAGGGCTCTCCTTGCCCCCTAGGCCTGTTCAGAGCTGCAGGGTCTCCTTCTCCCCGCTCCCCATGGCAGTTGGGAGATTCAGGCTTCCCACACAGTGGTTTGGAGCCCCGATGTCCCGCCCTCCCCTTCCTGTGGCTGCACAGGGTACCCTGCCGCCCAGGGCCACTGGGAGATGCAGGGGACTCTTGCTGCAGCTCAGAGCTCCAGGATCCCCCCTCCACTGACAGAGGCCCCACTACTGAAAATTCCAGGGCCTCAGCCAGCTGACCACTCCAGCTGCATTCCCAGCTGAAGTGAAAAAAGTCATAGAATTGAGCCCTCAGGAGACCTAATCTCATCCTTACACATAGAAGACACTCAGTCAGAGGGCAAGTCTCCAGCTCTCCTGAGCAGACACCATTCAGAGAAATAGTCTCAATGTATTAAGGTCCCATCACCAAAGAGAAGAGCTACACTATTGCTTTAAGTATTGCTAGCTGTAGTGATTTTATTGTGAGTCTTGCAATGTTAAATGTTTTTCTTAAAACCCCAGCTTTGGAGATGAGTGACTGATAATTTCAGCTTTAAATTTTTAAAAATTAGTTTCTAAGCCTTTGGGTTGCAAAGTAAAGCCCGACCACTAAGAACTCAAAATCCAGACAACAAATAAAAGCCCAAAATCTATTTTCTTTTTTTCAATTTTTTTTGAGGACTTAGTTGATATCATGAGTTTGTTTTCTTTTGTCTTTTTTCTTTTGTGCTGGGGGGGGGTAGCAGCCGGGTTTGTCATGACTGTTTCTGTCCATCTCAGGAAATGAGAATGAACAGGCACAGTATTTTCAAGAAGGCAAATCACGGCAGTCTGGAGTCCATCAGAGCCTTCAGGGCCATGATGATTCTCCCTGAAGTGGCCACATAGAGTAGGGTCATATGAAGGAGGAAGAAAGATACAGGCGCCCCTTCCAGATCCAGTAAAATGGCCATTTCAGAGCAAGCACAGTACAAATATTTGAATCCAGTTCCTTTTCTTTGGATCTGGAAAGAACAAGCCTGCCACTGGGAAATATCAGTGGGGGGCTGGGGGCAGAGAAGGCAACAGTCCCTGCCCCTAGGATCTTATGCCTGCTGCTAGCCCATGATATGATGATGAGTAGGAAGGAGAAAGGAAAATGGGGGTTAACAAATAAGATTAGGTGATCACTCAACAAGTGCAACTGCACATGGTATGAGTAAAGCCAGGGATTAAAGTGGGCTAGAATGGCCTGGAACGCCATTGTGGTGCCCACTATATTTGGGGGCTGAGTGCTTGGGGACCCCCTAAAAATAGAAAATGGTGCTAGAATGCTGCATTGTGGGGCCCAACGTTGAAAAATAACAGGCCCCAGAATGCAGCATTCCAGCACCATTTTCCATTTTTAAGGGCCCAAACATTGTGCCCCTAAAAATAGCAGGCCCCAGAACAGCATTTCTCTGCATTCCAGCAGACAGGGGAGGGGGACAGCCTCCTCTGTGCACGCGCAGGCTGCAGGGTTCCCAGGCCCAGCACGCTGCCGGTGAGTACTGGGGTGCCCAGCTCATGCTGGAGGAAGGGGGGATATTAGGGATGCCTAAGCTGGGGGCAGCTATTGGGGGCAGGGGAGTGAGTATTGGGCATGGGTATTGGGGGCTGGGGTGGATTTTGGAGACAAGAGAGTGGATATTGGGTGAAGCAGCTGGGGTGGGGGCAGGAGCTGGGGTGTGGTGGGGGGCCCACCCATGTGGGAGGGTTCCAGGGCCCTCCAGATTATACTTTAACCCCTGATTAAGGCTGTTTTGTTACTGTATTCATACTAAATAGATGTCTTAATTGTCTGTGTTTGAGAAGGCCTGGAGACAATAGTGGATTGTAGGGACGGGCTTGAATTATTATCATATATATGTACTGCACTAGTATCTACTGCCCGAATAAGAGATTTAGCCTTCCAGTGCCAAGCAGTATATGGACGTACAACAAAAAACCATGCCTAGGCTGGTGGATTTAAGAAAACTCAAAACCAGCATTTTTTGTATATGGAGCAGTGTAGGTTAAATCATGGAGGAAACAAACAAACAGAATTTTGTGGCTTGGTGTAATTGGCAGAGCAGGAGGCAGAAATGATCTAATGTGAAGTAAAGTTTAATACAAGTATGGAGATAATGTAGGAACCTTGAAGGTGAGAGAGTAGCTTGAATTTGATATGGTGGAGAAGGGGGAAATTTGTCCCCTGTACTGTAAATTTCTATCAAATCCAGCAGCATTTTTAAAAGAGCTGGTCACTTGAGGGTGGGACATTTAGAGAGAAGCCCATCTCATGCTCAACAATGTTCATACCTGCCATAAGCAGCACACTACAGTATTTTCTGCAGTGAACCCATTCTGGTGTGTTTAACAGCAAGTAGGCTGGAAGGGCCCCTGCTGCTCACAGCTCATATGTTCTCTGTGTCTTGCAGAGAAGGGATCTGCCCACTCTGGGAGGCTGCTGGCCATGTCGTGTCAGAGCTAAGAAGCAGCAGTTATTAGTTCATGTTGATGTTAAAAGTAACTGGTGTTTTTCTGTAGCTCCTGAAACTTGCATGTACAGATTTACTTTTATGTCTTACAGTGACAGTCACAAAAATTTTCCTCAGTCTCCACTTAATGACTGTGACCAGATCTGTTTTGGTTATACAGTCAATCGTTATAATAATAAAGTCTGCAAAAGGAGGAAAAAATTGATTAGTGGGTTTCTAATGAACAGCATCCTGCAAAGTACAAGAACATAAATACTCTTAAAGGAAAACACTAGTTGCCAAAACAGCTGGGTGGTGAGGCAATAAATAAAATGAGTGGTGAGCAACTTAACAAGTGAAGGTGAAGAGAGACAAATTAGATACCAACATATTGTCTTCAAAAGTAAATAAAGCATTTGATAAATGTTTGGATGCTTCAGATGAGAGGGACTCACTAGTAGAAAATTATCTACTTTCTAGTGAAGATGCATCTAATATAAACATGGCTATCCTACTGACATGCAGCAGAATTTTAAAATGTGCAAAGAGAAACATTACTTCAGTGTAGCTTGACATACATCAGGAGCAATTTCTCTGTGCTGTTGTGTGATGGAGAGGAGGGAGTTGTTTACCAAGGAATTGGCTTTATATTTACAAATATAGCATTGGCCATGATTACGGTACATGTCCCAGGATGCCTGTATGTTTACCTGTTTGCTCTCTGTTATTTCCTAAGGTGCTTATGTTTCTGTATCTAATATTGGCAGAGCTCTGTCTGTTTAGTATCAGTTTAATATTCCACAATTTAGGCAAAGTAAATTGGGTGCACCTCTGTGCATGCCCAGAATTGGGGATGCAGTGATCGGGGGGTTTAGTTTAATCCATCACTAGTCATAAAGTAAAAGACATGAAGATACTTTGCAGATAATGTTCTCAGTGCATCAGCATCTACATGTCTAAAGGTCAGGAGGCAGGAAATGTGGATAACCAGTTAGGCCAGTGGTTTTCAAAATTTTTTCCTCAGGACCCAGTGGGGGAAAAAAGAATTGTTTATGCCCATGACCCAACAATTACATCTTTGAGCAATACATTCCAGTCTTTCAGCGGAGGCAGGGGGTGCGGCGACCCAGTGCCTGAGGGAGTTCAACCTAGTACTGGGACCCAACCATGAGTTCGAAAAACACTGAGTTAGGCTGTCCAGATTTTCAAAATGGAAACCCTTCACACTTCCGAGTATGTGAATTGGGGGTGGGAAGACATGGGGGGCTGTTTTGTGAAACGGGAGTGTCAAGGTTGTCTTTTCTACAATGCTGAGAACAAGTGGTGAGTTGGAGGACAGTTTGCTATTTGGAAGAACGTTGGTCAGCTTGCGTGGTTCTGCTAGAACGGGAAAGTTTTGAGAGCACTGAGAGGCTAGATTTGGCCATTACTGTTATTACCTGAGAGGAATGCTTGCATCTCCTTGTCTTTATTTTCCATTCTTACTTCCTGCAATCTCTGGCTACTTCCTTCAGTGTTTTAAAAGACCTGAGTCCAGTTAACGCTGATAAAAATTACACTGGTAAAAATAATCCAAAACCCAGCACTAACAAAACTCCAGATCTGGAGTTTGTAAAACCCCCAGGCTACATTATGCTGTAATCTGAAAATAACTGAATCAAGAGACCAGTAGGCAGGTAGTAGAGCAGAGGAGACCAGCAGGTAGGCTACTGGGTCCTGGGAGCTAGTGAGGCAAGAAGGAAATCCTGTAACAGAGGATCATCATCACAAAAACCATGACCGAAACCTTTGCTGGAACTCACCACAGAGTAGCCAGTGAGTGAATGGGCCTTTTCTGAACTGTTCTTTCACTCTCTGTAAGGTCATGCCCTTCAGGGCTAACGTGAATTGGCCTGAAGATGTATCCTTGCTCCTATCCATGTCGTAACAGTTCTATGAATAAAGAGTTTATGTTTCCAGTGTTGTCAATGTAGTATCCTTCACTAGCATCAAATACCCTAACATATTAAGTAAAGACACAGCTACCAAACCATTGCTGTCAATATTTACCCTCCTTAGCAGAGAAGCAGAAAAAAAAATGGATTCTTATTGTTTAATGTAATTGCAGATTTGACGTAGTTCATTTTAGCCAGAACCCCTCTCAATCGAAGGAGTGCCTACAAGCCCATGTTGCTATCTTTGGTCTTAAAAAGTGCCATTTCTTTAATAAGTGGGAACATGGGATCTGGCATATGAGGGGGGAAAAACACACAGTCACACACACACAATTCCTGATATACACAATATCAGTGTCTTTATCTAGGATAGCTTCTAGAAAGATGATTTCTGTAAATGAATTGAGAAGAGAAACTTCACCTCTGCAAATCAAGTATCTTTTATTTATTCACTTTGGTGACAGTAAATTACAACTTGAGAGCACTACATTAAATCAACTTAGTGTGGAGGGCACCCATAGAGTCCTTGTTGCCTTTTTTCCTATTAATTTGAAGGCCTACTTTTCAGATACCTCTGGAGGAGGAGGAATATCATCCCAAGAACAGCCACCTTGTTTGTGTAAAGTTAAAACCCTGATCACCATCCCTACAAGTGCTGACTCACTTGATAACTCAAAAAAAAAAAAAAAAAAAAAGCCTGCAGTACCTCTGTGACAGCTGATGCATTAGAAATTAGCTCTCGTTGCAGTTATGCATTAAACCCATTGCTGAAACTACATTATTTGCTTTCTTCATGAATTTGTTCTTGACAGTCAGGCATTCATAAGTTGTACTGTACAGTGCAGTTAATAGTTTGCTTACAATAGACTTCAAGTAGTTGGCAGGGGCAGAGAGTGAGTAATTCAGATTCCAAGAATTTACAATGGATCATTAAACAACCACACAGAATCTCCATACTCTTCGCTCACTTTTATAGCCATTTGGTGCTCGTAAAGGTGTGGGAACTAACTGTTTAGATCCAACTTGTGTAGCTCTGCCTGTTCTTTTCCCTATGAATTTAAGAACACCCTATTTCAGTCTTGCACCTCTACCCAGCAATAACTCTTCTCCATGCTACTGAGGTTTTATAAACTGGATCAATATGCAGAAGATTAAGATCATGCCACTACACTCATTTTCACTTCCAATTAAACTAGAATTTGAATCCGGTTTTATAAAGTATTGATGATGCAATGTGTTCATCTACTTGAATGATCTAGCCCAGGAGTCTCAAACTCAGATCACCACAACGGCCACAGGAGGACTAGTGTGTTAGCCCAAGGGCTGAACCACTGAAATCTTTTCATACAATGATGTTGCAAATATCTGTAATGATGGTGTTGTTGCAGGCCACAGGAAATAGCTTTATGGGCCAAATGCAGCTTGCGGGCCATGTATTTGAGACCCCTGATCTAGCCATTTTCTTTTCTTTCAGTGCTACTAGATATAATTTGGGCTTGGTAAAAGTCCTGTTAAAAGTGTCCTATTTATTTATTCTTGCTAGTAATCAGTATTTAATGTTGGTATTCTCAAACACTTTTGCATTTTCTTTATTTCACTGCAGGCTGTGATACTTCACCAGTTAGGACGCTATAGTTTGGCTGAGAAGATTCTTCGAGATGCTGTCCAGGTGAATTCTACAGCCCATGAGGTTTGGAACGGTCTTGGGGAGGTTCTGCAAGCTCAGGGCAATGACGATGCAGCGACAGAGTGCTTTCTGACAGCATTAGAGCTTGAAGCCAGCAGCCCAGTTGTCCCTTTTACTATCATTCCCCGAGTTCTCTGAGATGCTCTCTTGATTACAGAGTTCATCATGTTCCAACTTTTGGATTTGAGGGTGAGGAAACACAACAGACAGATCTGTCTGATAATGTTGCTTGGTTTCAGAAGTAACAAAAACCTCCACAAAATGTGTTAATTATTGTGGGGAACCTGACAAAGCATTGAAGTGATACAGTATTTTAATGTTAGTGAGGGAAAAATGACTAACCAAAAACAAATCACCACTCATAGATCACCTACATTTCTCCCCACTAGTTATGAAACCTGATTATATTATTCTAATGGATAATGTGCCATATTTCACTAGGTGACATCTGAGTGTTATGTAAAAATTATAATGGAATCAACCACCAAATGTAGAATAATATATTTGAGTTAAAATTCAGTGGCAGAGCAAGACTATTTTTAACAAGCCTGTCATGAAAACTGTTCTCTTTCCTCCTCCATCTCAACCCCTCTTGGCCTAAAGTCAAACTGTGAATTTTCTGTTTTCCATCCCTATATTAGTCCAGCCCAGAAAAATCATATGAAGAGTTCTTGGTTTTGGTTGTTAATAACTGTGGTGTGTGGCTAATTGTTACGTTTATTTAGAACAAAGGCTGAGTACAAGAATATTTATATTTTACCAATGTATGCCTGTTACAAAAAAGAAAATATTCGTTATTTAAGTGTAACTTTTTTATGTGAATTCAGAGTTTATTTATCGATGGAAATATGTAAAAAGAAGCTTCAAATGGAATATTTACTGACATTCCTTATACATTACCCACACTTGGAAGATTATGTTAATAATAAAATGATTTTTAAATGGCTCTTTTGGCTGACATCTGTTAGCAGGGACAATGAAAAGAAATGGAACTGGTAACTTGTGAGTGCAGCAGGCCCACTGTCCTTGAGATGCTCCCCTTCACCACCGCTTGTGAGTAATGAGGTCAAGGGGAAAAGAACACATTCTGTCTTCACGTAGACTTTTAATTTTGTAAAATCTCCCCTCTAGTCCACGGTAAATGCACCCATGGAGTTAATTTGGACTAATATAAAATTTTAAAATCAACCCTTTTATACCAGAGATGCTTGAAAACAAAGTGTTAGGAATCAGAGATCTTGTCAGTCTGTCTGCCATATCATATTGATCAGATTCCATATTGTGGAATCTCCTACACTGGAGGCTTTTAAGAGCAGGTTAGAGAAACACCTGTCAGGGATGGTTTAATAGGGTACTTGGTCCTGCCATGAGTGCCGGGAACTGGACTCGATGACCTGTCATGGTCCCTTCCAGTTTCTATGATCATACCATATCAGACTGTTTACTTGCATTAACAGAAGTTTCCATTTCAAAAGAGTTTGCTACACTGATTGACATGTTAGAGAGATTTATAGGTATCTGCCATCAGTACTCAGGTTTTCTACTTTGTGTTTCTTTGGAGGACTTTGGAGTTCATACCCCCCAATATATTTGCCCAATGAATTCCCATCCTTGTTCTGAAGTTTCCTTTACCTGTACCCTTCCAGTGCTTGGAAAGAACATCTTCAGTGTTTCTCCTCAGCTTTCCCCATCCTTTGCATCAATCACACACTTTCCGGTTGTCTTATGACATGTTACAAAAATGGCAGTGGCAGCAATTGCACCATGTAGTTAGTGGATGTAAATGTCTGCAAAACCTTTTGGGGAGTGAATGGGCAAGAATCACGCACAGCTGCTGCACAGAAAAGAGACAGTCCTAACAGACCCAGCTACGTTTTTATTCTAAACGGGGTAGGTGTTGCTTCTGGTAGGTTTTCCAGATTCTCACTGTGAGGTTCAATAGTGCTTGCTCAAAACTTGCTTTCTTTGGTTTGTCATAGAAAGTGATTTTGAAGTATTCAGCATGTACATAAGATAGTGGCTGACCAGCAAATGCTTCCTTCGGAGCAGACAGAAGTCCTTGACTGACATTTGTCTCTTCCATGAGCATTCTAGTCTGAGTTTTCTGACAGTACGAAAACCCAAGCCAGTCCTGTGCTCAATGGGGCACTAATTTTTCCTCCTCCTAACTCATGTGGCCACTTAGGCAGTGGCAGTTTTCAAATAGCCTATTACCTAAATCAGGGGTAGGCAACGTCCAGCATGTGTGCCAGCCATGGCAGGCATACCCATTCTGGGCAGCTTCTTTCTGCGGCATGCCTGGGTACCCCCATTGCCATGCATGACCCCATTCTACCTATGGCCACCACCAAATTTTCAGGTGACTGTTGCTTTTTTTTGGTGGAGGGGGCTGCTGGCACCAGCTGAAGGTTGGGGGGGCAGCACCCCGACCTAAATCCTTAGAACACACATCCTCTGTACAGTGCACTGTTCCACTGTGCAGCACCAAATTCATAAACCCAGCAATGACCCCCACAATCCCAGTCAGTGCAGAAACATCATATTATTCGTTCCCTTTCACAAAGTGTCTCATTTGCTTTCTTCTCAGAGCAAGACAGCGTTCTGTTGTCTCTTTCTTAACAGCTGCCAATGTCCTAGTCACCCATCCACATCATCTGCCTGGCTGTTGAACCTTCTCTGTGTCTACAGCTCACAATGTACACTGTGCTAACCACTTTCAGCCCCCTAATACATGCTTGATCCCAACAGCCATGTGTCCGTCCCATGTCTAATCACTAAAAGGAAATGTAGAAATTAATGATGGATGTGATATAGTCCTTAGTAACCTCATTTTTGCTCTCCATTTTCAGTTTCTGAAAATACCTGTCACCTGCTCTCCCTTCACACAGATTTTCCTACCCATGCATCTCCAGTCTTCCATCCTTCCACTATTGCAGGATGGCTTTTCTGGCAGCTAGAGTGCATCAAGCTCTGAGAAGTCAGGCTTAATCTTCTCCCACAGGGAACTTCACAATCTATGCACCTCACTTGAGAACATCCTGCTTTATTCTAAGGCATAGCCATGCACAGAAAGTCTGCTAGTGTAGAGTGGCAGGAGAAGGAATCCCAAAATATTTTCTTGAGCCCTGTGTCACTTAATTCAGACTTCTGGCCTCTTTCGATAACATCCCCAGAGGTAATGATGATGGTATGATAACTTCAGCTTCCTTCTCTCTGCTTCACGGTGGATGGCCTGTCATAGCTATTGTGCACTTCAAGTACAGGAGAGTGGAGAACAGGATTTCATTGTCTTTTCTTGGACTCAGTTTCATTATTTTTTCCACAAGATTTTGCCTCCTAGGAGTTGCCTTGTCAAAACAAGAAAACTCAGCTTTTAAAAACAGCCTGTCCATGAAAGGTCAAACACAGGAAGTTTTCAGACCAAAGCAAGAGACCCTGATAGCATATTAATTAAAAGGCAGAACTTCTTTAAACATCACTTCTAACTTCTTAAAAGTCACAGTTTTGGGAGTTGTTTGCAGTCTGTACTAAATAAAAATTTTGAATCCTGTGGGACTTAAAGACTAACAAATGTATTTATTGCATGAGCTTTCATGGGAGAAAATCCCACTTTGTCAGACACTTTGAAGTGGGATTTTCTCCCACGAAAGCTCATGCAATAAATACATGTGTTAGTCTTTAAGTGCCACAGGACTCCTTGTTTGTTTTGAACTAAACTAACATGGCTGCCCCTTTGGAACATAAAAATTCTGCATGAGGAAGGCCAAGAACATGTGTTGTATGCCTGGGCTGTGTTCACCACAGCTGATCTGTATGCCATTTGACATCCATATTGTATCTTAGTAGTTGCTGGAACAAGACGTATGCACCCAGTCCAAGTAACAAGCCCTAGCAAAGGATACCATGGTCTGATCTCTTTAGGAGTGCCAAGTTTGTAATATTTAAAAAGTGGGCTTTTCATTAGGAATATGGAAACTTCCACTGCCCAATCTCTTCCCCCAAGGCCCTCCTTTTTTGCCCTCCCCATTGCTCACTGCCTTGCTCTGTCACCTTCTCCTCCACAGGTCAGACGGAGGAAGCAGGTGGCCCTGGCTGAGTAGGGGCTGGCCTGCCTGATGAGCCAGCATCTCCCACTCCTTCAGTAACTGAATTTTGGTCAGTAGCTCTCTGAGGCCCCTTTTCAAGTGCAGTTCCCTAGCTGTGTCTGAAACTGGCTGAGTGACCTAGTGACCATCCCCTCTCCCGGCCACTAGTTGCGCCTGGCCTCTCAGACCTAATCAATATGGAATGGACCTTTTCATTTGTCCAGCACTTGGAGCACATGAAATGTAGAGCGCTGCTTGGTTAACTGCAATAAAAATCTTCTGGCCTTCAGCCAGGAAATGAAACTTGCATCCTTTTTAAAATGCACATTTCTTTCACCTTAGACTCTGGACTAGCAGAATTCAATCAGAATAAAAACTGGTTTCAGATTACTCTCTTTCATCAGGATCTTTTCTTTGTGCTACTCAATACTAATAGCATCTGGTGCTACAAAGCATGTGCAAAACTAGTAGCAGTTAGATATCCTGTGCATAAAATGCCTGAACATGCCAGGTGTCAATAGGCAACATTGCCACTGAAGTCAAGGGGGCAAATTCATCATTCTAGTGAAGTAAGAGGATTTACACAAGGAATTAATTTAGCCCAAATGTGTCTTGCCTGGATAAGGATTCAGAGGGAAACACATGCAGAGAAGTAGAACCAATCCAATTGTATCTTCTATAGTTTTTAGCTTCTAGGTATTATGCAACCTGCTCATCAGACATTTATGCAAAGATGATATGTTATTTTGGAATTTTTTTTTTTTTCTGAAAGTGCTGTTCTACTCCCTAAAGTGACAGTATTAAAATGACAAGGTGGGTGAGGATATGTTAAAATGGCATCTTGGAGTTCTAGGTTTATTTTGTCTCACTAATTGCTTATCAAAAATTGTCTCAGTTTTCAATTAAAATGACACTTTTCCTTGACCTGCAGTTCCCATACTCAGCCTAGGCTGTTCCCTTCTCTCATCAGCCCCAGTAATAAAGGGTCCAATAGCACCAATTTTTTTTTTTTTGATATTGCCTATGCAGCACCACTGCATCCAAATTCTCTTCTGTTACCACTGCTCCATTAAACTGAAGGTTTATAGAATATAAAGTGTGTATTATTTATTTATATAATCAATAGCATCTAGGTGCCTACATGATCGTCATTATTGATAAGGTGTGACAGAGAAAAAGAAAAAAAAAACTTGTAAACTGACTTCCTGGGTAGATCTCATCAGAAAAATTCCAGCTAAACATTTTTTATTGGAATTTGCCAATCTGGCAATATCTCAGAACTCTTTTCTGAACCTGCCTAGTTTGCAGCCAAATCCCACCCCCTAGCCAGCAGCCAGGGCTTCTAGGGCTTCCAAGACATGTTCACTGGAAATCCTGACTGTCAGACTTCCAGCTCTTTGACAACCTGGCCTTTCAGGATCCTTGCCCTTGGAGCACTACACCAGGCAGCAACCTCTGAATCAGGCCTCACTGGACTTCTAGCATCCCCAGCTCACTTTTCTGCTTCATGATAAGTTTAAAAAAAATTTGGATTTTGTTCAAAATCTGAACCAAAATACTGAAATCTCAAATTTGTCTGCAAAAGATTCTCATTCTCCTCCCACCTCTACTCCTGTCACACACTGACATCCCAGTCCTTGCATACCCTTTTTCCACAGCAACTAAAGACAAAACTTTTTCAGAATGCAGTCCACAGAACAGGAGAGCTGTCAAGAATGTAGCTCCTCAGGTAGTGCAGGAGCGCTAACTGCATCCTGGCCGATGGGAAAGCTGGAAGCAGGTGTCTTCAGTGAGCATTGTTTGATAGAATTGTAGCCATAACAATCTACTTATAGGGTTAACATGCTTGAAATGTGAGCACAGTTTAGTTTGGTTGTGTGTGGTTTATTTCAATAAAATGCATGCAGAGCTGACAGTTTCAGCCAAATCCCTAGAAATAGGCATTATTGTACCACGTCACCCAAGGACAGATTAAACTTCACAAGACTTCTCTGAACCAGACATGGGCACTGCTGTCATTTTACAGGTGGATTAAACTAGCTAGGGGAATCTTAAATCTACACTGGTAAGTTGGACATAGTCTTGACACCCACTTATCTGTTCAAACAGTCTCAGTATGAAATCATCAATTTGGAAGGGCTCCATAGCAACAAGTATTAACCACAGGAGTGGCTAATACAAATTGATGGTTAGATAGCCGGGTGACAGATGACACCAAGCAATGTAATTGAAATTGCTTGGCCTAGTAATTAGAGCCCTCAATCTTTTCCATACCAGGATCTGCTGTCTCTCATGTAGCCAGCATCTACATTGGATCCACTTCCTTACAGCATTCTGGAAGATCAACATGGCTTCTCAATCACCCCACTTTAAAAATATGGGTCCTAAATAATATTCCAAGGGCCAGTCTGTTCTACAGATGTTTTTACACCAAACTGTAGTAGCTGAGCACTACATTCACAAAAGAATTTCTCTGCCAATGTTGTGCCCAGTAGGCGTCACACCCTCAGCTGCTACTGAGCACTTAAATTGTTGCCATCAGCATTACCCAGGCCCCTCCGCACATATATGCTGCCTATTTAGGCCAGGCATATGAGTCTGATAGGCCTGCCTCTGCCTACTTCACCGGTAAGGCCCAATCCAGCCTATGTACTCACAGCTCACCTACTGGGGCAGGTCCCTATAGGTGAGCTTTCATAAAATGGTGATGGGCTGGGACTCATTGAACAAGAGAGCCTGTGAGAATGATGCTGTTAATAGTCTAGTGGTTATAGCACTCATGTTGGAGATCAAGGAGCCAGGTCCCACCCAACCCCCGTGCCAATGCCATTTATTTTGCAACAGTTTCTACAGTCATGACTGAGGGAGCTCCAGATCAGACATTTCCTGAGACTGTTTCTGAGAGATGGCCAATTCCTATTTAAAGCTCTTCTTTCCCCTCAGGCAGACAGAGGACTTAAATTGGCAAGGTATTGTCCAGCTGCTAGGTAAATCTCTTAACCACTGAAAAAGGTCTGCTGGCAGGTCACCTGATCTTCCCCGCCTTTTTGTTAAAATGCTATAGGCAGCGCTCCAGGAGCAGGTTTACAGCTGACACACCCAAGCAGAGGGCGGCACTTCCCTGCCACCTGGACTTTAGGCTTCTAGCTCTGAGAGCGAACCAAGACTCAGCAAATGCACATGCAAAAACCTGGCCTTGGCAACTTCCATGGGCTGGCTTGTGAGGGCCATTCTGAGGCACCTGTCGCTTGATATTCCTTGGAGAGGGAACCCAGACACCTTCAGATACTGAGCAGCACCCTGCCTCCATGTCTTGCTTGCCCTGAGCTCTTTTCACTAGTGTAATAAGCAACATAACTAGCACCTATCAGGTTGTTGTCATCCTGTCCCTAGGGGGAGCTGTGTGCAGGAGCGTGGTTAGATTTTATTTTATTTTTTTTAAAAGTAATATACATACATAGTTGGTCATATGTAGCAAAGGCAAGAGCTGTGAAATACACTGGGCCTTGGTGCTGCCTCTGGGGCAATTTGGAGGGGACTAATGTGTTTGGGGGGTGTGCATGCCACAGGCACACTGCAGCACTGGGGGAAAGAACTCTGTGTGCTGCACAGAGCCTTCCCCAAATTGTAGGGCGTTCCAATGGGCTTGAGGACAAAGCTGTCACCCACTGCCAGCCAAGCTAGCCTAAACAGTAGCTAGTGTACAGTCTGGATGAGAATTATAAAGACAAACATTAGAGCACCCCCAAACAGAATCTCAACTGGCAAGGGCATGAGAGACCAGAAACCATGGCTTACAACAGATGTACTTGGGTCTAGGGAAACCTTTAGACATAAAAAGTCTTATGTGACTTTGAGCGTGAGAGTATTTTTGTTCCATTAACATTTATTTCTGGTAACAGTTGCACTCTGAGTGTACACAGATGAACACTCTCAAGTGGGAACAGGGAGAAACGCCTAGTAAGAGCAGGGCTTGAAACAGGACCAATTGTGCGGTCCACAACCCCACTCTTCAACGAGTGACAACGCATCTCCCCCCCAACGGCAGCTGTCTCAATTTTCAATATATTCATGAACTAAAATTCATCTTCCCACAGGTATCACTCAGTAATAATTTCGTCATGTTTGCTCAGCCCACGTCACTGGTCTGCTGTACAGCACTCTGCTGTGGTGTAGCAGACTGAAAGGACGTCACCTTTATAGTACAATCTTTCCTTTGAGCTGCACCCAAATGGCTCATTGTCTGAACTGCCTGTTTCCAACTGACTGGATATGTTGTGTGGTTTGATTCAAGGCTAGAAGTCTCATGCAAGGCCTCAGTAACTGAGCTGGCCTGCTCAGTAAACAGCAGCTGATGCACTGATCCACTTCTACCAGCATGACTGTGCGCATGCTTAACCGTAAATAAGGTGGTTGGAGATGCAGCACTAGCGCACACTAATTTTGGCTCAAAGTTTATGGTGGGGTCACTAAGGTTCTGGAGGTACACTCCAGGCTGAGCAGTGATGTGTGGTAAATGCATTTGGTTTGCAGTTTTGTTAGAAAGCCATTACCTTGAACTGCAGTGTGCCACCCCTGGAGGGGCAGTGCAGTGTCAAATAAAAATGTGTACCTGGCATGTATCTCCCAGGCATGCTCATTCAGTTCACTGTATTACAGGGGGGCAAACAGACACAAGGGCCGCTATGGGACTGTGACAGACGTACTCTTAATCGGTCCACATAGCAATGTAAGGCCCCCTTTTCCTCTCTGAAGCAACCCATCAGACTTGCGCTAAGTCCAGTGGCATGAACACATTGGGCCTCCTTTGGTCCCTGCTGAGTGGTCTTCATGGCAGTGTGTCCTCAAAAGTGCTTTGGCTATCATGGGTCATCCCAGAGCATAGTGCTGCCATTACAAGTTTGAAAAATACAACAACCTTAAAGCATTTGGCACCAGTGGACAGCTTTCCACTGGTGCTAGGAATGAGAAAGCTATAAGAATATCTAGCTGCTTCTACTTCAGACCAATGTAAGCTGTGCTGGCGCGTTGCAGCGCAGCCCGCCGCAGCCGCCAGCGCAGGGAAGGCAGCCGGCAGCGCACCGCCGGCAGCCAGAGTGCTTCAAGGGAGCTCCTGTGGAGCAGGGAGTTTTGAAAACTCCAGCCCAGAAAAGCTCTAACGGAGCATGCCCAGAAAATCTGGGCATGCTCTGTAGAGCTTCTCTGGCCCAGGATTTAGGGCTGGGCCCTGCCCCTCCAGTCCAGCCCTGAGGTAAGTTTGT
>ML681963.1:24428979-24497991 GCA_007922195.1 Podocnemis expansa
GCGCAGCGAGCAACAGGAGTTGCTCAGCTGCTCTCTCTCCTTAGAGGGAACATTGCTTCTGATACATTTCTCCCACAACTTTCAGCAAGAGCCAAACTGCCTTTGTTCTACTAGCAGTAAAGGGGTGGGGGAGGACACATTAACAACTGCCTCACAAGCAGTTGGCGGGCAGGAGGAAATCATGTCTGTAAAGTTAGGAAAGGTACTGTATAAATGCCAGGTCTACAATGGCTCTCCTGCTGACAAAAAGGCCACGAACAGCCCTAGCCAGGTGGAATTTATGTCACACCATTCAGAGGTGTAAGTTATGCCAAGCTAAGCTGTACTATTGCTGTAGCCAGTGTGGCTCACTTTTCCTGAGAGAAGCCAGGTCAGCCCTCCACGTCTAACTCAATGCCACAAGCAGCTTCATGGCTGAGACTCTTGAGCAGAGGGAGGAACTTCTCTTCAGGGTGGATCCGCGCATAGAGGTGACCTAGGCGGTCGCCTAGGGTGCCAGCCTGTAGGGGGTGCCAAAGGCTGGGCTGGGGCTGGGGTCAGCGAGCTTGCCGCCCTGCTCCACTGGCATCTGGCTGCAGGCATGGAGCCAACCCTGGTCCAAGGAGCGACGCTGCCACAGTGACGCGGCCTGGCAGCCCGTGTGGCACCCACCCGCCCCCCCCCCGGCCAGTCTTGTGCAGGGCACCATCCGGCCCTGCCCGGGCCACTGGTGATGTGGGGGGTCACCAAAATCTCAGGCACCTAGGGCATCAAAATACCTTGAGCCGGTCCTGCTTCTCTTCAGCCCAGATCTGTGGGCACTAAGCACAAAGTCCCACCTCTTTCCTCTGTATGTCCCTATTCTGGCATAAGCACCCGCCCATTTTGTATGTGCATGTGGCTGTGTGAACGCTACCCATAACTTTGTACTGCACTTGAATAGTGGAAGTGATGCTGCCAGTGTTTCCACCTTTTGTTGCAAATGTGGAATTTTTTCCATAGCACTCTCTAGTCTAGCCCATTCCTTAGGCCACTGCTATAGTCCAGGCCCCATGACTGGTTTAAGGCACAAACTAGGAGCTGTATTGATCCCTGGAGAATCAGCTCTTAAAGTGATGGGGGATCATGGGTTTTAATTTTTCTCTTTCTGTAGCGCCCCAGTTAGCCCCCCCCCCCAAGCAGTAAGTAAGTCACCCAGGCTAACAGGGTGAGCAGAGAGCCAATAAAAATACTGCCCAGTAAAGACCTGCTGAACCATTTCTAAAGTAGTTTTTCTGCCCCATTACATTTAAGTACAGACGTCGCTACACCAGGGTTTTCAGCAAGCAGTCTAAATGCATCCATGCAAGCCTCTAGAAGCCATATTTTGCTCAGGTGCAGCTTGCCCTGCTGTCACATAGGCCAGTGGTTCCCAACTTTTTCTCTGCCATGGCACACCCTGATACCTTCAAATTTTTCGAGGCACACCACCATTAAACTCCTGAATTTTCAAGTTAACTTAAATTACTTACAAATAGTCATGAACCATGGCACAGTGTTTCAGAAATGCTGCTATGTGGAGTAGTAGGGGATAGCAGAGCAGGGGTGGCAAAACCAGGGAGGTCAGGAGTCATGTGCAGTTGCAGAAGGGAGTGTGAGGAGCAGGGCAGGGGTGGCAAAAGAGGACAAGGGCAGCCATGTGGGGAACAGCCTAAGGGTGGCAAGAGAGGTGAGGGGAAGGGAGAACGAGTGGCTTGGGGGGAGCAGAGGGGAACCTGGGGAGTGGGAAGGTAGGGCAGGGGAGCCTGGCACAGCACCCACCTCCCCCTTCTCCACAGTGGCTCCCTGACACCCAGGGCAAAGCCTCACCCCACCGCTGTTCCTGCCCACCACAATGTGTCCGGTCCCCCCCCCCAAAACCCCTGGTGACGGTGATGGACCCTCCCATCACTGCAGGGGCCAGAACTAGGCCACCAGCCCCCGGCTACCCCCCCCCACCAAACAGCCACCCCACAACCCCAGCTACACACCCTCTGCTACACAGCCACTCCCACCCACCTCTGCTACACACATAAGCACTTGCCCCACACAACACCCAGCAGCCCCTCCCTCCCTTACCTGGGCTGTTTGCAGACTGCCTGATGCAAGCTGCTCTGCCCTGCAGGGGGAGATTCACACACACCCGGCCTCCCGCAGCTCTCTGCTGGCTGGGCTTAAGGTGGAGCCACAGAAATGCTGCTTTCCAGCTTCTTGTGCTATTTTTAGGCAGACCCCTGGAGCTCTGCATTCCGATACTTTCCTCTATGTTTAGGGGACCAGAATGCTGCCTGCCTAAAAATAGGAGGGCCCAGAACTGTGTTCCAGTGCCTCCCCCCCCCTTACTTTAACCCCTGCCTTTTCCCAGCCCTGCAGAGCCCACATAGCTGGGTTGAGGGAGGGAACTTTAACTCCAGCTCACGAGCTGCTTGCAGAACACTTTAGGTGTTGCTGCAGCACACCAGTGTGCCCCAGCACACTAGTTGGGACCCACTGACATAGGCCATACCTACACCAGTATAAATCATGTTACCATGCTGTATCAGTCGCCAAAAAAGTCACAGTGTAGACCAAGCCTATGTTACCTTGACCATCCTCCCCCGCAACCCTCGGCAGAAACTGGGGCCTCATATGCATGGCAAACACCCAGTGCAAGTGCTGCCATAGCGCCATGGAGCACATGAGCTAAATAGGTACGTCAGGCAAATGGTGAGAGAACAAAAGATCATCAGCACTGTTTTACAGATGGAACCTAACGCACAAAGCCATTGAAAGAACTCAGCATTGGTTTAACGGTGCACCCATTGACAAAAACGGAAACAGACTTAATGCCATGCCATGCTGAGTGCTTTTGAAAACATTACCCCCCCCAAGTGACCCGCTTGTGCTTTGTATACAAAATGGCCCTTTGTCACCTTAGTTGCTATTAGCTGAGTGCTTTGAAATGGCCAGTGCTGAATATTACATAGATGCTAAGTGTGTGTGCTTTTAATTTTTCAGTCTTTGCCCTGAAGGCAGGGGGAGAGTATTTAAAAAATATTAAAATACCAATTTTTTAAAAAATATCCATATTTCCGTGTCATTAATATTCAGACAGCAGCTGTCTCCTACTTTTGTGACACCGCGCATGCTGCCCGGTGTTCTCTGGCTGATGAACTGCTGCTCAAGCCTGTGTTGGGCTCTGCCTCACCTGGTTAGTCAGCGCGCAGCTCCCATGCTGTGGGCTCCATTGGCTTTCCTAAAGACAAGCTGGTGACTGATTTATGCGATGGCCACACTGAAAAGTCTGCTTCGATACCGATGGATCAACACACTGAGTGGCCGGTGTAGCCCAACTCAATCGATCCCGGATGTGCTCGCCTGGCAACACAGTAACTCCACCCCACCAGGTGTAGTAACACAGCATCGACGGTTGCCCACTGCTGGTTGACACAGCAGCATGAAGACAGCACAGTAAGCCACCCTAACTAAATCAATGGGAGATATGCTTTCTTTGGCACACAAATGGAGTATCTCCTGTTGACACATCCCTGCAGCATAGATCAGGCCTTAGTCTTTTTAAAGTTAGTGCAGATGCTGGTCTCAGCATCCCACGGGCTCACTGAAGGGGAATTTGTGCAAGCAGGCCATGGACTTAAAGCTATTGCAGGGCTGTGTCCTCCAATTCCTCCCTGACCAGCTCTAACTCATTATCCCAGTATTTCATTTGCAGCTGTAAGACCCTGGCTCTAATCTGCTCTCTACATCAGTGGGTCTCAACATTTTGCGAGCCATGACACACTTGGCAACATTTCACAAACCTACAGGACCACCGCTAGGCCAAATCCAGCCGGCTGCCTGGTGCTCCATGCAGGGTCATCCCTGGGGGGGAGTGGGGCCCAGGGCAAATCAGTTTGTGCGCCCCCCCCCCCCCCCATTTTAAACTTTGCAGCGCAATGTTCCCTCTATGCCAGTGGTTCCCAACCTGTGGTCCGGGGACCCCCAGAGGTCTGCAGACACTTTGCAGGGGGTCTGCGGAGCCTCTCCCTACCCAGAGCCGGAATCCAGCTACAGCCCTGATGCTCCCTGCCAGGGCTGCCTGTCCCCGTCTGTGGCTGTATCCTGGCAGGGAATGGAGCCACAGCAGCTCCCCAGCAGGGGCACGGGCAGGGGACCACAGCTGCTAGGGCTCAGCTCCCTGGTGGTGTGGGCAATGGTGGTAGCAGTGCTGCTCACCAGCTGTCCCACTGGTGCAGGCCAGAGTCTGCCTGCGCAGACCAGATTACATGATCACCTGGAGGGTCCGCAAAGATTTTTTTTTTTTTTGTTACAAAGGGGGCCCCAACTTGAAAAACGTTGGGAACCACTGCTCTAAGCTGATGATGCAGCTGAGCAAGTTCCCCGCTGGTTCTCCAGGCCCCAGTGGGTTTCTTCCCTCCTGCCCACTGGCTTCCCAAGTGCACCCATAACTTTTTCAGCTGCATCATCAACTCAGCGGGAACAATGGGCAGTGGCATAATTTTTCTTTAATAAAATCATAAATGTCTAGCTAAAAAGTTGCAGAGAGAGAAGCAGAAAAACATGACCTGACTTTATCCTAAAGACTCAAAACCCAGAAGTCAAAGAAAATAGCTCCCCCCCCCATTTATTTCTTTAAACAGCTCTTTATTTTTAAGTGAGTTTTAATGATATATTGAAGCCAGACTTGTGACTATTTTTGATGTTTAGGGTAGGCAATACTAAATGTGTCACGGTGATGTTTCATCAACCTCACAGCCAAGTGGACAGGAGCATCAGGAGGTACCCTTCTTTGTGGTTTTGGTTTTCTGTTCAAGATGAGCACACAATTTTACAAGTTTAATATTTTTTCTTAGATTGAGTTTTTGTTAAATTAAAAATTCAGAGAGAGGGAAACTATTTTTGGATGATATCAAGAAATAAATTCAGGTCCTCTTGCACCTTAAACCACTGGATTCCAATTGTCTAATGTCTGTTATTTCCTTTATGCTGCCTGACTCTCTCCTTTTCCATCTTATTTTAATATATGTAGTCATACATTCCTCATTGCTTTGCAGGTGATCTAAGTAATGAAACTCAGGTACTGTTTGAGGATGAGAGGAAGAAACAAGGGACCTTTGGCCTCCTCTCAGATACCCTGATGTAAAACAAACAAGAAGTCTTGTGGCACTTTTAAAAGCTAACAAATAAATAAATTTGTTAGTCTTTAAAAGTGCCACAGGATTCCTTGTTTGTTTCGCTAACTAGACCCACATGGCCACAGTTGCTCTCCTCTTTGCCATGCTTTGGGACTGGTGGTCTGACTGCAATTGATGACAATGGGGCTTATTTACAGTGCAGAAGGAAGGACAAAAAACTTCTTTAATGTGTTGGTTGATGGCCATTAACCCTAAAAACCCAGTATTTCCATATAAGGTGCTAGCCTGGGGTCTTCTCTCTCAGGTATAATAGATCATTATCTGCACAGAAAAGTTTGCTCAAAAAGACATCCCTGAAGACTGAAAACTCTTGATAAATGTAGAAGGAAAAAAGTTCTTTAATATCTGAGAACACTTTCTGCAGATGCTGATGTAAATTCAAAGAGAAGGTCCTGTTTTGTAAAGGTTGGGGATGTGACATTCTCCTGACTTTGTCCCTGTTTGCTTGACTGAGGCTGGCTCCGTAAGTTTTATCTCAACACTTGCCCTTTCTCTTCCCCTCAGGGAGCAGTTGTGGGAAGGTGGCTACTTAAGTGAAGAGTTACTGTAACCAAACACTGCCTGGCTGAATTCCCTTCTCCCTTCCCTGAGCAGCCCGAGCTGCTCCCTAGTCCCACAACTTGAAAAAGCTCCCTGCTTCCTTACTCCAGCTGGCTGCGTGGGATCCCCCAAAAGTGCGAGGCCCCCCAAAGCGCAGGGACTAGGGTGGTTGCTCCTTCCCCCCCCCCCCCCCAAGGACATCCCTGGCTCCGTGACACATTTACTGCTGTGTGGTGACATACTAACACGTCCCAACTTGGTGGGTGAGAACTGCTGATCTACAGTTACTGCAGCAGCACAAGCCCTGCTACACCTCTTCCCCTAAGCTTTATCTCTGCGGCCATTTCCTGCATCTCTGCTGTAACTACATAAGTTTCAGTTAAGGAAGATATTTATGTGGACAGATTTTCAGACAGACAGAGTAAGGAGAATTAGTAAAAAAAATATCTGCCATATTCTATGCAGCTGCTACAGTTTCCACCCTGTCAGAAAGGTTTATCAGTGCATCTTCAGTCTTCTGAAAGAGGCTGTAGCTTTTGCTTTGTCCTCCCATGCTGTGCTGTACATTTATAGATGTTCCTTTCACATTGTGACACTTCAGACACATTTCTGGGTAAAGGGCAATATGCAACAATGCCACAAGCTGCCTCAGCCCTTGTAGCTGGCCCTGATTTCATAAGTCTCTGGGAGAGTTAAACAATACACTCTGATGGCTTTTGTGTCCCAGTTCCTAGATGAAATCCTCCAGCGAGCCACTCAGTCAGACAGACATTCAGGTGGAGCAGCAGCAGTCTGAATAGAGGCGGTGGCATAAATAACTCGCTAGAGTAGAAGCAGGGAATTATGTGTTGTGGTCATGGCGCTGGTGTTAGGAGCACAACCAAGTTCCATTATAACCTTTGTTTAGCCACTTCATGTTCACATTGGGTAGGCCTGAAAATTGCTAGATGTTCTCTGAAGCAAAAAGGTCAGATTTTTCTGCAAGTCTGACAAATATATATTGTGTGGCCAGTTATATAAAAACTACCCTAATTTAAACTATTAACAGAGCTTAACAATTCTTTCCAGAGGAGTAGCCATGTTAATCTGTTCCAGCAAAACAAACAAAGAGTGCTGTGGCATTTTAAATGACTAACGAATTTATTTTTCGCATAAGCTTTCATGGGCACAATCCCACGTCATCTGACAAATTGGGACTATGCCCACAAGAGCGCATGTGAAGAAATAAATTTGTTAATCTTTAAAAATGCCACAGAACTTCATAACAATTATTTGGGTCTTTTAGCTCAAAAGCAGCCTGTTACAACCTCCTCAGCCAGTTCGTAGGGTTAAATCATCTTGAAGATTAATAAGCAGGATGCATGTGACATTCTGACCCCTTATCTCCGCTCCCCATGCACCCTCCATGCCCCCACACTTTCCCCACTGGCTGCCTCATCGCCCCAACCCCCATACCTGGCTGAAGAGCTGGGCGGGGGGGGGGGGGAAGGAGGCCATGGTGCTGGCCAGCCAGCCAGCTGGCAAAAAGGAGCCCATACCGGAGGCTGGGGCCTGGCCACGTGCACAGGCAGGCCCCGGCTGGAAGGGGTGGAGCCACAAAGGCTGTAAGGAAGCGAGGGACGGAGGGGTGGCTGGGCTGACCCTGCCCTGCAGCCCTCCCTTCCTCCAGCCTAGGGGAATGTGCCAGAACACTGGTTCCGGCACGCCTTTCTGTTTTCAGGGGGCCCTGGAACGCAGCAGTCTGGCATGTCCCTCTATGGGAGGGGGCAGACTGCAGTGTCCTGGGACATTCCCCTATTTTTAGGGGCCCCAGGACAACGTTCTGGAGTATTCCCCCTTCCTTTAACCCTTGGCTGCATCAAACTTCTGTTGATAAATTTAAAGTTAGAGGGTAACAAAACCAGCAGTATCCTTGATTAAGTCTGGATGACCCTGACCCTGCCCCCTTCAAAAACTTGCCTTACCATCATCATCACCCAGCCATTTTAACCCAGCCAGTCCCAAGAGGTGATTCAGCACATCACCAACCAAGGAAGATCCCTGAACAAGCAAAAGGAAAAGGAGAATTAGCCTGGTGACCAAAACACAAAAGATGCCTCTCACCCACAAATCTTCAGAATCCCAGCTGGGCTGTGCAGCAAGAATAGAAGGTGTGTTAAAGTCCCCAGACATCCACCGGAAGACCTAGCAAACCTACTAAACCAATTTATGGATATACTGCTAGAAACCCACAAGTTCACTGGTTTAATTATAACTATGCAGTCACATAGACCAGCAGTTCTTAACCGTAGTGGTTGCAAGCAGGTTTCAGGGTCCACCAAAATAAACCAGACAGAAGTGGCAGCATTAGACTCACTGGTGCACAGAAGAGAATGCTGCCGCCCAAGCAACTTAGCTTCATGGAGGCCCCAGTGGTTTGGGTACTAGCAGTTCTATTAACTAACTCTCATGGCAAAAGTTAAATGCTATGGCTGTGTACATGTACTAGTCAGGTCACCGCTACTTTTTCCACATGACTGAACACAATGCCTTGCTGAACTGATATAACTAAAAGCAACAGTGCAGCTTTGACCCACATCCTCAAAAGCTCTATCAGGGATGGGTCATTGTTGCTAGGCAGATTTAGCACTCTACTTCCAAAAGTTTCTGGGGCTGGATGAATAGCTTTGGGCATGCTCACATAGGCTCCCTGGGGCTGGTACCTAATATGTCATGAGCAAACAGCCAGAGCAGGTGCTTTTAGGAAAGGCAGATGTGCTCTGTGAGCATGGGAAGAACCTAAGCCATGTGCAGACAGCAGGCTGTTTTCCCCAAATGCTGAGCTTTTTGCAGCAAGTTAGTGATATGACTAACCCTCCAAAAGGGAAGCCTGGAAACAGGGGCTAAAGTATAATTTGGTGGGCCTTGGAACCCTCCTATATTGGCAGGCCCCCTTCACGCAGGTCTGGGCCCCCCTCATGCTGGTCAATGCCCCTCATGCACCCCAGATATTACTCCCCAAATGCCTGCCCCCCACCCCAGCTACTGCTCTCCACATGCCTACCCCAGCTACTGCCCAGCACACCCCTATACCTCACCCCAGCTCTGCCCCCCCACATGCCTACCCTTCACCCCAGCTACTGACCCACACCAGCCTGCCCCACCACCACCCCACACACATGCCTCTACCCCAGCTACAGCGCCCCACACACCTATCCCCCCACCCCAGCTACAGCCCCCATGTCACTGCTGGGCCTCCAACCCTTCCCCAACTCTCCACTGTGCTGCACCATCTTCCCCCACTGCTCTGAACCAATTCCCTCCCTCACACCCTTTTCCCACTGGGCCAGCTTGCCTGTCCCTGAACAGACCCCCTGGGCCCCCAACCTGGCTGCCATGTCACTGTGGAATGGCCCCAGCCAGGACTGAGGCTCCCACCCAGAGCCTGCTCTGACAGAAAATGCTCAGAGGCTCTGACCATGCTCAGTCAGAGGAGGCTCAGGCTGGAGGGCTCCCTGCCCTCCTGGAAGGTGCTGGAATGGCATTCCAAAGCCTGCTATTTTTAGAGGCTCAGCATTTGGGGAGCCCCTAAAAATAGAAAATGGAGCTGGAACGCTGTGTTCCAGGGCCAGCTATTTTTAAATGGTGGGCCCTGGAATGCAGTGTTCCAGCTCCATTTTCTATTTTTAGGGGCCCTGGACTGCTGAGCCCCTAAAAAGAGTGGGCCCCAGAACACCGTTCCTGTGTATTCCAGCTTACTTTAACCCCTGCCCAGAAGTACTGATTATGGAGAAGTGACCATTGGGAGAGACAACTGATTTCTTTTAACTATAGACTTTAAATGTTCAAATTCTCAGGCAAACTGGCTATGTCTACACTAGCAAATTAGTTCAAATTAAGGAGCCTTAATCTGAACTAATTTGAGCCCTGTCTAAATTAGGCTTTGCTAGTTCAAACTGAAAAAAATTTTAGTTCGATATGACTGCTTAGTTCAAACTTATTTTGCACTTTAGTTCAAAATAGCGGTTAGTTCAAACTAGCCATGCTTTTTTAGTTGTCTTACAAACAAAGCTGGGGTAAGCTGCTTCTTTCAGTGCAGAAGCCAGTGAACAGAGACCGTAATTGAGATTCAGGTGAACTCCAGCTAAGTTCTGGGAACACTTGAATTTCTTCTCACAATGTTTCTGTGAGCACTGACCTGTTTAGATTCAATTTGGTTTTTGGTTAGGTTTGTGGAAAGAAAGCTGTGAAGCTGGTGTATGTGGATTATAACAGGGCCATATTGTGTTACAAAAAGTAAATTATTCACTTTCTTTATCATAAGCATTATAAAGCTAGTACTTAATAAAGTTCATTACTTTCTCTTCTTGTTAAGATGTGAATGTGGGGAAGGTAACCCTGAACAATATTTGCTGAAAGTCCTTATGCAACCCATATGCCTAATTAAAGGCCAGCTCTTTAAACCAGTGGTTCGCAGCCTTTTGTGGGTCACAACACAGTTGGCAGTGCAGGTGCAATCTTGAGGAAGCGTGGGTGCAATCAGCTACTCCCTTCGCCACAGGCTTTTGCTTGTGGAGTCCCACAAGGATCTAGCTGGTCCTTCCATCTCTTCATTATCTACAATAGATTGACAGACCAGGCTGTGAGAAGGTGCTGCTATGACTTCAATAGCCTCAGTACTTCAGCTATGCTGAGACCTCCTTAATGAGCTTCCCTACTATGGCATTGAGTCAGCAAAACTCAGCGTACAAGCACACTGATGAATTGGTGCCCAAGTTACTAGCTTCAACTCATTTGCTTGCTACATGGAGATAATTTTTTATATTTCTATAGATTCTGTTGAACTAGAATTTTGTATACTCAGATGAAGCTCTGCACAGGGAGGTCTCTCTCTGTCCTAGAGCCATTGACACAACTCTCTAGAGACAGCAGAGTACCTCAGGTATTCTGACTCTTCCCAACATAATTCCAACAAGTCCAAAAGTTTGTCAGCATGGTGTGCTTCAAACATATTAGCCTCTAAGGAGATGCCTGATCCAAAGTGCCACTTTGCATCTATATACCTAGCATAGTCCAGTTTTCACTTCATGCATCTTAGGAAGTGCGCATAATCCACAGATGCTTATGCATTAATAAATTTTAGTCTTTATAGGCACCTCGGGACTTCAAAGAAAAAGGTCATTGTTCATGATGTCTGTGCAGCGACATCACATGAACTTATAGTCCACAGCTAATGAAAAGCAGCCCTCTGAGGCCATTAAGCTTAAGGTAAATTGTATTGGCCATTTGGTCATTTAAACTTTAGGAGTGATCCAAATCAGCAAGTAGGGATTTAATTATTAAGCGTGATCTGAAGGTTAAATGGTTTAAAATGTTGGAGCAGCATAAACTATGGGCTGTTTATCTTCAGACTTTTAAAACTCTAACCTGTTTTTTTCCTTCCAGCTTGGCTGCATGTGTGACAGCAAAATTTGGTCCTTTAAGCTGGTGCAACACCACTTAGGATATATCTACAGATGTAAATTAGCACAAATTAAGGAGCCTTAATTCAGACTAATTCGATCAGGGCTGTCCCTAGGGGGGGCGGGGGGCCCCAGGCAAATCGCCCTCTGTGGGCTCCCCCCCCACCCCCTGGCACTGGGGGGCTGCAGCTAGCCAGTCCAGGGGAGGGGCAGACCCCTACACTGTGCCTCCCCATGCCAGGGACTGGGCGAGCGGCCAAAAGAGCAACTGGGTTCAGTGTTGCCAGTCCAGCCACCTCGCTTCCCCGCCACATGCACTGCTCTGGGCTCTGTCCTGGAGCAGCAGGGAGGATGCAGGAGGCAGCGCAGCTGCGACGGGGGTGTAGCGATACCAGTGCCGCACTGCCTCCCGCCCCCTCACCACTGCTCCAGTACAGAGTCCAGAGCAGAGCTGAACCCAGCTGCCCTTTTGGCTAGTTCACCCAGTCCCCAGCATGGGGGGGCAGTAGTGTGGCCACGCAGGGCCCCCCCCCAAAGTGCAGGGCCCTGGGTGACTGCCCTGCTTGCCCTACCCTAGGGACGGCCCTGCATTCAATCCCTGTCTCCACTATGCTTTGCCTAGTTTGAACTAAAAACTAACAAAGCTTAGTTCAAACTAGTTAGTTCGAATGGTTATTGCAAACTAACTGCTTAGTTCAAACTTATTTCAAACTAGGACAATGTAGTCATGCTAGTTTGAACTAAGTAAGTTTGAACTAGCAGTTAGTTTGAACTAACCACATTTTGTTGGTTCGAACTAACTTTAGTTTGAACTAGACATGCCTTTTTAGTTCGAACTAAAAAAGTTCAAATAAAAAAACATCTGGTGGCTAGTTCAAACTAACAAGTTAATTCACACTAACTTTGAACTGCTTAGTTCAGACTAAGCAAGTCCAAACTAAGCTTTTAGGTGTAGACATAGCCTTAGGGTCTGCCCATCAGATCCCTTTCTCTGAGAGGACTTTCTCGCAGTCACAGGCACAACCACATCAATGTCTAACACACAAATATGATGCAGGCTGAGGTTTCCTAAGCAGATACACCATCCTGGGTTCAGAAAACAGCCTTCTTCCAGGTTTGTGTTCTCTCTTGGTTCTGGAGCAGCTGATTTTATGGTCTCTCTCTCTGGAGTGTAAGTCGCTATTGCCTCACTTACTCAGGATAGTCTGAATCTTCTGCATTCTGTGACCAACCCCTATACTCACACACAAGCTTCATGTACATGTATACACAGCATCTAAAATTAAGGTGTCAAACACATTTGCTGTAGTGGGCAAGATTTGACTTAAATGTACTTCAAGTGAGCCATACATTCCAAAGATCAAAATACAAGGGCACTCAGGCAGCATTGCAGAGCACTGCGTATGCCAGACTGTGCCCCGCGAGATCACACTCATGCTCTCTCTGTTTGGGAGAGAGTGTGGTCTCATAGGCTGTGTTCAGACATGAGTTATATTTCGAAACAACAGCTGTTGTTTCGAAATAAAGTTTCTCATGTCCACACGACATACTGTTGTTTCGAAACAACGGGACCCATTGTTTCAAAATAACGGGACCCGTTGTTTCGAAACCTTTAAACCTAGCAGGAAAGCGAAATAGCTATTGTTTCAAAATGGTTGTTTTGAAAAAACGGCGTTCAGACACGTTGTTTCGAAACAACACCATTGTTTCGAAACAACGGGTGTGTTCACACAGCAGTCTTATTTCGAAACAACAGAGGTTGTTTCGAAAAAAGAAAGGCCATGTTCACACGACGCACCATTGTTTTGAAACAACTTAAACCCCATGTGGGGACGAAACAATGTTGTTTCGAAACGATTGTTTTGAAACACTGCCATCAGAACATGTTGTTTTGAAACAATGGTGACTCGTTTCGAAATAACTGTTGTCTGAACATGGTAATTCACTTTGAGCTTTTTCCTTACTTCAAATTAACAAACTGTTAATTCGAATTAACTTATTTCGAAATAAGGTGTTATTTCGAAACAACTTGTATCGAAACAACTTGTATCGAAATAACCCCCTGTGTGTAAACATAGCCAACATGTCCAAACGGCCTTATTTCGAAATAACCATTTTGAAATAACAGCCATTTCGAAAGCAGGCTTGCCCTTAATTTGAATTAACAAACTGTTAATTCGAATTAACTTATTTTGAAATAAGGATTTTATTTCTAAATGAGTTATTTTGAAATGGGTTATTTCGAAATAACAGTTACCGTGTGGACGTACCCATAGAGTGCAGTCTAGCTGACCTAGTGCTGTGTGATGTCACGAGACCTGGCACTCTTGCAGAACTGCAGAACAGTGGATATGCAAGACCACATTCTCTCTCTGTTAGGAAGGGAGTGTCATCCCACAGCACGCAGTCATGGGCCGGATAGAAGAGGTTCGCAGGTCACATGCTTGACACCCCTGATCTAAAACTTGATTAGGACCCCAACAGGCATCATTTGTAGTCCTTCACTTATGTGAAACTCCATTTGGCAGAAAGGAATGTAAATCCCATAGGTTATTTGGCTAAATTGAGTTCTCATTATATAGGCCCAGATTGCCCCAGAGACATAAATTTGCACTGCACCAAGAGCTGCATCCCAGGGGCTCTGCAGGCAATGCTGCCATTGGTAACTATGGAGTGCCAGCTGAGAGAGTCTTTATCAAAAACAGTCCCCCATACACCCCCTCCCCATGTAGATTCCTTCTCCCTTGTGCCCATGGGCCTGAGCAACCAGTCGCTGTCGCTGTCAAACTTTCAGTGAAACGTGACAAGACAGGAAGTTATTCATTTAATAGCAAAAACATACAGTACCAGTCCTTGATGTGTGGTTATAGGATGGATGCAACCACCTCACAGACATGTGAGCCTGTAGTTAAGCATAAGACTTTTTAGCATATTCTGCAAACAGAGAAACTAGCTCCGAATCTTCAGGATTTGCGCACTGTTGAAAAAGGAACAATTTCACTATGTTCTGAGTCTCTCCCACTGTCTGGGGCTCAGCATTTTTCACTCTGTTCATCTTCCGCACTGCTCAGCACTTGCATTTGAGTCAGCTTGGTGTAGCTGAGAACCAGCCCCAGTGAGCAAGAACCTGGACCAATTCTAGCACCTCCACTTGAAGTGGTGCTTTGCTATCAGCCTTGTGCTCTGTAGCACACAGAATGCCTTTGTGTATGTCTCCAAATTCCATTTGTTTGGCTATAAACTGGTCCCTAGGCTTGGTGGAGGATAGTGTTATAGAAAAGGGAGCTGAAGCAAAGAAAAAGAAGTAAATGCACCAGATATAAATCACACCCAGTCTCCCCCTCATGCACACTCTGGTTTCAGTGTAATGAGAGGGACGCTCCATTAGTCCCTTGAGAAACTGTGCACATACTGCCACCTCAGCTCATAGTAGTTTCGTACACTAAATCAAGGCCACAGGAATACTACCATTCAAAAACCCCACTTTGATCAGTGACAGGCAAGGGGACAAAAGATTTTAGTCACAAAGGGACATCATAGTAATCAGTCATTCTGATTAGTGAAGTGGGATTCAAGAGTCTTGAAAGTGGGTTCTGAAATCGATATGACAAGAAACACGCTGAGGTTCATTAACAATATCTATTCAGTGTTTCAGGCAGCTGCAGCTAAGTACCACTGCCTTCTCCTGCAATGTTGTTAAAGGGGTTTCTGAATATGCATGTCAGCCTCTGTGCTGACAGCTCAGACTCTGATCTCGTGAAACACCTAAGATCTGCCAAAGGAACAAACCCTGCTGAATAAATTAATGCAGAGACAAGGCATGAGCTTGGAGATTTCAGCAAGCTGAATCCTTCACAGTTACTCTTCAAATGAAGAAAGCCATACTGTCATCCTATCAGTGCCCAGCTGGGTGCCTGGCCCAGCACACCAGAACTGGAGAATAGAGTAGAGGAGCTCTCTTATTTCCCTGTCTCAGGGGTGTTGTCAATTGTCTGAAATACATCTAGTGCTGGTGATGGCTTTGACTCATTCAACAGTTTTCAAACAGGTTCACCTTTAAGGAAATATGCCGTTCCCTACAGATTCACTCCTAGACTTCCTCTGCAGAATCTACTCCTCTTTCTGGGGGGTTGGACACAACCCTTATGTAAGTAACTGACTTAGTGGGAACACTCACTGCCAAGGCACGCCGAGGAGGGGAGGAAATCCACAGTGATGTTTAATCAGTATTTGGCTGCAAGTTCCAAGGCCAGGGAAATACTTGTTTACATGATTAAAAACAAGATGTGCTACGTACAGTAATTAGGACTGAAGTATAGCTGACAATACCCTCCAGGCTGAATACAATGCAAATCCCTTGGCTACCTATATTCTAGCATGACTGTACCTTCGGGACACTAGTCACTCCTGTTTCCCTCCAACATTCAGCACCAAGGAGGGGCACTTGTTGGAATAAGGAAAGGACAGGCAGGCTAAGCTAACACTCCCTAGATTCATCAGCATCACGTCTATTCAGAGGAGAGAATGAGCCTTTTGTTCACTGTGTGCAGCTGCACTTTTAAGGACAAATTCTTTTCTCAGTCAGCAATAACTCCACCAATGGCAGTGAAGTTAAACTGGGGCAAATGAAATTAGAGCCACGTTCTTAGTGCTTTACCTGTGTTGGGGCAGACCCAATAAAAGCCCCATTTTTCTAGAGCCTGTAGATGTAGGCAAAGCAAGGGTCCATTTAGTAATACAGAGGAACTGGAACTGTACACTGCTACAGCCTTGGCATTTTCCTTGGTGTAACACATACATGTTGCCAAGCTACACAAACAGAACAGTGCCTGAAGGAAATTGTTGTGACAGAGTGCCCTGACCTTGCTGTGGTTCTAATGTAGATGGGCCCCAGAAATAAATGCCCTGCAGGTGAATGCCAGGTTAGCCTATGATAGCCCTGCCAAAATACCAGGGGGACTTAATACATTTCTTTGTCTTCTGGGACTATGGGAACTCTAGATTGATGAGCAAAGAATACTTTGAGCATGATCTCAAGTCATTGGACTTCAGTGGAATTTCACAAGGGATCAATTTAGTCATAAGACCATGCTGGGGCTATGCTTTGTAGAGTTAATGTATGATCTCCAGCTAAATCTTTTGTTAAGTTTAGGGAAGCAGATGAAGCAACTTTTACTTCAGGGCTTTTTGATACAACTGTCTAAAAATAGCCTCGCTTACTGGCTTGTCCAGAAACTTCTGAAACTCTACTAAAAACTACCTTGTGACTCAGCCTTCTCTGCATGTAAGACACTGCAGTTTCCATTTCATACATCAGATGAAGTGGGATTAACCCAAGAAAGCTTGTGTTAGTCTTTAAAAGTGCCACAGGACTCCTTGTTTGTTTGGCTACCCTACTATCTGTCATAAGCCCTAGAAAAATGTAGGACATTTGTCTTTTGTACTGCAATAACTGGCAATCCACTGCTTCTTAGCTTCTTCAAATTGAGTTGCATATACTCAAGGATAAAATGCAGAATAAGAGAAGCCAGACTCTGTAATTTTTACTTGCCTTTTGATGCATTCGCTGTAGTGAGTTTCTGTACTTCCCTCTATGTTTGGCATGAGACAGAGGTTTTCTAAGAGACTGGGAAGGAGAAAAACTCAAAGTACAATTTTGCACCTAACTGCACAGAGTGGATGGCATTAACTGGGAAGCCTGCCCTTGAGTTGGCATTGCTTCTCTCTTTATTCCATCTTCTTCCCCCCAGCATTTAATAAGTCCCTAGAAGAAATTCCAAAATTGTTATCTCAAGGATTCTCAAACTGGGGGTCATTGGGAAGTTATTATGTTGGGGTCTCAAGCCACCCAGCTCTAAAGCAGCCAGTGGCACAGAAGTAAAGGTGGCAATTGGTCTGCTAAGTCTGCTGTGAAAAGTAATATTGACAAAGTTTCTTCACACCCACCACTAACTTAATCCTCTTCATTCCTAAATGGTACATAAGGCGTCTACTAGAGACCTCCACTGCTGTTGATTGGTTGCTTGTTCGGTGATGTTGTTCCAGGTTAGACCCTGCTCTTTCATTTCTTTTTCTACTGTTCTTTGCCAGGTTTCTCTTGGGCGGCCACGTTTTCTTTTACTATCAGCTATCCAATGGAGGGCCGCCAGCATTTAAAAAAAAAAAAACCAAACCAAAACCAAACCAAACCAAACCTTTTCCACTTATAACAATAATTCAGTACAAATGAGTATGACTTAATGTAAAAGCTGTGAGACAAGGTAAATTCATTTTAAATAATAAAATTAGCATTTAAAATGATGTTAAGTATAAAAAAACACATTTTTAATTTCAAGTGGGAAGACTTGCACTCAGAGGCTCAGCTGTGTGAAAAGGGCAACCAATACAAAAAGCATGCGAACCACTGATTTCTGTTCGTGCTTTTTTCTGAGGCGCCTGGGTTTCTTGGGTTGTACTTTCCTCCAGGTCTTTGGCACAACTCATATCTTTTGTAACTAATGCTTTATAATACTCAAACTATCAGGTTAATTAACTTGTGGTTTGTCCCACTTGTACTTAATCTCAAGATCAATTAAAAATAACCTGTGCATCAAAAGGGTCACAAATCTTTGACCAAGAAACATGAATGGAGTTTTATAAAGACCCAATCACGTCCAACAAACTGGTGGTTTTTATTATTCATAATCCTCTTTTGAGGTGTCCGACAGAAGGACTGAGCTCATCTTCTGGATCAGAGTACAAATAGCACCCTCCTCTCATTTTGGAATAAAGTGGCTCATCTTCCCAGGCAAGTCACCTACAGCCTACTTTTCAGCTCAGCATCTCCCGCCCCAGCAAGTGATACCTGTCAGTGACTGTAATAAACTGAGAAGTGATATCGAGTTACATTTAGTTCAATCATCAAAACATGGGATAGCAAATGCATCAGTAACAAATGCTAGGCAATGATACTTGCACACACTTACAGTGAACACAAGAGAAGTATTAACAGCAATGAACCAGTCTCAAGCAGCCACTTACACATTAAAAGGTAAAAGAAAGGGAATATGTACATCCCATGGCTCCTGCTGCTGTTGATGAGTAATCTGCTTTGGGTCGCAGTCCTCCCATTAAAAACAAGATACTTCTGGGATCCATGCCCTCAGCCCTGGGTCTAACCAATTAATTAATTAAGAAAACAAATTCACACCTATCAAAGCACTGGCAAGAGGGGGGTGCAAGCCCAGAAGAATCCCTGCAGCAAATTATTCTAGTCCAGTAGACTCTCCACTGTCTCGTGCACTGGTAGATCACTCAGAGAGAGAAGTACATCCCTAAATATAGCTGTTTTAAAAGGAGGACTGATCCTGCCCTCCGTAGCAAGCTCATTAGAAAACAGGACTGGCTATCCCCCTACCTGACCACAGAGGCAGCTGGAAGCTGCCTCACTAATGCAGAGTAACTAGAACAACCAAGGAGAGTGTAGGCACTTTCTCCCAATGCCCATCTCTTCTTCAGTAGAAGTTGTTGCTCCTCCTTCGATTGGACTTACTGACTCGAGACTCTGTGACACTGGAGACTCTGGGGGCATAGGGAAGAGAAGCTGGCTCTGGCTCGATCTGTGCGACTAGATATCCTCATTTTATAGGAATAGTCCCAATATTTGGCTCTTTTTCTTACACAGCTGCTGTTACCCCTCTTACACGTCTTGATTTCTCAGACTTGCTGTCTGATCATCATAGGCTAGAACTAGGATAATAATGCACAAATGGAATACTGCATACCAGAAGCTGTACTCTCTACGCACTGAAGATGAGTAGCATTGCAATTTGCTCCATTTCATGCCAGTTATAGGCAACACTTGGCTGGACAGACCTCTGGATGCCTCTACTCTATGCCTTTCTGGAAAAGTAATAAATCTGTTTATTTCTGCATTTATTGAACTCCACTGCCAGTCACTTTCAGATCATAGATCATAGAGCTGTTAACATCTGGCTGGCACAAGATGCTAACAGGAGGGAGGTCAAAATGGAACATTCTGAGTTCAAGAGAACTGGATGTTTGCCAAGTCCAAATCTAAACCCACTTTTTCCTCTAGCCCTAAGGGAGATGAAACCTTTTCCCAACATTCTTGTTTAATTCAAAGTAATTTTGCCAAAAACAGTATTCTGCAGGAATCCACTTTGTTCCCAGTTCTGATTTTATTTTTAGTAGAATGGTATGTGCATGAAAGAAGAAGAAATCATACAAACCACATTCATGCAGCAGCTGTGGACATAAGAAGAATAATTGCTCCCACAGCCAGACCTCTCACATGTCTACTACTAATTCCTGTTCACCTCAAAGCCCAGCTTGGCTGTCACCAGTCTGCATGAACTCAGACATTCAACTTCATCAGCTGTTGAAGTCCAGAATGGGACTTGTTGAACTTGAACCCAGCCGCCCCATTCTCTCCCAAGCCCCTTGAATGGACTTCTCTGGCACTCACCTGCAAGCCATTCTTTAGTATGGGCTCTTCATGGGTCAGATGTAGGAAACGTGGCAAGCTTCTGGCCTTCCTCCTCACCTGTGCTCTAGAATTGTCTCCTGGAGCACAGGCTCTCCTTAGCTGGAAGAGAAGAAACCATTCCACATGAGGGACAGTTTTTCACCAAAGACCCACTTTCCTAACACTGGCTCAGAACTTCTGTAACAATTCTATACATAGGAGTAATCACTCTGTACAGTGAGCAATTCTTTCCATCAAGAATCAATGGAGACAACATGGATAATTTAAATAGAAACACTTCCCAATTTTCTACTGTTTAGGCCCTTGGAAGCTGTCATCTGAGTCAGACCCAATAGATTTCCCAAACATACGGCTCGCCATGGACATACTGGTCCCCCCAAATGTACTCAGGCCACTTGTTTTGGCATTTTTACTTGCCTTCTTCCACCCAAATTCTCAAACTCCACATATCTAATCCTCCTAGGTACTTCAAAGATGACTTTGGCTGTGATGGTTTCCCATTTCAGGTGACCAGACCCTGGACTCATCTTTCTCAAGATAGCGTCAGTCTAGTCTGTATTCTTAAGGTAACCAGTGCCCTTACAGTATGCTCAAGAAGAGAAATCAGTACCAGCCTACTTTACAGTGAAACTTGTGCATATTGTCTTACATTTGAGGGACTGTCTTCCCCAAGCCCTTAACAAAAGTTATGGCAGCCAGTTTGCATAACAACAGGTCCTTCCCTGGAGGTTCTTCAGTAAGAAGTGCACACTAGTAGTTCCCAAACTGTGGGTCATGTCCCCAAAGTCAGGTTGCTTCATCAGCTGATAGGGTCATGGAACTCCTAAGCATGCAGAGGATGCCATTTTACAAAATGACCTCCTCCACTCAGCATGACCTCACATGCACCATATGTATGGGGTCACACCACACAGCGGATTCTATGTGGTCCACAAAACAGCATCCTCCATGCAGCATGACATTGCACTCATCATGTGCACTTTTGTGAGATTATGCATATTGCAATACAAACTGACATCCTCCTTTCAGTGTGCACTTGGATGTACAGTATGTGTGAGATCACACTGGAAGGCATACCTCATTTTTAAATAGCAACTTCCATGCTCACTGGGGTAGCAGGAAACAACACATCTGAATATGGGGTCATTCAGGGACAATGTCTGGGATTTGCTGCCCTCATGCCCTTTATATTGCCCCCCTACACATGCCAAATCCATGGGTGGCTGGATCGCAGACTCTCATCTGCCAACCCAAATTAGTAATTTTGAATTCAGGTTGAATACCCCAATGCAGCTGCTCTAGACAAGTGGTTTTTTCCTCAGGACCCAGGTGAAAAAAATCATTTATGCTCATGACTCAACAATTATAGCTTTTCAGCAATGCATTCCAGTCTTATGATGGTGGCAGCAAAAGCTGCCACAACACAGTGCCTCAGGATCTGTGACCCAATACTGGGTCCTGACCCTAAGTTTGAAAACTACTGTTCTAGACAGTGCTGAATTTTGTCTGAATCACCTGCATCTCCCTTAATTCATCACCTTGGGCTCACAAAAACTGTCTTGTGAGGAGAGTAGCGCATTAGTGCTCAATGCCATTTGGAATGATCAGGACTGCTTCCATAAAAATTGCATTAAAGCTTATTTGGGCTTGAAGAGGAGCTGCACTGTGATCACAAGAGCATGCTTTTTGGGGGGTAATTTCAGGCACTGCATTTAGAGGCAGAAGAATATCTGTATACACACCTCTATCTCACTTGGACAGTTCTTTCAGCTCAGCATGTAGGATTAATATATTGTTTATATGCAGAAAATAGGGCTATCCTAGACTCTAAGAAAACACACAAAATGGTACTTGTCTTAGTTGTCTTACATAAACATTTCAGGTGCATGCAAAATCAAGCGGTATCGCTGCCACTATTGCTAAATTACTGGCAGCAACTCCTGCCCATTATCCTCCAGAGAAACTGTGAATCCTGCTGGACACAGAGCATCTGGAGAAATAACTAAGGCTATGTCTACATGTAGCACGTGGTTCGAAATAACTTATTTTGAAATAAGTTATTTTCAAACAAAAACGTTATTTCAAAATAACCGGAATGGAAATAACCAAAAACCAAGTCGAAATAAGGGAAAAGCTGGAATCGAAATAGCACGTCCAAACCCAGGACTTGCTATTTCGCTTTAGGAGAGGGGCACCACAGGAGGTGTGGCAACATGGCCCCCTGTTGGCAGCTATGTTGCCAGCCAATCCTATAAAAGCTGGCCCCGACCTCACTTCCCTGTCCATTCTGGCTAGCAGGACTCGGCAAGCGACAGACATGGACGCTACCCGGCTGCCTAGCCTTCGCTGTGTGGCTACTAGACCCACTGCGTGCCTGCAAAGTGTTCTCCTGTTGGGGGACACTCTGCTCACAGACCCTGCTGCTGCCCAGGCTGTGCCCCAGGCTGCCAGCAGCCTGGGCCTCAGAGCTGCCCTGGTTCCCCTGCACCTTTCCATGCCTCACCAGGCCTGGGCCCAGGAGACCAGCACAGACTGGTGGGAGCGGGTAGTGCTCTGAACCTGGGGGGGACAACCAGTGGCAGAGGAATTTCCAGATGACCAGGGCCAGCTTCGACCACCTGGTAGCAGAACTCACCCTGCTGCTGCGCCGAAGGGACACTGCCATGCGACCGACCATCCCTGTCAACAAAAGAGGGGCCATAGCTGTGTGGAAGATGGCCACCCCAGAGTCCTACAGGTCTATGGCGCACCTCTTCAGGGTTGGCAGGTCCACCATTGGGATTATCCTGATCCAGGTCACCAGGGCCATCAACAGGAGCCTGCTGAGGTGCCTTGTCATGCAAGGGCAGCTGCAGGACACCATGGATGGCATGGCCACCCTGAGATTCCCGAATTGTGTGGGGATACTGGATGCCATGCACATCCCTGTGAGAGCCCCGGAGCACCGAGTGTCTGAGTACCGCAATAGGAAGGGGTACTACTCATTCATCATGCAGGCCCTTGTGGACCACCAGGGCATCTTCCAGAACTGTTATGTGGGCTGGCCAGGGAGGGTGCATGATACAAGCGTCCTCCGGAACTCTACCCTGTACTGGGGCATGGAGGCGGGCACCTTCTCCCCCCCCCCCCCATAACATCGATGGCGGGGGAGTAGAGGTGCCCGGCCTCATTGTTGCCGACGTGGCCTATCCCCTACGCCCATGGCTCATGCGCCCCTAAGCAGGGCCCCTCAATCCTCGCCGGCAGCTTTTCAATTGGCGTCTGACCCGCTGCCGCCAGGTAGTTGAGTGGGCCTTTGGACGGCTGAAAGCATGCTGGAGGTGCCTCCTTACTGCCTCCACCTTGGGGAGGAAACTACATCGGAAGTCATGAGCGCATGCGTGGCCCTGCACAATTTCTGCTAGCTGCGGGGCAAGCCTGTTGTGGCTGCCTGGGAGGCCGAGACCCAGCTCATTAGGGGCCGATACGAGCAGCCCGCACCTGTGCCCCCACGGAAGCGGGCATCAAGAAGGGCTGTCACAGTACATGACACGCTCACAAACACCTCTGCCACAGAGGAGGACCTCTGAGGGCCAGGCCTGCCCCACCACACACCACCCTCTCCCCCCTTCTGCCACAGCCAGCCCCCCCCATCCACCCGCACTGTGAAGCACACCCAATAAAACAAGACACATTCACTAATATCATTTGTGAACTGTTTATTTTAACATAACAGGGGGGTTGGGGCAAGGAAGGGCTGGAGAGGGTTAAGAGACATGGAAATGTGTGGGGTGACTGGGGGGGGGCCTTCAACTGGGAGATGAGGTTAGGGTGGGGTTCACTGGGGGGAGGGGAGTTCTCAAGCAGGGCCTTGGTGGGGGTCCTGGCGAGGGGGTCTGCCATGGCCCTGCCCGTGGCCACCCCGCATCCGGGGCCACCTTGGAGGAGTGCCCTGAGGTGGTGCTCTGCCAGCTGCTGGTGGGGTGATGTTATCTGCGATGCAGAGCAGACTGTTGGCTGCATCCCCCAGGGCTGTGCCAAGGCGATCCATGGCCACGGCCTGCCTCTCCAACGCAGCCACCAGGCGGTTGTCAGTGGTGGCCCCCTGACACAGAAGCTGGAGGGCCGCATCCTGGCGGGTGGCCTGCTGTCGCCGCCAGGCCTGGGTGGATGACTCGGCGTGTTCACCTAAGTCCTCCAGGCTGGCCAGGACCTCCCCCCACATCCAGGGGCCCCTCCTCCTCCTTCTGGGTCTGTGTTGTGCCGGTTGAGCTCCGTGCTCAATGGCTAGCGGCTGCACAAACTGCTGGAGGGAAGCATAAAATAGAGTTGGACTCTGCTGCCTGCTGGCCTTGCCTGTGTGCACAGCTCCGCCCTCACCGTCAGCAGGAATCTGGACCTGGGTCCTGTTGGACATTGCCCCAGAGGGACGCGTGGCCTAGTGGTGCCCACAATGGTGAGCTGAACTCACCCAGAAGAGTTGCTCTGGGGAGTCTCCCAAGGCCACTTGCCAGTGGTCTGGTCTGCATGCTGTGCACCCTGCCCAAGATGCAGCTGCATCTGTCACTCCCATCCAGTGTTAACCAAACCCAGACACACAGGGGCCTGTCACCTTGGTGCCACATGTCTCTCAGGCACCTGTGCCCATGGGAGGGCCTCTGCCCCCCCCAGCCCTGTGCTCTGCCTGTCCCTGTGCTGAACCCCCTCACTGCCCATGACCTGGGCAGACATAGCCCTGCCTGCTTGTATGGGACAGGAAGACTCACTGACAGGGGCTCCAGATGTCCTCCGGGACATCCTGTTTTCCGTGTTGGTCTCCCCTGGGGTCAGCACGTCGGGAGGCCAGTGCTCCTCCTCGCCACTGGTGCTGTCCTCGTGGGTGACAGGGAAGAGCTCCAGAGTCTCTGGTGCAGGCTCTGGTAGTGGTGGTGGCAGGACAGGAGGCTGCCCAACGTCAAGCAATGGTCTGCTCAGTCCAGGCCTGAGGTGGTGCTGGGACAGTGGCTGGTTTCAACCGCCCTGGCTGGCAGGCCACTGGGCTCAGCCCCCAGGAAGGCGTGCAGCTCTTCGTAGAAGGGGGAGGTAGCAGTGCTACCTGCCCCCTGGAGTTCACGTGCCTCCCTGGTGCAAGCATGGTCCTGCCTCAGGGCCTTGATCTTGGTGCGCACCTGCTCGGTCATGTGCTCCCAGCCCTGGGGGACAACTCCGCTGCGATGTCGGCGTATACATCCCAGTTCCAGTGGCTAGCCCGGAACCGGGAAAGGATGTTCTGCCTGCTCCAAATGGTGAGGAGCTGCTGGACCTCCTCAGTGCTCCAGACAGGGGCACCCTGTCTCCCCTCGGACACTCCGAAGCCACATGCTGACATGGCTCTAGAAGCCTCTCAGCATGCTGACAGGAGACAGCACTTCCTTCTTCCCTTGGGTGCACAGCACCCAGGGGAAGAAGGTCAAAACACGTTATTTTGAAATAATCGGGATCTGTCATTTCAAAATAAGAAAACGTCATGTGGACCAAATATCTTTGATTTCAAAATAACCAGTGTTATTTTGAAAAAAAAGTGATGTGTAGACATACCCTAAGTGACAGGTACACCCCTTTGGAACAAATACTACGAGAATTCTCCTGAACCTTTAGCCCAGGACTTGAACTAACCAGAAACCTTGGTGATCCAGAACAAGCTTGCTCAACTTTTTCCATTATTTTTAATTGTGCTTCCATATCAAAACTCTGAGCCTCTCTCTTCATCCCCTACTAATTAGCAAGCTTATTTATAGCCTCTCACAGGCAACTGCCACCATTTCACCTTGCTAATGCACAGAAATGAAGGAAAGTTCAGGTTTGAGACAAGCTTTGTTTTTCCCAGGATTCATTCTTTCACAGTGAAAAGAAAAATGGATGCAGACCTCAGCAAACCGTAGCTGAACAGATCCACACTTGTAGGATCACACAAGAGATATTTGCTGCACCTAGATTTGTGAAGCCATCACTGGGAACCAGTGTGTCCATGTAAGGCAAACTACAGAATGAAGCACAATACAAGCTTCCCAAATTTATAATCTATAGAATGACACCTATATCCACCCCTGTTTTTCAGGTCTAGACATCCCTAATAAGGGACTATGGCCCAGACTGGGAACTGCATCTCATAGGAGGCATAACCCAGTGGCAAGGGGAGAAAAAGTGGCCTTGTGCTACCTTTGGAGCTCTCCTGGCATTCAGGCTGCCCTAATTTATGGAAGATTCTCACAGCTGCCAGTGGGATGCTCAAAGCTAGATAGATGGAACCAAAGCCCCTGGGCCTGTCTACCTGCCACGGCTGTGAGAATGAGCAATGCAGGGCCTTTTATGCCTACACCAGAAGGACGACAACTGAGTGACAAGGGAATTTCTACCCAAGGAAATCTGGCTGCCTGGTAGCCCCCCCTGGAGTGCAAGAACAGCTGAGCATCAGGAACCCCTCATTTCTTAGGAGAAGTATTTCTATACGTATAAGCATAGGACTGACACATGGAATTACTTAGTTATAGTCCCCCCACTCTCCCTCCAGCTGTGTGGCCTTTGGCAAGCGACCAGCTCCTTGTGCCTCAATTTACCCATCTACAAAATGAGGATAACCTCACCCTGTGAAGTAAGTCAGTCATCTCTGGAAAGTGCCTACTACAACATTATTGGGTTGCACTGTACTGGGTTTAGACATAGCAGCAAACAAACAAACCTCCCAAGCAAAAGGGAGCAAGGGCTCAGTTCTCTTTTCCTCTTACATCAGTTCAAAGACATCACTGAAGTTCACCAGCCCTAAAACTGGTCTAAATCAGAGAGAAATAAAACCACACTTATACACCTTGCTCCCCTCCCCCAGCCAGACACAGGGCGAAATTCTAATGAATGTTTATGAAGTATGATTTATACGAGTATTAGATGCAGAAGCTATGACCAGTCGGCTTCAGGGACTGCCTGACTTTACAGACCAATGCAGAAGCACTAGTGCCAACAGGAGCGAGCTAACAAACAGCCATTTCTGAACTGAGGGCTGTCTCCTACACACACCATTACTGCCCTGTCAGCCAAAGAGATTATGGCACCAAGTCACTCTCCTCTCACAAAAAATCTGTCATATTTTGCAACTACCACTAAGCATTCTCTTATTTTATTAATGGAGCAGTTAAACTTTTCCTGCCTCTATAGGGTGTCTATCATCTCAGCCCGCTGCCCTTCCTGCTCTACCTATCTCCCAAGCCAAAAACTATGACCATTTGGCCATGTAGACCACTCATGTGGAAGGCTTTCTACTTTCCATTAACACTCTCTGGACTTTGTCTGAGCAGGCACTTGTGCCCCTTGCACTCAGCCAGATAGCCTCCATGTTGTGACATGTAGTGACTCTAGGTTGGGGTGGAGAAGCTGCCTGTGGATCTGAGAGATTACCATATATACTTGTGTATAGACTGAGATTTATGTGCTTAAAAAATCACCTTTAAAAGGGCAGTCAGCTTGTACATGGGTCAGAGATCAGAAAGCAGCCCCAGCCTAGGAGTTTTAAATCTCCTGCTCAGAGCATGCTCGGGGGAGGGTAGGGGAGCCCCAGCATCTGTCTAGCTACCAGACCAGCCATATTGGGTGCTCAGCCCAGGCAGGGCTTAAAGTAGGGGGAGTGAGCCCCAGCCTGTGCCTAGCCACTGGAGCAGCCATGTAAGGAGGCCGTGGGGAGGGGGGCAGTTGGCCAGGGGAGCCAGTGGTAGAACCCAGGAGTTATGGAGGTGGTTGGGATGGCAGGGAGAAGCAGAAACCTGGTCAAGGACAGCAGGGAAAAGCGACAGCATGGTCAGGGATGACATGGAGAAGCAGTGGCATGGTTGGGGATGGCGAAGAGAAGTGGTGGCATGGTCAGGGATGGAGGGGAGAAGGGGCGGCATGGTTGGGGACAGCAGGGAGAAATGGTGGCATGGTGGGGGATGGTGGGAAGAAGTGGTGGCATGGCCCAGGGGTTTGGGATGGTGTCGGGGAGCCCGGGAAAGCTGGTGGTGCAGGGTAGGGTGGATTAGAGGCTCAAGTCTGCAGGACCTCATCTTATGCATGGGTCATGCAGTTTTGCTGGTTTGGGGGGGCTTAAAGTGTGGGGTCAGCTTATATGTGGATCACCTTGTACGTGAGTATATACGGTAGGTCTGGCCACATGGTCAGGGTGATCAGGGGAGACGATGACAGATGGAGCAGTGTCATGAGCCAGTGTTGCCTTGGCCAAGTGGGGGCGACAAGGATGACTGAGACACTTCCTCTCTTGATTTTCAGGAGGACTTTGTGGACCAAGTGGGAAAGGTGGAAAGGCATACAGTAGACCTTCCCCCAACTGAAGAGAAAGACATCTGTCAATGACCCTGGACGCTTCCCTGATACAAACAAAAGCAATGACATTTCCTGTTTAGCCTACTGGCAAAGAGGACCACTTGAGGAAACCCCCACTTTTGGAAGATTTCCCACACCACATCTGCACTATTCATGACCTGTGATCGAGCAACTCAGGTGGTCTGCCAGAGCATTCTGCAAACCCAGGAGGTGTGATGCTTCAAGATGAATGCCTCCTTGAACAGGAGGGAGAAGCACCAGCCCCCTGTCTGTTCACATAAAGCATAGCTGCCATATTGTCTGTTAATACTGGTGTGTGCTGTCCTTGAAGATGCTCCCAGAATGCCTGGCAAGCCAACCTGTTCACACTTAGTTCCTTTACATTTATGTGGAGGCTTAGCTGTCCCATGACCAGAAGCCCTGGGCCATTAAGCTCCCCACCCTATAGCTGATGCATCTGTAACCACAGTTGGGGGGATGTGCGACTTGTGACCTCTTGAAAGGGACCTTATCAGCACACATTGCCCAGATCCTGCCACCATCTCAAGGAGTATATCACTCATTGCAGGAGTGAGACCACTTTGTCCAGGTTGTCCCTGGGTGGTTGAACACCAATGCCGGCCACTGCTGAAGTGCCCTGAAGTATAGCCTGGCATGCTGCACAATGTGAATGCACGAGGCCCTATGACTATATCTTAAGTGCTCTACTGCAGCCCCAATATGCAAGGACAGTGGGGGAGGAGAACTCCAAGAAAAAATGCAAGGAGGTTTATGTAATAGAATTGGAAATCAACATGACAAAGTAGGGCAAGCGGCCGGGTATCTTAGGCTGTGTTCACGCACAGGGGGTTATTTCGATACGGTTGTTTCAAAACAACTTGTATCGAAATAACGCCTTATTTCGAAATAACTTAATTTGAATTAACAATTTGTTAATTCGAATTAAGGAAAAAAGCTCAAAGCGAAATAGCAGGTTCAGGCAACAGTTATTTCGAAACAAGTCACTGTTGTTTCGAAACAACATGTTCGCACGGCATTGTTTCGAAACAATAGTTTCGAAACAACATTGTTTCGTCCCTGCATGGGGTTTAACTTGTTTCGAAACAATGCCATTGTTTCCAAACAACCATGCGTCGTGTGAACAACCTAAATCTTATTTCGAAACAACCTCTGTTGTTTCGAAATAAGAAGGCTGTGTGAACACAGCCTTAGGTGCCTATACACTAATGCAAGGAGCCTGGGAAATAAGCAAGAAGAAGTGGTAATACTAGCGTAGACAAGGAACTATGATATTATAGGAATAACGGAGACGTGGTGGGATAGTCTGCACGACTGGAGCTCTGCCATGGATGGGTACAAACTGTTCAGAAAAGACAGGCAGGGAAGAAGAGGGGGAGGAGTAGCGTTATATGTAAAAGAGCTCTATGACTGCTCAGAGCTCCATTATGGAAGTGGAAGTGTGCCAATAGAAAGTCTGTGGGTTACATTGAGAGGGGAAAGCAACAAGGGGGATGTTGTGGTGGGTGTCTGCTATAGACCACCAGACCAGAAGCAGGAGGTGGATGAGGTGTTCTATGGACAACAAGTGGAAGCTTCTAGATCACAGGCCCTGGTGCTGATGGGGGACTTCAATTACCCTGACTCTGCTGGGAGGCCAATACAGCAGTGCATGGGCAATCCAGGAAATTTTTAGAGAGTGTTGGGGACAACTTTCTAGTACAAATGCTGGAGGAACCAACTAGGGACCTTGCACCGCTCGACCTGCTGCTCACAAACAGGGAAGAATTGATCAGGGGCGTAGAGGTAAATGGCAAGCTAGGCAGTAGTGACCATGACATGGTTGAGTTCAGGATGCTGATTAAAGGAAGGAAGTAAAGAAGCAAAACACAAACCCTGGACTTCAAAAGAGCAGATTTTGGGTCCCTCAGGGAACTGATGGGCAGGATCCCTTGGGAAGCTAATCTGAAGGGGAAAGGAGTCCAAGAGAGTTGGTTATATTTTTAAAGAAACGCTGCTAAGGGCACAGGAAGTTGCCATTCCAATTAGGAGAAACACCACCAAATATGTGAGGCAGCCAGAATGGCTTAGCAGAGAACTCTGCTCTGAGCTTAAACATAAAAAGGAAGCTTACAGGAAGTGGAAGCTTGGTCAGATGACCAAGGAGGCATATAAAGATATCGCTAGGGACTCCAGGAATAAAATCAGAAAGGCCAAAGGACAAATGGAGGTGCGGCTAGCAAGGGATGTAAAGGATAACAAGAAGGGGTTCTACAAGTATGTTAATAACAAGAAGAGGATCAGGGATGGTGTAGGTCCCTTGCTGAATGGGGCAGGCATCCTTGTGACAGAGGATGAGGAAAAAGCTGAAGTGCTCAATGCATTTTTTGCTTCAGTTTTCACAGGCAGGGTCAGCTCCCAGCCCACTACCATGGGTGTGGCAGATGGGAGAGAAGAAGACAGGCCCTTGCTGATGGAAGGTCAGGTTAGGGACTGCTTAAAGAAGCTGGATGTGCACAAGTCCATGGGGCCAGACAAACTGCATCCACAAACTGCATTATCTTTCAAAACTCATGGAGAACAGGGAAGGTGCCAGAGGACTGGAAAAAAGCAAATGTAGTGCCTATTTTCAAGAAAGGGAAAAAGGAGGATCCGGGGAATTACAGACCAATCAGCCTCACCTCAATCCCTGGAAAAATTATGGAGCAGATTCTCAAAGAATCAATCCTCAAACACTTAGAGGAAAATAAAGTTATCAGGAACAGTCAGCATGGATTTACCAAGGGTAAATCATGCCTGACCAATCTCATCTCCTTCTATGATCAGATGACTAGTTTTCTGGATGCAGAAAGAACCGTTGATGTGCTATACCTTGATTTTAGCAAGGCTTTTGATACAGTTTCCCACAGCATTCTCATTGGCAAATTAAGGAAGTATGGGTTGGATAGGTGGACTATAAGGTGGATAGAAAACTGGCTAGATCAACGGTTTCAGCGTGTAGGAATCAATGGTTCCATGTCTAGCTGGCAACCAGTCACGAGTGGTGTGCCCCAGGGGTTGGTCCTGGGGCCAGTTCTGTTCAACATTTTCATCAATGATCTCGATGATGGAATAGACTGCATTCTCAGTGGCTATGTCTACACACAAGGTTTTATTTCGAAATAAGTCATTCCGAAATGACTTATTTCGAAATAAAACCTTTATTTCGAAACAACATGATTTGAACTTCCTGCGCAGGGTTTGCCACCAGCCCTGGCGGCAGGGAGAACCAGGCACCCCCGGACCCTACTGTGGGGTTTGGGAGCAGCCCCGGCAGCGGGCAGAGCGGGGAGCCCCTGCACCCTGTCGCAGGGCTTCTGAGCAGCCCCAGCAGTGGGGAGAGTGGGGCATCGGCACCCCTCTGCAGGGCTCCCCGCTGGTCTTGGGGGCAGCCCCCCATGCCCTGCGGCTTGTCTCCCCTGAGCACCCTGGCCAGGGTGCTGAGGGGGTGGCTCTTCCTCCCAGGGTGCTAAGCACCCTGGGAGGAAGTTCAAATCATGTTGTTTCGGAATCCATTTGTTCCGAAACAACATGTCCAAATGGCATTGTTTCGAAATGGTCATTTCGAAATAACAGCCATTTCGAAAACATCTAGTTTTAACTGTTACGAAACAACGATTCTTATTTCGAAAGGACAGAATCTGTCCTTTTGAAAAAAGAAAACGTCGTGTAGACTAAATTTCTTTTATTTCAAAATAACGAGTGTTATTTCGAAATAAAAGTGTTGTGTAGACATAGCCAGTAAGTTTGCAGATGACACCAAGCTGAGGGGACCAGTAGACACATTGGAGGGCAAGGACAGGATTCAGGGAGACCTAGATAAATTGGAACAGTGGGCCAATAGAAATCTTATGAGGTTCAATAAGGACAAGCGTAAAATCCTGCATGTGGGATGAAAAAACCCCATGCACTGCTACAGGCTGGGAAACATTCAGCTAAGTAGCAGCAGTGTAGAAAAGGACCTGGGGGTCATGGTGGATGGGAAGCTGGATATGAGTCAGCAGCGTGCTCTTGCTGCCAAAAAGGCCAATGGCATACTGGGCTGCATCAAAAGAAGTGTTACCAGCAGATCAAGGGATGTGATCATTCCCCTCTATTCTGCACTGGTAAGGCCACATCTAGAATACTGTGTTCAGTTTTGGGCTCCCCACTACAAAAAGGACAGGGACATGCTAGAGAGAGTTCAGAGGAGGGCAACCAAAATGATTAAAGGGCTGGAGCACAAGCCCTATGAGGAAAGACTGAAAGCATTAGGCTTATTTAGTCTGCAGAAGAGAAGATTGAGGGGGGATTTGATAGCAACCTTCAACTACTTGAAGGGATGCTCTAAGGAAGATGGAGCTCGACTGTTCTTGGTAATAACAAGAGAACAGAATGAGGAGCAACAGTCTCAAGTTGCAGTTAGGGAGGTCGAGGCTGGATATTAGAAAAAACTTTTTTACTAGGAGAGTGGTGAAGCCTTGGAATGAGCTGCCGAGGGAGGTGGGGAACTCTCCATCTTCGGAGGTGTTTAAGGCCCGGCTGGACAAAACCATGACTGGGATGGTTTAGTGGGAGTGTTCCTGCCTCTGGCAGGGGGTTGGACTAGATGACCTATGAGGTCCCTTCCAGCCCTATGATTCTATGTGTTTGGGAAACCACTGAGGGATCTTCTCTGTCTCATCGTCTGGAAACAGGAGGCTCTGGCCTGTACTGAGTCTAAGACAGCACTAATAAACTCTATTCTTTGATTGGGAGCTAGTATGAATTTGTCTCTCTTTAATTGGAGTCCTAGATTGGAGGAGCTTTTTATGAATAGCACCTACTTCCTGGTGCACCCTCTCACTGGCCATTTGTCCAAGTACGGATAGACCTGTATTCCGTTTCTTCTCAAGAATACAGCCACTACAGCCGTGCATTTCATAAACACCCTTTCGAGTCATCTTTCAGCCTCTTGGTAGCACAGTGAATTGATAATGGTCTGCCCATACCATGAGCCTCAAAACTTTCTGTGCGCCACTAGTTGGGACCAGAGTTCCTGGGTTCAATTTACCTGGTACAGTCAATCTTGTCTGAATTCCAACCAGTACCAGCAATCAGGCTGTCAAGAGTATGTTGCCACACTGCCCACACAAGACACTTGTCCATATGCTTGACTCAGTATGGTGTCCTCCCTCTCATCCTAGCCAAAATCAGTCATCCAATCTAAGATGGATCCATTCTTTTCTACCCAGCTTGGAGTGTGCTCCTCCTGGATATGTGGGACCTCTGTCTGATCCAAGGAGTTCCCTGGGCCTGGTTTCTGCTCTGTCCCAGTGTCATCCAGAGCCAGATGTGCTGGATGGTCCTGGGCCCCACATCTTTTAGTGGTTGCAGGCATTCCAGCCAGTCCTGCCCAAGCATCATCAGATATAACAAGTCTGTTGTGATGCCCACAGTCATAACCCAGGTCACACAGTCTATCATTAAGGTGAGCTGGGCCATGGCATAAGTCTTCACATTGCTGTGCACAAACGAAAGGCAGACTTGCCCTATGATTTGGTTGCCCATTGAGACCAGCCACCCCCATACCATGGTTCATCCACATCCAAGGTCCTCAAAGGCATGCAGGGACCTCCCCTCAAGGTCTATGGGACTGTTACCTTCACAATTGGTAACTGACAGGCACAGTTTTTCCTGCTGCAGACTTTGTGCCCACCTGGGGATTCTTATTCAACAGACTCTGTAGGTATCTGAATTGACCACATTTAAGCAGGGTCCAACTTCTGCAGGCCCAGCTTGGGTTGGGTTCTTTGTGGGGGGCCCTGGAAGATCTGACTTCAGGGTCTTTCTTCTCCACTTCATCCGGGGGGGGGGTGTGCCCTTCAGGTTGGGGTCTTATTCTTGGCTGGGTGCTCTTACTGCAATGCTTATCTTGGGTTCAGTCATATCTGGGCATTCCAAGGGAGCTGGCAGGTTGTCCTATGTCCAGGGAAGGGGAGTGTGGGTTCCATGATGGTTCCAGGTGGCCCCAGCACCTCAGCTACCATGAAGTCCTCAATTACTGAGACTGCCACATTTAAGGCAGTGTAGTGCTACATAACCCAGGTCCAACACTGAGGGGGAAGAATATACTGGAATCACTCTGTGACTACCTATTGAGGAACCTTGCTGGCAAAGTGTTGCTCCAATAGTAGTCGCTGTCAGCAGGCATCCTTAAGTTCTTGCACCACAACCTGGTGTAGGGTCCTAGGCTGGCAGGTCATCCATCAAAACTGACTGCGGAAGATTTTAAGAATAATGTTGAGTCCAGAATGACCGCTTTCACCTCTTGGCAGTTGTGGGCCTCCTCCTCCAGCAGCTGCTGATTATGTAGGCTGGGTTTCCCCACCAGGTAGTGGGCCAGAAGGGTAGCCTGGTGCATCAGAGGCAACACACTCAAGCATCATTAAGAATGTGTGCAGATAGCCACCAGGTCCCAACTCGGTGAGGCAATGCAGCAACCAGAGAGCCAGTGGGGTTGTAGTACACCTGGCATTAGACCCAGTGGGGCTGGGTATTAAGGCACCCCTGCTGCTCTTCTTGCTTTTGGGCCCTCAGGTCTCAAATGAGCTGTTGCTACTTCACCCCTAGCTACTGAAGTAGCTGCTGGTGGAGTTGGGTTGCTCTGGGCTACTTTCTCCTTCCTTGTGCTCATATATCTGCATTTTAAGTTGTCTTCCACTTCCTCGGGGTAAATCATGAAGGGCAGCCCCAGCAGGCCCCCAGCAACACCTACATGAGGCAGGTCCTCCAGAATATTGGCAGCAGGCAGCCCTGGCAAGTCACAGGTGGTAGACAGCCCCAGCAAGTCCTCTGGGCTCCAGTCAGCAGGCAGCTTGGATGGCTCTTCAGCAGTGTCATTGTCAGACTACAGTCCCTGTACTGGGGCAGAAATATCTTTCTCCAGCAGCAATTCCCTGACTAAATGATAACACCTGTCTTTTATACTTTTTGTTCTGGCTCTGCTCTGCTTCTGGCATGATGGGTGTGGCTTCCCTGGCTCTGCCTTCCAGGGGCTGAGTGGATGTCCCTCCCCATCTGTCTCAAAGGGAGGCCATGCCCCCTCTCTACAGTAAGACAGACAAAAGGTGGAGCAGAAACAGAGGTATAGAAAGCAGAACTGACCCTGCACAAGGCCAATGCTAGATCTGGGAACAGAGCCTGTGTTTCCTGGGTCTCAGTTCAAGGCTCTAGCCACTAAATCATATTGCACCTCTATTTGCTTTACTGTTTCTGTTGCCTCTTGTTTGAGGATTTTGATTAAATTTGAGCACATGGGTCAAGATGAGGAGATACTGTGAATTTGTAGAATGGTAGGTCATGTTTGAGGCATATTGGCAGGACAATGGTCAAGAAGCCTGTGCTGTCACTAACCAGTCTGTTTCTGCTGTGCAGGTATATGGAAGTCTTGAGGGATGCCAGCTTGGCACTTCAGAGGAGCAGAGTCTTTAGTAAGAAATGGAAATGCCCACTCCCTCAACTGTGCTGGGAGAGGAAAAAAAGTCTGAACAAATATGAGGTTGACTCAGCATCTTTCAATGGCTCAACTCATCTCTATATAAAACACAGGCAGAGTTCCCAGGGGAGAGCAAATTAGTAACCAGTGTGTGTGACATTGTTTGTCTTTCTCCTGACAGATGAGCAAGTTTTTCCTCTCTTTTAAAGTGATAGCCGGCTGTACTTTCTTTTTAATGAGTTTTTGGACCAAAGCCCAATACTGATCAAAGTCACCAATGGAGGGGGTGGGAAAGAAAGCAGCCTTTTTTCAGAAAAAGAAAACTCACCTTTATTATTGAAGTGAACATCAATAGTGCTGAGCCTTGCATTACGCCATCAGCAGACAGCCACCTGCCTGCCAAACTTACCATGCACTGGACACAGGCTAAGAACTGCCCAGATCTTCCCTTTTGTTTATCAACTCTGAAGTAGAGGAGGAAGGGAGGATGGGGGTGATGCAAATGAGCAGAGGGAGTGTTTGTTCACAAAGCCATCTTTCTCCTTGGCAAATAAAGTAGTCGCTGAGGGAGAAATTAGAAGGGGAGATCATTCATAAATCCTATTTCTTGTGTGGTGTAGTGGCCACCAGTGACATAATACTAAGGTGGCAGAAAGTTACAGCCCTTGACAATGATGGCGCTGGAGCAGAGGCAGTCTTTGTATGAAAGGAAAATGGGGTCAAAGCAGAAAGTCTGGAGGCAAAGCAGATCTGAGCCATCAGAGAGAGCTCAGTGCCAGTGCACAAAAGAAAACAAAACAAAAGACACATGCAAAACTTCAGGAGTAGACATATCTCTTGAATGCAGAAATAAGATTCAGGAGAAACAGGCTCTTTTCCCATCCCTAACCTCATTTGGTGGTGATCTTGGGTAATTCATTTAACATCTCTGTGCCTTCCTCTCCCACATCTTTAAAATGGTGATGATGAGACTCATGCACCATTAGTAGAACACTTTGAGATCTACAGACGAGTACTGTAAGATCTAGTTCAGACCATAGACTTAAAAAGAAAACAAATCCTCCCAAGGTTGTGACCTTCAGGTTTTGAAAGCCAATTTTTCCTCTAGAATTGGAATCACTATTGTAAGCATAGGAAGCTACTAACTGCACACATGCAGCTACTGGAAAAAGTGGAATGAAGGGGGAGTAATTAGGAAGCAGAGTGTGGGAGAATCTTAGCTGGGAAAGCACACTAAAGACAAACATGCAAAATGGTAGTGCCAGCAATAGAAAGAGTGGTAAACAGGAGGGAAAGAAAATTCCCTCAAGATCTGAGTGCTGAGCATGCCAGTCCCTCTGGTACTTACTGCACCACAGGAGATTGTATATGGTATTCAATGCTAGCATAAAGTTAGAGAAGCCAATGAATCTGTAAAGCTCTGAATAGGAAGATAACTGAACTACTGCTCACAGCCCTTGATTTGGGCCTCTGCACAAATGATCTGGGACATGACTCACTGCAGTCAATGTGATCTGGTAGAATGATCACAGGTTTCCTATTGATTTGCTGTCATTTTCCTCAGGTGGAAAATGGGGATAACAACTGATACACATGCCCTGTGAGACATTTAGCTAATGTTCATGCAGGGCTGTAGAAATGCAAGGTGCTAAAGAGTGCTCAATATTCTTGCATTGCTTTGCTTTAATTAAAACAAAAACAAAAAGGCTATGTCTACACGACTCTTTTATTTCGAAATAACACTCGTCATTTCAAAATAAAAGAAATTAGGTCTACACGATGTTTAGGCAGGGTAGTGTCACCGGAATCTGGCAATTCCATGCACACTAGGGTGCAAGGACACAGCCACCTTGCCCAGTGGGGATGAAACACCTGGATCAAATAGGGGGTCTTGGACCCCCCCCCCCCCACAGGTTCAGCCTCTAGGCCTGTGTGGGCAGAAGCCTTGTGCCGCAAATCAAAATGGGCCGTGATGTCCTCTCTATAGGACCCTGGCCTTGGGTTCAGCTCCCTCTCTGGGTTATTAATGGTGGGCTCTTCACTACCATGGTGGGTCTGTTAAGAATGGACTTCTCTTGACACCAACCATTCATGAGGATGGTACCAGTAGGGGCTCAGTGCGGCATGTTTGCCCTTTTTAGATCGGGTGATTTCCTCCAGGATTGGAGAGTGAAAGCTTTCTTGCAGTGCAGGAGGTTTGGCAGTGTTGATGGCACCAGAGAAGCGGAGGCACTACAGCATGAGGGAGAAGCAAAGTGCGGCCTACTGTGCTTCCGAGCCAGGCCTAGGGCAGTACCGCCCAGTGCCTTCAAGGGAGTTACTTCTATCGGCGCCAGGGAGCTCAGCACTGTACTAGGTGCCCCGGAGTGGTGCCCTTCAGGAGGAGGCCATTCACCCAAGAGGAAAGCGGGCATTCCTCTCTGCTTAACAGGCCTTGGAGGTGTGGGCGTAGGCAAACCCAGCAGGGCCTTTGCCACCTCAAAGGCCTCTGGGGTGGTTGGGATCTGCACTGCTTTGTTCATGCATTGCCGGGAGTGGCTCAGCCAGGGAGAGAGAGACCGGCGGGAGCATTTCAGCACCAAAGTCAGTGTCGATCATGTCTTCTGCTCCACAGGGGAGCGGCGCCGAGATGGCTCCAGTGCCAACCTGTCACATGGTGCCAGCGCCAAAGGCAACCCTGGTTCTTCAGGGGTAGGCTGCCATGCTTGCTCCAAGGCCAATGCACAGCGCCTTTGCCCCCTTCCCTTTGAGCATCCTCAGCTTGAAGGATTGACAGATGGAGCAGTTGGTGGCTTGGTGGGACTCACCCACGCACCGAAGGCACTCCTTGTGGGAGTCGTCCCGCGGGAAGGCCTTGCCACAAGAAGGACAGGGTTTGAAGCCTGGCATCTGTGGTGGCTGATGGGAGCGGTCTTCTGCCTCTGAACTTGCATGGTCAATAGAAGCGCTGGTTCTTGGTGGAATGATATCCTCGATCTGGTCCTCCAACTTAAATGGGTGGCTCATACAAGGAAGTAACTTGCGTTTGCAAGGACAGGGCTTGCATTTGCAAGGACAGGGCTGTCCCAAAACCATTGCTGAGGGTGGAAAAAGGAACCGGGAGGGTCAGGGTGGGAGCCGTAAATATAGGCACAGGAGTAGCTGGAGGGGGTGTCGGCCACTGACCCTGCTCTGACAGGCTAGGGCAAAAAGCTTCTGACCAATCGTGCACTGCGGCATGTAGACACCTAACACTGCATGTATCCAAGCAGTGCTTGAAAAAGAATAGCCCATTAAGAAAACTCACAGGTATGGTGAGCCCAGGGAGAGACCAGGACTTGCCCATTATGTCTCTAAAACTTCATTTTGTTTCTGCAAAATCTCACACACAGCATCAGAAAGGCCAGAGGAGATACAAGGTCACTCCACAGCCACCATTTTGTCTTCTAGCCTATGCAGCTTTCAGCAAACATCTACCCCTGGATCTATTCATCTGCAACTGAACATGTGGAACAAAGGACTGAGATCCATATAGGTACTGGATGTACACCGGAGAAAATAGATCAGCCTGCAAACTCCAAATTCTACCAAGGACTTTATTTACATGGACTTTTAATTGTACATATGTGATTAGCATTGGTTCTCTAACATTTCTCATAGGTTGTTTTCTTGTATAATAAACCTTTACTTTTAGTTACTACAGGATTGGCTGGCAGTGTGGAACTTTGCACTAGATTCAAATTTATATTGTTCTGGCAATGTGGCTGACCCTTTGGGGTCAGAAGAACTACTTTGGAAAAGAGCACGGAGTTTTAAGTAACTTATCTTTTTTACTAGACCAATGGCCAGCTGGGAACCTGTAGCCGAAATGCAGTAAAGGGGACTGAGTATGCTTTGTTGTGGCTTCCTGATAACCAATGTGGGGAATCAGAAGCATTGTTTGTGGCTGGTTTGGGAAATTTATCTTTAGGTAATCCACCAGTACTGGGAAAATCTGCTCTCCTTTTGCAGCCTGCCCTGATCCTGGCATTTTCAGGTGGCTGTCCTAGGACAGTTGAGTCATAGCATGGAAACTAAATCATCCCCACTCCTCCTATGGTTGGTCCACTCTGGTCAGAGCTGAGCCACAGGTATGGAGGAGCCTGTATTTGTTATCTGTGCATGCTTCCAGCTCTGTGAACATCAGGGAAGACCTCAGGCTGTCAGTCAGCACTGCCCCTTTCACTAGTCTTACAAAAAGGGCAGAAGAGGAGGAGGAGAATTTGTGTCCCTGTATACCTTACAGTAACTGCAACCCCAACAGAGCAATCCATCCTTCAACAAGGCAATGGGCTAAATGCTTCTGAAATATTTTTTTTCTTTGAAATCCAGACAGTTTCTTGCAAGGTATTAACACTGAATTCCCATTCCTCCTCTCAGTTTCTGTTCACAGCAAGGTCAACATAATCCACAGTAGTTTGCAAAGTTTGCTTTCATTCAGGCTCAAACTCTCTGCAATCTAGCCAGTGCTTCTCAGGTCTGTGTTTTACACAAAAACAACTCTGGCTTTCTTTCCTCAAAAACAAAACAAAAAAAAATGCTTTCATTATAAAAGCAATGCCTGTTGCACAGCAGTTCAAAGGAAACAGCCCTTCCTATAGTGGAAGTTTGCTTCTGTGTTGCTGAATAGCTCAGAAAGCTGTAGAATGTATACTGATGGAATTTACAAAGCAGTGAAAGGTCAAGTCCCCATACAATAGGCTGAGATAAAAGGGCAGGACCAAGAGGATTCAGATGTGAGTTGAGAAGTTTTGAATAAAAATGATGCAAAAATGCATTTGGTGAAAGGATAGGCTATGGGCTCATATTTTTCCATCCTCAAACAGCTTAACTAGATCTAACTAGCGCAGAAAGATAAACTGCACTCCTGAATTTGAATCACTGTTTTTTCTTAAAATAAAGTCATAATTTACAACTAGAAGCACTATGAACTAAATCACAGTTCCTATTATATGCTATTCCCTCCCAGCCAAATTTTCCTGGCTATGACCAAGTCAACCCAATCAGGCAGGGGTATTAAAGTTTTCCACAAATCCTAGAAATCTCTGAAGTTTAGATCAGACTAAGATGCCTTGCTTGCATTCCCAGTTCTGCCATTGACCTATTATGACATCTGGAGCAGCCACATTGCTTATGGGTCTCAGTTTCTGCAACTGCAAAAGGGGACTAAATACCAGCTACTAGGATGCTATAAAGTTTCATTGATTGTGGAGGTCTTGGAGTTACTTGCTATGTAGTATTATTGTAAGGCAAAACATGATGAGGTCATATGAATTCCTTTTCCCTTTCGTACTGTTTTAGAAATTATTGCCAAAGGGGATAGTAATGATGACCTCCAAGATGGCAGTTCCCAGTGATAGAGTAGACTGAAGTAGAAGAAATTAATTTTGACAAAGACATACATCAGGGGAGGATCTATTAATGGGGATTCCCCAGTCTATATTCTAGCAAACAGAAGAGGATAGAGGCTGATAAAGTACCCATAGTAGTGAATAAGAAGGAATCAAATGAACAAGACCCATTCAGTTATATTACATGAAGACAGACAAATCCTGACAAATTTTAAAAGTGAGTGTACGCAAATACTGAGAATCATGAACTTGGGTACCTTGTGTTAAATGAGAATATTGATACAATATGCACCACAGAAACTTGGCAGAATAATGATAATCCATGGGACACAGTAATACCAGAATATAAAATATACAGAAACAAGATAGTAAAATTCACTTCTGAGGGAGCAACACTATGTGTGAAAGAAAGTATAGAGTCAAATACATTAAAGATCTTACATGAATCAAACAGTATCACAGAATCTCAATGGATAGAAATTCTAGGCTTGAAAAATAAGAGTGCCCAAGATGGTGACAGTGATTGTGAAATGCTCAGCATGATTAGAGAAGATATCAAAAACAGGCCACAACAACATGGGATTTCAACTATCCCCATATTGACTGAGTACATTTCACCTCAGGACAGTATGAAATGATAAAATAAATAACAATAAAATTTCTAGACACCATTAATGACTGCTTCTTAGAATCATAGAAGCTGGAAGGGACCATGAGAGGTCTTTAAGTCCAGTCCCCTGCACTTATGGCAGGACCAAGTACCCTCTTAAACCATTCCTGACAGGTGCTTGGCTAACCTGCTCTGAAAAACTTCCAATGATGGAGATTCCACAACCTGCCTCCACAACTCACCCCAGTGGTCAAGTCACCCTGAGAGCTAGAAATTTTTTCTTCACGTCCAACCTAAACCTCCCTTGTTATAATTTAAGCCCATTGCTTCTTGTCCTATCATCAGCAGTTAAGGAGAACAATTTTTCTCCCTCTGCCTCATGACAACGACTTAGTACTTGAAAACTGTTATTATGTCCCCTCTCAGTTCCCTCTTTTCCAGACTAAACAAACCCAGCTCTTTCAGTCTTCCCTCATAAATCAAGGGTTTCAGACCCCTAACCATTCATGTTGCTTTTCTCTGTACTTTCTCTACTTTGTCCACATTTTTCCTGAAATGAGGTGCCCAGAACTGGACACAATACTCCAACTGAGGCCTAATCAGGGTGGAGTAGAGTGGAAGAATTACTTCTGTGTGTCTTACTTACAATACTCCTATTAATACATCCCAGAATGGTGTTTGCTTTAGTGCATCAGTGTTAAACTGTAGGCTCATATTTAGCTTGTGGTCCACTATGACACCCAGATCCCTTTCTGCAGTACTTCCTAGGCAGTCATTGCCCATTTTGTATATGTGCAATAGATTCTTTTTTCCTAAGTGGAGACCTTTGCACTTGGTCTTTACTGAATTTCATCCTTGTGGCAAACTGCTGGTTTTTTGGTACTGGGTCTCATGCTTTTCTTTAGTGGAAGTGGGTCAGGGCAGACCCCAAATGCCTGAGTCCTGCCACTATGGGGTGCTTGCACTGGTGACACTCCTGGGAGTGGAGAGGGGGTCTGAGACCCAGGCCCACCCTCTACTCTGGGTCCCAGCCCAGGGGCCTTATGAAGTGCAGCTATGTGCTGCTGACAATGTTCCAGCCTACACTTCTTTCCCCTGGGCTGTCTTCCCCCTCTGTCCTTACAGTTCCGTGTGCCTGGTCTCCCCTTAGGCCAGGTTTCTTTTCTCAATCAACCAGTCTCAGACACACCTTTCTTTCTCTTCTAAAGGCCAGTTATCTTCTACAAACTCCTTTGCTCTACACAGCACCACCTTTCCACTCCTCCTCCAGCTTGTGCAACTTCTGTTTGGGACAGGCAGCTTTTATCAGGCACCTGGCTAGGCCTTAACTGATTTCAGGTGCCTCTAATGAACCTGCAATAACCCTGGCTAGCCACTGGGGAACAAAGCCTTCAGTATTCTGAGGCTAATATATCTCCCTTCTTCTACTCTCAGACTGCCTGCTGGCTTTGATCTCTCACATCCTGTTTACCTCAGATCATTTCACCAGTTTGTCCAAATAATTTTGAATTGTAACCCTATCCTCCAAAGTGCTTGCAATCCCTCCCAGCTTGGTATCATCAGCAAACTTTATAAGTGTACTCTTTATGCCATTATCTAAATCGTTGATGAAAATATCGAACAGAAATGAACCCAGAACCGATCCTTGCAGTACCGATCATTATATCTTCCAGCATGATTGTGACTCACTGATGATTACTCTCTGGATGTGCTTCAACCCTGCAAATAGTGTAGTGGTTAACACCTCTGCTTAACATGCAGACTGTCCTGGGTTCAATTCCCAGGGGGTTAGACTCAATGATCTCACAAGGTCCCTTCCAACCCTATGATTTGATTTGATTTATCCAACTAATTTTTAACCCATCTCATAGTAGCTCCTTCCAGGCTGTACTTCCTTAGTGTGTTAATGAGAAGGTGAGGCAAGACCATATCAAAAGCCTTACTAAAGTCTAGATACACCACATCTACCACTTCCCATATATGAAAAAGGGTTGTGATCCCATCACAGAAAGCTATGAGGTTGGTTTGACATGATTTATTCTTGACATACCCATGTTGAATATCACTTAACACCTTACTCTCTTCTAGATGTTTGCTAATGGATTTCTTAATTATTTGCGCCATTGTTTTTCCTGGTACAGAGGTTAAGCTGACTGGTCTATAATTCCCTGGGTTGTCCTTATTTCCCTTTTTATAGATGGGCACTATATTTGCTCTTTTCAATTCCTCTGGGACCTCTCCAATCTCCCATGATTTTTCAAAGACTATAGCGAATGGCTCAGATATCTCCAGAGTCAGTTCCTTGAGTATTCAAGGGTGCCTATCATCAGGCCCTGCTGACTTGAAGACATCTAACTTGTTTAGGTAAATTTTAACTTGTTCTTTCCCTATCTTAGCTTCTGATCCTAACTCCTTTTTATTGCACTCCCCTTAATCAGGCTTCCAGTTACCACCCACCTTCTCGGTGAAGACTGAAATGAAGAAATCATTTAGTTCCTCGGCCATTTCCATATTTTCTGTTATTCTTTTTCCCTCTTTGTTGAGTAATGGACCTATGCTGTCCTTGGTCTTCCTCTTTTTTCTAATGTATTTAAAAATAGTTTTTGTTACCCTTTATGCCTTTAGCTAGTTTGATCTTAGTTTGTGCCTTGGCCTTTCCGATTTTTCCCCTATATAATTGTGTTATTTGTTTATAGTCATCCTTTGTAATTTGTCCAACTTACCACTTTTTGTAGGACTCTTTTCTTCATTTTAGATGATTAAAAATCTCCTGGTTAAGCCAAGATGGTCTCTTGCCATACTTCCTATCAGTGTTCCCTGAAGGCTGTGTGGGTGGGTGGTGGCACAGTGGCTGCTGCTCACCTGTGCAAGCAACACTGACTCCCATGCAGTCCTGGCAGCTGTGGAGGCTACCTGGCCCTGGACACATTCTTCCTAGTGCCACTCCTGGGGCTGGGAGACAAAATCTCCCTCCCGCCCTGAGCATGCTTCAGATGCATGTTCAGGGCGGAAGCAGCCTCAGACCATCCATCACGTAGGCAGCAGTCAAACTGGCTAGCCAAGTAAGGGGGAAGGGGTTAAGGGAGAAGGGGATCCTCCTCCAGGAACCGGGAATGGCATACTCAGGGTACTGACCTGCCCAGGATTCGGGAAGCCTGCACCAGCAGCATGGGCTGGTTAGGGAGGGAAGAAGGAGGGATCTGGGGCCAGGACTGGGCAGTCCAGCAGGATGTCAGTCTTTTTTTTCTGTGTACAGATAGTTAGCATGGGAACTGGCTTGACATTACCAACTTGTATCACATAAACTACCAGATTAGCACTTAGTTGTGAGCATTATTTTGTGACTCTCGTGGTATGTTCTTAATTGGAGTTTTAAAAGTGTTGGAGGAAAATTGCCAAATGGTTGTGTTTTGATTTGTAAATCCTGCTATAGAAATTATTCATGGGAGGGATTTTTTTTAAAGACAATCCCAATTCTTGTATCTTCTGTCTTGCTCTGCAGTCTCCTAGCCAACTCTGATGGTCAGTGTGTGTGTGTGGGGGGGGGGGGAAGAGCTATGTTCTTGCCTCCTCTCTATTATTTTCAGGGTATATATTGCATTAAAGAGATTTCAGGAACTGAGACTGTGGTCAGTCCCTGAAAACAGAAGCATACACCAAGTTGTAAAGCTTCTTGTGTTCTGCTTGCTTGTTCATCACTGTAGAGCAGCGGTCTCAAACTCAAATCACTACGAGGGCTGCATGAGGACTAGTGCAGAGCCACATGAGGACTACCACACTAGCCCAAGGGCTACACCACTGAAACCTTTCCATACAATGATATTGCAAATGTCAGTAATGATAGTGTTATTGCGAGCCACAGGAAACAGCTTTCGGGGCTGCATCCAGCCCATGGGCCTTGTGTTTGAGGCCCCTGCTGTAGAGGCAACCACAGTCTATCTCATAAAGTTTAACAGCATAATTTTCAAACACATCAGAAAATGAATTCAGCATAAGCCTTTCCTGATGCAAATAAAAGAGTGTTCCCAAAGAGGGGCTCTTGAAACAAAGGTTTAACAAAAAGACTGTGAGGAAGTTAAATAAATGAATCACCTCTGCAGTTTATTCAGTATTGGCAGACCCGTACACTCACACAGTGAGGTCACTTGGCTTCTGCTTGATACTTAACTTCTGCCAGCACATGAGTGGGGCCATAGAAAATAAGCCTAAACTTTTCAGGTTAAAGTACCCTTTGTTGCAACATGAACTGTGGTAGTGACTAAAATTGCTTTTCTCTTATGATGTTTAATGATTTTACAATAAATAGTTATTACAATAATTGGTTTAGTTTTGTATCTAGAAATTTCATGGTTGTTTCTGTAGCAAAAGCAGTTCATGTAACACTTTGGAATCACTGTCCTTAATTGTTTATAAAGCAGGTTGTTTGTCATGCAAATGAGGAAATTGTAAAGTAACAGTAGTAAAGGGCCCTACCATCAATCAAACTGTTTCCACACCCCCTTTTCAATGGAAGTCCCACCTACCGACTTCCAACCCTGCCCCCTGCCCACCTGTCACCAGAAGTCCCGCCCCCAGCCAGTCACCTGACATCCGGTCCGGCCCTCTAGGTGTGACTTCTGGCAGAAGACGACGAGCTGAGCAGAAGTGGGTGGCGTGGCTCCTCCAAGAACACCTTAGCACCAATAGGAGCGGGTTTTGCCCCCGAGAGTGGGATTGGCTCCAGAAGGGCACGTGGCGGGGGCGGCCTGCCCCAGAAGAGGGTCATGTGACGCTCTGCCAATAGGAAAAGGGTTTAGATCAGCCCGATGGGGCCGCTTAGGCCAATCAGGAGGGTTCGAACCCCGCACCCGATCTGTGGGCCTCGACGGTTGGCGGCAGATGGCGCCACCCCTCGGAAGTCTGGGGTTTTAAAGCTGTACGACCCCTGGCTCATGTGTGAGACTGCACAGTTCAGAGCTCATGCAGAACATGGACTCCTTCACCACCCCCGCCAGGCCTTCGGGATTGGTTTGGGCTCCAACCTTTAATGGCCCTTGGAGAAAACCCTGTGACAGCAACCGTTCAGTGGAGGAAGCAGCCAATATGTCGACTGATACCCTGGAGATCGTGAGGGGACCCGATAGGCCCGATGGACTTCTGTTGTCTGTCCCCATGGAGGAAAGCATGCACGGCTCATGGGAGCTGCAGGCAGAGGTAAAGAAGGCTATAAAAAAAACAAAAAGCCTAAAGGGTGGTGAACTTACAGCTCCTTTTTTTTGTTTCTGAAAAAACTTCTCAACAGCTCGACAACGACTTTATACGGTCCTTGGAGAACCTGCACATCAGTAGACCCGTGAAAACAAATGTATCATGAGTCAGCTGTTTCTGCCCGTGTCTGGCACAGAGAGCTGAGAGGGGACGGAGAAAATGGAATAATGAAATACGCACCAGTTGTTCCTGCCCGTGCCTGGTACACTGTGCTGAGAGGAAGAATGAAACAGCTCAGACTCCTTCAAGGGCTGGTGAACATTTTTGCAGGATGCTGTAAATGAGGGGTTTAAATCAGGTGATTAATAAAAAAGTCATTTAAATTTGTTAACGTGAATGTGTCTCCTTCAGACTTGCAGTTAAAACACATTGGGTGGGGTGGCAGCCATGTTGGAGCTATTTTAAAAAATATATATATTACAGTGCCGGGGAAGTCGGGAGCTTTGGAGGGGTGGACTCTCTTTTCCAGGCAGCCAAAAAGCAAAGTGAAACTTTGAACAGGGGTGAGGTAGGAGCCTGGCTTTTGGACCAGGACACTTACACTTTACACAGACTAGCTCAAATACAATTTAAAAGAAACAAGAGAGTCGTTTCAGACGTGGATGTGCAATGGCAGGCGGATTTGGTGGACATGCAAAGATTCTCCAAATACAACAGCGGTGTTAAGTACATCTTAACAGTGATAGACATTCTATCTAAATACGCCTGGGCTTTAGGCCTCAAAGGCAAGATGGGGGGTGAAGTGTCCAAGACCTTTAAAGCTATTTTCAGCGGAGGCTGCATCCCTCAAAAATTACAAACTGATTGTGGAAAAGAATTTTTAAACAAACCCGTAAGTGCACTGTTTAAACGACATGGCGTCCACCATTTTGTGACTAATAATGAGGTCAAAGCGGCGGTCATGGAGCAGTTTAACAGAACTTTAAAATCAAGGATGTGGAGATATATTACCTCCCGCAACACCTTTCACTACATCAATGCGTTACCTGACTTTATAAAGAGTTACAACCGGAGCTTTCACAGAACCATACAGGCCAGACCCATTGATGTTAGCCCCTTGAATTCTCTGCAGGTGTGGAAAACGGTATACGGAGACAGTTTAAAAGTACAACCAGTTGCCCACCCTTTTAGAAAAGGCGATCACATGAGACTATCTAAAACCAAAGGAGCTTTTGAGAAAGGTTATGAAATATTCATAGTGGATGAAGCCTTAACAAAGGGCTGGAGACCTGTATACCGTTTAAAAGATTACGAGGGAGAGATGGTGGCTGGATCTTTTTACCCTGAAGAATTACAAAAAGTAAATCCCAAACTTGACAGGATTTACAGGAGTGGAAAAGTTCTAGAGGTGAAAGGAAGAGGCAGAAAAACGCAGCTCTTGGTGAAATGGTTGGGATGGCCGGAGAAGTTTAACAGCTGGGTGAAAATGTCTCAGCTCTGCGAGGTTTAGACGCGAACGATTACTCCTGCAAAAATAAAGAGAGCATGAAAAAAGAAAATGAGCAGCGGTGGTTTTTACATCACTTTGCCCAGCAACGCTAGCTCTCGGGTATTTCCCCAAAACACCAGCTCAAACTTTACCATACAACTAATTAAACCCTTGGATCTCTGGGGTGCTTGGGAGGTGGGGGTTGGTGGAAATACAATACCCCCACAGCTGGAACAACATCAACGAAGATGCCCCTTTTGAAATCACCTATGAAGATAAGAAATGGAATTTCGTCCTACGACAAGGTTATTACTCTTCTATACCCGATTTGCTGGAGCACATGAACAACGTCATGAGTCGCAATCCCGAAACACCCGGGTTGACCCTGAACTATGATCTGTGGGTAGAAAAGTTAGATTTAAGTCCACCGATGTTGTTTATATGATTTCAACCAGTGGGTAGTTGGTTAATATTGTGGGCATGTACCCCAACACCCACGTCAAAAAAATCCCTTTCTCGGCAGATATCAAGGAGGCTTCAACTCCTTGTATCTATACATGGATATCGTGGAACACCAGTTTGTGGGGGACTTCTCCGTACCCCTGTTACGCTGCGTCCCCGTCCAAGGAAGGAACAATGAGTTTCTCACCATCACCTACGATAAACCACATTATGTTTCTGTTAGTAAGCACCACATCGACACTGTCACCATTGAAATAAAGACCGACCAGAACAGACACGTCTCATTTCACTTTGGTAAGGTGATTGTCAAGCTGCACCTGCATTCCCGGAGAAAGCGTGGTTTCTGAAAGGTAAAGCAAAAACAACACCATGGTGATTCTAAAAAATTACAGTGACCCTGCCATCTATAGCAATTATTACAAAGCCCAGGCTGGATATGCCCTTCCTGGTTACCACGGCTCCCCCGTGATATATGGAGCAGGCGTGGGTGGGATATTTCGCAGCCTCTTTAGAAAAGCTGTACTGCTTCTGAGGAGGGGGCTAGAGATTATTAAGTCTCACGTGAAAACTGCTGCTCAAAACATAGCTAGAGGCATGGTAGGCAACATCTCCAGCACTTTTTTGAAGAAGGTGGTAAAACCGCCTGAACAGGAGGGGTCAGGGTTGATGTACATTAAAAGGAGGAAGAGAAAGAGAAATGTGTCACGTCCACGATGCACAGGCCCACCCAGACCTTTTAAAAGAAAAGCTGTAGTATGCAGGACTAGTCAGAAGCGAAAGACCAAGGGAACGTGTAGGAGGCGCTCAACACTTGGCAAAAGAGATATATTTTAATCAGCATGGCTTTTGTTCACTGCGGGTTTGAAGAGTGCACCAAGTTGGAACTAGACTTGATTCAAATAGCCCCCACGCAGACCAGCATCGAGAAAAGCATCTACATCGAAGTACCACCGCTATCGGCCATTACAGAGGCTGCGCCCCTGGACTTCTTTATAGCGGGGAACGGCATAGATTACATGGACTTAAACAATACCTTTCTTCACCTTCGTTGCAAGATTGTCAAAGCAGATGGAACCGCAATCGCCAGGGACACCGGGATGGGTCTGGTGAACTATCCTGAGGCATTAATTTTCAGTCAGCTGGATGCTGGGGGACCGCCTCATAAGTCAAAGCAACAACTGTTACCCCTACAGGGCCTTTATAGAATCGGTGCGCAATTACAGCGAGGACATTCTCGCCACGCAATTTTCCGCTGGCCTGTTTTATAAAGACACCCCTGGAAAACAAGAAGCTGCGGAGCTGGATGGTGAGAATCTAGGGTTTGTGACGCGTGCAAACCTGACCGCCCAAAGCAGGATGATAGAGCTGCTGGGCCATCTACACAGTGATCTGTTTTTTCAAGAAAAGCTTTTATTGAATGGTGTGGATGTGAAAATCAAACTGACGCGCAGTAAGGACGCCTTTTGCTTAACGGGCGATGCAGCCCAAGGCTGTAACCTGTGCATTTTATCAGCGTCCCTTTTTGTGAAGAAAGTGTGGGTAGCCCCAGGCGTATGTCTGGGGCATGCAGAGGCCCTGCTCATGACTAATGCTAAATACCCTGTGGACCGTGTGGGACTGAAAGTGTTTAGCATCCCTGCGGGAAGCAGGGTCAGTAACCAGGAAAACATGTTCTTGGGACAGCTACCCAAAATGGTTGTCCTGGGGTTTGTGGATAACAATGCTTTCAGCGGGAGTTATGCTAAAAACCCCTTTAACTTTAAGCATTACGATATTAATTTTTTGGCTTTGTACGTGGACGGGGAACAGATACCCACCAAGCCTCTCCAACCAGACTTCGAGGCTGGGCTCTGGGTGAGGGAGTATATGAATCTGGTGCAAACGGCCGGTAAATACATGAAAGATCATGCACGGCTCATTGACCGTGTTGAGTTTGCTCAGGATTATACCTTGTTTGCCTTTGACCTCTCCCCTGATCAGGAATGCACCAATCACTATTCCTTGATTAAAACGGGAAACCTGAGAGCAGAAAGACGTTTTGCCAATGCTTTGACAACCACTGTCAACAACGTGATAGAGCTAAATCAGAGGAGAAACGTTCTGTTCGACTATATGTGAACATACACACCGTGCAGCTCTCATGTGTCTTACTGGCGGACCCCGCCACACAAGAGACTTTCTTAGATGTGTATCCCAGTGACTGGCTCCCCGGCGGCAGGCTAACACAGAGACCCCTGAGTTTAGTGGTCAACACGCATCCGCACAACCGATCGGGTGAACATTGGTTAGCCTTGTACCTGGCGGAGCGCAACCGTGGAGAGTTCTTTGACTTGTATGGGCACCCCCCGACCAGCGTGTTGTTCCCCAGAAGCATCATGAAATTTTTAAACAAAAATGCCACCGACATTGTGTTTCAGACTAGACAATTACAGGACCCCCAGTTCTGACGCTTGTGACTATCACTGTGTGTTTTTCTTACATCACCGTGGCAAGGGTTTGCCTTTTGACCAGATTTTAAAATTGTGTTCTGATGACTTGGTAAAAAATGACCGAATGGCGGTGAATTTTGTAAGAAAAATAAAAAGAAAGTTCTCGGGCTTGCTCAAAACATGTTTCAACAAGCCCAGAGGTGTGTATCTTGCAATGACTTTTACTTAATAAAATGCCCCGGGTGTGGGGTTTAAAGACATCCAGTGTCTGGTGTTTTTTTTTAAAAAATACACATGACAAAAGGTTTTTTAAAAGTACACAAAAATTTTATTCAAAGCAAAAAAAAAAAGTTTCAGAGCATGAAAAAATTATCACCCTTTAAAACATTTCATTTACAGTGTTGGAAAGAAAACATTTGGTTTAGAGCATGAAGAAGAAAAAACATTACCATTTAAAATATTTGGTTTAAGCATGAAAACAATAAAAAATCACAGAGTGAGCCATTCAGGTCTTTTAGCCAATTTTCATTTTTTGGAAGGGAAAAAAGTTTCACAATCTGCTTCGGTGTCAGCTGTGGGAGCCTTCAGGTGCTCCAAAAGATTTCTGTGTATACCCATGTGCACAGCTTCAACCACCTGTCCGGCTGAACTGATTCTCTCAAGAGTGACAAAACGAAATTCCTCACTGTATACCATGCCCCTAAATCTAGGTAATTCCCTCTGCCAGCTCCTCACCCACTCCATATATGTATCAGGGCGGGGATCCGAATCTACCCCAGACTCCAAGGGTGCAGATGGGGACCTGCTTAAAGAGCTTTCTGGGGAATTTTCTAAACCGCTACCCCGCAGCTCAATTTCCACCTCCCCTTTCTCAGGCACATCACTAGCAGGCCTCTCTTTTTGTTTTTTTCTCCTCATCACCGCCTTAGCCTTTTTTAAAATCTTTATAATGACCCTGGTCCTTAACTTTTTGCCAGTCATCCATTTATCCCTGAAAAGACCTCCCCCTTTTTGATTAGGTCGGGTACCCCTTCCCACGACTAGCTGCACAGATTCAAAAACACAATCAGGAAGGCAGAAATATTTTTGAGCGTATTTATCGAGAGCATAATTAAACTGAATTTAACATCTTTCTGCTGGAGAGAAAGGGGCAGGGGAGGAATACCAAAAAGTCAAATGTTACTGAGGAAAATGGATAGAAGCACAGACTCTGATGAAGTTTAAAAGTACAGTTAGGCAGGCCAAGAAAGAACTTAAAGAGAAACCAACAAAGGACACAAAAAATAATAGCAAAAAGCCAATTAAGTACCTCAGAAGCAGGAAGCCCACCAAACTATCAGTTGGGCCACTGGACCATCAAAGTGCTAAAGCAGCACCCAAGAAAAAGAGTTGGTTGCCTACCTGTGCTAACTCTGTTCTTCGAGATGTGTGTCCCGTAATGCTCCACCTTAGGTGCAGCAGCATCCCAGCACTACTCAACGGAGCTTGAAAAGCAATCGTGCAGGGGCAGCACCTGCGCAGAAGCTGGCTCGCGGCTCCTCAGAGCGGCTTCATGCTAGCGCCCCCCACTCCCGGCCGTTCCTTTTTATTTTGTCCAATACCTGCAACGAGAAAGACAAGAGGGGAGGCGGGAGGGTGGTGGAGCATCATGGGACACACATCTCAAAGAACAGAGTTACCACAGGTAGGCAACTAACTCTTCTTCTTTGAGTGCTGTCCTGTGCTGCTCCACCTTAGGTGACTACGTAGCAGATACGTGCGCAGGAGGTGGGTTGTCCAGCAGAGAGGATAGTATCTGTGCTCCCATGTTCGCATCATGCGCAGCTCCGAGGTCCAAAGCATAATGGGAGATGAATGTATGAGGCGTAGACCATGGGGCCGCCTTGCATATGTCTTCTATGTTCACGTTATGCAAAAGGCTATAGTTGCGGCCATGGCTCTGGCAGAATGTGATCGGATACCCAGTGGGGCTTGGCAGTCAGAGCTGGTGTAGCATGTGTAGATGCAATCTCTAATCCACTTGGAGAGTCTCTGGTTTGAAACTGGTTCGCCTCTCTGTCTTTCGGCAAAGGAAAGAAAAAGTCTGTTCGCTTTCTGGAATGACTTAGTTCTGTCCAGGTAAAAAGCCAGCGCTCTCCTGATGTCTAGAGTATGAAGAGCAGCCTCACTGGGCATTTTGTGTGGCTTCAGATAGAACATGGGAAGGTGTACAGGTTGGTTCAAATGAAAAGAAGAGACGACCTTAGGTAAGAAGCTTGGGTCGGTATGCAGGGAGACCTTATCCTTGTAAAAGATTGTGTATGGGGGGTCAAATCTCAATGTTCAGTTCACCAACCCTTCTTGCCCATGCTATAGCAATTAAAAAGGAAACCTTCATGCAAAGGTGATGGAGAGAGCAGGTTGCCAGAGGTTCAAATGGAGCTTTCATTAGTGCCCTGAGAACGATGTTGAGGTTCCAGGGGGAGGCGACAGGCCAAATAGGTGGAAAAAGGTTCTGTAGACCTGTCAGGAACCTCTTTACAGTAGGGTATGTGAAGAGTGAAACACTGGTGGGGGAAAGAAATGCAGAGATTGCCGCCAAGTGGACTCTGAGGGAGCTATTGGAGAGAGAGGAGTGCTTCAGGTATAGGAGGTAATCTAGGATTTGGAGAACTGAAGCGGTATCCAGTGTGAGAGCCTGGTTCTGACACCAGGTAGTAAAGTGGAGCCATTTACAAAGATATGATTTCCTGGTGGATGGCTTTCTGCTATTAAGAAGGACATTCTGAACCTCCCGTGAACAGACATTGTCCATCATAGGGAACCAACTAGGTACCAGGCTGTTAGATGGAGCCTGGGTATGTCTGGATGATGGGATGGAATGTTGGGCTGGTACAGTAGGTCGTTGTTCGATGGAAGAAGGATCGGCCTGCGTGCTGATAGACTGAGTAGATGGGGCAACCAGAACTGCCTGGGCCAAGCGGGTGCAATCAGTATCACTGTGGCCCTGTCCTTGTTTATTTTTTGAATCACCCTTGCAATGAGCGGGATTGGTGGAAACGCATACAGAAGGTTGTCTGACCAATTCAATAGAAAGGCGTCGCCGAGGGTTCGGTGCTCGTTCTGTGCCCTGGAACAGAATCGAGGGCATTTCGCGTTCTGTGCTGTGGCAAATAGATCTATGGATGGGTATCCCCACAAGTGGAAGATGTTGTCCAACATGGAGTCGTTCAACTGCCACTTGTGGGCAAGAGGAAATACCCTGCTGAGGGTAGCCACCGTGATGTTTTGCAATCCCAGCAGGTAAGTGGCGGAAATATGTATTGCATTGTGAATACACCAAGTCCAAAGTTTCACTGCTTCCACAGAAAGCGAGGGAGATTGTGCTCCTCCTTGGTGGTTTATGTAATAAACACATGCAAAATTGTCCAACATGATAGTTACTGACTTTCCTTGAATGAGCGGAAGAAACTGGTTGCAAGCAGGGGCGTTGCTGGGGTGGGAAGGGACCAGGGGCACAGGCCCAGCCCCCACCCCCCAGCTGGAAGGCCACAGCCCCTGGCCAGAGATAAGGCCAGGGGAAGGCTGCGCCGCCACTGGCAGCTAGGCCGCGGTGCCACACAGCGTGGCCCGGCCCGGCTCAGCCCAAAGTGGCCCCTGGAGGCTAGGCCCACGGCCGCAGCCCCAGATCCCCGGCCAGGGACAGGGTCGCAGCAGCTGCGGCCAGGCCCTGGATCCCCAGCAGGGGACGGGGTCATCACGGCCGCAGGCGGCCAGCCGGGCCCTGGATCCCTGGCTGGGGATTTGGGGCCTGCTTGCCCACAGCTGCAGCGGCCCCATCCCTGGCTGGGGATACGGGGCCCAGCTGGTTGCCCGCAGCCACAGCGGCCCCATGCCTGGCTGGGGATACGGGGCCCGGCAGCCGGCGGCCACGGTGGCCCCATCCCCGGCCTGGGATCTGGGGCTGCGGCTGCGGGCCCAGCATCCAGCGGCCACTTCTGCCCAGGCCAAGCCCAGGCCACACCGCACCATGGCCTCCCCCTGGCCCTATCCCTGGCCAGGGGGCGGGGCCTGCCAGGCAGCCAGCTAGGCCCCAGATCCCTGGCTGGAGACGCAGCTGCCATGGCCACAGCCCACCGGGGATTGGGCCCCGGATCCCTGGCCCATTTGGGCCAGAGATCCAGTGCACTGGCGTTGGGACCCGGGGCACATGCCCCGGCGTGCCCAACGCCAGCGACGCCACTGGTGGCAAGCGTTGCGAACTGCCCTGAGTTCTAATATATTTATGTGTAGGAAAATCTCTGGGTGTGACCACCTTCCCTGAGCAGAGTGGGGACCTATGTGGGCTCCCCAGCCTATATGGGAGGCATCTGTGGTTATGGTGTAGGATGGTTGAAGGTTGCAAAATGGAACTCCGACAGCTAGGTTGTGCAGATTCTTCCACCATTCAAGGGATATGTTGACCCATGTGGGGAGAAGCACCGTCCTATGCATTGAATGGAACTGGGGTTTGTACACTGTTGCCAGCCACACCTGTAGAGGCCGCATGTGTAGTCTGGCGTTGGGCACGACAGATGTACATGCCGCCATATGCCCGAGCAGCTGTAAAAGGGTTCTGACAGTGACCAGACGGGCAGTGTGAACAAACCGGACGAGGTCATAAATAAGTGTTCTGCGAGACTGTGGAAGGTAAGCCCTTGCCGTATTTGAGTCCAGTATGGCCCCAATGATCTCTATGGATTGTACTGGATTGAGTGTGGATTTTTCTGCATTTATTTTTAGACCAAGCTGATGGAAGAGGGTCGTAGTCGCTGAGAGGGCTTGACGGCACCCTTCGTATGATGGAGCTACTAGGAGGCAGTCGTCTAGATATGGATATATCGTTGTCCCTTGGGTGCGAAGGTAGGCTACAGCGACAGCCAACACCTTGGAAAACACACAGGGTGCGGTGTAAAGTCCGAAGGGAAGCACTTTGTATTGATAGTGCAGGTCTCCGACGGTGAATCTGAGAAAGCGCCTGTGGGAAGGATGAATGGTAATATGAAAATAGGCGTCTTTAAGGTTGAGGGCTGAAAACCAATCACCCTGACGCAGCAGCAGTATAATAGCATTCAAGGTGACCATTTTAAATCTCTCTTGTTTGAGGAATCTGTTCAAGGGTCTTAAATCGAGAATGGGTTGCCAGCCACCTGACTTTTTAAGTATGACAAAATAGCAAGAGTAGAATCTGGAAAAACGAAATTGGGAAGGGACTGGTTCAATGGCTCCCATTTGTAAAAGATGCTGGATCTCCTCACGGAGAATTTGTTCATGAGAGGGGTCCCTGAAGAGGGACGGGGTAGGGTAGTGGTTAGGGGGAGTGGAAAGGAATGGAATAGAATAACCGGATCTAATGATCTCTAAGACCCACTTATCAGATGTGATGGCCGACCAAAATGAAAAACGGTGTGCCAACCGAAATTCGAATGTTGGGGGGGGGGATCTATGCTGCGGCATGTGTGGGGGGTTTCAGGCCCTCAACCAAAAGTGATGGAATGGCTGTTTGCGAGCTTGGGTTCTATGAGGATATGAGGTAAGTATACCCAGGGTGCGCAGGGTAGCCCGGGAATCTTTCATAGAGTGGAGTACCTGGTCAGGTTTTGTGGAGAAAAGATGATGTCTTTCAAAGGGTAAGTCTTCAATCTTGGTTTGCAGGTCGCGTGGCAGAACTGCTGAATGTAACCAAGAAGTTCGGCGCAAGACCACTGCCGCCGCTGTCATTCTGGCTGCTGTATCTGCTGTGTCCAGAGATGTCTGGAGGAAAGTACGAGCAACTAATTGGCCCTCTGCGAGTATGGATTTTAAAAGGTTCTTCTTAGGATCTGGAAGGTCAGTGGTAAGTTTACATAGTTTATCCATTCTTTGTAGTTGTAATTAGAAAGAAGTGCTGCATAGTTAGCCAGTCTAATTAAAAGGGTGGACGCTGCATAAACCTTTCTGCCCACACAGTGCTCACACTTTCGAGGTATGTGTGCCTCACCCAGGCAGCGAATACACTGAGTGTGACCATTGGAGAGAGGGATAGCCTCATTACAGCCAGAACAGCATTTAAATCCTAGTGCAGCGGGCATAACGGATAGCACCCGCTGTGGTAGTAGAGATAGAGGCGGCGCGCTGTGAGGCAAGCACTGTGCTGCAGCTCGGCTTTTTTTTCTTTTTTTCTTTTCTATTTTTTTTTAATGAACGCGGTAGGTTAAAGAGAGCAAATTCTGAGGTAACTGTTGTATTTGTTTTATATAGGAACCCAGAAGAAGGCGGTAAGCACGGAGCTAGAAGGAAGCTGTTGACAGTCAGTGATGGATAAAAAGGAACTGCCGGGAGTGGGGCGCGCTAGCGCAAAGCCACTCTGAGGAGCCGCAAGCCAGCTTCTGCGCAGGCGCTGCCCCTGCACGACTGCTTTTCAAGCTCCGTTGACTAGTGCTGGGATGCTGCTGCACCTAAGGTGGAGCAGCACGGGACAGCACTTGAAGAAGAACAAGGCTGTTGCAGAAAATTTAAATGAATTCTTTGTATTGGTCTTCACTGCAGAGGATGTGAGGGTGATTTCCACACTTGAGTCATACTTCTTAGGTGACAAACATGAGGAACTGTTCCAGATTGAGAATTGTTATGGGAGGTTTTGGACCAGATGGTATTCACCAAGAGTTCTGAAGGAATTCAGATATGAAATTGCAGGAACTACTAACTGTGGTATGAAACCTATTGGTTAAATCAGCCTCTCTACCAGATGACTAGAAGGGGGCAGTTCATGTAATGTCAATTTTACAAAAGGATTCCTGGGTGATACTGGCAATTATAGACTACTTATCCTATCTTCAGTCCCAGGGAAATTGGCCTGATTTTCCTTCACAAACTCTTCCCTAACATCCTATGGTCATATATAATTCTATTTTTTTACTATAGTGTCAACCAATCTATTAGAATTATTTAGGGAGGGGAGATTAAAAAAAAACATTTGAACAAGGGTGGTCTAATGAATATAGTGTACTTGGACTTTCAGAAAGTCTTTGACAATGACCTTCACCATGAGATAAGATGGAAGGTCCTCTCATGCAGCTTAAAAAAAAATGGAAACAAAGAGAAGGAATAAATGGTAAAAGCAGGGCCCATGAGGATCTGTAGTGGAGCCAGTGTTGTTTAACATATTAAAAAAAAGATCTGGAGAAGACAGGTAAACAACAAGGCAACACAGTTCACATATAATGTTCCAGAATTACTCCAGAAAGTTAAGTCCAAAGCTGACAACAAAGAGATCTCACAAAACTAGGGTAACTGAGCAACAAACTTGCAGATTAAATTTAATGTTGATAAATGAAAAGTAATTCACAGTGGAGAATACAACTTTCAATATATGCACAAAATCATGAGGTCTAAATTAGCTATAACCACTCAGGAAAGATCTTGGAGTCATTGAGAATATTTCTCTGAAAAAAGCTGTACAACAGCCAACGAAGCTAAGAGAACTTTAGGAGCCATTGGGAAAGGAATAGATAAAAAGAGAGAAAATATCGTGTCACTACATGAACCCATGGTAAACCCACACCTTGAATATTGTTCACAATTCTAGTTGCCCCATTTAAAAAAAATAGCTAGAACTGGAAAAGGTATGGAGAAGGGAAACAAAAATTATTAGGGATATGGAACAGCTTTCATATGAGAGATTTAAAAGACTGAGGCTGTTCATCTTGGAAAAGGGACGACTAAGGGAGAACATGATAAAAGTCTATAAAATCATAAATCGTGGTGGAAAAGTGAATCAGAAAGTGTTATTTACTGCTTCACAGAACACAGGAACCAAGGTCACCCAATGAAATTAGCAAGCAATGGCTTTAAAACAAACAAAAGGAAGTACACTTCTTCATACAACACACAACCTATGGAACTCATTGTCAGGGGATATTTGTGAAGGCCAAAACCATAAGAGGGTTCAAAAAGACTTATGTAAGTCATGGAGACTAGGTCTATGAATGGCTCTTAGACAACATGGTCAGGGATCTGACCTCATGCCTTAGGTGCCTCCTAAACCTCTGACTGCCAGAGGATGGGGCACAATGGCGTCTGATGGTCACTGAATTGCCCTGTTCTGTTTTTTCCTTCTGAAGCAACTGGCACCAACCACCACTGGAAGACCACATACTCTCTCTGGACCATTGATCTAACCCATTAGGGCTATTCTTTGTTCTTAATACTGCATCCAGTTCTAGAGTCTACAGCTTAAAAAGGATGATAAAACATTTGAGTGCATACAGAAGAGAGCCACATGAGTGCTTTGATGGGCTGGAGAAAATGCCCTACAGTGAGGCAAGTGAAGAGCTTGATCTGTTTACCTTATCAAAAAGAAGACTGAGATTTGACTTGATTATAGGTATAAGTACCTCCATAAGGAGAAAATACAAACCTACTAAAGGGTTATTTAAATTAGTGAAAGATGACAAGAACCAGTGACTGAAAGTTGAATCTGAACAAACTGAAATTAGAAATAAGGCATGGATTTTTAACTCTAAGAGTAGCAAACCATTGGAACAAACTACCAAAGGAAGTAATGAATTCCCCATCTCTTGAGTTCTAAAAATCAAAACCAGATGCCTTTCTGGAAAGTACACTTCAGACAGACAAAAGTTATGGGGCTCAACACAGGGTAACAAGGAAAATTCAACAGTTTATATATAAGAGGTCAGATTAAATAATCTATGATCCTTTCTAGCCTTAAAAAAAAAAAACCCATCCCAAAACCCCACAATGAATCTGTAATATATTTAATGCTCAGCCAGAACACAACATCTAAACTGCATGGGTACTCAGATTTATCTACTTCTGCCAGAATTTGAGCCCAAGACCTTCAGAGTCTTTGTGTTTTAAAATCTGAATTAAGAGCACCAGGTCAATCCTTTATGGTGTTGAGTGCTTCCTCAGAACTGTGGAACACATGCAAATCCCACTGACTTGTATGGCACTTGATGGCACTCAGTACCTCGGTCTCTTATACAATGTTTTGCTTTAGGAGGTCATCTAACCAATTTTAATAGACATCTAACAAAATAGATGTGGTCTGGCTCTTGTGATTTAATAGTTTATTATACTAATATAGAATAAAAGTCCTAAACCAGTCTTGAGCATGTCTCACTTGGTTTGTCTGGGGTGTTCTGTCATATACATTAAAAGTGGATACAAGTTTGCTTCATTAGAAGTTCCTGTTCTATAAGAAGGGGAACGACACAACTGCAATCAGAGATTGGTTTTCCTGGGTGAAAGGACAACCAGTAGGACATGGACCCAGAAAAAGCTATTGAAATTTTCTTCCATCTGTAGGTTTTCTGGGGTTTTTTTTCTTTCTCTTTTTTTTAAGGTTAGCAAAGATGAGACTATTGAGCAGCAGTGAAGCACAGAGAGAGGGCCAGTGAAGCTTTCACAGGATATAGTTCCTTTAGTGGCATTTTGTTGGAAAGGAATGTCAGCTTTCTTATCCAATGGCTGCAGCTTTCCCTTCTGCTACAGCTCTCATTTCAATAATTACCTGACAAAATCTACACTTACACTGGGTTTTCACAAAGCAAAACAATGAAACATACTACATCCCACATGAAGCATGCAGCCTACATGGGGCTGATAGGTATATGTGATGGAAAATAGAGATGATAACAGAACCCCGCTACCAACTACTTGCACTACATGGACAAATAGTTGAGCTGAATTTTGGTTCACTAATTAAGAGCTAAATCACATTAAAGTACTACATTAGTGGCTCATAATTACAGTTATTAAAACAAACACCATGACAAATGAATAAACAATTGACCTTTTCCAACTGAAAATATGCAACACGTCTGTCTATCACCAGTGCCAGATCTCTGAATTTTCAGCACTCATTTTCATTCTCATTTGTTACTTGGAATTAGGATAACAATTCCTCTTTTAATCAGACCTTTTCAGCCCATTGCTAAATAAAGGCCTTCCCCGTTATTTATCCCTTTTTCAATGTTACACATTCCCATCCAAAACAACTGCTCTGTCAGTTCATTTCTCCATCTGGTTCACAGCTGCCCTCTCCTTTATTTTCAAACCTTGGTCACCATTCCGAAACAATCTCTTGTTACTCCAGCATTTAAATCTGTGACTGACCAGGAGTCTAATCTCGCTGTTATACCACTTCTGGGATAAAGAGGGTAGGACCAGTGCTGTTTAAACGGGTAAAAACCCCTAGTGGAAACTACAGCTACAGCCCGCCGATCAAGAACAAACACATAGAGCAATGAAAGACTCAGACCAGAAAATTCTTCGAAAACAGCTGTTAATTTTTATTACATTGTTCAACTAATTACAATAAAATATTACTTGAACTTGAATGTATCTAACTTCACACTAAACAATAAAGCATATACATTAAAATCAATCACAAACTTAACAATACAGCGAATACCTTAAGAAAATCACAAAAATACCTAAACACTTAACAAAATACACTCTAACATTCAACAAGTAGGAATCAGCTGCCTGTGGAATGGGGAGATTTATGGATTGTCCATACACTTTTATTCCCAATATAGTGAGAATTGCTTAGCCTTGAGGGGATTTTTTTTTCCACTGGCTTGGCTGGCGCTGCAGACTGCCTGCTAATTTTTGGGCACAGTTTTACAATCTTCACCCCAGTAGGACCCTTTTCTTACTGAACAATAAAGGGGAAATCTGCTGTCTTCTAATTTTCTGTCAGACTCCGCTCCCTCAGGCCAGTCGCTCCTCCAACCTTCTCTTCAGTGGCTGTATTCACACACAGATGGTTATTTCGAAACAAGTTGTGTCGAAACAACTTGTTTCAAAATAACACCTTATTTCGAAATAACTTAATTCGAATTAACAGTTTGTTAATTCGAATTAAGGAAAAACGCGGGAAATGAGGTTATTTCGAAACAAAAGTGCTGTGTGAATATAGCCAGTGACTGGAGCTACGATGTCTCTGCAGGTCCACTGGGGCTCGCAGTTATGCAGTTGCCGCTTTGACACTCCAGGAGTCTCTGATGTGCTTGCTGACTCGACAGGGGGTGGGGTCTTGCAGTGTGCATGCAGTGTTAGAGCTTTAGGAATCTGTGCCTTAAGGTGGGACTAAGCTAGCCATGTGGCTCAGACCCTTCAGCAGATCACAAATGGACCGAGACCTTCATGCAGCCTGCGCCAGAGACAGTGAGACACAAAGTCCCCCAACTGGGAAGGAGTCCTAGTTGTACCCTCTGGAAGCTCCTACCAGAGATGGTGAGACCCAAAAGTCCCCCAACAGGGACTTCACTCTGTTGTACCCTCTGGATTGGAGCGTCTTACCCAGGACTTCTGAGCTCAGCTGAAGGCCACCAGGACAAGCCTTGATGCTAGGGTGCCCTTTTGATTGGGAGAAAATCTCCGGAGTTCAGCAGTGAAACGCTGCTCCTTTTACATAACTCTGGAGGTCTAACTACACCCCTCTTTGCAGATCTCTTTCTTCCCGATTGTTTGTTTTGAGTGGATCCTATTTTATACTGGTCAATGCCAAGTGATCTATTATGACATACCTATCTGCCTCTAAACAGATCACTCCGCCCCTTTTCTCCAATGGGAGGGTGAGTGAGTTGAGTAGTTCTATTTTTAGAGGGATGACTCATCTTTTCTCTGATGGGAGGGGAAGTGAGTTCATCTAAAGGGCAATGCTTGACCTTTTTTCTACTCCTGACCTTATTTCCATTCCTAGTAACAGATACATCTCTATGCCTCCATCTTGAACTTACTTTGAATGCTAATAATTTTGAATACTCCTTCTTGTGTGTGTGTATCTCCCTCTATATATTCCTATTTACTCCTTTATTTTCACTTAACTACCTATTGAATTATTTCATACTACTTAATTAGCTACTTATTAACTCTACTTATTTGGCAAAAATCCAGGCTACACTCCAACCATCTTTCATCATCTGGAATTAAGTTTATTACACATGGCTACATTTTTAAAACTAGACCTCCCTCAGACCTCTGAAACATCTGGTAGTGACTACTGTCAGAGACTAGATTGGATGTACCAGTGATCTGATGCAGTCTGGCAATCCCTATTTTCCAGCATTACTAGAGTCTCCTTCTAGGACCTAGTTAGAGCCATTCCTGTCTCCCTTCATATCCAAAAAGGAGTTAATAAGTCACACTGAGGGCAGGTGTACACTGCCTGCCCTTTTCAGCAGCAGTCAAATGGAAAGAAGCAAGTTAATTAAAATAACTTAACTTGTGTATCTCAGTTCAACTGCCCTATGTCCAACATGTCTGCTGTGCTGAGTTGAAGTGAGAGCCTCCCTTCAACTCAGCGCTACTCTGGTTGCTGGGGCTGTGTTCCTTGTGGTGTTTTGGACTACCTAGGGTCACTGGGGTTGCCATAGTGATAAATGGGGGCGTTGTTTAGGTGCTAGGAAAACCTGTCTGTCTCCTCTCTGGCTCTCAGTTCTCTTTCAATAAAGACTTCTTATACAGCTCTGAATATGCTGTCCTCCTTATTGGATTATAATCTCCCTTAAAACTCCACATCTGGCAACAGAGGATGGGATATGTGATGGAGTGGCTATCCTCAACAATCCTGGCAACTCTGGAAAACCAGAATACAATGTAAGAAGCAAAACTTTATTTTACTGCTTGCATGGGGGTTGGGTTGTAGCTGTGAAAGCTGATCTGTTTGCCTAAGGGCTAGCTGGCTATTCTGAAAGCTGATCTGCCTGTTGTTAAGCACAAGGAAGAGATAAGGCTGGCAGGCTATTCTGAAAGCTGATCTGCCTGCTGTTAAGAGAAGAGACAAACAATAACCACAAGAGGGCATCATGGCTTTACTTACTACAACCTTTGAAGCATATGATCATTCGGCAGCTTCCTGGCAGACATATACAGCCCGATTTCAAAATTTTGTAATAGCAAACGACATAACTGATGAGAAGAAGGTACCAGTTTTTCTAACGGTCATTGGAGTTAAGACTTATAATTTGCTATGTGATTTGCTTTATCCGGAGAAGCCAGAGCAGAAACCTTACAGGGACCTAGTGGAAGTTCTGGTAGCACATTTTTCCCCAAAGCCACTAGTAATGGAAGAGAGGTATAGGTTCTACCAAAGGAACCAAGAAGAAGGTGAATCAGTTGTACAATTTGTAGCAGCTCTGCGGAACCTGGCAGCACACTGTGACTTCAAGAACATGTTAGAGGAAATGCTGTGTGACAGGCTGGTCTGTCGCCTGCACAGTGAATCAACACGGAAACGCCTATTGACTGAAGGTCAACTCACCTTGCAGAAGGCTGTGGAAATTGCAGTCTCCATGGAATGCGTCACCCAAGACATCCAACAGATCGGGGTCAGTGTCCGTAAAGTATCCCCACAACCTGCCCCCAGGGCACTGGGGAGACAAGAATGTTATCAGTGTGGGAAGCAGGACCACCTCGCATCTGAATGCCGGTTTAAGGAACTACTGTGTTGACGATGTGGTAAGAGAGGGCAATTTGAACGTCCCTGCAAACAAAGGAATGGTGAGCCAAACAGAAGAGGCAGACCTGAGAAAAATGGGCCGTTGGTTTGGCGGCCTAAGAGGGAAATTCTGCATGCAGTAGAGCAGAATACAGGTGATCATAGTGACACCCAATTGAAAGATGAAGATTCCCTCCATGTTTTGTCTATAACAGCTGGCCCACGTAAATTCTGGGTAACACCTGTGTTGGAAGGCAAACCTACACACATGCAACTGGACACTGGCGCAGCAGTTTCATTAGTTTCTAACATTGTGTATGAGAAGGACTTTAGACATCTGCCACTTAAGCCGACAGTAGTCAATTTGAAGACATATACTGGAGACACTGTTCCCCTGTTGGGTACTATTGATGTGAAAGTAGAACTCAATGGACAGACCACAAAGCTACCACTGTTTGTGGTAAAGGGGAATTACCCAGCCCTAATGGGAAGATCTTGGATCAGGAAAATCCAACTCAATTGGTCACAAGTGCATCAATTGACTAAAGAAGAAATGAATCTAGCAGTGGTACTAACGAAACATGCTGCTGTTTTTAGTGAAGACTTAGGGAGTATGAAGGGAATCACTGTGAAATTAAATATAAAGCTTGATTGCCACTCAAAATGTTTGAAGGCCAGGATGGTGCCATTTGCCATCAGACCCAAGGTGGAAGAAAACTTGGAGCAGTTAGTCAAAAAGGGAGTCTTGGTGCCAGTTACTCACAGCCAGCGGGCGACACCCATTGTCCCAATAGTGAAGAAAGATGGCTCCATTCGGATTTGTGGAGATTTCAAGGTCACTGTCAATCCAGTGTTATGTGCAGAACAATATCCTCTTCCCCACACTGAGGACATCTTTGCAGGTTTGGCTGGAGGACAAAAATTTAGCAAGATTGATTTGAGTCAAGCATACTTACAGATGCATGTTGAAGAAGAATCTCAAGAATTGTTGACAATCGTAACACATAAGGGGTTGTACAGATACTGCCATTTACCTTTCAGCATTACTTCAACCCCAGCTTTGTTCCAAAGGGCAATGGATCAGATTTTGAGTGGTTTATCAGGAGTACAGTGCTATCTGGATGACATCCTGGTCACTGGCAAAAATGAGGAGGAACACCTTACAGACTTGGAAGCTACTCTGCAAAGAATGGAAGAGTATGGTCTATGTGTTCACAGAGACAAATGTAAGTTTTTCCAGCCCTCAGTTGAATATTTAGGACATATAATTGATGCTGATGGTCTCCATAAGTCTCCAGCCAAGGTTAAGTCTATTGTGGATGCTCCACTACCTCAGAATGTAAGCCAACTTCGCTCTTTTTAAGGCTTATTAAACTATTATGGCAAGTTTATTCCAGAATTAGCGACGCTCCTGAAACCCTTACATGAGCTTCTGGGGCCAAAAAAGGCCTGGAACTGGACTGAAGCCTGTGATGTTGCATTTAATGAAGCTAAACGCTCACTGGTAAACTCTAAGGTTCTGACACATTTTGACCCATCCTTGCCCCTACAGTTGGCTTGTGATGCCTCCCCTTATGGAGTTGGGGCTGTATTGTCACATATTATGCCTTCTGGTGAAGAGAGGCCTACTGCTTTTGCTTCATGCTCCTTGACTAAGGCAGAAACTAGTTATGCCTAAATTGAACGTGAAGCACTGGCCATTGTTTTTGGCGTTCGGAAATTTCACCAGTACCTGTGGGGAAAGAAGTTCACACTTCTCACTGACCATCGACCCCTGACATCAATTTTGGGGCCACATACAGGCATCCCACATTTGGCTGCTAGTTGGATGCAACGATGGGCATTGATACTTTCTGGATACACATATGAAATCAAGTACAGGCAATCCTCTTTGCATTGCAATGCTGATGGCCTTTCAAGGCTACCCTTACCGGCACACTGTCAGGATCTGGGCCAAGAAGGAATCTTTTACTTTGAACAGGTGGAAAACACACCCGTTACAGCTTCTCAAGTGAAGAAAGCAACACGGGTTGACCCAGTACTCTCACAAGTTATGGATTTCGTGATGCATGGAATGTTCTTACCTGACTCTCAGGTCTCTCCTGACCTCTGCCCCTATGTGTCTAGGAGGACAGAGTTATCGACCCAATCCAGGTGTTTGTTGTGGGGCATGCGTATCATTATCCCACCTTCATTAAGACCACGTTTGTTGGAACAGCTCCATTCAAGTCACTGCGGCATAGTGCACATGAGTGAAATTGCACAGAGCTATTTCTGGTGGCCGGGCTTAGACAGGGCCATTGAAGAAACAGCTAGAGCTTGTACTTCATGCCAGAGCGTCCGGAACGCACCTCAGTTGGCACCTCTTCACCCATGGGATTGGCCCGAAAGGCCATGGCAACGTATCCATGTTGATTTTACTGGCCCGTTTGAAGGATGTATGTTTTTAACTGCTGTGGATGCCCATTCAAAGTGGCCAGAAGTCTCGGTAAAGCAGTCCACTACTACGGAAGCCACTATTCAGACCCTGTGTGGCTTTTTTAGTCATTACGGTCTTCCAGAACAGCTGGTGAGTGACAATGGACCACAATTTGTTTCTCAGGATTTTGAAACTTTTATGAAGGCCAATGGAATACATCACATCAGGTCAGCACCATATCATCCTTCCACCAATGGACTTGCTGAAAGGTTTGTACAGACTATGAAGCAAGCTCTAAAATCTGCAAAGGGACGTTCACCTCTTCATAAGCATCTGAACAACTTCTTGTTGTCCTACAGAAACACTCCACAGGCTACAACTAAGGCATCTCCGGCTTTTCTTATGATGGGACGGCAGTTGCGCTGTTGCTTTGATTTGTAGAAACCACGAGACACACGGCAAGTAGTTCAACGCCAACAGCAGGACCAGGTCAGCAGACATTCACCAAGAACAAAGGGCCGCACCTTCAGTATTGGACAGCCAATTCTTGCACAAAACTATGCTTCAGGAGCTAAATGGGTCCCAGCAACGGTCATTGCCCAGACAGGACCTGTTTCCTACTCTGTCCAGACAGCAAGTGGCCTAGTTTGGCGACGGCATGTAGATCAGCTGCTTCTCCATCATATCCATCCAGAAGATGCATCTCCAGCAGACATATCTGACTTCCCCCTTACTGATGATACAACATCAGAGCATGAAACCACTATTTTTGTCTCTCCTGCTCCAGCCCACCCCTTCAACGCCTTCAGCCTTCCTGGACCAACCGGACACAACATCCTCTCCAGTTCTGGCCACTTCCCCAGTACCTGTGATCCCACCACCACCAATACCACCTTGTGGGGTGGGCACACTAGAAGTTTGCTATAATCCACCTTGCGACAAAAGGCCTCCTAATCAGCTGGATCTTTAGATAGTGGTGACCCCCTCTTCATGGGGCAGAATAATTCCCTGGGGGTTCGCTGGAGATGGGGCAGTCTAGCCTCATCTCCTAGTTTAGTTCTTATTCTTTCTGGGGGGGAGGGCTTTTTTCGGGGGGGGGGGTTGTTCATTAGACGGGGAGGAATATGTGGTGTTTTGGACTATTGGGGTTGCCATAGTGATAAATGGGGGAGTCGTTTAGGTGCTAGGAAAACCTGTCTGTCTCCTCTCTCTCTCAGTTCTCTTTCAACAAAGACTTCTTATACAGCTCTGAATATGCTGTCCTCCTTATTGGATTATAATCTCCCTTAAAACTCTACATTCCTAAATCTGCTTCCTGATTGACTGAGCAGGTCTTCATAGACTAGCTCTTAGTCGGCAAGAACCAAGCAGCATTTCTGTGCAGCTCCCAATATCTGCTATCAGGACCATTCCGGGGGGATGGGCGGGCGGGGCAAGTGGGGTGACCATCCCAAGTCCTGCAGTCTGGTGGGCCCAGCTGCCAGCAGGGCAGTGTGGGGATCCATGCTGCTGCCTGACTGCCGCACTGCCCCCCCACCTTCAGTGGCAAGCTGAAGGCAAGGGGCGGGGGCAGGGTGGAAGCGTGGAGCCAGCCTCTGGGGTGGCTTGCTGCCCCCCAGGCATGGGGGCAGGGAGTGGGGGCTCCAACAGGTCACTTAACCTTGCCTCCACCCTGCCTGTTATAAGTGGCTCATTAAATGTCCTGCTAGTCTTTTACATGCCCTTTATATTTGCTAAATATTAGCTATACAATTAGCTATATAATATATAGCAGTATAATGCTATGTATTACTGGCAGATTTACTAAAGAGAATCATGGAATTTCAGTAGAAATTTATTATTTTTATTTGCTAAGTCAAGTGATAGCTAATAATGAGAGTAAAAAGTTGTTATTTATGGTCTATTACTTAATCACTAATACACAGTGGCTGTGTTCACACGCACAGGGTTATTTCGAAACAAGTTGTGTCGAAACAACTTGTTTCGAAACAACAACTAATTTCGAAATATCTTATTTCGAATTAACAAAATGTTAATTCGAAATAAGAAAAAAAGCGGGAAACGAAATAGCAAGTTCACAGTGTGAACATGCTATTTCGTTACC